>OX439140.1:102496088-103155043 GCA_949318255.1 Pollenia labialis
GTAATTTTGGTAAATAGGAGTATAACTGCTGTTAGTTGTACACCCAAGCCTTCATAATAAATTCATGCTGATTGTCTTTTTCTGCCTGGGATTATGTTGTGATTTATCTTAAAGCTAAAGCTGTTTTTCAGATAATCCCTTTAATCTTGGTTCAAATCAGTCACAAATACCACCGTAATAAAAATTCTGATTTTTGATTTAAAGTAGTTAATAAGCGGACTTATCAGCTCTGAGTAATAAATTATCTTAAGAGTTTTTTTTTGTTTAGTTTATTATTTTCTGAACATTAAAAAATTCCAAATAGAGTTTGTTGAGAATGTCGTAAAAATGTTTGGAGTCGCTGAGTTTATTATTTTTACTTTATGTCAATTTGGAGTAATTACGACGTAAACATTTTAAAAAAGCAGACATGTTTGAAACAAGTAACTATGTATGTACATATATACATACATACATTATTAGTCTTGTTGCAAGGCGAATTCATTACAGGTATCCAGGTAAAAGCAAAACAGAAACAAAAATAAAAAACTAAATTTTGACATCCAACAATTATAAAGCTAACAAGTTAGAGTGCTATATTCGGCTGTGCCGAATCTTTAATACCCACCACCGACTGTTCGAATATTTCAGGAGGGATATCTTTATGATGTCTATTTATTATTAATTTATCTTTATAAAAACAGACATCAGCATTAAAATTGGTTGGTGTGAGGTTTAGATCTATATGTATTAAATTATTTAGCAATTTAAACTAGCTTGAGTTACAGTTTCAGTTCAAATTTTAGCATTATTTTTTACGGTTTTAGGCGTACTAAACTGTTTTCCGGTAGTAGGGTTTATATGGGGCCTAAGGTAAATTATCGACCAATCTTCACGAAATTTCACAGTGTTATTTCTAGTCCTAAAAAACTCTGACGTACCAAATTTTGTTATGATTACAAATAGAACTGTTTCTATAATTCTTATACGCTTAACAGTTTTATTTGGCTTAATATCTTTAGTTTTTCTAAAATATTTATGGATGAAGTTTCCTGATGATCTGGCCTAAGCAACCAGTGAAATGCGCATAGCAATAGCTTATCCCATCAACAATAAATTTCAGTGTTTTTATCAAATAATAAAAATTGGAAATTAAGCACGAATAACAAAATCATTTAAATTGTTATTTTTTTCAAAACTTCAACTATATCTCTGAAACTACTGCGCAAATTTAAACATTTGTTTTTCTACTGAATATGGTTAACCGTTTTCAAGTTATTCCAATATATGTTGTGAAAGTTCCTTAATTTTGGACATAAAAGTATATGTGACGCGCAATATAGAAAGGGACCTAACCTGGCGTTTACATTTACCAGTACTGGCAAGACAGTAGCAATACATGCAAACCTTTTCACTAATACATGCAAATTAATTCTTAGTGTTTGATTTTTTTTTTTTAAAAAAGAAACTTTATTTTTTCATATTTTTTTATACAGCACAGTTCAAGAATCTACTTAAGACTAACTTAACTAAATCGCAACCATTATAATTAATACATAATTGTTTTCACGCTTTATGTAAATATGTACAGCATTTTTTATGGGAAAATAAATTACAAACCTTAATAGTAGTTTATTTTGCTAGACATATCGTCAGCATAAATGAGACATATGAGATATATGAGAAACCTTAACTTGTACACTTTCCCAACTGTCTTATCTACTGTCTAGCAAATTTAGCAGACTGTAAAATTGGACAGTGATATGACATTTGCTAACAGTAATTATAAAATAAATATTTTCTGCTTTAATTTTTTATGTTTAAGTTAAGTTTTATATTTGTTCACACAATATAGTTACTTTAGGCTATTTTTAAATTTGTTTAGTTCATATTAAACACGTTTAACTGAACTTGCACTGCAACATTCACGTTTGACTTATTTTAAAAAGTGAACTGGCTTAACTGCTGTCTGGACGCCTACGTCACGAAGACAGTTAGTAGTGTTTTTGGCAACTAATATGTATTTTCTAACTGTCTTGCGAGTACTGTCAAATGTAAACGCTGTGTAAGGGTTTTGTTCGGGAGAGCCATTTTAAAGATTTGAATACGTGTATCTTTGGTGTACCATCACTGAGCGTGTTGGTATTGGTCTCATTTGAAAGTGACACATCTCATGACGTCAGGAACGTGTTGATCAACCTAGAAAACGCGCGTAGGTCGTCCGTACCTCTTGTTTTGTGTAGTTGGTTTTTACTGTTCCCTTTCTCTATGCGCTGTCACATATCTCGAAAATTTGAGCTGATAGAGAAAAATGGAGATTCGATTTAAAATCAGCGCCCTAAAATTAGTAAAAATTTGCAATAAAGTTCCAGGCCGCACAATTTTGTTCCCTTGTGTTATTTATTTTTCTTTCAAGGGGAAATTTTTTTATTTTAATAAAACCAGTAGGAATGCTTTATTTAACTGTGTCGGACCTTTGAAAGTTTTTGTTTATGTTTTAATAAAACCATTAGGAATGCTATATTTAACTGTGTTGGACCTTTGAAGGTATCACCTTGAGTTCAAGCATCACCGAGAGAAATGGTCTTTTGTATAAAATATATAAATTACATACATATATAAATTTGTTGCCTAATTTAAATAAAATATTATGATTTGTTTCAAAAATATTAGTATTTTATATTGGACCTACCGCAAATAATTGATTGAGTGATTTCGAGTTCTTAAAACCTAAATTAGACCAAATGTTTATACCGTACTACAAATTTGTTTAGAATTTCATGCCTCTTAAATTACTGTTCGGAAGGCCGCATTATATGGGGCAAATGATAAATTATGAACCGATTTTCACAAAATACATGGTCTTATTTCTAGCCATATAAACATGTGCTTTATTGGACCAAATTTGTTACGGCTTAAGTCGTATTCTAATGATTTCCAGGGTGGGATTTATATGGGGTCTATGGTTAATAATGGACCGATCTTGGCAGAGCGATTTCTAATCTTATGAAACTTGGACAGATTAAATTTTACTGCAATAGCAAGATTTGTTACTTTTTAAAGCGTACTAAAGTGTTTTCCGGTTGTGGGCTTTATATGGATTATGTACCGGTCGACATAGTGATTTTCAATCTTGTGAAACTATGGCTGACCAAATTTAACTGCAATATCATACACAATTCGTTGCGGGTCTAGTTATTGTCCATTAAATACAGTAGATCCCGTGCAAGAAGATTTGGATGATTTCCCAGTTTTCGTACATATTTCGAGCAGAAGGTTTTTATTTCGTCGCAAACAAATGGAATATTAAGGTTTTTATGTGAATATCTTTATATCCTTTATACTTTCCCCGTTTGAAGGGCGGGTGAAGTTATTTCTTCTGTGTGTGGTTAGAGCAAATCAAAATCTTTAGACTTTTTGGATTTTTTTTTAGTTATGTAACTATTGAATAATTATATATAGATAAGCTTTAAAAGATTAAAATCATGTGAAATTGAAATCGAGCAAATTTTGAAAACGATTCTGTGCTTAAAGCTGATAAAAAATTTCCTTTTTATACCCCATACTATGAGAACCACTTACCTTTTGAAATCAGGAAAAAGATACGTTAATTTAAAAAAAAAAAATTATTAAAAATATTAATCGATTTTCAGAACATGGCCGATATTTACCCATAGTTCTTTGGCTATTAATTAAATTTTTTTAGTTTTTAGATATAAATGCCTGTAGAAATTAATTTAATATTCAAATTTACATAACTCTACATTTGTATGAGTCTTTTTTTTGGACTGATATAATTACTACTACTAAGACTCCAAGAATTTATTGTTGTATCTTTTAAATTACAACGTTCTTATGTTCTACAAGATAAAGCATCACAGCAATTATTTCTAGAATTTTAAGAGTATGGAATGTTATTCCTAATATATTTTATGTATTTTAGAAACAATTATATGTATTAATATTAGAATATACTCACAATTAAAATAAACAATTTAAGAGAAAAACCCAAACCATGCAAAGTTATTTAATTAAGTTCGGCCATAATTCCATCGACTTTGATTTATAATTGCTATCAAGATTTTAAGAAAATATAACCGACCCTGAATTTTTTTGAATCCCGATGCCGTATCCCAATACAAACTGATGGTGTTTGTAACACAAATCTGATTAGGGACCCCATTTAAAATTCCCCGTTTGTAGCATAAAAAAAATCATAAAATTGGTAAATAATTGTTATTTTATTTATTAATATAATAAATTTTTAATAGAAATTTCTTAGTTAAAAGCTTTAGCACTGTTTTGAAAAATTTTAATGTTGGTTTGTTTTAAAAAAATTAAGTTTCTAAATAAATTTTGGATTAAATATTTCGGGTTATTGATTTGTATTCAATTGCTAGTGTTAGCAATTATTTTAAGATTAATGCTATGTTCAAACGACGATATAAACCACTAGTTTCGCTTGCTGAAACTATCAGGCCTGTCATAGAATTCCATTCCGATCGAAAGTGGTTTTATTTCCGTATTTTGCTTCTTCAGAAAACGAAAAACGAAAAATTTTTTCGGAATGAAACCACTTTTGGTTTTCTAAGTGGAATTGATTGTTTCAGTATTTTATAACCGAAAAAACTACTTAAAACTATTTTTTATGGATAAATAAATATTTTTTGTGATAAAGATTGAAGAAATAACACACTTTTGATTTATTTATTTTACTTTATATTGATTTTATTAAAAACATAACAAACCACTTTTTTCTGCACATTGCCATACTTAACACAAAAATCATATTGTTTTTATGTAAAGTTGCCATATCCAATTGTAAAACCATTTAGCAAAATCGATCGGAATCTGAAGAAGCTAAAACTTAATCGATCGGAATTGAACATACGGAATTAAAACCATTCCGATCGGAATTTGTAACATGCCTGTATATTGCCAAACATGCTGTTCATATTCGTTCTTGTTTCATTTTGTCATTTTTTTTGTGTTGTTAGTGTGATTCTTTTTAAATCAGATAAAAAAATAAATAAAACTTAAAAATATATTATTTAATAAATAGAAACTGAGAATTTTTTCCCAAGAAGATACAATATAATAGTCTGGTAGTGTATTATGGCATTCCAAAAAAAATTAAAGGAATATGACTATTAAAAAAAAGCTTTATAAAATACATAACTGAAATTTAGCTCATAGGATAAAATCGAAAAAATAAAAAATTTTGAATATATTCAGCCTTATTGTGGTTGTCGTTTTCATAAACAAACGTGTCGTTTTTTGTAGTAGATTAAAGAACACATGCTGTGTATTACTTTAATCTATTACACAGTCGTATACGACAACGACAACCACAATAAGGCCGATTATTTAATACTTTTATTAATATTATTACGTTATTATTATCACTTTATTTTATTAAACATTAGTTTTTATTTTGTTTTTTTCTTTGTTTTAATTTTTTTTGAGAGCTAGTTCAGATAAACTAACGATAACTATTATCAAATTTGGAGATGACAGTACATTTTGAAACGACCAGTTTCAATCTCAAAATTTTGTATGGGGAAACAAGTCGTTTCAATCATGTTTGGGGTGCGAAACAGGAATAAGAGAGCGAAACACGAATATTGCTGTCCGTGTGAACATGGTATGTATAAACTGACAAATATAATCTTTGTTCTGTTTTTAATTTAATACGTATTTATTTGGTTTAACAAAATAATTATTTTATTTTTTTTAATAATACTAGAGGTTCTAGAGAAAAACTATTTTGAAAAGAAAATGTTTAAAAATTTAGAAATAAAAAATCTGTAAAATCAAACCTGCGTTCGTAAAAACTTGACAAAAAAATTCATTATAAAAGCTCTAGTTAAAAAAATATTATTTAAATGTTATAGCAATTTTATTCTAAACAGCTGTTAAAAAGTGTTTAATATTTCAACAATTATAATGAATTAACACATGCATTCCTAACAATATTTTTGTCCGGGGAATATTTTTTTTTACTGAGTGTTCTGCAGAATTGTTTCGGAAAATTTGTCAAGAATAACAAAGCTGCCATATGGTTTATGTAATCATGGCTGCACAGCTAGCAAACTACTAACTTTGAATTATTTTCTTAAAGTGTGTTAAAGAAAATGGGCGAAAAAATTATTATTATTATTTTCAATTAAAATGCATAATTTTAAATTTGTTTTATTTAATTATTTTGCAGAAAAGAATTTTTTAAATTTAAATGTTAAATAATATATGTGTCAATTTCAGTTAAAAGGGACCTATGGCACTGTTGCCAACTTTTTTTGAACATTTCCCGCCAAATCGGACTTCAAAACCGTTAGAAACCGCTAAATATTTAATTTAGCGGGAATTTTTTTTTTAAATACCGCTAAAACCTAAACACTTTTTAGAGTTTTATAGTTATAATTCTAGATATAGGCTGCTTTTTCAAAGGTATATGACTTTTAAATAACGTTATATACTTAGGTTTCCAACTTCCCTAGTTATTTTATTCCCAAAAAAAAAAGTTAGAATATGTATTCAGCTGTGCCGAATCTTTTATACCCTACAGCTACAGTTAGAATATTTCCGGAGTGGTCTTTATATGGTACATATGGTAAATTATGGTCCCATCTGCACGAAATTTGAACAAGTAAATTATAAACTATGACGGACCAAATGTTATTATAATAGAACACAGATTGGGAGCTTTACGGGTTTACGCGTACTAAAGCTTATTGAACTCAAATAAAGTTGGTCGTAGAGACCCAAAGAATAAAAAAATTAATTTTTTTTAATCTTGCGACGAGCAAGGTTATAACTGGCAGTTGACAGTGTAATTTCCAGTCATATAAAACTGTAACAGACCAAAACTTATTAAAGTAGCAATATTTATAAGGCCTTAAGGGTACTTAGCATTATTTGTTACAGATTAAGGCTTATTAAAGGTTTTTTTTCGGGAGTGGGCTTTGTATGAGGAATATCGCTAATTATGGACCGATCTTCACGAAATTTAACAGTATGATTTTTAGTCATATATAACGAATTTGTGCAAAATCTTATATCAATATGAGTATTCCGCCAGTTAAGCTATTTTTCGTAACAAAATTATAAATTTTTTATGGTGGTTGTTCCATATTATAATTCATAACTCTTTTCCTACTGAATCAAACTGCTTATGTGAATTCTAAGCAATTTGATGCCGATACTTATCTTTTCTTTTGAGTCGTTTGAAAGCGAGCGTGATTTCAATAGACGGATAGACAGACGGACATGTCATAATCGACTTAGAATCACTCAAGGACCCTGAAAATATATACGTCTTTGGGGTCTTAGATGAATATTAAAACAGTTTTGCCTGGAATGACAAACTTAGTACGTAAACGCAAAAAAGTTTATAACATTGTCGCTATTTTTGGTAATTATTTGCCGTTTTAAGCAATTGTATAAAATTAGTTCGATGAAAGTTAGTGAATTATATTGCTTGGAATCTATCGAGGCAATTAACCTTACCTTTACTTTTATTTCAAAATTGTGAATTGTCACATACAGCCCTAACAAAATACTAACTGAAAATCGAAAAAAAATTCTTCGGTTCACTGAAACTACAAAAGTAATTAAAATCGTGAACATAAAAAACTATATTGTTTTAAACCAGAAAAACAAAAAAAAAAAGTAAAAAAATCTGTAAATTTCATGTTTGGCAAAGTTTTTTTGTAGCGAATATGAGCCGCTTAGAGTTGTTTGAAATCGCTAGATTTCCTGATTACCGCTAAAACGTAATTTTTGCCGCGATTGGCATTTCAAAAACGCTAGATTACGCGGGAAAATCTCTAAATTGGCAACAGTGCCTATGGGGAAAAATGAGTTTTGGACAAAAACGATTTTAAAGTTTAAACTCCTGAACGCTTTTATAGCTAAAAAATCGTTATTACGAATCTGGTATTGGATGTTGAAATTTCAAAATGGTAGATCCAATATGGTTGAATATTTGTTGTAATGTTATTGGATTTGTTTGAAACGAGTAGATTTTGTTACACCTGAACACTTTTATGGCTTGAAACTTATTATCCGGGGGTTTTTGAGGTTGAAGATTACAAATGTGGTATTAGATTTTTAAAATTCGAAATGGCGGATCCAAAATGATGGATTATTTTTTATAACATTATTGGATTTGCTTGAGGTTCGTCACGCAAGGGCTCTCTGGGTCACTGATTACGAATCTGGTCTAAGGTTTTTCCAAATTCAAAATGGCGTATCCAATATGACGAACTATTTTTTGGAACATTATTGGAATCGCATGAAACTCGTCACTTAAGGATTTACGGGGTCGCTGATTACGAATATGATATTAGATTTGTTGACTTGTCAACTTTACAAAAAAAGTGCGCCATCATAATCGTCGGTCCCGAAAACCCCCGAAAGGCGAGTTTCAAATTAAATTAAATCAATACCAAAATAATGTTTCTTATCACAGGTGTATTTTAAAGCTAACTTATAACAAAAGTAATGCAGTTGGAAAACTGCGGTTGGCTGCATTAGAAAGAGCGTATTGTCTATTTTAAGAATAACCAAAAAAGTAAAAATCTATTTTTCCATCCATAGGTCCCTTTTAACTGAAACTGACATATGATTTGTATGTACAAATTCAAGATGTTCTTAACGAGAATTAATATTAAACCAATTCAAGGAAAAAGTTGCCGATTAAAATAATTTCTTTCTCTCAAATGTAAGACGTCAAACTCAATATAAAAAAATTCTCTTTTCAAACATTTTGTTCGGAACGATAAGGTGAATAGAGCTTTATATATTTTAATTAAACTTATATAAATTAATTGGAATTGTTAAATCTCTTTATCCACCTCTAAACCAGTTAGTAATGGCTTTATCCTTTTTAAACTTATTTTTTTGAAAATCGAATTTCGCCGGCATTGAAAACGTACGAACTCATTTGGATTTAATTTTTTAAGAAACATCAGTTTTTATGATTAGAGATAAACGATACCCGCAAGTAAAATTAAAAAAAAATGTTTAATCACCTTAAACGCAGGATGATCTATAAAATAAGCAGATTAGTATTTCGATTAAAGGTACTCCTTGTTTTGTAACGTTACAAAATTTTTCTATATTCTTAGTAAATTTAATTTAAGCTTAATGGTTTATTGAAAAAATTTTAATATAATATACAAAAGTTTCGTTTTTTAAAGTCCTTTTTTTGCTATACTAAAATCTATTAGATTGTTATAATAATACATAATTATCTTTCATTAAGTACATACAAAATTTACAATTTTAATTTGACAAATTCAACAGAAATTAAAAACTTTAAAAAAATTTAACAAAATCTATTGTATAAAAATTAACGTTAGAGTAAACGATTTAAGCCTATGGTTATCAAGAATAGGAAAATATTTATAAATATACTGGATGCATTGCCACATAATTCTATACTGCTTTCCTGAAAGAGAATAAAAAGTTGATTAATAAAAGAGTTTGACAGTTGTGTGGTTTACATGGGGAACAGCGTATGTCCATTCTTAATTTTAAACGCTTTTTACTTGTTGTTAAAATGTCTGATAAAAAATTAACCAATTACGATTTTTTTGCGTAATAACCAAGTTAAACAAGTTAAATACCCGAAGTATGATAAAGAATGGGGTTTCGGCTCTCCTGAAAATTTTGATTTTAAGACATACGCGGTTACCCAGGAAAACCACAGAGTTAAGATGCACTATAAAAAGGCCCAGCGTATGTAGTAGGCCTTGTTTAGTAGATTATCGCAAATACTCGTCCTCAAAATCTGAAGTTTATGAAACTTTTGAACGAAAAAATTTCTAACGAATTCACTTTTCGAAACGGTTGGCTTTTTTAATACAAGTATATAAATGTTCTAAGATTGAAATTTAAAAAAAGGAGACATTTTTTCGTTGTTCATAATTTCAACAACATTATTTATCTTTCCGTTTATAATTTCTACAACATTAAATTACACCCTGTAAAGTATTTAATATATTTTGGGTCCTTATGAATAGCAAAATTGATTTAAAGATGTTCGTCTATCTGTGTTTATGTTGAACTGCGTTCACCGCAAAAAATATGTGTATTTGATGGCGACCAGGTTGTTATATACTTCTATAACATAAAGTATAGAATTTGTTGCCAATAATGCCCAGTGACAGTGTTCATGGACGTTATGACGCTCAAAAAAGTGTGATAGTGTCCATGGTCAATATGACACTTTTAAAAGTGTCCTGATGCTCATCAGAGCAGTGACGTAATGTTCGCGGACGTTATGACATTTGGCAGAGTGTCATAATGTTCACAAAATGTCTGCAAACTCGAAAGCATAGCAGGCTTTCGGCCGGGAGTGACGGTTTTCTCATCCATGGTATAACAAATACCAGCTGCGCTAACTAAAGCTTTTACTTAAGGCGCAAGGATTTTTTCTCTATGTTATAACAAATACAGGCCTCGCTAACTTAAGCGTCTCTGTGTAGTCGGCCGTCGTTAAAAGCCAGTACTTGTTTTACCATAAAGGAGAAAACCCTTGCGCCCGGCCGAAAGCCAGCTATGCCTAGATTCTTTAGTTAGCGCTGTCGGTATTTGTTATACCATAGAGGAGAAAATCGTTGCGCCCAAAAGGGTTTTCGTTATATATTTAATATATACACCCAGAGAAAAAAACAACGAAACAACTTTTAAAGAAAATGTTAAGCATATTAGGTTAAATTTAGCCAAATTATTGTCACCCACAACCATATAATGGTTAAATTAGCCCATGGATATTGTGTCACTGAACGTTATGATATGCCACCTTTCTACTTATTGAAAACATAAATATTTTCTAGCTCTATTAATCATCACTAAAGCTGGTAAAAATAGTGCAAACAAATTGTTTTTGCCGTTTTGTTATGTGATAGTGCAATGTAAATTTAAATCAATAGTTAGTGCCTTACCCTGAACTATGCGATATGCAAAATGCGGATCTTAATCTTAACAAGTTTTATTGGGCAAGTTTGTTACGAACTAAAACAATTACGTTTATATATTTCCCAATAATTTCTAATACACTAGCATTTAACCCGCTACTTCGTTAGCGTCTCCTTTTCCTTCGTGGACCAGTTGTAGAAAAAGCTAAAGAAAAATATAAAATTTCCCGTATTTCCTTTTTTGGCTACAATTTATTCCCCCATTAAAGTATAACAAATTTCAGTATTGTAGTGGGAGCCCATAATTTAGTACGAATATGTCAATGAATGGAGAAAAATGTTTTGTAAAGAAGTACCAAAAATAGGTACGATTTTCACCCCTTCGAAAAGGTACCAAATTTGCATTCGTATTTTTTTTTTATAAGTTTCGAATTTAGTATAAACTTTGTTTCTATGTTTATTGGTTCAAAATATAGATAGGGTGTCACAAAAGTACCAAAATTCAGGTTTTATCCGTTTACTCCCTAATAGGGCCGAATTTCAAAAAAGTACCAGACACCTGTCCGCTTATTTTTCTAAAGAACAACGATAAGCATTACATTTTTTGTATCTCTTTTAATTTTGGAGATAGTATATGGTTACCGAATTTTCGCGTTTTTACCCTTTTTTACTCCCTAAACATTCGAATTTCCAAAAATCCCGTCTTAGTGGATTGATTTGGGGAGTCCCTGTCTCTGGTTTAAATTTCAAGTTTTTGCTTCAGGCGCTTAGGCTGTGCGATGATAAATCAGTCAGTAACGTTACAATTTTATATATACATATAGATTAGCCCTATTCAGAATATTGTGCATTTAAGACTGCAAATGTATGCAATTGTGAATGACCTCTTTGGTTTAGTTGACAATGCTTGTTGCAAAACTCAAAAAAAGGCGTGGTAATCATTATGACCATACATCTGCGATTGCAATTGTAAAATTTACTGAATGTCAGCTCTCGGTTTGCAATTAAGTGTTGCATACGTCGAGTAAGTATTAACATAACGGTATTCAGTGTTTGGTGAGGTTTAGATTGCAACTGCCTGTTATGAATATACATAATTTCATAATTGCCAGTGAGCGCTATTTTATGCAACTTTGAAATGCTAGATGCAAATTAGTCAACAACTGATACACAGAATTATTGGTCGTGAATACTTACAAAAGGTAGATGATTATTTTGTAAAATTGTTTTAAAATTCCACGAAGCAGAGCAATTCTGTGTATTTTGTTGTTGGATTGCAAACAAAAATCTAGAATGTTTTGCTTTTGTACTTCAAACACCGAACTCCGCTACTATACCATTTTGCAAATGCTACGCTGCAAGACCATTTGCACAAGATTATGAATAGTGCTATTGTTTATTAACCATTTTAATTTCTTTATAAATACTTACATTAACATGTCGGCTTATACAACTTATAGGACGAACGCGCGAAAATTCATGATCTCTTTTAAAGCATGCTAATGTTTGGTTTTCCTCTAGCGGATAGTTTATGTCCATTGGATTCACAGTAAGTATATGGGTGACATCACGAGGGCACATTTGATCGATAACTAATAAAATTAAATTACTTGCTGGAATTGGTAGAACAACAAATGGTCTCTCACAACCGTGTGCGGTCATGTTATAGACAACGTTGTCTTTCTCATTGAAAAGTGTAAAAAGGTCACGTTGCATGTCACATGGTTTTAGCCTTGTTCTTTGCAATGTTACTAACCGAACCCACTCATTGTTCTTTACGTTTACCATATAATCGGTCATGTTTTCATCTACATAGTGTTCGAAAAAATCGGCTGCTACAGCACTCAATTCAACTAGATACAAAACAATTGTTGTAACAATCCATTTAAATGCTTTTAGTAGGTGGAATAGAGGCTAAATAAAAGAATATTTTATAATAAATGTAGGTATTAAATTACTACAGTCATAAACATTTCTAAAGAAATTTTAAATTAAAACTTACCGATAAAACAAACGACGAGGAATTATTATCACCATCTGGCACAAAGCAAACGGCCTGATAATCATATACCGTGACACGTTTATAAACATTTTCCTCCACTAATCGATGCATTATGGCACCATTTATTTCACCAAAGAATCTACCGGTTTCATGACGACTTGGCGATATAATTATAAAACCATTGTTATCTAACACATAACAGTCCTTATCGTCAACAGCACAAGCCTTAAAACAAATGAAATAATTTTTTTTAAGTTTGAGAATCGTTAAATCTTTAAAATCTTACATTTCCGGTTATATTGCGGAATAGCTTTAGCAAAGCACTATGTTGAAATTGAAATCCTACAACAGCGGCTGGAGCAGATTTACCTCCTTCGGTATGGAAGACAGCATGACTGGCAGTAACAATGGTTTCAGCAGCGGTTTCTCCAGCATCAAATGGTACAGAGTAAACGAAGCTTTCTTCTCGTACAAAATGTTGATCTACAGCTCGTTTATACCAGATTTCATCAATGGCTTTATTATTGTGCTCACTAAATGTTTCTCTGCGCAGAACACATACAAATTTTAATATGTACCAAAAATAATCTTAGAGAAACAAAAAAAAAAAAAAGATTTCTTACCCCGCTCCCAATTCTTCAGCCATATTTGAATGAAATTCTTGCCACCTTGTTAGACCACTGTAAGTGGCTAAAAATGCCACAGTTATGCCAAACCGTTGTTTAAACTCATTTCTGTTGTTTTTTTAACAATAATAAAAATGTATATTAATTTTATAAAATTTAACAAAAACTCAATTACAATTGTGCATTAAAAATATTTTTACATGTACATATTTTACCTTGGCAACAAACCCATTAAAACAGAAATTGGATTTGAAGCACTTGAACTACTACTTATCCAATGAAAAAGTTGTAAATAATATAAAATGAAAAGTGATTTTAAAATGTTTTATTTGCAAAAAAATTAATGTTAAAAAAAAAACAATAAGAGAGATATAAAGTAAATAAATTAAAAAAGAGGTGCAGAATAGAAAACAAATAGTTCTTTTTTAATCTTTTTTTTTTGCAAATGAAATGTTTATACTTAAATTAAGATTTTAAAGTTAAGTAAATAAAATTATTATTTAAAAAAAGTAATTTAAGGAAAAATTCAGTGCAATAATCCATTTAACCAAATGGAAAAGTTATGAAGCATCTATTTTCTTAACAAATGTTTTATCAAAATTCTAAATGACCTGATAAGCTTTCACCATGGTGCGAAATAGGGATGCCAATCCCGAAATCCCAAATACCGAAATCCCAGGATTATTCTAAAAAGTAAAGTCTCGAATCCCGGGATTTTTTATGTAAAAATCCCGATATTTTGGATTTAGTAAATATGTGGTATTTTTTATTAAATACAACTAACAACTATATTTAAATAAACGTGAGTCCTCCTGTTAAAAATAACTTGAACAATTTTAATATTAAATCATACTGTCAATAAATCTAATTTTTAACTGGTTACAAAAAGAAGGCGCAAGGGAATAAATGTTACATGCAATGCATTTTGTACCACAGAAAATAAAATCAGAAGATAAAGTTCGGTGTCTTTTTATTTTATTAAATTTATACTTGCATATACATATGTATGTACATTAGAGCGACTCACCAAAAAAAGTGCTCGATGTACCCTCCTAAAAATGAACCTTGGACTTTTTTAAAATACCATTTTAAATATTTCGGCTCCAGCTTTGACCTCTCGTGGATGATTTTTTTTTCTTTCTTTAGTTCTATTTTCATCCATACATGATCTAGAAACTAAATCCGCTATCATATAAGAGTTACGGCAAAATTCCATTTATATATATTCCAGAGCACCGTGTAAAATGCATCTAATTTGCAAAAATCTAAATTATTTACATACAAAGATGATGTACTTGGAAAAAGAAAAAATTTGATACCCATATTGGTCTATTTAAAACGAAGGGTTGCCACCCCATTGCATTTTTGTCAAAACGCGAACTAGCACGAATTTCCAAAAAAGGGGAAACACGTATTTAATTAAATCGACTAGAGATAAAAATATGTTAATTTGGTATTTTTTATTACAAACATCCTCGAACAAAAAATTCAAAAACCGTTTTTTTTACAGAAAATCCTTAAAAAAAAGGACATGGATGATCGTGCTTGGACAAATTGTATATACAATTCTTATGATACCCAATTTGTATATGTTGGTAAGGAACCAGATTCTCAAATTAACAAAACATGCAAAAATATACCCTTTTTCAAAATGGTCCAGTTCACGAGAGGTCAAAGCTGGAGCCGAAATATTTAAAATGGTATCTTAAAAAAGTCCAAGGTTAATTTTTAGGGGGGTACATCGATCACGAATTTTGCTTCCATACAACTTGAGTCGCCCTCATGTACATATATTTGAGATAAAATATATTAATTATTGTAGCTATTTATTTACGATACCACCCAGAAGTGTTTAATGCGAATATTTGTTTCGTCGGCAGCATATGTTTGCAATAAAATAAGGTATCGATTATCAAACTTCTAAAACATTAATTTGTTTTAAAAATACAAGTTTTAATGCATATTTATTTCATATTACTTTAAAAGAATACATTAAACTGTTTTATTTTGTAATGAGTTTAATATTCTTCATGAATTTATTTGTTTTAATACTTATATATATATATGTATATATATATATATATATATATATATATATATATGAAAAATTGGCCTTTATATATGAAATCCCGATCCGTCCCGGGATCCCGTTTTTTTTAATAAAAAATCCCGAATCCCGGGATTCAAAAAACCTGGTCCCATTTGGCATCCCTAGTGCGAAATTAACAAAAAGTTATATACATAAATAACATTCTTTAAATATTAAGGGAAATAACGATGGGTAGTGCAAAGTGTGCAAACCAGCAAATGCGTGCAAAAACACAAAAATTTGAACAACACAACAAAATGTACATACGTATTTGCAATTTGCTCTATTTTACTTCGTTTGCACTAAAAAAACATGTGCAAAATTAGTAGTGCATATTTGCTGAGTTGCAAACAATGTAAACAATAAAATTTGACATATTAATCGCTTTATGTATTGTTCTTTAAGGCATCTTATAAATTGAACATGTTCATGGGTTTTAATATTAAAAATAGAATTAAATTTAAATATTTTAATTTATATTTCAAAAGATATTGTTATTCGTGCTAAATTCCCAGTTTTTATTATTGATAAAAACACTTGAAATTTATTGTTGATGGGATAAGCTATTCCTATGCGCATTTCACTGGTTGCTTAGGCCAGATCATCAGGAAACTTCATCCATAAAGATTTTAGAAAAACTAAAGATATTAAACCAAGTAAAAATGTTAAACGTATAAGACTTATAGCAACAGTTCTACTTGTAATAATATCAAAGCTTAAACAAAACAACATCAACAATAAACAATGCGTTCATCTCGTCTTACATTCCCCGCTACAATTAGTTGAAATTCTCTCAACATTAATTGTAGTTGTAAGTAGGTTAAGAAAAACAAAATAAAAAACAACAACAACTTACAAAAGATGTTGTCAATTAAGTGTTTTTTAGGCCGTGCACCCGCCTGTTTATTATCAAAAAGTAATTTCAATTTTTGGGAATACAAAATTTAAATTTCAAAAGATATTGTTATTCGTGCTAAATTCCCAGTTTTTATTATTGATAAAAACACTTGAAATTTATTGTTGATGGGATAAGCTATTCCTATGCGCATTTCACTGGTTGCTTAGGCCAGATCATCAGGAAACTTCATCCATAAAGATTTTAGAAAAACTAAAGATATTAAACCAAGTAAAAATGTTAAACGTATAAGACTTATAGCAACAGTTCTACTTGTAATAATATCAAAGCTTAAACAAAACAAATTTCAAATTTCAAGTGTTTTTATCAATAATAAAAACTGGGAATTTAGCACGAATAACAATATCTTTTGAAATTTAAATTTTGTATTCCCAAAAATTGAAATTACTTTTTGATAATAAACAGGCGGGTGCACGGCCTAAAAAACACTTAATTGACAACATCTTTTGTAAGTTGTTGTTGTTTTTTATTTTGTTTTTCTTAACCTACTTACAACTACAATTAATGTTGAGAGAATTTCAACTAATTGTAGCGGGGAATGTAAGACGAGATGAACGCACTGTTTATTGTTGATGTTGTTTTGTTTAAGCTTTGATATTATTACAAGTAGAACTGTTGCTATAAGTCTTATACGTTTAACATTTTTACTTGGTTTAATATCTTTAGTTTTTCTAAAATCTTTATGGATGAAGTTTCCTGATGATCTGGCCTAAGCAACCAGTGAAATGCGCATAGGAATAGCTTATCCCATCAACAATAAATTTCAAGTGTTTTTATCAATAATAAAAACTGGGAATTTAGCACGAATAACAATATCTTTTGAAATTTAAATTTTGTATTCCCAAAAATTGAAATTACTTTTTGATAATTTTAATTTATTTTAATTTTCTTGTGTATAATTGTAAATAAAAGCAGATTTTTTACAGTGATGCCAGAAGTTTTTTGTGTTGCCAGAATAAGTTTTTAGAAAATAAGCACATTTGCACAAAAAATAAAATTGGTATGCTCACGATCAATCATAAAATGCACTGCAAATTTGCACAATGACCATCGTGATAACCCTTATAAATAATTTAACTTTGTGCCACGCGCTTTTGTCTAATCCCGCCCACGTTTTGGCCGATGTGGTTAATTGATAACCAACATGCTTGTATCTAATTTGAAAACTTTGGCTCCTGCCGTTCTCCATATATACAGAAATCTTTAATGGGTTTGTATGGGAAGTGCCACGCCCACCAAATGCCGTAAAAAAGTTTGAGATGAAAACTTTTAGAAACGCCGATGCACGTACATATATCTTTTTTTAGTCCCCTCTATAACAATTAGTTTGCAGAACATTGTTATTTTGAAAAAAAAAAATTAACTTTGTGTAATTAGTACATTATTGGTCTGGGACATTGTTTATGACTGGGCTAGGGCTTAACCGATTTTGGGGTTTTATACCTTTTTGGAAAACATGCATACATTTCGATTAATTTATAATCCAGAAAAAAAACGTATATGACATGTAAAAAATTGATAAAAACTAAAAAAAACTTTATTTACAAATTTTCAATAGATTTTCGTTAATCTACCAAACTTTATATTTAAGCTTTTTATATGCAAAGGGTCCAAGTTATTAGCCCATTCGTTGATTTCAGAATTCTCCTTGAAAAATAGCTATACAAAGTTTATAACTTCTAATGTACATATTGCTCATTTGCTGCAACGTCGTCATAACTGAAAAAATACTTTTAATAATAAACGTGTTTAAAGTTTTGGAATTGCTCCCACCCCTTAATCAGGCATATTCAATAAATCAAAATGAAATGGATTTAAAACCGAAAAGAGAAATTATAAAAATCATTTTTATATACTTCATACTTAAAGTGCCCTTTATCTTTACAAGAATAACTTTTAAAAACAGAAAAAACTAGTCATTTTGTAAATAATTGAAATCAAAATCACTTTCGATTTCAAATTCACTTTATTTCGATTTCTAGAAATTGCCCGAATTTTATACACAATATAAAGAAAATCATGGCGAGCAAATCTCCATTACTTACTCCAAAATTAAATTTTTGGGGTTATAACGACGGTGCAGCAAATGAACTTTTATGTACTAAACAGTGATGGAAAATTCAGTATATGATACTATTTTGAGTACTTTTACCTTCAAAAAATACCACGGTACCCTCAAGTCCGTTTTAGTACTCTTTCCTAGTTACGCTTCTTTTTTTTAGAAATTTAGCGTTGATATTTTTTTTAACATTGACAACTGGTTGTGCAGTCGTCAACAAAAAGTACTAACTCCGTCTCCAGCCGCTAAAATTCCAACTCCGACTCCTAATCTAAACAAAATGCTAAATGTAGATGAGACTAGTCCTTATTTAGTCCTTATATTCAAATGGTTAAATATAGCAAGAAAAGGATTTAGTAATAGTAAGATTTAAGATTTAGAATATTTGTTTTTTATTTTTATGCCGAAAAATTTTGTAGTCCGAGTCGCAAATTTTTTGTGGGTAATTCGACTACGACCCCGGTACAAAAACCTCAAAACCGACTCCACAGCCCTGTTAACAAATTTTTTCTTATCACTGTCTGTTGATATATTTTAATGTCAGACATCCTCATCAGAAATTTGCTGTTGAAATTTAGCCAGCTCGGTCCGTAAATGGCTGAGAAATGAGCAAAAAAAAATTATGTTTTATATTTTTCAACAAAAAAAAAAAATTTGTTTCAAAAATGTACTAATGTACACTGGTACTAAATATAATCCGAATACCAAATTTTGTTGGAATTTAAAAACTGCGAATTTAACGAATTCAGTGAATTATTTCTTTATTTCAAATGTTTTAAATGTATATGTGGTAATTGGCCTCAAATTTGAAAAATTAGCATTGTCAATAGTTGATTTTGGGCTGCCTTTTGTAGACAACCAGTCTTTCATTTTTCCTAATTCCAGCTGTGTTCCCTCAATGGTTCCTTTTACTGTGCCATCTAAAGTATTCATTATCCAGCCATGTAAACCCAATTCTTTGGCTTTCTTTTCAGTATATTTGCGGAAAAATACATGTTGAACTTTACCAAAAACCTCATAATCACAAGCATACAATTGTCTTGAGCCCATATTGTAAAAAGTTTGAAATAACTTACTTATGTCCTATTCATGCAATATATTTTTTAAGTTAAATTTTTCTTGAATTTTAAAAGCAATAAATATGAATGACTTTGTTTTACAAATCAACAAATACAAAAGGTTTATTTACACACACATAGTAAAAGTGTTGCCATAAAAGCGTTTTTAAAAAAAGCTTAAGTTAAGTTTTTGAATGTTTTTTTATGCGGATTTTATTATTATTTAGGTAATGTGCATTTATAAAATTTGTTTCATTACTTATCTTACTTACCCTTTATCGTCTTTTGAATTAAAACTTGTGTTTTTTGAAAACCATTCTGTAACTCGAGCATCAAATACCAATGACTGCATCAACTGACGATCACCTGAAATGTTATATTCATTTATTTTAGCACTATACAAACTATAAATAAGTAAATAAATAATTGTGCTATTTATTAGTTTGCCATTTTTGTTCATGAATGTCATCATGCATTTGATAGATAAAAAAAGAGTAAACAATAATTGTGCAATTCCTCAGCTAACTGTGCATTATAATTTGGCATTTATGTATTATGGATCTATATTTTTTATGTTCTACATTTATATTATATTAAAAATTTACCAAATTTAGTAAGCAATTTTGTTTGCTGCTAAGAATTGGCTTAATCGGTATGTGTATGTATGTATATTACGAGTAAATAAAGTTTAGAAAGTATGGGATAAAGATCTTCAGAAATATTATATTATATACACTCAAAAAAATCCATGCCTTATACGTACAAAATCGTTCGTGATTTCGCACCACGAAATTCTTGCGTTCAATGTAGAAAAGTACAAAATGCTTTAAATAGTAAAATACAAAATAACTTTTTCTAATTCACGAATAAAAATTTGGCGACTTATCATAACGTCATATCCCTAACCGTACAAACCCATTGAATTTGGTTTAAAAAAGTACCTAAGCAAGAGCGGAAAGCATTTTCTAGCTATCAAAAATTTGTATGAAGCATCCCTAAATAGCTTGGCGTCAACGCTTTGCAATTGGAAAATACGATTTTGACAACGCGTTTAACAATGAAGTTGTCCGCTCTTGTTGATAAATAAGGTGAATCTACCAGTTTTATCTCCATTTTTAATTCTATTGAGTGGGTTTTTTTAAACACGAAAGTTAACACTACTGTTTGGAACACAATGTTGGGGCTCTTGTTCAGGTATGGTATATCAGCGTAAAAGCTAAGCGGATGAAAACGTTCCGCCTTCCGCTCTGGTTTAGGTACGACTGTTAAATTAATTGCAAAAACAGTGATAAAAATTAAATACACAACAATTAAAAATGTATAGTAAAAAATTATTGAATAAATTTTCCAGCTTATCGTACTCTTCAAGTGTTTTTGTTTGTGACCCGCAATCGAATAAACCTTTTTAATTAAGGTCCACAACAAAAACTAAATAATAAGAAAATATTTATTGTCTTTCATTTTGCCTAAACTTTTTTGATTACATAGTTTTTTAAACGAAGTAGACAAAAAATCGAAGAACTTCCCTCTAATAAAGGTGGATTCGTTCCAAACAATATTTTTAACCAGAGAATAATTTTTTACTGAGAGTGTTCATAATGTCAGCAGAACTAGCAAACCACTTATTTTGAATTATTTTCCAAAAGTGTAATAAAGAAAATGGACATAAAACAGGAAAGTGATGTTATTATTTTTAATACATTTTTTTTATTTAATTATTCAGCAAAAAAACAATAATTTCTACTTTTATGTACAAATCGATAAAAATGGCAACTCAGTTCATTTTGTTCTGAACATGGTAGAATAAGTACCAGGTATGTTCATTAGGGAGAGTTTTCATTATTTACCCATGTAATGCCAAATTAATTTATTTAATTTTTGACTCTTGCTTAAATTTTTTCCCATATTTTCTTTTTACCATAGTTCTTAACATGGTAGAATAAGTACATTGCAAAAGCAAACAATTCTTTAAGAAAACTAGTGGCTACGTGTAGGACGTCAAATATTTAATAGGTGTGAACATAGTTGGAGAATTTTTGTAAAACTTTGGTTTTAAAAATATAGGAATTTAATAAATTTATTATTTGAGATATTCTCCCAAATTCATTGTAAATGAGTTGTAATTTGTTGCTGGTTAAGCATGTCTATATGAATCAGTAAACTTCAGCCATATTTTTGAAAAGTTGCAAATTATATTTAATTTTTTTTTTGTTTCAGCATTATAGAAACAATAGTAATATGAACATGCTTTTTGTATGAAATATCTGTCAATTCGTCGATCACAATTTAAACCCTTCCATGAGATTGTTTGACTCCTACAATTTTGTTTTAAGTTCTTGGTAATTTAATAAATAAAACTGAAGAATTTTTCCATATCGTTGATTTCGTCGGTATGGTTTAGTTTTAAGCGTGAATATATGCTAGAACTAGTTAAGAGTTTTTCTTTCTTTATTGGCAGCATAACGTTACTTTAATATAGAAAAGCCCTAACTAACATTTCCCTTACTTTACAGGAGAACAAAAAACCTAATATAAATTATAGTCATGTAGTCGCGATTTTTTTTAAACGCAGTTTTTCATTAAATTCTCTAAACAATTTAATAAAAAAATGCGTTTCAAAAAAATCCCAGCTGCAATACTACAATTTATATTAGGTTTTTTGTTCTCCTGTAAAGTAAGGGAAATGTTAGTTAGGGCTTTTCTATATTAAAGTAACGATATTTAAAGTATTATTTGCAGTCTCTTAAAAACTACTCTGAACAGAGTCAAGTTACAATTGGCGTATATTTATGTCCAGCTTGTAGACTAATTAAGATTGATTTCTAAGCTGTGTTTTTTTTTTGTAGTATTTTGAATTGTTTTTGGTTTTTGTTACAAGAACACACGCTTCTTATAACAGCGATTTGTATTTACTTTGCTCATGATGTTTTTTTTGACTTTTGTTACATTTTGTTTTGACATTTTTTATAAAAAGTTTAAGTTTGGCATATATTCAATTAGAAAAATACTTAAATTACGGGTACATTTATAACAAAAGTAAGGAAAACGCATATAAAGTACACATTACTAAAATAACCTGTTTGTTTTAATAAAATAACCGGTTTATTCGATATTCGAAAAATGGACATTTTAAAATATTTGGCAAAACTAAAATAACCGGCTAAAACCGTTCGAATACTATTCGGTCGATCTCCCTAGTTAGCAGTAATATGTTACGTCTCAATCTGTAAGAAATAGACTGGTCTTACTTTTTTACGGTAAGGTTAAGTTACTGGTACTCTCGGCGTACTGAGCCTTTAACAAAACAAACCCCAGAACGCAGGATACCAAAGTTGCCAAACGGAAAAAATTACGGTCCGAATCAAAACGCAGAATATGGGTGAATATGAAAACTCTCAACTTACCTTCTTTATTTGTGCCTTCCATTTACAAAACAATTTTTAAAAGAATTTAAAATATTTTTAAGAATAATTAGTATTGTGGTTATTTTTGTTGAACTGTTCTATGGGTCTTAATTCAAATTTTGATATTTTAATTAGGCTAAAGTTTATCAAATTTAATTTTCATTAAATTATTTTTATGAAGAAAGAAATTTTACAACATGACTGCCCAGCGGCAGTAAAGAATAAAAAATTATTAATAAAATTCCTTTCTTCATAAAAATAATTTAATGAAAATTAAATTTGATGAACTTTACCCTAATTAAAATATCAAAACTTTAAGAAATTTATTAAGATTATCTTAAAAATTCTTCGGAAATTATAAACGCTTGATGTTTCACCATTTAATTATAAAAAAGTAAAAGGGATTTTTTATTTGCTTCAAAAGGTCCATAAAATCCAGTTTGCATTCTATTATTGATTTAATGTTTAATTAAAAATTAATTTAATACGTGAGAATTGGATTTATATCATTTTTCACAATATTGTGTGGTTGCTGTGTAGTTTCCTAAAGTTTCATTTTGTTTATTAATTAAACTTATACAAATTTCCATTCGTATGTTCGACGAATACATCTTCATTCTTATTTTTTTTACTACTCCTCGGGGACCGCCCGCTTCTACATTATATATTGCATGGCTCATATTTTCACTGGTAATCAAAAATGAAAACTAGTAAAAAGCAACATTTGCAATAAAATGAATATATATAAATAAATTTAAAATCATTCGTTTATAATGAAAAAAAAAATCTTAATTAAATTATTTCGTAAAACACAAAAAAGTTTGTTGTATTGACAAAATATTTTCTTTCGTTTCGAAAAAATAATAGCACATAAGCGGTATTTTACGAAAGTTTTTTGTTTTGCAAAACGCAAACATTTTTGTAATATTTACGAAAGAATTCGTTACATTCGTTTAATTAAAAAATGTTAGAATATACTTTTTTCGTATTATATATGAAACTTTTTTAAATGGATTTTTTTGAGTGAAGTGTATTAAATTAATCTATTAATTTCCTTCCAGTGTAAGAGTTGCAATGCATGTCAATTCATATCGCCTCAGTAATAATAGTGAGTCACACAAAATTAGATGTGCGTAACACTTAGAACAAAGTGCATGTTTCAACAAAATTTTGGTGGTATAGGACGGGGGAGACGAATTCCCTCATGCAAAGTATTTATTATTTGTTTCATATCTGCAGAGCTACAGTAATGAGACAAACTTAATTTGATGTGCGTAACTTAAAGATCAAACTGCATGTTCCAAAAAATCTTAGTCGTTCAGGAGGGCGGATGGGAAGACGGGTAAGAACCAGTTGAAAATTTGTGCAAATGCTTTCAATCTATGAATTAACTTATATGTATGCTATTAAATGTGTCCTCTTTGTGTGTGCTTGCTTGAAAGTCAAAGAAGAATGATATCAAGGACTCACAATTATGACATTCATAATACAATTTAAACAAGTACTAAAGTGTAGTCGGTCAAGCCCGACCATATGATATCCTACACCACAGTATTTAAAAACAAATTTTCGAGAGTGTATGGCTATATGAATAGGGATCTTATCTATGTTTTACATTTCATTAAAATTGGTTTGATAGTTTCTGAAAGGCAGAAATTGCCCGCGGGGTCCTACAAATTTTATAAAATTATCTCCAAAATTGCGACCTGTACTTTGTGCACATTTGTGA
This sequence comes from Pollenia labialis, assembly GCA_949318255.1. Classification (NCBI taxonomy): domain Eukaryota; kingdom Metazoa; phylum Arthropoda; class Insecta; order Diptera; family Polleniidae; genus Pollenia; species Pollenia labialis. The sequence goes on from OX439140.1 coordinate 102,520,873, forward strand.
CAGCCAGCCAGCCAACCGGACGGATATTGTAAGATCAACCGATTGGTATACTTAAAGGTGGGTCTAGGACCAATTTTTAAGGTGTTACACACATCAGCTCAAATGCAAAATACCCTCTCCACTATTGTGGTTTGGGTATAAATATAATTGTTATTTTTTGGAAATTTTTATTTTTGACAGAAATAGTTGCTTTTTATGATTTCTATATTGGATGGCTGATTTTTTTGTATTCGCGTTGTAACTAAAATTATTTAAACTGTTTTGAAACTTCTATAAGATTAGTAATTAACTTAATTGTTTGAAAATTTAATTATTTTTTGTATTATAACGACGGAAATAACAAATAAGGAAAGTGTTTTTATATGGTTAGAAGTGCTTTCTTTTTGTTTAAATATTAGTGCCTGTTTTCTCTTCTAGTTTTTATAATATCACCAAGTTGTTTGGATACTTGGTGGATACTTTTGCGCTAAATCCCGAAGCTACCCTATGCACTCCATAAATACATAATTTTTGGTAGAAGATTAATTAATTATGTGAGAGCATTAAAGGGTTCAAAACTTACATATACAATATGAATCTATTTCCTTAGGAGTTATTTTAAATAATGTTTACCCATTCTAATGATTTTATCAAAACGATTTTGTGCTCAATAAAAAAGTTTGTGATTAATACTATATATATATGTATGTATACATACATATGTATGTTGTTAGTAAACTGTGATTTGGTGCAATTTTATTTAAATATATGAATAAATACAGAATAATGATAATTTTGTGAAAGCATTTTCACAGTATGAATGTTACTCACAATAGTAATTGTCTTTTTCGTATGATGGAATGCGCCCAGCTGATGTGTTAGCTGTGGATTTGCAATTTTTGTTTTCATGATCATGAATGATTTAACAGAAAATTTGAAAAAAGTTGAAATTCAGAAACCACTCAAAGACTTTTTGTATTGTTAATATCGTTTAAGAAGAAATAATTTAAAAAGTTATCGCAGTATCCAACACTACTAGCACACATTCGGAAATACAATTGCATTTCTAAAATATCTAAAAACGCTTTAAAAGTTTATCGGGCATGTTCTAGAATTCGAATCCACTCGAAAGTAAATTACTTCAATATTGCACATCCACATGTTTTTATTCGTTTTCAAGGAGAGTAGTAAGGGGTTGGTGAAAGTAAAACGAATCGACTTTTATTCTAATTAAGTGATAGCATTATTAACAAGAAACACAATTTTGTTTTAAGTTTAACATTTTATTTTTACAATTTAATCAAAATATATCGTTGCCTAAAACGCAAAAGGTCCTTACTAACCCAAAATTTAAAATCGACTTTTTCATTGATTTTTTTTTTTTTTTTTTTTTTAAATACAATTATTTATTTACATTTTGAAATTATTCACACACTCAATTCACATGAGGGCTTTTACGCATCGTTTTATCTTGATTCCCTTTTAAAGCAACTTCCAAAATCTCTGCGTTCATACGATGATTTTTGGTTGCATGTCTTTTATTTATTTACAGTATGGCCTTGATTATCCCTCATTCGATTAACCGGCAGCATCAATTAACTGGAAAATAAATTTTTTTTTGCATAGATTTAAATCACCTCTGTTATCCGAAATAATATACAAATTATTATTTTTTGTTTACTTTTGAACAATCAAAACAAATTTAAATAAACGAAGAAAGAGAATTTCCCAACGTACTGGAAGCATATTCTCCCAATTACTTTTTCCCCCATGTTTACATAATAATACATAACATATTTATATAAAATATGAAACACACCAAAAAAAATTAATAATCAAGAATGCTGCCGGTCCCGTCTGTTATCGATAATCGAGGACTCACTGTATTTTCAACCATACACTTCAAAGTAAGAAAAAGAATAAAACGTAAAAAAAAAAGTTAAAAGAGAAATATAAAAAAACGACTTGAAAAACACAAATCGAGTCGTTTTGTTTACCCCTCTTTCTTCTCTACACCGCTCGCCATCAACCCAAAAGAGACGTCGAAAAAGCGACGTCGTAAAAGCCTCCATGTGAATTGCCTGACATTTTAATTGTAGTATATTCCCGCGAAGCCATGTGGCTTATCTGATGTAATTATTGCTAATTTTTAACGCTTTTTATGTTATTTTCCGACCATTAGTTTTTTTTAATGAATTTAGCGATATCAAATTAGTTTTTGATTTTTCGCGAATTTTAGTCATGTTCGCGATAAAAGCGATTTGTTCCTGTAAGTTATCTGATTCTTTACAGCTTAAACGATTTATAATAAATAGTAGACTTTGCTTTCATGCCCCTGTTAGTAAATTTTGGCGAATTTCCGCTAATTTAACAATTTTTCCCGAATTTTTGCCATTCCTTATAGTTTTAGGGACTTTTAATCAATTTTATAGCTTGTTTGAAATATTAAAAATGTTCGCGAAATTTCTATATTTTTTGATTTTTTTTGTTTGTTTAAAGTTTGCAATTTTTCGCGAATTTTAGACAGGGGGGCTACTCTCTATTGCGATGCGAAAAAAATGGTAGCAAATCTAGCGGTTGGTGCTCTTTAATGCGTTTGCGCATTTGTCTTTCGCATCTATTTATTTTTTTCTTTACCCAAATCATCACTATTTATTTTATTTAAACTTTCCAATTTCAAATATTTTTACATATTTTAGCATTTAATTACTGTCAATCTGCGCCATCTTTCATTTTTGTTGCCAGTATTGATAAATTTTCAAATAATTTTGCGAAAATAATAGTGAGTACCAGGTTGGCATTTATCTTTCGCATCCAAATTGTTTTCGCATCGCAAAGAGACTTGCCCCTCCCACCAGTTTCGCGATATAAGCGATTTTTTCATTTGATTCTTTACAGTTTTTACGAATTTTACTAAATATTAGACTTTGCTATCATGCTGAGGTTAGTAAATTAGCGATCTTAAGTTCAACTAAAGTTTTTTCGAACAAAAACTTCGAATACACAAAAACATGCGGGTTTGAGAACACCAATTTATGAATTATGCGGATTCAACAAATTTGTCGTTCTGAATTCGAGTGGAAACCTAGAACATACCTGTGTAAGGGGTTTTTAAATTTTACCATTTACAATGTTTCATTAAAATATTTTTGAAAGATTTTTATTATTTAGATCTATGTTTATAAAAATACTTTTGTTTGTATGTATAGTAGCACATTCTGCATTTGAAAAAAAGGTTAAGAAACACAACTATTACGTACATTGGTACAACTGAATTTATCTTTATTTTGAGTGATTTTTTCAATACAATTTTTTCGAGCGGTTTTATTTTAAATGGCAGCTAATTAAAAATTAATAAAAAGTACTTAATGAAAGACGTTTTTTATGTTTGAAAAGTTATTATTCATTATGTAAGCTAAAGCTGCCAATTACAAATGTTAATTGATTTAATTCAACTATTTTGCTAAATTTACATTGAATATACTTACAGTACATGGCAGCTGTATGTTCTGGAGGCAGAGCACTTCTACTTGATGGCCATTTCCATCCTGGCTGTGACATTTTACCCAAAAACCACAAAAGTTCCTCTTCGGGGGTATCAAAAGTCATGTTGCTATGTTTGCAAAACAGCCTAAAAATATATAATTTCATAAGTAAAAGATGCAAATAAACGTTAATATATTTGATTGATTTTTTACCATTTTGGATGGATTTTCCAACGTTTGCCACTAAAGTAGCTTAGCGTATTGCTGCCTTTAATATTCATACGATGTATTTCATCTTCAGTGCGTATTTGAAGACGATAAACACCGTATAGCTCGGGATACGTTATTACCAAAGTAAATGGTGTATTTTGTATAGCAGTCCAATAATATTGGCGCTTTACCCGAGCAACACGTTTCTAAATAGAATTAAAACAATGGCAAATTATTTTTTTTTTTATAAAAAATATGCAAGACTATCTTATCTTTACCATTTCATCAAAATGATTTTTAACCAACATCCATTTGCTACCAGTTGATTGATTTATAATCGAATCTCGAATCTGAAATAACAAATATTTTAGTTAACGAAATAACAGCAAACAAAATTCATGGCCAATTTCACCAATTTATTTAAACAAGAGTTCGCCTATTGGTCAAAATTCGACCATAAATTTTTATGTAAATATGAAGAAAACATAGTTTATCTAAATAAATATGAATTATCATGTTTCTAGTCTTTAATTTTTTCCGTCTTAATGGATCGATTTGGCGAGGGACTAACATCCGGTTCATATTTTATATTCAACGTGAGTTAATTTAATTGGGCCATGTTCCATACAAAAAAATATCAGAAAATATCAATTGAAAAATAAAAAAGTGTCAAAAAGTTTCCTTTATAGATTGCGTCCACTCAGGACACTGCATGGTTAATTTCAGATTTATATGTCTAATATTAACAAAAATTAATTAAAGTTCCAGATGTAAAACGAACAGTACCAAAAACCTACCTCTTAGACATTCTTATTCACTCAGGACCATACATGTTTATTTTTATCTTTGTGGTCGAATATTATCAAAAATTAATATGTACCAGATGAAAAACAAAAAGTACTAACATTTTTCGTCTTATAGGTTCGCATTCACTCAGTAACCTGCACATATAATATTATGTTTCTAAGTTCAATATGGAAATTTGAACGCCTATAACTCTGAAATTATTGAACAGAATTGAATATATATTGTGCACTTCTGTTAGTAAATACCTATTAAATGGTGTATATTTTGCTCAAATCGGTTGTCAAACAGAGAAGGAAAGTGTTCTTAATTTTTTTGCCATTGCCGATATATATAAAGAAGATAACAATTTATGTTTAAAATTCGTTTTTCGTGTCAAATGAAAAACTATATTTAAATATAAATTAATTTTTAAATAGAATTGGTGAAATTGGCCATAATTTAAAAAAAAATATAACATTCCTTGTTATATAAAATAATTTTAATTTTTTACTGTTAACTATAACATTAGGTATATGAAGGTAAAATTGTCAGATTTCAAACGTAACGTTGCGGATCTTCAGTACTTTTGAACACCATTTAATACATACATATCGATGGCTTAATATAAAAAAGGCCTAACTCGATTTTTTTTGTTAGAGGAAGAAAAAAAACTTAATAAAATGAGTACAATTTTAGAAAAAAAAGTTATAATGCAATTTTTAATAAAAACATGTTGTAGTACAGCCCCCTTTTAAATCAAGATACATGTGGCTACCAGAATAATAAAAAAAATCGAGTTATGTCTTTTCTATATTAAGGCATCGTTATATGTTATATGTTAAGCTATGGTCAATTATTCCTAATCAAAATTTATACTATCTAGACACTTTATAATATAATTATCTATTTAATATTTTCTTTACAAAATTATGGCCGATTTCACCAATTTATTTAAATTTTAATTCATGTTTAAAATTCGTTTTTCATATCAAATAAAAATAAATTTGCAAGAAATAATATATTTAAATATCAATTAATATTTAAAAAGAATTGGTGAAATTGACCATTAGTCTTGTACCCAAATTTTCGCCATAACTTTTAAAATAATAATATTAATATTTATAACAATTATTTTTTTAGTTTAAAATAAAAACTTTGCACTTAATTAATTTTTACAGGAACAGCAATTCCTATTGTAAAAGGAATTATTTTGTGTAAATTTTTTCCAAATATAATTTTTTTTAATAGGATATTAAAGTTTTCCATGTGACATTCTAGTCTTATTTTATTTTTTAAACTTACATGAAGGAACAAAAATGTACTTTCGAATTTAGGAAAAATTCTTGACAAAAGGTACGGAAAAACGGAAGTAAGGAAGAACATGTAAAATCAATTGAAAATGGATAATCATAAAAAAAGCAAATTTCGATCTACCGAAGGTTGAAATACAATTTGGTTTAAGGATTGATGTTTGGCTATTGACATCAGCAGTCGTCGATGGCTGCGAGTGTAAGACGGCAAATCCCTCTGAGGTGATCGAGTGGTAGCGATCGAAACATGTCAGGGTAACCAGCCGCCTGGGTTCGAATCTAAGGTCGGTCAAGAATGAATGATTATCAATAACAATTTTGATTGATTTTCATGTTATAAAATTCCTTTCTTCATAAAAATAATTTAATGAAAATTAAATTTGATGAACTTAAGCCTGACTGAAAATATTGAAAATTTGGAATAAAAATATTAATTTTATAAATTTTTTTATTTTTGTTAAAGTAAAATTATTAAAGAGACCTCAAGTTTTAACAAATTTACATACATTTAAATAATAAAGTCGAATAAGAAAGAATTTATATTAATAAAAATAATTTTTGCAAGATAGCGCCAGTTTTTACACTGCACCTTCTTCCTTGATTTTTTTCAAATTATGGGTTAGCATAAATATGTTGTCCCATGCCTTTAACATCAGCTGAGCAATAAGAAATATTGTTCTGTTATTCTGCCGACGTTATTGCCAACTTGCTAAGATTATTATCTTTAGTGTAGACCTGGGGTAAGCGATTCATAATGATTCATTTGCTGAAGTAGAAGTAGACTAAACTTTTTAAAAAATTCTTTAGTTACATTTTTGTTCGAAAAATTAACTCGAAGAAATTGTGGTAAATAATACTCCAATTAAAACGAAAGTTAAAGTTTTTTTGTAAACAAATAAAACAAACTAGAATTTGCCTTCTCGAAACAATAAAAAAAAGTAAAAACAAAATATTTTTTACCGTTAGTAGCACAGGATTAAAATCTCTTGGTGGTCGATCATCATCCAATAATTCAACTTCAATCATGTCAACACTATTATAAGCGGGTTTTAATATATACCGTTGAAACTGATATCGCGAAATAAAAAAAACAAATTTGATTATTATTTTTTCTTCAACAAAATTCAATACTTACAACTGGACGAAAATCTGGATGGAATAATATGTAACCATTATTGGTAACAATAAAAGCATAACCATTTACACCCAACTACAATTTCACAAAATTTCAAAATTAACTACAGAGTTATCAATTTCTTAATAATTTATTATTCAATTAAAACATACCAAAAATTGTGATAATAATTTCTTTATATCTCGAATGGGTACATCCGTTCCAGCTACACCCAATAAATTAGCAATTTTCGTCTGCATAAAGGAAAATATTAGAAATGTATTAGAAATGCACAGAAAATAGTTTAATTTGATCCAAAATCTATTACATATTTGATTTGATACACACTTTATATTCCAAATGAAATAAATACATACGTTCATATACATATTAAACTATAGTGTCGGAAAAAATAATAGCTACACATACAATTTTAATTAGTTTCTTAAATTTGTATTTATAAAGAAGATTAATAAATATAAAAAATTAAAGCAATTAAATTTGTGTTAACCAATAGATTAAAGAAAAATTAATGAAGTTAAAAAAATATGCAGGGAAAAATAGAAGGGTCGGTTTAATTTCGGTCCTTTTTGCTATCGAACCCAAATATTAATTTAACAATTGGAAAAAGCTCCTTTCATTTTAATTATTTCTTCGAATCTCTGTTCATTCAATGCACCAGATTGGCGCAGGTACCCAGGGAAATTGAGTACCAAGCTTCTTGAATCTTTTGTCACATTACCTGCTTATTTGTCGTTTAATGCGAACCAATTTTTTAGAATTCTCCAGATGTTATAAATCAAAGAATCTTACAGTAAGTGTAATCAATAAATGTTCAATGCAAAATGTTCTACGACATTTTATTGGGAAGGAAGATATCGTCCCTATATTTTTTCCGACACTGTAAATTTCTAGAACTAAAACTTGGAAAACATAAAAATTCTATAAAAATTACTTGTTTATAATATTTGTACAGGTATGCAATGACAATCGATCGATTTCAAACCGATCTTGTTTTTAAAATGTGGTATGAATTTCGAACCATTTTAAAATCCATTTCTTTTTCTTCAAAATTTTTAAAGATACTGAAAAAGATATTTTAGGTTTTAAATGTTTTCCTTTTCAAAAATGATTTTCATCACATACCTGATTGTTTTAATATGTTTATTAAAGTCATTATTTAGTAATATGTATTCTTAATTATATATATTTTATTTTATTTATTTATATATTTTATGAATAATAGTTATTAATAATAAAGCAATACTTTTATATAAAATCTATGTAGTGAATAGTTATCGTTAGAAAAAATAATCAAAATATTAATTAAATTGAAAAGACTATTTAAGCGATCATTTAATAGGAATTAGTATGGATAGTTGTATGTATATGATATCGTGATGTTAATACTTATTAAAACAAATCAAATTTGCTAACAGGCCTACGACACATTAATAAACCAAAGGCGAATTCACTTTAAGGCGGCATTGAAAACACAATTCGCCTTGGACACAATACACCAAGGCCATTTCATAACAGGCAGACTCGCCCAAATTCGCTCTTAAAAGTATTTAGTTTTTTTTTGTTAAAATAAGTGGTCAAAACAATGTATTTGTAAATTTTTGACAATCTAACAAGGCAAATAAGATCAACATGCACGGAACAAAAAATAGTCAGCCGATCTCTCGAAATTCACTTGTAGTAAATTCGCCTTGACAATATAGTTGACATCAAGGCGAATACACGCGAGTACGTGTGCGGTATATCTAAATTAGTTTGATTTTATAAACACATTTTCACTAATACAGTAGAATCTCACAAATTAGAACCAGTTTGTGCACCGGGCGGTTCAAATTTCTAAAAAGTTCGAACTTCTGGAAATTTTTTTTACAGAAAATGATAAAATTATAATGAAAGTAGTTGTGTAAGCTTTGTTTTAACTCAAAACAGTTTTTATTTAATAACATTTAATTAATTGAACATATTAAATTCATAGAAAAACTTTTAAAATGTTTTTATTATTAGGTACTTAATTGGTCTTTCACATTAAATCAGTAATAGTTGTTTGATTTTTGGTTTATTAAAACAACGATATCGTTACGGACGTCCAAAAAGTAAGACATGTGTTATCTTGAATAATAGGGTATTTTTTTTTTGTTTGGCATTTTTTTTATCTTTCACGCGTATGAACACTTTACTTTGAACTTCAGTTATCAACTGACCCAAATTTCATACGCATATGACCGAATTGTACACACAAGCAATAATTCGGTGATTCCCCGTTTCATTTTTACTTAAATGAGCGAAAAAAAATTATTTGTAGTGAATAAAAAAACTTCCAAAAATCATAACCCCCCAATAAAAATTTTTATCATTTTGCGAAGCACTAATGGTACATTTAAAAAAATAAGCGCACAATTATGCGCTACGCTATAAGACATACATACATAAATGCAGTAAGGTAAGTGAAAGAACGCTCAAAAACTTTTATAAAAAAAAAAAAATAACATTTCAAGTTCTACGGCATTCCCTTATTACGAAGCAGGTTTGTAAGGGAGAATACTAAAAAATAACTGTATCAAAACATTCAGTGTGTAAGGCCGATCGTTACATACAACAATTTTTTTATGCGCTGAATAATGCGCTTTATGTATCAAAAATGTATTGCTTCAAAGTGGGAACTCGCAATATAAAATGCATGTCTTCCGTCAACGCAATGGTAAGCGAAACGTTTATGTTTCTCCCTTACAAACCTGCTTCGTTGGAAGCTCCATTTTTTATTGGGCCCCTGTTCCAATTTTAGAGCGTTTAATTTGGCTTTTGTCTATTAAGTTCAAAATTATAAAAAAATGGTTCCTAGTAGAAATAAAGACAAAAAAAAAACACTTCCAGAAATTAGAACCACAGGTCCTAATTTCAGTGCGTCCAATTCATTGAAATGGCCGGTTTTAATTTCTTAAAGGTTCGAATTTGTGAGATTCTACTGTACTACCATAGCGCTTGATAAGAAATTTATTTTATGTATTTGGCACATTAGAGAGAGAACTGTCAAAAGTTGCTACTGTTTTTGACGTTTCGACCAACTAAAGCAACAAAAAAATACAATTTTGTTTTTTTTTTAGTTATACTTGTTGCAGAATTGCCGCCATTAGATACATGAATTCGCCTTAGATAAACCCTAAATATCGGCTATTACACGAAATTATAATAATCTCTTCACTAGTTGTTGATAATTAAACTATGTACCAGTTCTTGACTTTGAATTTTTTCATTTATTGCTATTAATATAATAATATGTATGTATAAGCAAAAAAAAAAAATTAATTTGTAAATTTAAAAACACTAAGATGATATTTAAATATTAATGTACATATGTATATAATATTTACGATGCTTTTATTTAACCAGGTTTTTTTATGGAAGTTTTAAAGGTGTCAAATCTTTGTCATATTGCCTGGAGCTAAAAACATGAGTTGATGGCCTATGACATGACTTGTTGATGCTATTTAGTCTCTAATATTAAGTGTGTCCACGTGGACTATCAATTCATGTTAACAAGTGCTTAAGAATATTTTTCTGATAAGGGTACCTTACTTACACAATCACATTGAGGAAAATACAACCCAGTCATGATAAGTTGTTATTGGTTTTTTTAAAAAATTTAAACAGTACATACAAATTCTAAGTCAAATTACAATCCTCAAAAGCTTTTATATTTTAATAGTCTTATTCCTTCAATATTTTCCAGGAATATTTTGTATGCACTATTAATAATTTTCGTCAAAATACGTATGATAGTGTAAAGTACCCTTTAATAACACTTTTTGAATGGTCTCGTTCAGGATATTCACTTCAAATCCAGTTTTCTTAAATATTTTAAATACACGTCCATTTCTTTTAATATTTTTTTGAACCGCTTTTTATCTTGTAATTATCTGGCAATTTTAAATCATATCTTTTGATTTAGCTATTAGTAGAAAATCTGGTTTTTTTTATATTAAAGTTTGTGCGTTTTTAATACATTAAACGAAAGCTTTCATTCAGAATTATGAATTTTATTTCAATTATATATATTATTTTCAATATTTAATTAATTAGGTCTAATGCTTACAACATTAAATATCAGAAGCAACAAATATCTTTGAAGTTTGTCAAAAAAGTCTTAAAAAATTTACGTCTAGAAGCAGCTGTGCTAGACAAAAGTCATTGAAACCAAACGAAAGAAGGGACAAATAGAGTCGAACTTTAAAGATATTTTACGTGCGTCCTGTGGCCGTATTCTGTAATTCGCTTAAGCTAAATCTCTATCGCTAAAAATCTAAAAAGTTGATTTAGCGATTTTTGGCTACGAATGCAATACTGTAACGTGCATTGCTTAATTTGGCATTGCCATAAAAATTTAATTCGCCGCAATTTTAGCTTTTATTTTCATCGCTAAAATTTTCCAATTTTGTATTCTCTAAGGCATTTTAGCGATCGAGATTTAGCTTTAGCTAAGCGAATTACAGAATACGGCTGCTGAGATCACAAATACGAATCGTTTTGACTAAAATTATTAAATTTTTACCTTTTATTTTTGCACTGGTAATAGTGCTTACGGTTAAATAAACACAAGTAAACCACCGACTGTAAATTTGAACCAAGTTTAATTCATTTTTATGTTTATGTCATATGAAATTTTCACGATTTTATTCAAGCTTTTTATTTTATTAAAAAAAAAATAATTTAGATGACAAAAAGAATTATACTTTTTCTAAAATAAAACAATCGGAATGAATTAAAAAAAGATTACAGGAATGTTCATACTCTCAAAATTTTAAAAAATAACAAAAACCTTTTACTACTTTTTGGGATATTATTAATTAAAAAATAAATCGTATTAACTACTCTTATCTAAATTCACGTACAAACTAAAACACTGTGAAATGCTATTTTATATACAGATATTCGTATGCAATTATTACTATTCTAGGACGTTTACATTGCACCCAACGAAATCTGGCAGATTTCATTTACAATATTCTTCAACAGTAAGTGGGTTTTTTTATTTGACATAAGTTTAATTCTGTTTTTCTTAGTCTGGGTTCACACTATGAAAGTTTTCTTTTACATAGTTTTAGTTCATTGTTGAAAGGGGAGCAGAGCATGCATGCTTTTTTCTTTTTCTTCTAACCAATAAACTCAGAATTACTGAAAAAAAAATTCATAGCGTGAACCCAGACTAACCAAAACAGCTGACTGATAGTTTTTGGTGTAATAAATACATATGTTCATATAAACAAGTTAGAGTGTTTTATTCGGCTGTGCCGATTCTTTGATACCCTCTACTTACAGCTAGAATAATTTAGGAGATGCGGAACTATGGTAAATTATGGGCCGATCTTTAGGAAAGTTTACAGTGTGATTTCTAGTCTAATAAAGCTGCTCCAAGCAAAAATTATTACAACAGCATTAGTTGTTAATTCTTTGCTGTGCTAAAGTGTTTTTTGAGAGTGGGCTATATATTAGGCCTATTGGAAAATACAGACCGATCTTCACGAAATTCGACAGTGTGATTTCAAGTCATATAAGACTGTTACATACCAAAATTTATTATAATAACTTTATTGTTACGGTTTTACGCGTACTAATATGTTTTTCTAGGGGGCTTTTTATGAGGCCTATGCTGAATTACCCTAGAGGAAAGCGAACTGACAACAAAATAGTACGGATAGGTCTTTGGTGGTAGAGACCGGTTCTAGTTCTAACACTTTATATGAAGAAGATCTATCACTTTTACATGGGGTTGTCATTGGAGGGGGTCAATTGACACCATTTGACCAGTCACAGATCTATTCTCAATGAAGGTGCTTAGTGTCAGTTACTACAATGTTGTAATATTTCAGTACAATAAAACAAGTCCTAGAATTAAATTTAAGAACCAAATTTTAAAAAGTACACACAGAAAAAAATCAAGTTAAAAACGTAGAAAACAAGGTTGATTTAAAATTGTTCGGTGTTGATTTTGCTTCATACGTTTTTCATGTTAATTCAACCTGATTTTACATTACTTGCGAACAACATTTTTTTTTTAAAATAGAAAGTTATTTCATGTTGAAACAACGTGAAACAACGTGAATTTCATGTTTATATAATTTTTTTTGTTTGTTTTATATTTTAACATGAGTGGCGTAGCCCGATTTTGCTGCTGGCAACTGAACTTCAGTTCAGTCTTCATCCCTAATCGACCCATAAATTGTTAGCGATCTGTATTTATTTATTTAATTCATGCACATGACTTACTGCCTGTTTTTAGAACGCGAGCGCAAAAGTGACTCGTTTGACTAATATTTAAAACAAAAACAAATTTTGAAAATTTACAAATTCGAATAATAACCAATATATTAACAGTAAATAAAAAAGTTATAAATTAGGACACAATAAAAAAATACAAAAATTTTAAAATTAAATTAAGTACCTGTTTTTCAAAAAAAAAAAAAATTTCGCTTACGAATTTAAATTGAAACAAAAATTTCAATATAAATTTCTAAACGAAAATTTTTATTTTAGTTTAAAAAACAGGCAGAAAGTATCAGTAAAGGCCTAACCATAATATGCATAGCCTTGCTTAACCTACTGTCAAAAATTATTAAAAAGTCTCTCAAATTTAAAAAACAAAATAAAAAAAACATTTGATTCCGTACAGAATGTGCGATTTATTTAACTTAGCAAAAAGTTTCTTAAGTTCAATATGGTTTGCCTTATAAAATTAACATGCATTCGCGCATTTGCTTAAGCCAGCTTAAGCACATTATATTTGGGTCTTTAAGTATTTTATAATAAGTTTTTTTTTTAATTGTTACATTTCGAATCTTAGCTTGTACGCTATAAGATAAAGAGTTCCAAAGCTAATTAGCGTAAATAAATAACTGCCATTCGGATGTCAGGATATTATGTTGAAGTGTTGTTATTCTTCTATATCTACATACATATGTATGTAAAAATAACAACACTTTATATAACACACATGCAGTTCGACACCAAAAAAAGCAACCTTAATTCTGTCGCCACAGAGTATACACACATATATATGTACATATGTACATATGGTAGCTTTGATTTTCCAGACAAATTTTCCGAAATGAGTGAATAGCGCTGCAAAAACTCTTAGTTAAAAAAATGGGTAAATCTTCCGTAAGTACTGGTAATCTACCTTAAGGCCGCTTTTGCCGACCGTAAATGTAATGAAATGCAATGTAACGTAGCGTAACGTACTGTAATGTTATAGAACATGTAAGAACGTTTCAGCTGTTTTTTTAAAACATAAACAAAAAAGCATTAGTATACGTAAAACAACACACACAGTGATGAGAATTAAAAAAGTTCAAACGGTGACCGCTTTGCAAAAAAAGTACCAACCCAGTAAAAAATGTGCTCCAAAAGGAGCAGGTTTTGTGTATGAATGCATACCTCAAATCGCTTCAAACCTGATGCCTGATTTTTGTATGGAGTGTTCCCGGTTTGGAAGACCATTTACTGCTGACAATAAGCGCTTTTTTTAACATACAAACAAAGCACTCCTAAAGCGCTTTTTTAAGGGATAACTACATATATTTCCATATTCATTGATTTTTTGCTTTTAATTGCTTAAATGCATTGTTTCAATAATTTTCGTAAACCATTGTATATTTGTATTTTTTCGCTTTAAAACCTCATCGTTGTCATCACTAATATAGCAGCTTTTTTCTATATTTTATTCTTTATCATTTACTGCTATATAAAAGTTAAACTAAAAAAAATTCTGTTTAGTTTTAATAATTTTATTTGTTTTTTTTTATTCCTCTTTGTGTTTTTCATTAATTTGCCATTTATTTTACAATGATGCCACTTGACGTTAATTTTTGTCTATGTTGTTACCAAGGTATATTTACACAAGGTATACTCGTTGGCCCATATGTTTGTCAGCTGTTAACCTAAGTTGGAACACCAATGTCAAATTCCGTGTATATGAGCCAAATTTTGTACATGTGTGCGTTAAATTTATATGAAGACAATTTTGACAATTCAGTTCCACTCGGTTATTTTTATAGAGCAGCAAGTTTACACTCCCAAATGAGTCTACCTTGTGTAAATATACCTTGGTTGTTACCAACAATTTACAGAATCACATAATCGTTAGTGCAAACAACAAAACAGGTTGACAATTATAACAACAGTTGTTATTGTTAGAAGTTATAGAATCCCACTACTGATATTAATATGGCACGTTAAGCGGCCCATACACTTGCCATATTATTGTATATGATATTCGCCATATTATTTCCATTTTGTCCTATATTATGCAATAAGTCGCACAATGGTTTTAATCATTCAATAAAATGGTGATCAAAAACTATAGGAATAACATAAACAGCATTGTACAATGTTGCCAACACAATTCACTTTCTTTTCGTTGTGCAATACAAATCAAGAGCCTTTTGATTGTTGCCAATAGATTGTGCCACCTTCGAATATCACATACACATTGGCGACATATATGTACAATACGTAAAATTTAACAATTTTATTGCAAGTGTATGAGCGGCTTTACAGTTAAGTGACATTACAGTCCGTTAAGCATTTACATTGCTTTCCATATAACAAAAACGATCAGCTGTTTACATTACATTTACATTTCTACATTTACGGGAAATCTAGTACAAAAAAAACTAGTTTTTTTTTCTCAAAATCTCGTATAATTTCGGTATAGTGTAAACGGGCAATTACTGGTGTTTAACAGGTACATATGTACATACATATACAAAACTTTTATGCTAATCAACTATGAAATTAATAAACAACTTCTATTTTTTGTAAGACTACATTCATATACATATGTATATAATTATGTCAACTAATTTGTTTTATAAATTCAATAGATGTATATAATTATATAAACTATTTAGTAATATAAATTCTATGTATGTATATTTGTATTAGAAGGTTTTAACTGTAGATACTCATGATTTAAATGAAATTACACATTTTTGTTTTTGTTAACTTCCAAATGTTAACTACTCGTCTATGTATAGTATTCTATTTTATATAGTTTAGTTAGTTATTTTACGGATTACATATTATATTCTGTTCAAAATGAAGCGCTATAACAAAAATTCATTACTATATAGTAAAAAAGACTTTTTTTCTAAATTCGGTTATAGTTTGGCAAACGTTTAAATTTTTTTGTTTATATCTTTCTCAATACCTCACGTGTTTGCAATTCCCAAAGAGCTTCATTTATTAATACCAGTTCGGTGATATTCTGTTAGAAATTTGTGAAGTTAGTATTTATATTTTATAATAGTATTAAAGATAGGTCATGTGATATTATGTTTAAAGGGGCAGGACAACATACATTAATTTGTTTATTAAATTTTACTTATTATTATTTAATAAACTTTCATTGACCACTTTACAAATGAAAGAGATTAATTAGTTTATATGATTGATATGCTGGAATAATGTAAGCGGACTTTTAGTGAATTCTACTTACCGCATTTTCACGCCGATCATATACAGGCATTGAAATAGTGGTCATAAAATGATAATCATCCGATTCGGTGGGTTGATCCCAGGCCTAAAAATTAAATAATATATAAAAAAGAAAAGTATTATATTTTTATAGATAAAAATTTAAATAATTTGTCTTTTACGAATTAAGCTAGCCAATATTCGAATTTCTAGTCGACACCAGACACTTTTTCTTCGTAAAACTTCTGATAAAAATTATTCGTAATTTTTTAACCTAAATTGTTAAATTTTTTCATTTGCTACACATTGAATTAATCGTTAGAGACTATGCAAAGTATTTATTTTGGTTTATTATTACACAATAAAGAGTGAAAGGTATTAAAATATTAGTCCTGGACCCACCTCTTAGATTAAGAGTAGATTAACTTGTGTACAAAGTGCAGGACGAAACTTTAAAGAATCGGCTTAAGAATTCACCAAGCCCCACAGAAAAGTTCTTCACTCGTAAGACTTTCTAATTATAATGATATTTTGATCAAATTCAGCAAAAAATGTGAATTACAAACATTAATTAATGTGCCACAAAATGTTGTCGGAATCCATCCAGATTTAAATATAGCTCTAAAAAAAAGACAACTCTCTTAAATAACTTGCCGTCATAAACATCTTGGAATCGATTTAAAATTTATGTAAGACAATTTTTGTAATAGCCTTTATAATCCTTTTTAAACCTTATTCATACAACTTTTTCCCCCAATTCACCAAAGATGCTAAATATATGTATGCATATGGGACAAAAATTAAAAACAAAATTCGAAAATTCACGGAAAACTCAGTGGCAGTTTTGATGGTCCACTTTAGTTCTGCTTGTAAACCGTTGTATAGCATAGTTCGTAAAAAGACAATTTGAATGCTTTTAAAATTATGTACAGTTCTAATTACTTACCTTTTTCATACGTCTATATTCTCGCCGTCTTACTTCATCTGGATCTAACATACGAAAACTTACTCTACGATATTCTAAAATATTTTCTTTTTGGTCAGCATTTTGTTCTAATTGCCATAAATAATCTGACATTTCCATATCCTTAAATGTATAATTTGGATGGTAATGACATTAAATAATTTTTTTATGCAACATATTAAAATGTGCATGCATACATACATACAAATATGTAACGGTCTTATTCTTACCACAACATCTGCATATACTTGTGTCCATACCACCGGATGATCGTGTCTACCCAACACTAATGGTCTAGCCATTACTGGTATATAATTCAAAACCATTTCACGCACTTCTGCTGTATCACTTAAGTGAACATAGTAGCCCTGATTGGCACATGCCATCCATTTGATATCCTTAACATCCGCCACCTCTTTACCAATTAAATACGTAAAAACGCGTACGGGTTTGTAGGGTAAATTTTGCCAATTGTATATTTCAAAGATCTCTTCGTAACTGAACGGTGCCCCGTCACTGACAATCATAATTGCCTGATTACACTGGGCACCATGTTGTTCCGTTTTGAATTGTTCCAAAACCTCAAAGGCTTTTGTCAATGCAGCGGAGAAATTGGCGATCGACACGGTTTTAACTAACTCAATTCCCTCTTTAAGCTCTCGAATGTTACCAAGATTTGCCTTATTTTACATATTTACCACATATTTGTATGTGGGGGTGTGTGTATTTTTTATTTTTTTTTATTTATATTTTGTGTACCAATTGTTTTGTATAAGGTCAAATTTTCAAAGCAGGTTTGGCAGTGGGTGAATATTATTTGTTGAGTTTATTTTTGTTATTAATTAAACAAACAAAATAAGTATTTGTTATTAATAAAATTGTTGTGGCTCATTGTTGCATTGTGTACGAGAAATAAAAACGAATATCAGTTGAAAAAAAACAATTTTTAAAATAAAAAAATAATATTTCATTGTTATAGTTGAGTAAAGTTGAGATGAGTAAGGAATAATCACAATGATTCGACAGTTTATTATTAAATATTGTTAAAATTAATTTTTAACAATATTTGGTCTTTAAGCCAGAAGTGCTAAATGGTTTTCAAAAATATCGAAGAATTACAAGATAATAAGTTACATGCGACGCCAAATGTAGTAATGGTCAGACCAAAGCAAAAAAAATTTCAAAAACTCGGGATGCCATTTGTTTTACATTATTGTTCATTTGAAATGATGATGTGTATGTATGTTCGTTCGGTTAGGCTGCCTATTAAAGTGTCCCCATGAACTACATATGTTTATAGAGATAACTCTTGAGCGATGCGTAATTATTAACTATAATGTTTACTATAAAAATATTTTTTCGATGAGGTCTTAAGTTTCCTTCTAAAAATCAGAAAATTGCGAAAGACATTCTCTACATTAAAAATAAATTTTTCAAATAAGTATGTTACATGTTTCTCAAAAATTTTGCTCCCGAAAAGCATGAGTTTTTAAGAATAAAACAAGCCACCCTTTTCGGGAGCAAAATTTTTAAGAAAAAGACACCAAATTGAATTTTTTTTAAAAAAAAGGCACATTTTTTTGCAGAAAAGAAAACACCATAAGTGTGGGGCTTTTTTTTAAAATGAAATGAACCCCAATCGAAATGAAATAACGAACCAAACAGAAATGGAACAATATCCTAATTTTTAGGGGATTACTTCATCTCAAATAAGACCGCCATTTCAAAATGAAATAAGACTTAAACATGTATAATACAATTAATTGTACAGTTTTGGTTGGGACTTCGGCCGGGCGCAAGGGTTTTCTCCTCTATGGTATAACAAATACCGGCTTTTAAGCATAGCTGGCCTTCGACCTTGCGCAATATCAAGAGCAGCTTAGTTAGCGAATTTAATTTTTTTTTTTGGGTTATTTTATTTCGCCGCCATAATTCTAAATTATCTTTAATCAATAAATATTTTTTAAAGCAGAGAAATATATGGTTACTCCAACAAAACAATTTTCACCAAGCCATTTTTAAACATATAGTTACTTTAATCATATTATTGTCACCGCCAACTATATAAAGGTTACATTAGTCCTTCGTCAAAAAGCCACAACCATGTTTTAGTGTCCTATAAATCTTCATGTTATGAATGTTATTTTTAAAAATCACCATTATTCTGCATTTCGATTTCGTTTCCGCATTCAGTGACGCAATAATCAAAAAAAAAGGTATTCTAACAAAAATCTGAACCGAAAGCAAAAGGAGAAGAAAAGATTTGCTGTTTTGCTTTAAAACGTATGAAATCGAAACAGAAAAAATTAAACATTTAAAATTAAATATTTATAGCGAAAAAATTAATCAACGAAATTTGACAGCATTTCGTGCTGTTCAGGTGTTGCTGTTTTTAACCTGCAATACATTAAATAAAACAATTAAATTTAAGTACAAAAAATTAATAATTAACAAAGTATTTTTTTACTTTTATTTTACTTACATTTTTTTAATTACACAGTTTTTAAACGAAAGAAGCAAAAAATCGAAAAACTAAATAAACAACTTGGTAAAACGTAGCTATGATCGTAACCACCGGTCTAGACCAAAGATACACGGAATGAATTATGTACCAAATCACCAGAAAATATGGCTTGAACCCAGAAAATTTTGCATGATTCTCGTCCAAGCCAAAAATCATTTATTCTAAATTGGATTTGTGGCTTGATTGAAGCAAAATGTTTCTTTAATTAAGAACATTTTACTAAATACGAACGAAATAAATTAAAATCAAGAAATTTGGATTTCTAATTCAAAAAACAAAATTGATTACTATAGAAAATAAACTTTTTTCAGTGTAAATATCTCAGCAATTTGTCAATAACCTCAGAATAACAGAACAATAGTTCTTATTGTTCAGCTTCTGTTCATATTTATAAAGAGCAACATGCTTTGGTTGAAAAACAACTCGTATGTATACTATTATTAGTGGTGAACACACTTATTATTATTAGCCACGCCATGTTTGAATACAACAATAATATGGTTGTGGCTTCGTGATGCAGCATTTATTTTGCCACCATTTGCTTGCCGGTGACAATAGTATATATGGCTATAGTTACCATAATATGTTTAATATTTGTTTTGTTAGAGGTAGGCTAGCTGGTAGAGAGCTAGTCTAACAGTGCCGGGTTTGATTCCCGCCAGAGACTCTGGTTTCTTTCCTGCAGACAAGCGTAGAGCTTCGCGGGATTAGCTTAGTAAAAAAAAAAAATATCGGAAAAGGCGTTTTCTCTACGTGTGAAGTCGGTTTTTTATGCCAATTAACATACATAATTTGGCCTAAATTGGTAGCATGGGGGGGACAAAGCGCAAGGCATTTCCTTTATTTACAACTGAACAATAATTGTTTACCAACTGTAAAAAAGAAATTTAAATGCATATACATATATTTTAATATTTTTAAGTTTTGGTAAAAATAATAATTTCCTAGCAGTTCAACTATAACAATGACTTACTTGTGCATATGAATGAATGAAAAGAATGTACTAAATTTAAATTTATTTTGTTAAATTAGTTATCAACGAAGTATCTAGTATCTATTGAACCCCACTCGATAGAATATACATACATACATACATACATATTAAGGGTACTCGTTTAAACTACTTTTACATTTTCATTTAGCAACAAAGTTAAACGAACGTTAAAACACTGCGTAACTGATGTATTTTTATTGAGTTTTAATAAAAATGCCGAAAATAAGTAAAAATTTGAAATTTTAAATTAATTAAAATGTAATTTTAAGAAAAGAAAGCTTTTTGTTTTTCCCAAAACCATATGATAACAGTGTTACCTTCGCCATAAAAGATACGCTAAACCACAAAAACTATCATCAGGGAAGCCCCGTTTATTCTATCACTAAAGGACCACTTGAATCTAAAGATAAGAACCAGAGATTAAAGATGAAAAAGTTCAAAATTAAAGATTTTCACCTAGTTTTTTCGAATTTTACTCATTTTATGTAAAAATTTTAAATCATGTTAATCTTGCGAAAAATTGAAAAAAAAATTATATATTGTATTGTCTTGGAAATAGACGGAGTTCTAAAAATCGATAGCTTTTTTGGCGTTATATTTTGCAAGACCACAAAAACTAAATGTAATAGTACAACCATGTACAGATTTTAAATCCTTATATGTAAGATCAGAACTTACGACTTGACTTAACTGCACAAAATGAATAATTTTTGTCATTATTCTTTAAAATCCCAAACAAATTCCTTTTTTAAGTGCACTTTCTATACCTGCACATTTAAGATACTCCCCACTTTATTGTTACCAATTTGGTTATCACGCTCGTCATAAATATGCATAACAAATGACTACAGGTTGTTTGAATGTCATTTTTATTATTTATTTATTAATAAAAACGTTGTTAAGTTGTCAAATACTTTTATTAAGCTGCACTTTTATACAGGTAACCACAATTGCGTACCTGCACATTAATACAGCTAAATATATTTAAGATAGCTGCAATTTTGATTTATCTGCAAAAAAATTCGTGCAAAGGAGATTGTGCAGCCAAGTTCAACAAAAAACTAATAACGACTTTTTGCTTAAATCCTTTTGTTTTTAGACAAATTCATATATTGTAAATATAGAAAATAAATCCATTATTCATGTTCTTTCGAATTAATAAAAAAGAAAATTTTCCATAAATGGAATTTCTGAAAGTTTTATTATTAAGTCCGATGTTTTAGCTTATTCCTCATCTATATTATGAAACATTTGCTGCAGAAACTTTCTTCAATTCTCTTTTGAAACTGCATTCGTGTCCATAGAACAGTGTTGCCAAAACTTGGTAACCAAACACGTCTAAAATTACGGAAAAAATGGCTAAAATTTTTTCGAAATAAAAACACATTAAAATTCAATAACAAAACAGAAATAATTCATTTAAAGTTGTTTACGATGAAATTGTAAGTTAAAATCAATTTTATAAATATTTTGATAGATACTTAAAAAATTAAGTCATCGATAAATTCGATGTCGTTATGGCTCATCTCAAAGGAATCACTCGTGCCTATTAGTTTTAAATAATTTGAAGGTAAATCATAATCACGACAACGTTTACCTAACAACTTTTGAGTCCAGATCTACAAAAAAAAACAAGTAAGAAAGTATAGTCGGTCAACCCCGACAATATGATACCCTTCACCACATTAGAACCTATGTGACAAATTTTAATAATCTCCAAAATCGCGACCTGTTCTTTGCGCACAAGGTGTACATGGACAGCCAGGCTGCCAGCCAGCTGGAAAAACATTGTTAATTCGACTCAGAACATGAACCCTCTCTACTTCATCATTAGACAGACCATGGAAGTGAGAGCAACTTTATAGTCAATTATGAAATTTCTAAAAAAATTTTGTTGCCGCCTGCATCTCTTTATTGAAGTACATACTTGCAACCGATGTTTGTGTTGATCCATTTTATAAATTTAATATTGGAATACTGTTTCTTGAATTTGAAAGAATTTTCATCAGCATAGTTTATAGCGATTTACAACATTTGTAAAAGTTGTGATTTTAATTAAAGGCGTTGTAATTGTAAAAAATGTTTATTTTACTTTTATACATTTTTATAATAAAATAAAAATTATTCTTTTAAAAGAAAAATGGCAATAAAAATTTTATGTTGAAAAATGGCTAAACTCATTTTTTAATGGCTAAATCTAGCCACTAAATGGCACAATTGGCAACACTGCCATAGAATAAACATTTTGTTTACAACATTGAGTTATTTTCATAGCCTTCTCTCTTTCTTTCAATAACAAACTTACAAAAACTACTTGTACATGAAACAAATTACACTTTTCCATTCGACTTTCCGATTTCATCAACGAACTCAAATGTTTCATAATATGGATTGGGACTTAAGAACAATGAGATCAAAATTCTGAATTAATTTATAAAATTTTCTAAATTGTTTTTTGGGATTGTAGAATGTCTTTTTACCCACTATTTTCTGCTAACTATTTCTAAAAAAATTCTGCTCAAAGAATTTGTTGTAGCACAGTGTAATTGTTTAATGTACGTACATATATCGAGTGGGGTAATACTATAACTTGATTGATCTAAACAGTAAAATATATGTAATATGTGTATCTATATACTATATATATATTTGGCTTGCTATAAAGTAATTTTTATTTAGAGCGCATTATCCGAACATTTTCAGTTTTTAGTAGATAATATGAACTAAATAAATTGCTAAGCAATTAGGAAAAGTATAGGTCTGTGTGTGAATAATTTTCAGATACCAGACTATCAAGGTGAACTAAAAAAAAAGCTTAGAAGCGTGTTCTTAAGTAAATAGGTATACTAAATATAATATTAAGGATATTTTTGTTTCTGAACCACTACTTACTTGTGCTTACACTGAAAACAATTCATATAAGTTTTGTGAAATTAAAAAATCGGCGAAAAATTTGCATGAAAAATACGTATTTTCAAACAAACTTTCAAGAGGGAAAATTAAATATTATCGAATATAAAAATATTATTAAATATTAAGTGACATCGTAACACCTTTAGATACTTAAGTTAACTTAAGTTCATTTTGCAATTTTAATATGTTGTACATTTGACGTTGTGTTGGTAAACGTCGTTTAATGTTTGAGTACGTTTCGAATTTTATTTGTGTCGTGGTTCGATTAATGTCGCCTCAGTTGCTAACAAACGTTTGTGATTAGCTTTAAACATTTTTCAGGTGTTTTTATGTGTGTGTACATTAAAGCATTAGGGCATTAGATTTCTGTTTATAGTAACCGGATTTATAAATGCATTTTTTCTTTCAAACGCGCTATGTATTTAATGTACTTAATCGTACTTTACACTATCACACAAGTCTTACGTATTGTAATGTAACATTACAGATTGTGGTCATACGTGAACATGCTTTTATTAAAATGCAACCCTGATCAAATGAAAAGTATGGGCACGTTCGTAAATGCATCAATACTGTGCATCACTGCTGCAGTAATGCAATATTTTGTTGCTGATGCGTGATCACCAGTTGAGCTTGTGATGCTGATGCTTTTTTACTGCACAACAGCTGTTCAAAGTTTGAATTTTTGAATATGTGCTACATTTTAAAAGTTTTATAAGCGAACATACAAAATTGATAAAAATGTTATAAACAATAGCGATTGCAAATTTCATTAAAAATATAGAACCAAAAAGAGTCAAATTTCTTATAAATACCAAGAAAAAGGCTCAAAAAAGAAAAATAAAAGTTATTGCATCAGAAAATTAACTGATACAATAATTGCCAACATTTGCAGCAGAGCTGCGGAATCACTGCATAAAAAAACTTTTGACGTATGAAAGTAATGCCAAGTTTCTTACAAGTGATGCATTTACGAACCTTCAACTTTTGTTTCTGTTCTGTTTTATTTCTGTTTTTGACATTGTACAATGATTTTACAAAAACAAATTGCTTGTGGTTTTTGTAGGAGTTGTAGTACCGAGATTACCTGATGTGAATTCGCCTTGTTATTTAGTGAGTTTGTTGTTTGGAAAAACATTTTTAATATTTGACAGTAATTTGTCAAACGTTATGTCGTATCTAGCGCTTAATGCAATTATTTAAGTTAAAATTTTGCGGAGTGAGGAAGAAGAAGAATAAACATTGTTTAAACCACCCTTTACTGCGAATTCTTTTCCTTTCTTTTTTATAACTCCTCCGTTTTTAACAAGAAGCGAACAAAATTGCCGCGCACTTTATTTGTCTGCATTCATTGAAAACAAGAATAAAAAAATAAATGTTTGTTTGAAATATGTTTGTGTTGTTTATTTGCAAACAGAAACAAATAATGTGTTTGCCAAAAGTCATTTGTGTGGTTTATTTTTAAGATAATGACATACAGCTTTTTAATAAATGAGTTTTTCCATTGGAACTATTCACTCGTACAGTTCAAGTCGTAGTACCTACTTAAACAATTAGGCGGGCGAGAAGGCGTCCCGATTGGCTGTCATGTCTTACAGAACGGCAGACAATCAACATACTAAAGAAAACATTTTGTAAACGCAATAATTCTCAAAAAGTTTTCAGTCGTGCGTTTAGGTTTACAAAATCGTAAGATCTAATACACGATAACGTGAAGTCATTGTGTTATGCAAACAAAACACAAACTTTAGAAGACGTGGAAAATTAAATTGTGCGCGAGCAATTAGCAAGTTACTGCAATTGTTAGAAAGCGCTGCGAAAATGCCAGTCCCGTTTTTCAGCCATAGAAGTAACGTTTGTTCAGACCGCGTACAATTGTGTAAATAAATATAGCATTCTCTTGAAAATTTTTGTAATTATTCTTCACATTTTCGAGTTCGACAACTGACAACTGACAGGAAATTGGAAACCGTTAATCATTCGTATCTTAATATTTTTTACGTACTGTGAAAAAACTTTCGTAGGTAGCATTAAAAAAGTAACCACACAAGTTTCATTATGAAAATGTTACCTGTCTACAAAAATATCACATGAATTATTTTCGGTGTAAGCAAAAGGTTGTGGTTTAAAAAAAACAAACAAACAAGAATGTGTGGGAAATAAATGATGGTGGTTAAAATAACTACAGAAAATATAAAGTCTATATCTAAAAAAAGTATATAATAAGAGTTAGTTAAAATAATAAAAAAATTTATATATACTTGAACAAGAGTATCCTCAAAACATCCAACAACAGGCTTAACTTTATCGCTAAAGGTGAAGATGTTCACAAAGTCATTTGTACCTAATGTATCGAGTATTGTATTTACAACATGCTTTGCGATATCTAGCCTCTGCCCAGTCATAGAGCCTGATCCATCCAATAGGATAATAACATCCTTTGGACTTGTCGCCGCTTCCATAAACCATGAACGTAACCGGCAATCATATAGATCAACCGGATCCGCTTTCCATTTCGATGCCGGGAATTGACGCATAAAGCCGGTCGAACTACCAAAAAATTGCCACGACAGTGTTGGATCTTTTTTATAATTGTCTCGGAATATTTGATCCAAATTCTCTGACCATTCAATGGCTTTAATCGTATCCGGTGCTAAAGTTTTATTGTTTATCATATATTTTTTGTTATTTTTTTCAATACCATTCGAAATCAATATGCCAATTTGAATTTTGATCAGTTAATTTTGTTTGATTTTTTCGGATCAGATCAGATATGTTTTGTGTAAGTGTGTTTGTGATGTTTATATGAAAAAAAATTTAAAAAAAAAATAAAAAATATATTAAAATTAGATGAAAATTTACGTATTTTTAACATTTTATTCTAGACATGTTGGTGTTCAGTATTTTTAAAATAACAAAAAGGTGATTAGTAAAAGCATTTTGAAGCCATACTATGCGTAGAATTTTAACAAAACTATTCACACAATCACCTTTATGCCTTTATGGTTCTAGCAATTAGGTACACGTTTCTCGTTGGCCATAAACATGCTTGTGCAATACTTTTTGTTAAAAATCTTTGATT
This sequence comes from Pollenia labialis, assembly GCA_949318255.1. NCBI lineage: Eukaryota > Metazoa > Arthropoda > Insecta > Diptera > Polleniidae > Pollenia > Pollenia labialis. The sequence continues at coordinate 102,547,723 of OX439140.1, forward strand.
CTGTGATTTTCGAAACTTGTGCTTTTAGCATCGGCATAAGTGTGTGGAAAATTAAAACGGTTTTAAACGGAAATTTTTTAAAAAAGAAACAAAAAAATTCAAACCTCTATCGTAAACATTCGTCGGCACATGCACTGAGCTAACACTCATATTAATTGGTGTATTAAAAAATTCAGCTTTGGGTGTTAGAACAATCTCTTTTGGTTGTACGAAAATTTTTGGTCCCCCCGCATCTTCTAGATCTCTTGGTGGCTCTGTTGGTATTGGTTCGTGGGATTCATACATTTCTTTAGAATTATAATATGAAAAATTTGTATCAGGTTTTTCACTTTGATATGTTAAGGCGGTATTTTCGGCCGTATCCATTATACGCTAAATTTTTAAATCAACAATTATTATTTATGTTTTTATTTGGTGTTAAAATATTTTGAGATAAAGTAATATTTAAGGTATGGAGGTTAAAAGTAATTTTAGTTTTTTATATCTTAAAAATACAATAAATCATTACTTACGCGTACTGCACTTATTTTTGAATCCATCATAGTTTTGATTTCGTTTGCCATATTTTCTACAATTTTAGCTCCCGCTCTTGAAACAACTTGAGCTTGTTTGAAACTCTTTAATATGAAAGAGAAAAAAAACTCGAAATTATGTCGTTTTATTAAAATACTGGTAAAGAAGGGCATTATTGTATATGTTTTGGGGTTTTTTACATTATGTGTATCTATGTATCGTTACCCTGTAGTTTTTTCGTGACAATTTAGCCCAAAGGGGCAGTACTATACACTGTAGAATGGTTATAAAACTATCCACATTGATCCTTTACTCGGAAGACTGGTTCTAAAACTGTGGACAATTGTTCTGTCACTTTGTGCTGGCACTTAGTTGTCTATATAAAATAGTAAAAATGTCTGTCATTGAGCATTTCGTTTATTTTATGAGAGAGAAAAAGAACGTATGACAACAGTTAACAGAGACAGTTAAGGGTAAGCCAAGAAGAACCGGTTTATGAACTGTCTTTTTGTGGCCACTTGGTGACAATTTACCCCCTCGTAGGACATCCTCTTGTTAAAGTGGCCAGTCATATGGCTAGCATTCGGACTGGTTGTGTCATAAAGGGGCTAGTATTATAACCATCTCGGAGACAGCCACATGAACTACTGGGTACTTACAAAAAATTAAAATTCGACTTTTTATTATTTATTATTATTATAAAATAGTTATGTGTAAAAAGTATTATTTTTATATATTCCCACGAAAATTATTTTGATAATAAACTGGCAAGTGCACGTCCTAAAAAAACTGACTGGCAACCTGCTTTATATTTTTTTTTGCAAAAACAATAAAGCAAGTTGTTTTTATTTTGTTTTTTCTTAACCTACTTACAACTTCAATTTTAGTTGGAAGAATTCCAATTAATTGTAGTGGGGAATGTAAAAAGAGATAAACTCACTGCTTATTGTTGATGTTTTTGTTTAAACTTTGATATTGTTACAAGTAGAACTGTTGCTTATAACTCTTATACGCTTAACAGTTTTATTTGGTTTAATATCTTTAGTTTTTTTCTTTTTTGTTATTACTGTTTGTTATATATTTATATTTTCTGTACAATAATTATTAGTGTTACAGGGTGTTTCAATGATTTATGTTTTTGTTTTAATTTTTATTTTTAAGATTCCTGAAGATGCCATCCAAAGGATGGGGAAATATTGAAACCCTAAAATAATAAAGAATAAAAAATTGATTAAAAAACAATTGTGGCCTCGAGCTTGTTAATTAACATAGGATTGGAAATTTAAAGGCCGAATAAAGATAATAATATTTGAATATCACGGAAAGCACGCCGTCAAATAAACAAAAATGGTTTATAACAACATCAAAAGAAAACATCATACCTTAAGAAGATGTATCAACAAACCTAAATCTCTGAAAGTTAAACAACTGAACACAAAATCTACAATAACATTTCTTATAAAATGTAGGCGAACGGGTATTACACCAAACTCCTTAGAAAACTCAACTAAGAATGTTTTTGGAATTTTCGATTACAACGAAACAATTCCTTCAAAAATAAACAGTTCCCTAAATACAATCGTAAGAAATTTTCATATCAAATTACTTAATTACTAATTAAACAAAAACACGATATTTTAAAATACAACAAAAATGCAATAAGAGAGGTAGAAACAAATATTAATAAATATTTAACTATCGAGGAGCAAAAACTGCTTTGGAGTAGCGAAACAACAATTCTAAATAAGAAAAACAGCGAAATTAAGAATAAGCACAAAAGAAAGTTTGAAAGCTTAAGGGAAAAACAAAGAAAAGAATTGGAAATAGTATTTAATGACAAGTGGTTTGTAAACAAGACCAACATACACATACCGGAGGATGTTAGGTGGGTTCTTTCACTAGGACAGAAACATACTTTTCCAACAGAAAACAAACAATTCCCTTTATTTAAATTCATTGCTGATGGCGATGACTGTATTTTAACGTTAGAAGACAAAGAACAACAAGAAATTGCACGAACGAAGTTTACAACGATGATAGAAAATTATCTGAATAAACGAAGTCTAGATAAAAGAGAGCGTTTTGTATTGAACGCAGTGGGTTAGGCAAAGGCATTTTTGAGGTGAAATAAATATATTCTGATATTAAATGCCGACAACCCAACGTCACAGTGGCCATGGAAAAACATGATAGGCTAGAATGAATGAGATTCTGAGTGATTTAATGACATATAGGAGATTAACGAAAGATCCTACTTCATCTCTACAAAAGAAAAACAATGATCTAGTCGAAGAATTATTTAAGTGCAATACAATATCTGTGATGGAAAAAAGACGAATGAAAACTGACGCGGCACTAGCTCCTAGAATATACGGATTGCCAAAGATAAATAATGATGTTTTTCCGTTAAGACCGATTTGTTCATCAATTAAATCGCCATCAAGAGAACTCTCTAAGTTTATAGTAAATATTCTTAATAAACTCACGGAAACATCTGAATTTAATGTAAGGGATGCAGTGCAATTTAGTAATAAGATTAGTAATACCGCAATAAGTGACGATGAAAGATTAATTTCCTTTGACGTAATATCATTATTTCCGAGTATTCCCGTTGATTATGCTATAGATGTTATCAAAAATAAGTGGACTGAAATACAGAAACACACAACGATACCCAAGGAACTTTTCTTAAGTCTTAAAATGTTGTATTAAAGAAAATAGGTATTTCAAATACAAAGATAGAATTTACACTCAGTGTAATGGCCTTCCTATGGGTTCATCAGCTTCACTTATTGTAGCAGACATAGTAATGGAGGAATTACTCAAACATTGCGTTCAACATCTTAAAACTAAACCCACACTACTTACAAAACACGTTGACGACCTCTTTGGGATTATCAATACAAGTGCAATAGACGAAACCCTAGCCGAACTTAATAGTTTTCACCAACAAATCAAATTTACAATTGAAGAAGAAGAAAATGGAAGATTACCATACTTGGATACACTGATTGTAAGAAAAGACAATAAAATTAAAATAAATTGGTACCGGAAACCGACTTCATCTGGAAGAATTATCAATTTTTATTCATGCCAGCCCAAAAATATCATCATGAACACGGCTAGTAATCTAATTAACAGGGTACTAATGATTAGTGACAGGGTATTTCATAATGAAAATATCAAAAAGATAAAGGAAATCCTAGGGAAAAACTCTTTCCCGCAAAATATTATCAATAGCCTTTTAAGAAATAACAAGAAAAACACAACAAGAGAAGAAGTAGAACCGCGAATTTACAAATCAATGACATATATACCACACATATCAGAAAGAATTGAAAAGTCAGGATTTTTCAATAAAGTAAAATATAAAACAGCGCCAAGATCAGAAAACACACTCAGAAATCTGTTTTCTAACACAAAATCAAAAGTGGATAAAATCGAGAAGTCGAACGTTATATAAAAAATAGAGTGCAATGGTGATGGAAACAACGTATGCGATCAAGTATATGTAGGTACTAAACATCTGCATAAATGCATTCGTCCAATGAATACACAACCTCATTCATGAATGATTCTTGCTACTTGTGTGCAAAAAAGACCATTGAATAAATGTTGTGTTGTACTTCGTTGAAGTAGTATTCTACTTCGCTGTGCTTCGTCTGGCGTAGATTTTATTAATTCGTCCCATACACCGATCAAACTCGAACTCACAACCAGGGTTGTTAGACTTTTTTCCTCAAAAATCGTCAAAAGTTTTACCAAAAGTCGTCAAAATCGTCACGAAAATTTAACAAAATCGTCAACAAAACATCAAACATATAAATTTTACAAATTAAAGACAATTTATTGCATGGATTGGTTCGAAAATATAAATTTTTAGCAAGAAATTCTATTTATGATGAAGAAAGTGATATGGTTAAGTTTTATTCTATTTATTTCAGCAAGTGAGCTGAATATATTTATCATTTAAAAAGAAAACATAAGAAAAAAAATTTATTTGCATAAATGCATAACAAAAATTTTTTTATTTCATTTATCCATATTTAGAAAAATAATAAATAAAATCTCATTTGCCATTAACTCTAGCTATTTTTAGCGCTATCTCTATTGCAAATTGTTTTTATTGTTAAAGGTGCTAAAAACCAAGGATTCTGTCTATATCAACAGTCATTTTACCCGACTTGAAACGTTTTAGTAAGTCCAATATTAGTTCCAAACCAATACATTTTCATCTCATTGCACTCATTTTTATACACAACTTCTTATTAAAAAGTAACTTCTTACTTCCTAACACGCAATTTTACTAAGAATAACTTACCTAACAGAATTAAATGGAATTGCTTTTTACACACAAAGAAAACAATTCTTCACATGAGATTATGACTTCATCGAAAAATACATACGTATGTAGCGACGCAAATCGAAATCATAATAACGCAAAGCGGATTTAACCAATTTTTAAAAAGCGGACCAAATAGAACGGACGCAAATTAGGGCTCTAGTGTATATTTTTGCAGTATCGATGGCATTTCTATAATTGTAGTATTTGAATTATTAATGTTTCTAATAAAATCCACCTGGTTTGTGATGGGGGAGGAATTTTTTTGTTTAATTTCCAAAAATTTTTGTATTTTGAAAATTTTATTTTTAAGTTTTGGACTGTTATCAATATAATTGTTAATATTTCTTGTGTGTTTTATCGATGCCAGAAAATCATCATAACACTATTACTTTTAGTCAAAAAATCGTCATTTTACTGTATTTTCTCAAAAAAATCGTCAAAATGACGAAAAATCGTCACATCTACCAACCCTGCTTGCCAGATTTAAGTGTTATAAAATTGATGTCAGATTAAAGTTTAAAGTAAATTTATTGACGGGATTAAATCGTCAAAACATAAGTGACTCTACATCAAAAATCGTCAATCGTCATTTTGGTAAATTCATCGAAAAAAATCGTCAAAATGACGTAAAATCGTCACATCTAACATCCCTGCTCACAACATTCAATAATAGAGACAACAAAAAGACAAGTGCTAGTAGCAATGAGTTCAATGAGTGATTAGTATGCATTGTATTGTGCATTCTCTCTCTTCACGCCAACAACTTTGTAACCACGTATTGTATGTATGTTTATTTTGTTGGTTTATTACATTGTTTCAGTATGGAGGTAAGATGTAATTACATATATAAAGTTTTGTGGATTAGCGCCTAACAAAGAAAAAATAACAAGATTTAGTATGATGTAATTAATACATTTTTTTTTAAATTTTCTGAAAAAATAAAAAAATTTTCTTTCAAAAATGTTCTTTACAAAATCAGGTCTGCCAGGTACTTTTTTCCTTGTCCCCAAAAAATTACAAAAAAATCCCCATATTAAAAAAACAAAACCTTAAAAAGTTTATATTTTTATTTTTCAAAAAATTGAAAAAATTAATTTGTTGTTGTTTTAATATCGTAAAAAATTAATGCTGGGACTGTTTTTGAAATAAAGTATATCTTAGGGGTAAGTGAAGCTGAAACTTCTTACCGAAATTTTAACACGGTTTAATTTATTATTAGTCCGTTTATTTTAAAGATATGTATTTGTGATGAGATTTTTATTATATTTGAAAAAAAAAATTAATTAGATCAGCATTTTTAATGCATTTCTTTCTGTAAAAATTGCCATACATATTTTTAAAATTAATAAGCAACAAAACATTTTGTCAAAATGACAAATTTTGTATTTAATTTTATTATTTGATTGCTAACTAATTTTTATTCAATGTTACAAACTCATTGTTAAAAATATTTGTTGAAAGTGAACAATTTTAATTAACAAAAGAATTTTTTATATTTACAAATTCGGTTGTTGGTGCCTTTTCAATTAAAAAAAATAATTGTATTGACGAATATGGTATTCAATATGACAATTGATTTGTCGTAATTTTTTTCTGTGAAATTATAAATAATACAATGTAGGATATTAAAATATCCACTACTCTATAAGTAAAGCTGCAAAATATTGGCAACTCCTGCAAGTAGCGCCTCATCAGAAAGAACATTCTCATGTGCTAGAAACCTTCTTTCTGAAAAACGTAGCCTTATTGGGTACGGTAGGAAAGGTAATGTTTTTACATTCTAACATGTAGATTGTTTAGATTTTTAAAAACTTAATTTGACTTACATATTATGAATTTAATATTTATTTTTGTTTTATACTTTTTTGTTTTCATAACTAAGAAATAATTAAAACAAAAAAATTTTTGAATAAGAATAAAAATTGTGTTTTTCCTTTATGATCTTTCTTCAGTTAACTCGGGTTACGCGAATAATATTATATAATTCGAATGCGCCTTACAAACTCATTGTATATAACAAAGTCGTACACGTACTTTTCTCATTTGTACCAACATACAACATATATTCATACCGAAGCAACCATATTCAATGCTTACCGAGTTGTGCCGAGTATGAATCGTGGGTTGTGTGAACGCTACAAGTTGATCGAGTTCGATGCTTTCATACTTTTAACAACTCAAGTATCTTTTGCACTCATTCATTGCTTCTCATTGCAAATGAATTAAATGAATATGTGCCGTTATTTTTTGTGGGTGTCTCATAGCTGATTTTTTTTGCATTCATGCAGATGTTTAGTAGGTACTACCAAAAATATATTAAAGACAATAATTGCAGGACACAAATCGGATTTAAAATGTAGAAATAATTCACTGACACATAAAACAGCACTTGCAGCCCATTGTGCGGAAAGAAATCACATACCCAAACTGGACGACGTACAAATATTACAAACAGAAGATAGGTACAATAAACGGCTTACGCTGGAAATGCTACATATAATAAACATAAGGCAAGATAAGAGAATAAACTTTAAGAGCGACGTGGGCAATGTAGCACAGAGCTTTAGGCATATTATAAATAAAAAGAGAAAGGATCAATAGTGCAATTTTTACATGTGAACGCGATTAGTCGTTGTGTGTTTTTAATATTGTAACTCGTATTTTATTGTGAGGTTTTTCCTTTTTTGTTATTACTGTTTGTTACATATATACATACATATTTATATTTTCTGTACAATAATTATTAGTGTTACAGGGTGTTTCAATGATTTATGCTTTTGTTTTAATTTTTATGATTCCTTAAGATGCCATTGAAACCCAAAAATAATAAAGAATAAAAAATGTATTAAAAATCAATTGTGGCCTCGAATAAAGATAATAATGGGCACGTTCATAAGACGTAGCTGTTGAGCTCAACTGCTACAAAACTGTTGACAACTGTTGAGCCGAACACTTTCGTCTTAGAAACGGCATTATATGTATAATAAAAAATTAACAGCTGATAAATATAAACAATTGAAAAAAATAATAAAAGTGATAATAAAATTTATTAGTTTAGCTAAAAAGTATGGATAATACAGAATTTATATCTGAGTTTCAGCTGTTGAGGTTGAGCACAACATGTTGACTTTAAGTAGCTAAAAAATTTTATGATGGATTAAATGGCTTCAAATACCCAACTGTTGTGTTGAGCGAAAGTGCTCAACTATGCGTTTCTAAGACAAACACTAAACGGTTACACAACTGTTACGACTTATGAACGTGCCCAATATCTTTAGTTTTTCTAAAATCTTTTTGAATGAAGTTTCCTGACGATCTTTCCTAAGCAAACAGTGAAATGCGCATAGGAATAGCTTATCCCATCAACAATAAATTTCAGTGTTTTTATTAAGAATAAAAATTGGGAATTAAGCACGAATAACAAAATCATTTAAAATATTTTTAATTTGTTTTTATCTATTTTTAATTAAATTACACTAACTACACAAAAGAATGTCAAAATGAAACAGGAATGAATCGTATGAACAGCATGTTTGGTAAACTACCCTACAAGAAGACTACCGGTCATTTTACTAGTTATATGACCGGTAGTGTTGACCAATATAGTGTTATAGTAATAGTAATTTTTTTAGTTTTGGTCAAGGTATATTTACCTTGGTTTTGGTTATGCATTTCTTGTAGGGTAGTTTCAGAGAGCGAAACGAGGGGTTTATATTGTCGTGCACTTGAGCACATCTTATACCATGTTCGCACAACAGCGTTTTTTCGTAATTCACTCTCTCATTCGTAATTCACAACCTAATTATGTTCCAAATTACATAATTCGTCATTCAAAATTTTGAGAGCGGATCACCTCATTTTTACGTAATTCCATTTTTATTACCCTGTGGATTACTTTAAAATCAATGTGATCTTTTATTTTATCGGTTTTTTCCATCTACAGCTGCCAAAGCACTAAAAAACAAACAAAATAGGTATAACATAAACAAAAAAAAGTGAACCAAAGTATTGGAAGTTATTTTATATTATAAAATTTAATGGAATCCAAAAAAGAAAATAAATATTTTACATGTAAGTATGTATTTCTTTGAAATAATGTTTTTTACTTACTTTTTCTTTGCATTCTTAAGGTCACTACACACTATCCTATTTAGTCGTACGATATGTCAAAAAAATCGTGTGTGTTCATAAAGTATGATAGTGTGGCCTAAAAATTTAACTAAATGACAGATTTTTTTGACAAATCGGACCGACTTGCAAAAGTTTTAAAAATTTTCATAAAATGATAGTTTCTATGCGATCAGAGTTGTATTTTCTAATACAGCTGATAAGAAAACAACAATGTCAGCTTCATTGATTTAAAGCATCTTTTTTGTGTAATAGTGTGGCACCTGTAACAGACTTTTGTTGCGATTTTTTTTGAGTCTGATAGAAATTTGTCAGATTTTCCAGTGAATGAATCGTACGATTGTGTAGGATAGTGTATCACGACCTTTAATAAAAGTAACAGCAAACAAACAATACATTAAGCAATAAACAAAATTAATAAAAAAAAATAAGAACTGTCAAAACCAATTAGGATAATTCCTTGCGAACAGTGTTACCGTCGGATATTTTCAATAAGTACCAAAAAAAGGGGATATCTAAAAAAAAAGTGGCACCGAAAAGGGGATTTTTATAAAAAAAGTGGCACAACTTTTCAAATTAAAATAAGTACGCCACATTATGTATTTTTTACGTTTTTTTTCTGTTTATTATAATTTTAAATAACATTTTATAAATGGTATAAAAACCTAACAAAAAAAACATATATGTAGTAATTATATGCACTAAAAAACAATTGATCGTATTACAATAGACATACATGTATGTATACTTATGGCTCATTTGTTGCAAAAATTAAATTAAATATTTCTCTCGAGAAGTTATTTTTATAAAATATTTTCTATAATAAATAGAAACTGGGAATTATTTCCTTCCGAAGGTGACTTTATATTATATTCAATATTTTTTATTTTTCGAATTATTAGACACCAGCAGAATGTAATGCATTTTCTGGCCCACTACGGCCTTCGTCAGCATTCTTTGTGAATATAATATAAAGTAACCTTCGGAAGGAAATAATTCCCAGTTTCTATTTGTTAAAATTATTGAGTTAAATACATTCAATTTATAAAGTATCACTATCCAGTGTGACACAAAGAATGCTGACGAAGGCCGTAGCGGGCCAAAAAATGCATTACATTCTGCTGGTGTCTAATAATTGTAAATTTTTCTTTACATACAATATACCTCATTGCTTTCCAAAGGAAAGCTAAGGTAAAATGTAACAAGAAAATACAATATAATAGTCTGGTAGTGTATAAAGTCATTTCTGAAAAATTGAAGGAATATGACTATTACAAAAAAGCTTTATAAAAATACATAACTGAAATTTAACTCATAGAATAAATTCGAAAAATAAAAAATATTGAATATTTTCTTTAATGTTTTGGTAATTCAAAAACGTTAAACTCGTTTTCTGCCAAACATGTTTTTTGAATTCTGACATTGTTGCAGCAATTAGAAGATATTTATGTAATTTGTTTTATATATACATTAAGTAATATATTTCTTGTACTTTTCTTTTTGAATAAATTTTCTTTGATTTATTTAAGACATTGTATTGCACAGGTTTTAAAATTTTTTTTAGAAGTTTATTTGCCTATTCCACCAGATTCTTATGTTTTTTAGAATGCTATGGCCAAATATGAGTACAGTTTTCTCCCATCACGTCACATTTATCAGAAATCCTAAACAAAAAAACGAAAATATCACTTTTTAAAATTCGTTATATTTAATCAGTTTCGCACTTCAATACAAATAAATACACGGCATTCATACATGCTACTAAATTTAAGTGCAAGTGTTTTAATTTCTTTAGTATAGGATATTTAGTTTTTATCCAAATTCGTCAATTATTGCTTCAAATTATTGCAATCAGCTTTACAAATAGAACAAAACTATACCACTCGATTTTGTTATTAATTGTGGTACAAAACATCTTCCGAAATTACAATAATTGGTGTATCTGATAAATGTGACGTGATGGGAGAAAACTGTGCTCATTTTGTCTTAAGCATTCCAAAAAATATAAGAATCAGTTAGAATGGTTAAACAAACTTTTTCAATTGGTCAGTTACATACATATTTTTTTACAATTAGTTGTTCTTAAAACGACTTCTATACTTTCGTAGAATGTCTTCACTTGGAACCCAATTTTCAAGGCTAGTATGGGAGTTATAACAAAACAGAATGAAAAAAAGTATATTTTCCTAACGTAAAAAGTATCAAAAAAGTGGCAAGAATTACAAAAAGTATCACATTTGGGTGCATTTTGTAAAAGTGGCCAAATAGTATCCAAGCAGCCGAAAAAGTGGCAAATTGCTACTTTAGTGGCACCAACGGTAACGCTGCTTGCGAACATGTTAAATCAAATAAGTAAGAGAAGGGAAAAGAGCATGCCATTTCTTTTCCCCTCTTTCCTTAAAACTCAAAACTTAACGAGTCAAACTTGACGTGTGTGAACCGGCACTTATAAAAACAGAGAGCGAAGTAATACAAAGCACCGTGCGAACATGGCATTTGAGGAATGCGTGGAAGATGTTGAAAAGGAAAAAAAACTTGTTTACATTTGTACCATATTTCATCATAAAAATATTTATTTTCACGTGTAAGAGCGAATAAAAACTAAATTAATGATATTACTGTCCTGCTCCTTTGTGTTTTTTTCTAGTGATGGTAAAAAATTATTTGTTTCTTCTAGTGGTGACACTAAAATAATCGATTGATGTTGAATGAAACTACATGAGATAGGAACATCTTTTAAAGATGAAGAAAGATGTTGATTTTTAGCCCTGTACATTTCTTATGGGAAGATGTTATCATGTTTGCGATGAGATGAAAGGTGTAAGATGTGAGCAAGTGTAAAAAGTCTATAACCGTTTGCAAATAGGGATGCAACATCGTCCACGATAAGCCAGACTATTATATTGTAGTCATTTCTAAAAAATTTAAGGAATAGGACTATTACAAAAAAGCTTTATAAAATACATAACTGAAATTTAGCTCATAGAATAAATTCGAAAAATAAAAAATTATGAATATAATATAAAGTAACCTTCCAAAGGAAATAATTCCCAGTTTCTATTTGTTACTGAGCTACCTAAACAAGAAGGTTTTTTTAAACATGAACGTTATATTACCAGTACATTTGCAATAAAACAACCCGACCTTGCGATCTGTCAAATAAGATTTACCAGTTCGGTATTATTGAATTCGCGTTATAAAATGTATACAAATAAAGAGTTTTGACATAAAAAACGCTTTTATAAGGAGTTTAGTTAGGAGTTTTATCACAATACATTTTTTAAAAAATTTAAAAAATAACATTTCCGTGAAAATCGCCTGCAAACAAAAGGTCAGTAAAAATGCTTTTTTGTTTGTTGCTTACAAACCGATTTTCCTAAAATTCTTAAAAGTTATACCATGTTCACACGGACCGCAATATTCATTTTTCTCAAATTAAGATTTTTTTATTTTTAGAAATAAACATTATTAACTTTAAGTTGGTACAAGATACATTTTTATTTTACAGTTTTTTAAACAGAAAATTTTTAAAACAATGAGGTTTTGTATCATATTTGTTGTCTAACTATTGGTTTTGCACACTTTTGAACCCATTGTCTGGCATACACAATAATACATCATTATTTCTGGGCATACAAAATATTAAATAAGCATCTTAAGTTAGCAGTTGTTCATTTTGAGACTACTGATGGAAAAAAATTATTTGTGAAAATAAAAAACGCATTTTTATAAAGTTTCATAAATTAAAGAACAAAAAAGTTCAGGGATTTAGTACCAAAAGGTAAAACTAATGGAACTTAAGAAGCTTTTAGCTTAAACATTCCACATTCCATGTTTATGATAATTTTAAAACAAAGTATAAGTGTTTAAGAATATCTTTTTAAAAGGTGTACTAACATTATTTTAACAACAATTCAACAAGGAATATATTTAAGAAAATCCATATATTTTCAATGAGCTCTTTTTAAATGCAATTTCCTCGAAATGCATTCCATATAAGAACGGTGTCAACAAATATAATATTAAATTAAGAACCCTTAAAATTTCATATGAAGTATGAGCTCCCAAACTAAAGTTTTCTTGCTCAAAATTTATGTACATATCTCTAATTTTAGAGTTTAATTACATTGAATGAAACTTCTTTATTTAGATGGACTTTTTTAATTTCTTATTTATTAAAAATTAAATGAATTAAACATTTATTTTAGAAAGAATTTTATGAAAAAATATTGCTTAAAAACAATTTAAACCTACAATCTAATTTTGTATAAATACCGCAATTATGTATTTCGATTTAAATAGTTTCCATAATAAGAAGTATGTTGTTTTAAAATATTGAAAATCTTTACTATTTTGCCCTTGTTATAAAAAATTTTAAGATTTTCCTCTTAAAAATAAGATTTTTTTTCGCCAAATTAAGATTTTCCTTCCAAATCTTCTTGCAACGCTGTATATAATCTGCCATTATGCCATCAGAATTCTTTTTTAATGTTTAAAAATGTTTAACACTTCTTATTGTTTCGGTTAATTCTGTTTAAAGATTGCTTGTGTTACTATTGAGATGTTCTCTGCTGTCAGGTCCTCGCACGGCAGAAACTGTTACACAAGCTGATTCCTCTGTGAGATACTTCTACAACACAGCGAAAGACGCTTATATTAATCGTAGATGGAATCGTTTGAGATGTGCGTGAAAATTATCTAATGAGTGCTTCAGAAAGCATGTCAATAATCGTTTGAGACTCATGCTGGGATTATCTTAAAACTTAAAAAAAAAGCTTAAGATCGCGAATTCAACACCATCCTGTGGGAAAATCTGATTTGCCAGATCTTTAGGTCGGTTTGTTTAATTGAAATTATATTGCCAAGATAATTTTCATGTTTTAAAAACGCGCGTATCAGAAAATGTGATAAATAAAAACAGTAGATGTTTTTGTTACTCGTCAGATAATCATCAGAAAATTATTTTAGGAGTTATATGTATATAAAACATAATCGTCTAACAAACAGCATTTGCAAGCTGGAATATTGCATATAAAAATATTTTTAAAAGAGACTAAACCAAAAACTAAAACACAAGAAATATTTTAAAATACTACAAAAAATTAAAAATTTTGTTACATCGGTTAATCGACTGAATATAACTGGTTTAATCGTTAATCGAAAATTGCCAATTTTGAATTAACCGATCTGTTAATCGGGTAGTAATTAATTGGTTAACCGATAAACGTTTAAACGAATAAATACCCAAATTAGTATTGATAAGAAAAAAGATAAGAAAAATTTAAGGATTGTAAATGGTACCTGAAGTCATCAAAAGATAAGAAAAATGTATCTTTCGAATCCTAATGGCATCACTGGCCACAGCATTCTCTTACTACGAAGCAGGTTTGTAAGGAAACATATTAAAGAATAACTGTAACAACAACAAATTCAGCGTGTAAGCCTGATCGTGACCATCACCAGGTTTTTTATGCGTTGAATAAAGCAGTTTTTGTGTGGCACTCCCCATATAAAATTTATGTCTACCTTGATCGTAATGGCAAGCGAAACTCTTACATTTCTCCCTTTCAAACCTGCTACGTTTGGACCACGCTTTTTATTGGGATGATTCTATAAATGGTTGATAAAATGATTAAATCTATTTTTTTAAACTCAAAGTAGATTTCCTTAAAGTAATAGGTGAGTAATTAGCTACTTAAGTAAGTCATTGAAAGAACATACAATATTGACCACTACTGAAAATAGGTAAACAACCGTTTTTGAAAAAGTTTCAAGACAGTTCTATTTGTACAATATAAAATTTTAAATCTGAGCAGCATGGTTTTATTTGCAATAAAAGTTTCAACATGTAGGCTTTCTAAGCTAACAAGGTTCTATCAGCCAGTTAGAACCTTGTTAACTGAATCTCAAACCAAAAACTTGTAGTTAGAACTTGGTTATAAAAATATCTCAGAGGCTGTAAGAGATAGACAAAAACTGATTTATAGCGATGTGATCGCTATTTGTAAAGAATGTTAGATAGAACCTTGTTGTCCTAAGGTCGCGATTTGTTTAAATAAAACTAATTAAAAATTATCGCTTTAGGGTTTTATTTGTATAATATTTTTGGCCTTTCTAAAATCTTTGGAAAAGGTTTCCTGATGAGCTGGCCTAAGCAACCAGTGAAATGCGCATAGAAGCTAGCTTTCCCTCAACAATAAATTTCAGTGTATTTATCAAATATGAAAAACTGGGAATTTAGCACGTCATAACGTCATAACGAAAATAACTTTGATAATATACATACTTGCATGTGCCCGTGCAAAAAACTGAATTGGCAAATTGGTTTTTTTTGTTGTTTTCTTACGAAGACAGTAGAATGAAGCAGTTTGTTTTTTCTTTTTACCCACTTACAACTACAATTCGAGTCGGAAAGAACCCGACCAATTGTAGGGGAATGTAAGAAAAGATAAACTCACTGTTTATTGTTGGTGTTTTGTTTTGGCTTTGATATTGTTACAAGTAAGACTTTGAGTGTTTATAGAGCAATTCCATATGAAAGCGACCACCTTTTGGACGACCCCTCTCGATTTTAAAATAAATAGTCTCAATCGATTGCCCAGCAAAAAATAATGTACCTACATTTTTTTTTTTATAGTGACTGGTTTAGTGGTGGTGTACACCACTGTCATGTGACAAAATTGAAGAATTCTTCATAAGGGACCTCATTGAAAGTTGTTTTAAAAAAAAACTACTAAAGCGATCGCAACGAGTGATAGCTCGTTGGAAAGGTATTGAATCAGGCTTTAGAAATTTACCTTTAAATTTTCCCATGAAAATTAAATTTTCCGATTTTCCACAGAAGCTCCTAAATTTTCCGGCTAATTTTTTTTTTTTTGGATTCCTCATAATTTTTGCTTTAAGAATCAGCAATAAAAAAATGGGACCCGACTCCTTGTTTGGACAGGAGAAGAGCATTTAAGAGACCACCTTGTTAAAAATACATTTTAAAAATTATTTTACAGTTAAAAATACATGTATGAAGAAAAAATCTTTCTTATTTTGCTGCTTATACTTAATTACAATATTTATTAAAAATTTCAATTGTCTTGGCATCATTATAAAATTAAAGTAACTTTAAATTTAGCACGTCGGCAGACGAAGAGTACCGCTTTACATTAATTGACATATCAGAAATATTTGGTATGAAGCAATGAAACTTTTGCGTTCCAGTTAAAGTTTTGAAATTATTATATCTGTTTTGAATTCGTCGCTCCATGGCATCGTGTTCTTTTTGAGTGCATAAAACTGTGTTAATGGCAATTTCCTTGCTTTGAATCCACGAAAACAAATGTTGTACATTTAAGATCTGGTCAGTATATGGCCTATGCAAACTTGCCTTAGTCGCCATGCGTTTTAGGAACCCCCTAACGCATCGCATGGGCCCTTACCGTGGGACGTCGCGAAAAAGTGCCACTCGACCTTGCAGTTTTGTTCTTCTTCAATTATGCAAAGATTGTAAAAATTTTTTTTATTCTTGTACTGAGAAGCCGCGCCGTCTGAGAAAAACGTTACTTTGTCGATTGCATCGAATTTTGATCTTAAGAATTCAAACAGTTTCATTTGAAATAAATAAACGGACACATAATTATGAGCTAAACTCTCCGCGACAACAACAAGGCTTACGGTCTGTAGTTCGTTATCTTCGTTTTTGAAATAAATGCAAAAAGGATGCACCGTGCACTGGTCGTTTGCCCAGTGATAAGCCTGAATTTCATCCAGAACGAGAAAAGTGTAATTCTCGGCAAAGTCGCTTATCACAATGAATTCATTTTGGGCTAATTTCTCCTTACTTTCCTTTAGAAATTTCGATTGCATCTCGGATATGAAATGGTGCGCCTTCAGTTCATTCAACTTGAATCCGAATTCCTCGATGAATTCCGGAATCTGCTTTACCACGGTCTCAAGGGAACATCTGCCGCTGCTAATTATCCACTGTTTGAAATGCACCTCCTGAATTAACAGCTTTTCAAACTTTTCCGCCAAATATTGCTTTAGCCCGTCAATCTTCGGACAATTGTCGCATTTGGACAGATGACAATTTTCCGTGGGGTATGCGCACAACGACTTCGACAGGAGGTCCCTATATGTTTCAATTTCACCGTGAAATACTTTCAATTTCTTGCATGGAAAGAAAATTAATTTGATGTTTTGATGAAACATGCAAACGCAGACTGAATGCGTTCCGTGCCTGTCTAATGCCAGCACGCATTCTTTTGGTCGTAGGATGGCAAACTTAGAAAATCCCACTTTTTCTGCTGGGTATTTCTCATTGAACTGATGGTATGCTTCGGATAGATTACATAATAATAATCTGCGCTGCTTGTGTACTTTTTCTCCATCTTCACGTGTGATAACATAGTCACGTGTACCTGGGCAGGCGCGGCTGTTGTCATCATTGCAGTAAAAATCTTGAATCAATTTCACCGTTGCTTCGTTGAGGGTCCTTGAGCCAAATTTCTTGGTGGGAGTCGCCAATATGCCCTTCTGTCGAACTAATTCATTGCTTCTTTTCGCGATGTAAAAAGATGTTTGAAACTGTTCAGAAATCTTGCGTATAGACCATGATTGAGGCAGCACAGATAAAATGAGATATTTCTCCGGAAAAGTGGTCGCTAAATTGAATTTTCTTTTCAACTGCTCAACCATTTGTTTGCCGTCATCAACGTCATCTGCTTGACTGCATTCGTTATCAGAGCCTTCATCAAATATTGTCGCGATTGCACTCATAACCTTGCCTTTTTTCTCTTTCCTGTATGTTTCACTTCGCAACTTTCTTTTTCTAATAGGCGTTTCACCTAAAGTGGTAATAGCCTCATTCAAAGGACTCAAAGACATATTGACCATCGGAATGTCTGCCTCACTATCAGATGAAACATTTTGTTCACTTGTCATTTCACTCTCGGATTGTGGCTGCATTTGTTTCAATGCATTTGCTTGTTGAGACGAATCGATTTTACACTTGGGGCAAATGAATTCTGCTTCTTCACCGTATTGTATATTTAATTCATTCATGTATTGCTTCGAAACACCAGTTAATTTTAATACTTTTATCTTTTTCGAACGATGTCCACTCTTGTTAAACGGATTGCAGCAAAATTTATTCATTTTACTTTAAATTGTCTTTACAGCTTCACTCTTTACTTTACAAAAAAAAAACACTTTAACACTTTCACGTTTAGTATTCAACTGAAATTTGACTCAGAGTGTGTGAAGTATTTATTTTTATTTTTTGGTAAAAAATAGGTAAAAAAATAAGCGATATTTGCTTTTCTTTAATAGGAAAATTTGCGTGAACTACTGGTCATAAAATGTTTTTTAAAGAGGGACTTAATTGGTTACTGCCAATAAGCCGACCACAGGTCATAAAATGTTTTGCAAATTTTTAAATTACCAGGTAATAAATATTTCGCCATATTTATGGAAAATCCGTGTTTTATGACTTGTTTCTGCACGTGTCATTTTAGGCGAAATATTTATTACCTGGTAATTTAAAAAATTTACAAAACATTTTATGACCTGTAGCCTCAGTCGGGTTTGGTGTGCCATTACATGCCACTGCTGCTATTATCCATGGATTTATGGCCGATCTTGTGAAGGCAGGCAGACCATATTCACTACACACTCAACTTGGGGCTCTTAAAAAAAATTGATTTTTTCTTCATAAATGTATTTTTAACTGTAAAATAATTTTTAAAATGTATTTTTAACAAGGTGGTCTCTTAAATGCTCTTCTCCTGTCCAAACAAGGAGTCGGGGCCCATTTTTTTATTGCTGATTCTTAAAGCAAAAATTATGAGGAATCCAAAAAAAAAAATTAGCCGGAAAATTTAGGAGCTTCTGTGGAAAATCGGAAAATTTAATTTTCATGGGAAAATTTAAAGGTAAATTTCTAAGAAAAATTAGGAAAATTTTATTTTTCAATTAAAGCCTGATTCAATACCTTTCCAACGAGCTATCACTCGTTGCGATTGCTTTAGTAGTTTTTTTTAAAACAACTTTCAATGAGGTCCCTTATGAAGAATTCTTCAATTTTGTCACATGACAGTGGTGTACACCACCACTAAACCAGTCACTATAAAAAAAAAAAAAATGTAGGTACATTATTTTTTTGCTGGGCAATCGATTGAGACTATTTATTTTAAAATCGGAGAGGGGTCGTCCAAAAATTTGCCAATTTTGATCGTTTTCATATGGAATTATATAATTCTTTTTCGCTTTAGGGTTTTATTTGTATAATATTTTTGGCCTTTCTAAAATCTTTGGAAAAGGTTTCCTGATGAGCTGGCCTAAGCAACCAGTGAAATGCGCATAGAAGCTAGCTTTCCCTCAACAATAAATTTCAGTGTATTTATCAAATATAAAAAACTGGGAATTTAGCACGTCATACGAAAATCGTATTAATAATAAATTTTGTATTCCCGAAAATAACTTTGATAATAAAAATTATTAGTTTCAGTTTTTTCGCGTTCATATTTTTCAGTTTTTTTTCGGTGTATTTAAAGCATTATTTGCATATGTATTTAAACTTGCCCTGATAATGATAATAGAAATTTAAAAATTAACCCACATTCGAATCCTGTCCTATAATCGTTAAAATAATTTGATAAAAATCAATAGTTGCCGTTCCAGAAAAACTAAATGGCCTTAGTTTATTATTATATGTATGTATGTATGTATGTATGTATGTGTGTTTGTAGTGAGCAGTTAAAATTTAAGTTTTTTATGTTTGTTTGTTTGCTAGGCATACATATATACATACCTCTTGGACTTCTTTGCGGCGTGTAATGAAATCTCCTAAATGAAACAATTCCATACCCAGTTTATCAGCCCATGAATGAACTCTGAAATTTAGTTAATATGTATATATTTTCACGAAAATTTGTAGTGATATTTTTTTTTTTAAATATTTACAAGTTGTAATTGATTTTTTCACCAGGCACTAAGTTGGCACCATTTGGATAAAGCACAAAGAAACAGCATAGAATTTTAAATAATATAAAACTTAAATTTCTTAACAACATTTTTGTGATGTATAATTTTTTTTTTGTTTTTAATTATAAAGGAAATTAAAAAAAACTTATTTGTAGAAAACTTCTTATGACAAAAAATCAGGCAATCGTCATATCACTTCATTGATTTCGAAAGCTGTGCGTTTCGGGAGGAATATTTTGTTAATGTATAATTAATTCATTATTTGTTATAGTTAAATTGTTATTTCCAGCTTACAAAAAATGCTTAATTAGCTTTAATTTTGGTATAGTAAAATTAATTCCAAATTTTGTTTAGTTATTTGAAAAAGAATCACTGCACGCACAATGAAAATTTTTTCCTGTATCTATACTGCCAGTTTATGGAGAAATTTTTTCTTAATTGTGGCAAGTGATGAGTTCATCAATGCCGCTGCATGTGTTACAAAGAGACGTATACTGGTATGTGACGTTCATTTAGTATATACTCTTCTAAAGGTGTCCTACGCAGCCGTTACAATATTTGACGCATGCCTTTTAATGTTGTTTTTGTTTACATTCAGCACGTGTTCCGGAATTTGGGGGCATGTTACAGGAATTTGTTTACATCCAATTTGTAAACATAAACAAATATTGGATATTGCGCATTCACTTTGTTTACGTTTAATTTCATTGACGGCATTCCAACGAAATATTTATGAATGAAATTACATATGTATGTATGTACATATGTATGTAGTTGTAAAATTCAACAGTTTTTTTAATCGATAGGATAGTAACCGGAGAAGATAATAAAATTTACAATGTAGGTCACTTCACAAATAATACAAAGTAAACCTACACTGAACGTTCAACAAAATTTTTCATTATTTTAATGAAAAAGTTTTTCAATGAAACGTTTATTTATTTTTTTTTTTTGACATACATAAATTAATTTTTTAGTTTAACGATATTTCAGCAATTTTTTCAATGTGCGTTTTGAGTTTTTGTGAGTTTTAGTTTTTTTTTATTCCTGTTACAAACCATCAATTTGATAAAAAAATTCCAAATACTAAAATATGAAAGGTAAATCCAAGGCCCATCTATCAGGTCTGCTTACTTGTACAAAAACAAAAAACGATTCTTTTTAGTTGTCAAAAATTTACTACCGCATATGCAAAGCAAAAGGAAAAAACGTGTATGTGTGGCACACCATAAACGTATACATGCACATGTAAACAACTTTTGACAACTAAAAAGAACATAAACAATGATCATCAGGCTTCTTGCGCAGACCTTTTCAATGGGCCTTGGGTAAATCGTTGCGCTTATAATTTTTTAATCTCTGTGTTCAGGGCTGCCAGACTTGGGGATTTCATGCGAGAAAAAAGGACAATGAAAGTCATTAGGGGATTGCAGATTTTTTTGGGGATTTAAAAAAAATTCGGGGATTTTTTTGGGGATTTTATACATTTTAAATATAATTTTCCTTTCTTTTATTATTAACGCTTTTTTTCTTTGTTTCGTGCATAAAATATGAAAAAATTACCAAAAATTTTACCTTACTCTTATCAACAACTAATACATTA
Source organism: Pollenia labialis (assembly GCA_949318255.1). Classification (NCBI taxonomy): domain Eukaryota; kingdom Metazoa; phylum Arthropoda; class Insecta; order Diptera; family Polleniidae; genus Pollenia; species Pollenia labialis. The sequence goes on from OX439140.1 coordinate 102,569,286, forward strand.
CCATTTTTCTTAATTGTGTAAAAGGTGCTTAAAAGCTTAGAAAAATAAAATAAAAAGGAAGAATTAAAAAAAAGAATCTTAAACCGTTGACAACACATACAATTTTTTGATTTCTTAGAGACAATTTTCAAGCAAACATGTCTTTCCCAAAAATAAGTAAATCGTTACCGGAAACGCAAAAGGAACTTATTAACGAAAACTTAAAAATCAACGTTTTCTTTGATTCTGATCTATTGCATCAACACAAATGTCCACAAAAAAATCTTTCGACTAAAATTTGCGATTTTATTATCAAGAAACAAAAGGCCATATCTACAAAAGATACTATGATTAACGCTAAAAGGCCTAACTGACTGTTTGCATAATATGCTACATTGTCAAAACAACTGGAAGGTTTTACAAGAAAAATAAAAGAAATTTAAGAATAAACAGTTAAGGTGATTTATTAATTTATCATTTTGAATGGTTCTGCTGTGAAAGTTTCAAAATGTTAGATAGGGCCTTTTACGTATTCGGTGACAAAATATAAAAGACAATATACTAAAGTTTGGGAAAACGAATGCGGGGATATTGGTTAGTACTTATTATGCTTCGAAATATTAAATAATCGACGGATTTATGTATTTTTTTATGGATGGCTAAAACCGACTGAACAAACTCTAAATTCTTATATATTGGCTCATATGTCTTCAAAAACAGCATATTGCTCTGCTTGTAATTCCTCACTGGAATAACATAAAAAGGATTTAAAAAAACATGCCGAAACCAGTCGCTACAAACAAAATAAATAATTTTTTACTAAAATTTTTATTTGGGGATTTCCTATTAAAATGTTTCTTACTATTTTTAAAAAAATTTAAAATTTTTAATTAACAAGATTAAAAATTTGTTCAGAAAAAAAAAACAAATGAATATATTAACTTTTTAAAGTTTTGATTTTTAGTTTGGGGATTTTTGGGGACATATAAAATTAAAAACAAAATTTCGAAATTTGTTTTTGTTTTAAATTTAAGTTGAACGGACGAGTTTGGCTCTGGTGTTCTATAAACCCCACATATGTATGTATATGAAAAGCACTCAGCTTGAATCCTCAACTCGTCTGCCCACCATCTTGGCAGTGTACGCCTGGCCGGAAAAGTTAACGGATAGGATCGCTCATACCTACTGGTCAATACCCCCGTGAAGGTGTTCACCACACCGATCGGAGTCGACCCCCAGTCCCGTGTAATCCTAAGGTTACTTTGAACCACCTCGAAAAAGAATCCCAATCCCTCCTTCTCGAATTCCTATACGGACACCTTTTCGACCTCTCAAACATTAGACTAAAGGACAAGCGACTATGGTCAGAAAAGGAAAAGTCCAAAGCCACCCTCCAGTCCTCTACTAATTCCCTACAGTTCGTCAATGTTATATCTATTACTGCCTCTCTATCCCTATTTCTGAACGTTGGCGTATTCCCCCTGTTACAGATAAAAAGATTGCTGGCAATAATAAAATCAAACATAGACTCACTTCATTTGTTAATGTCGGCGTTTCCCATTGGGTATGATGAGCATTGGCGTTACAACCCAGTACCAGTCTTGAGTCGCTTCTGGCCGTGTGTTCCACCAACTCCCGTACTTTCTCACCAGGTGGATCGGAAGGCTCGTATGGCAAGTATACCGAAGCTAGTGCCAAAACCGTTCTGTTCTTGGCCTCTCCTGTCCCAACCGTGAGGTCTCCATTACTGAGAGAATAAGAAATCATAAATTTATACTCAGTTCTCGCCAGTATACAAGTGCGTACCTTATCATCCGTGTGGGGTACGAACAAAGTATACCCCGTGATCTTTAATCCAACTACCCTGTTTTTGTTAATCCAGGGCTCTTGGATTAAAGCCACGTCCACGTTGTTGTCGATGAGGTGGGTTGCTAATTCGGTTGAGGCTGCTTCGCAGTGGTGCAAGTTTATCTGCACCACTTTCAGCCTCTTAGGGCCTATCATCTTTAAGGAACCTAAAGGAAACCCCTCCCATCGACTTCAGCTTTATGAGAGATTCCTGGTCTACTGCGAACCTGAAGTCTCTCCCTTGTTTCTCCTTACAGCCCAGTGAAGAATTTAACTTCCACTGGCCTGTAATGAGACCATCGTTCTGGTTGGCCAGTAACCCCAGTATGACCTCCACCGGTTTTATAGGTGGAGGTATCCATACCGTGACTACCGGCCTTAATGGCAACTCAGACGCCAGTATAACGTCCAATCTGGCTTCAGGGCAAGCGCCGCCACACCTGCCAATTGCAGCCTTTAAAAACTCAAAGGTTTTTTGATTGCCGCAACTGACAGTTTTGACACCTCTTGCCCAGTCAGCCCCTTTGAACGATACTTCGTCCGGCCTTCCTTTCATGCTGAAGATTTCGTCGAGTAGTTTGTTCTCTAGCACCTACCATTTCTCGACACTAATCCTTCCATCGGGATCCATTCGGCCAATGGCAGCCGCCAGAATATCGTCCTTACCCGGCGACTCCCTCAGCTTCCTTGACGTGAGGGATTGGTCCTCTCTGGAGCCAGTCTCTGGCACCAGCCTGACAAGTCCTCTTAGCCGCTGGGGATTTCTGGTCATCACCTTTAGCAGAGCTCTGACGGTGATAACCCGATTTTCTTGCAGATGTTGACTGGTTTGTCCCGGTAATTCCTGTAGTGACTCCCTTTTGGGGGTGACTGTCGGAGATTATCAAGACTTTTCCAGTCCTCTTCACGCGACTAGTATTGGGTGATTCGTCCGCAGGCTCTGCTCCTTTAGCCGTGACCATGCTGTCACGGTTAAGAGGAACAGGTGCAGACTCTCTACCCTTCTTTTTTTCATCCGCTCCCTTATTGGAGCATTCGTCAGCAGGGGTTGCTGAGGATTCGTTGTCGTTACTGACAACCTTTGAGTCCTCAGCAGTCCTTGCTGTGTATCCCGCAGGATAGGGAATGCCTAGGATATCACTGACAGAACCGTGGATTCGTTCGAATCTAGCAACGTTCTTCCGTTGCTTCCTCAGCAAATGCCTATCCCGCCCATCGTGCAGTGAGGAGTCTTTCTTATCTATCTTTTCTAGAAAGGCTAAAGAGACTCTCACACCACTCTTGGTTTTTTCTAAACGCGTTCGGCTATCTGACGTGACCTGTTCTGTCGCATCCTGCCGAACAATGGGTTTTGATACACTCGCCAATCCACTTTCCATCTCGAATGTGACCTCAGAAGCCGGTGGTCCAGCCCTTTGGCCTTGATCATCAGCCCAAATCATAGTGATTTCGTACTCATCATCAGAGTCCAGCGTCCTTTTTTTTGATTTTTTAGTTCGTCCAGTTTTTGGTCCCACGAGTATGCACGTAAGAAAAGGACCGTCGCGCGCAGTGACGGCTTGCACGGACTAGGCTAAGTTACAACTGACCCTTGCCATCGGCATCCGAGGGAAGCTGTTCACGACCAGTTTCTTTAACCACTAACTAGCCATTCAGGTCCTCGGCACTGCTGTCAGCCACCTTGATCTTAAAAGTGGGGGATGTGGGAAAACAAAAGGGGGATAGATAGGATTATAGGTAATGGGATAGGGGATGGATGGATAACCCTTAGTCATGCTGGCCTTAGAGTAGTGATGGACAAAAAACATCGATGTTTTTAAAACACTCGATGTATTGCGCCGAAACATCGATATAATCCGATGTTTTTTTCGATATAATCCGATGTTTTTTTGCGGAAAACATCGATGTTTTCTTTCGATACATCGAAATGACAAATTGTATACAGAACGTGTAGATTGGTATATAGATGTGTATACATATCTATATGTATTGGAATGACTCTAGTTTGTATGTGTATGTAAACGTGGTAAATATTATGCGAACAACTGTCAACACTATTATAAAAATTATAGAATGCGGCGAATAAGTTTGGGTTTGCCATCTTTACTCCCAACAAACAGCTTGATAACCACGCGTAATTAAAATAAAAGCTAACAAATTATGCACAAGTTCAACAAAGGAAAATATTTTGCTGTTTGTTTATTGTTTACAGTATTGAAAAAAGTATTGGGAGATGTAAAATAAACTAAAGATTTTTCGAAAATATAATAATAATAATAATAAATAATTAAAAAAAAATCGATGTATAACAACATCGATGTATTTCATGAAATATCGATGCAACATCGATGTACATATGTTTGCGATGCATCGCATCGAAAAAAACATCGATGTTTTTTTACAGTGTCCATCTCTACCTTAGAGCTTATGCCTTATAACTTGTTTCGGCTAGACTTACCGACTCAAGTTACAAGACATACACTACAGCCAGCATTTAAGCCACCACATCGCGGCAAGATAGTTATCCACGTAATGTATATAATATTTTAATAATGTTTTTACAATAAGAACACTTTTTTTTTATCAATTTATTGCATCAAGCTTACTTTATTAAGAATTTATACACTTAATTTTACAAAAAATAATATACATAGTTTAGTTATCTTACGATGTCACTAACGCTATTAGTCACACATAACAATCCTGTTAATGTTGAGACCAGGATTTTCTCTGCTATATTAAGGATACCATATACAATATATGTCAACGGCTGAAAAGAGAATGAATAAAAAGTTAATAAAAAAAAATTATTTACAAAGTTATCTACATATGTAACTCTGTTTCCTGTCAGCTTTACCACTATAGCATTTATAGGTGTGTTCCACAAGATCTCGGGCAAGTTCGGACTAATGAGAGTAAAATTAAAATTACTCTCTAAATTTGCCGAAACTACCCAAAATTGCTGGAACGCAAAAAACCATTTTTGAATATCTTCAAGTACTAATGCTGCTTAAGGCTAGTTTACACGGTAATACATTGTATTACGACATTATGTAGAATGAGAAAAATCATACTATGTAAAAGCAAAATGTATTGAGTAAGAGAGAATACGAACACAAAATCTGACAAGCGGTCGGTAAATGATTTTTTTCTAAACCATTTTAGAAACTTATGTATTTTCATCACACAAGAGTTGTATTTTAACAGAGTATATTGAAGGTGGAACCATTTTTATACAATTACAAAAACAACTAAAATCAAATCAGGAAATTTTCATGTTGTTTTTGTAAAAATTATAAAACTGCAACCATCTGATTTTTTGTCATTATTTTTGATTTTACTTGTACCATCCGTGTAAACATGAAAAATACATACAACAGATTTTTAATTTTTTCTTTTAAACACGGAGAGAATGTCATAATATTTTGATTCTACAAAGTCGTAATACATTGTATTACCGTGTAAACTGGCCTTTACTTTTCAAATTAAGATCTATTTAAGTGATTTAAGACGCTTAAAAGTCATAACATTATAAAAATAAAACATTTGCATCATTGTAATTTTTTATATTTTGTTTTTTTTTTATATTAAAGATAAGGGAAATATGTATGCAATAACGTTTTAACCACTTTAATTTTTCACAAAAACCTTACATTTTGCTTTTTAATATGTTTTTTAATTAAAACTAAACTTTTCCTTTTGCTTGTAAATTTCCTGAATTATTTATCAGTTTCATATGTAAACAAAAACAGCTGATTGTTTTTTCCTGTCCGAACTTACCCAGAGAAAAAGTTCGTGCAAATTTGTACAGGAAATGAAAAAAATTACTCTCTCAATTACTCTCTTTATTGCACAAAAATTGTTATGTGGAACGCTTTTGGGTAACTTTGTGCAAGTTCGGACTGTTTCGTTATGCATGTGGAACAGAGCTTATGTATGTATATCCGTTAGCAATGTGAATTCGTCTTGATCGTTAGTTAAAGGAAAGTTGATAACAAGTAAAATCCTCCTACTAAAAATCCTTCACTATTTTCTCTACTCTTTCGCAAACAAATATAGTTGTATCCTTTTTTCAAAATGGTCAAAATGCTTGTCATGCTGGCGAATTTACTCTTGTACGTGTGCTGGACGTAATATCCAGCATTGTTTAAATAACATTTAACACAAAAACAAAACTTTAAAATTTGTTTTTATTTTAAATGAAAGTTAAAGGAACAAATTTTGAGCTCGTCATCTAAAATCAGGCAGTAGCATAAATACCGCAACCACGATGTTTTTTCCTCAAAAACAACTCGATGAAAAATATTTGATCGTAAGCGCCAAACTATTGCACCAGTGATGTTAACTCTTAATTTTTCATTACCGTACGGCCCTCTTAAAATTTATTTTTTCAGAATAAATTACAGTACGCAAAGATTTTAAATCAAAACATTAATTTGCTGTTTCCAAATGTCAGGGGATTAATTGCCAGTCGTTTGGAAGTAGCACATAAGATCAGTATTCATAAACCATTTTTTTAAACTTTAAATATGTTTTAAGAACAATTTTAATGACAACTCTTGTCTTAAAATATATTTTTAACAAAAATTATTGTATTTTTAAGAATAAGTTAGTAAACTAATAACAATACCAAAGTGCACCAAAAAAGAAATGCGTTTAGAAATATTTTTCAATACAATAGTACAAAAACAGAAATTAAGGAATTCAGAAATAATCTTTTTTGCAGAATGTTTGGTGCTAAGCTTTGTCAGAACGAGTAAGATGATGACCTGGCTAGGGCTTGCATTACCGATTAACCGGTTTATCGGTAAATTGCTAAAAAATTCATTACCGAAAAACCGGTAAATTTATTATTTTTTACCGGTTTTTTCAGTAAAAATTTATGCTTTATATTTTACAATATTTGTCGTTTTGTTCTGTTCCATACGTACCTACTATTTTATAAGTAAATAGTTGAATTTAATATTTAAAATATATAATTATACTATAATAAAGAAATTCAACATTATTTATAAAATAGTATGTACGGAACAAAACGAAAAATATTGTAAAATATAAAAAATTTCTTTCTCTTACTTGCACCTACGTAAAAATTAAACAAATTTTGGTTTCTTGTTGTGTGTTGTGTACAGGGTTTAAAAGCACCCATAAGCTGGATGCTTTTTATTTTTGCTTTTGCCACTGCTATTGAAATTTTTAATTTTTTTTTTCCAATAGCCAATGTTTTGTTTTTCGTTTGTGCAAAAAAGCAAATGTCCTATTTTGTATATTTTTATTTTTTGACAATTGCTTTTTTACAAGCCAGCGACAAAAATGGACAACCACCTAAAAAGCAACAGTTTCCATGACCACAGCACGAAAAGTGTGTGTGTGTGTGTGTATTTTATAAAACAAAATATTATAATTAATTAGTTTGAATAAAATATTCACTAACTAAAATACTCTCAAAATTACCGGTAAATTCCCGGTTTACCGGATTTTTCCACATAAATTACCGAATTACCGGTAATTGAAAAAGTCGGTAAATTTGCAAGCCCTAGACCTGGCAACAGAAGAAACTCTCGATATTAACACAACAACAGAATTGACCAAAACAATTAAAAAAATTAAAACAGGACTGAAATGGCATAATGGATGATGTTTTATGTTTTAAGAAACCCAGAAAAAAACGGGACCAACAAGCCACATAAATAATCATTTCCTTTAATTCCAATATTTATTTGGATTATTATACCACATCTTACAAAAACAGTTTTATGCTATGCCTTGCAGTATAATTAGTTTATTTTGTGATATTAAGACCGTGTTAAATCTCAAAAAAATAATAAAAAAAATTAGGGGTCACGCTTATTTGGACAAATATTTGGTAGGTGTGACCGCAGCTTAGGAAATTATATATTCTGTATTCTGGGTTGCTTTCGAGTTCTCCAAAAAGAATTTTTTCCAAGTCAAGTTTTATTAAAACTAAAGAAAATACTCGCTCAAATTCTAAACATTTAATCCAATTTATTTTTCTAAAACATTATTTTATAATAATTCTTTAAAGTATTGAAGTAATTAATAATATTATCTCACAGTTTATATAATTATTAAAAAATATGTATTATATTGTTATTAATTATTTTTTTGTTTGCTTGTTTTAGTTCAAGAATTGTTATGTTATTGTTTTTTTTTTACTCATAAACTCCAAATAATTTTTAATTTTTATATGTATATTGAAATTACCCATCAAAAACAAAATTAACCTAAGGCGTTTTAAAAACAAAACTCACAAGATTTGAAAAAATTATTGCAATCAAAAAAAGGAACGAGTTATAAATTAAGTTTATTTTCGCAAGAATTAACATTTTAATCAGTTGCAAATGGTTGTTTCCACAGAAAATTACCCCTTATAGCTCAAAAATTAAATTATTATTTTGAATTTATTTTTCCGCTAATATTATACAAAATAAATATATCTGTCATTTTCCGAAAGATTACCCATAATAAATGAATTCAAACACAAAAAAACGTTTAACTTTTTATAATGTAACGACCGTTACTTTACGTTACTTTTTGGTAACTAATTTCTTTGGTTTGAAAACAAAACTATTCCTTAAAGATAACATTTCAAAGAAATTAAGCAGATATTTTACATGACATATCCTGTGCAAAATTTTACAATACATGATGATTGTTTCCGACACTTGAAAACAGCACATTTATAAAGTAACGACCGTTACTTTTTTAATGGTCAAAAAAAGTATTGAGAGTTAGCAAAAAGCCATTTCTAAAACGGATATTCACAGTGAAAATAGAGGAGATGATTAACATAAAAGCTTCTACAGCACAAAAATTCATTGCACGGTTTGCTCTCGAAAATTGTTTAAACAATAAAGGTAAGGAAGCGCCAAAAAAATATTTTTTTTTAAGAAAAATAAAGGCCAATGTAGGGCTTTCAGCTCCAAAAGTAGCTTCCTTTTTTTCAGGCTACCTTGGGAAACAAAGCTGTGTCGGAAAAGTTTGCCACGTCCTATATATGTTTTTGCAAAATACGTCCTTATGTCGTTCTGAACAATTCTTTTCATATAATTTATTAATAAAAAAGATGTTCATATGTATCTTACCGTTAGAAGTAGTAATAACACAAACGATGCCCGTTGAGCGATAACTATAAATATTGAAATTCCAGTTATAATTCCAAGCAACGTTATTAGAGCCAAACCTTCAACCAAACGCACAGCAACAGGCATTGTCTACATAAATGGATTTGCAGAAATTAACTTGAAATTTTTTATTTAAAATTTTGTCAAATTTTTAATTTTAAATTTTGACAAATTTATTTATTTGTTATTTATTTTTTACATACTACATACCAAGGTATATTTACACAAGGTAAACTCGTTGGCCCATATGTTTGTCAGCTGTTTACCTAAGTTGGAACACCAATGTCAAACTCCGTGTATATGAGCCAAAATTTGTACATGTGTGCGTTAAATTTATATGAAGACAATTTTGACAATTCAGTTCCACTCGGTTATTTTTATAGAGCAGTATGTCTACACTCCCAAATGAGTCTACCTTGTGTAAATATACCTTGCTACATACATACATATGTATGTTTGTATAAAAAATCAATTTTTTTTTTAAATTTAAATTTTACACCATATTTTTATTAGGAAATTAACCCTACAATTTAATTTTGTTTTTTTTATGAATAGTATTCTAAAAATTTTAAAAAGCATTCCGTAGTTTTTTCCAGTATCAGTACCTGTAATAAATATTTATATACATATGTTATACAATTTAGTTTAAGACTATTAATATTATTATTATTGATTCAATTTCCCTTCACCAGCACAGTGTTGTACTAAGAGGTCCAACGTACTTTATCCAAAACTGAATTTTTTGATTAATTGACATGAAAAGTTTCTTCAGGAACATATAACTCTTGAAAATGTTCCTCTTTCGTTTGTTCATCTGATGCTTTAATACCAAATAGAAAATAGTAAAATACTATTACGCAATCTTGAATATTTTTATAAATTTGAACACTTTGGTGAAGGGTGTAATTGTAAATAAATCTTGCTCTTACTAAAGTATCGGCGATTGTTGTTAATGACTTAACCATTAAGTCCAATATGTCCTCAGGTTCATAAAATTGTAGCATACGAAAAACTATCTGTAAAAATATATAAAAATTGTATTATTACTTTGGTAATCACAAAATCAGAGTAACAATTAATATTTATGCTATATATGTACATTAGGGTGGTTTTTCAAAATCGATTTTCGAATTTCAAAGGTGCTCACATCTAGAATTACGCAATTTAGTGTTAAAATACAATTGCAAAAATTTTAGCTCAATCGGACTTTGCTTTCCCGTGCCTAAAGAGCCCCAAAGTTTTAGAATATGACTGTTTTCCACGAAATAGCGCCATGTTTCTACTTTAGCTGATGATATATGTATATGATGTATGTATATGATATTGTTATATATGAGCGCTAAATTGTCACCACTATTTTTAGGCTGATTAAGCTGGCAACTCTTTATATATTTTATGTATACTTAGTATAAACGTTTTCTAAAGAGAACAACTTTTAATGTATTTTTGTAACACGTGAAGATTAAATTAACTAATGAATAATTAAGTCGTTTTATTAAATGAGGATAAATAAATACAAAATTAAACAGCGCAACATCAATATTTAAAAGATATACATATGTATTAATCGTAAGATTTTTAAGAATGATCAAGGCCCATTGAAAAGGTCTGCGCAAGAAGCCTGATGATCATTGTTTATGTTCTTTTTAGTTGTCAAAAGTTGTTTACATGTGCATGTAAACGTTTATGGTATGCGACACATACACGTTTTTTCCTTTTGCTTTGTATATGTGGTAGTAAATTTTTGACAACTAAAACGAATCGCTTTTTGTTTTTGTACAAGTTTTGTACAGACCTGATAGATGGGCCTTGAGTATGATTTTTTATTTAACTATGAATTCTGACATTTGTAAATAAACACAAATACAACTTTGATAAATTTTTGTTTTTCTTTGTACAGTAGTTTTGACTTAGCTGCACAATCTCCTTTGCACGATTTTTTGTGCAGGTAAATCAAAAATGCAGTTATCTTAAATGCATTTACCTGCCTTAATGTGCAGGTACACAATTGTGGTTACCTGCACAAAAGTGCAGCTAAAGTAAAGTGTTTGATTTAAAAATAGAATAAAAAAATTATTTTTTTAATACATAAATTTATATTTTATCAAAATATTATTTCAACCCAGGAGCTTACTGGGAATCTCACAAAGTGTCTTTTTGATCGTCGACGAGCTCTTTTTTTAATTGTAGACGATTCCTAGCACGGGAGAAACTGTTACACGTGCTGATTCGTATGAGAGATTCTTCCTATATATAAGCGTTAAGGTCGCGAAATCAATACCATCCTGTCGGAAAATCCTTTTTTGCAGATCCTAAGACCGGTTTGTTTTATTAAAATTGTATTGGCAATAGCATTTTCATACTTCAAAAACTGCCTTATTTATGTAGGTGGCTGAGTAATTGTTATACTACGAGCGTGTCAAAAAATAAATAAATTAAAAAAAGATTTAGATGTTTTTGTTACTCGTCAGATAATCACCAGAAGATTCTTTAAGGAGTTGTATATTAAACATTATCGTCTAACAAACAGCCTATGCTAGCTGGGAAATAACAGATAATTTTATACATGAATGTATGTACATATGTTTATTTAATATAAAAGAAACATTAACAAAAACAATGAGAATTCACAAAGAACATAAAAAACGAAAAACAAAATAATTGCGATTTATATTTTTATAAACAGCTTAAATTGGATATTTATGTGAAAAGGTGGCCACCATATATTTTTATGTGTGCAGCTAACTTTGATGTTTTGTATGAGAATATTTTAAAGCTGCCCAAAAATATGAAAAATGTGCAGGTATACAAAATGCACGTAAACAAGTATTTTGAAGAATAATTCCAGAAAATATTTATTTTTTGCAGTTAAGTCAAAGTGCAGCTAACTTTGATATTTTGTATGAAAATAATTTTAAAATTCCAAAAAATTTTGTGCATTTATCTTAAATGTGCAGGTATAGAAAGTGCACTTAAAAAAGGAATTTGTATGGAATTAGAAAGAATAATTCCAAAAATGATCAATTTTGTGCAGTTAAGTCAAAAGTGCACGTAAACAAAAGGCAGTAAAGTCAAAACTACTGTATTATATATTTTTGAAGAAAGTGTGTTAGAATTTAATGTAGTCATTAAAATTACCTTTCATTTGATAGTAAATTTAGTGTAATAAATTATGGCATTCATCAGCAGAAACATGGCGCTATTTCGTGAAAAACGGTAATTTTCTAAAACTTTGGGGCTCTTTAGGCACGGGAAAGCAAAGTCCGATTGAGCTTAAACTTTTACAATTGTATTTTAACGCTAAATGGAATATTTCTAGACGTGAGCACTTTCAAATTTCGAAAATATATGGTATATTCACTAAAACCACCCTAATGTACATATACCCTGTACCAAAAAAAGGAATGTATAAATTGGATAAATATATAGAAAATATAGAAATATACCAATGATCTCCCCTCGCAAATGGTGTCATCTTGTCGCGATGAAAGAGGTTAAGTACAGGGTGTCTGGTAGCAGATTTATATTTCCAAACTTAAATAAAAAACACACAACATTGACACACAGTTTAATTAAGAGCATTGAACAATAGAACGGAAATGCAGATTTTATTTTTTAAAGAGTACGTCATCCAGATGTCTTCCCACGATTTGAACACACTGTTCAAAACGGAGCCTTTTTTTCGATAATTTTCGACAAAAAAAAAATGGTCCAATTATCTCATGCGTGGATAATTTTTTTTTATTTGCTTAATTAAGTATCCATATTCTTACGGACTAAATATTAAATTTAACAATTTTTCTAAATATACCTCCAGTTACATGTTTAAACTTAAAATAATATTGCGTTTAATAACATCAACATTTAAAGAAAAATCTACAAATAAAATAAAAAACAAGTAAGAGTGCTATATTCGGCTATGCCGAATCTTAAATACCCTTCACCATGGTGAGATAAGAACAAGAAGTTTTTAAAAAGAATACCTATGACAAAATCAAAAAATTTATGTATATAACTAAGTCCGTTTCCTCTTTTGCCAAAGTTGATGTTTGAAATTCGTTATATAAGTTTTTCTTATAGTTTTCCATCCAAATTTTTAATATTTTTTTAATTATATTTTTATTATTATATTTAATCTTAAAATCGTGTATAAAAAAATTTAATAAAAATAAAAAAAAAATTTATTTTGGAGACTTGAACTCGCAATCTTACGAGCCTTAAGCGAGAACTGTGGTGAAGATTATAAAAAAAAACAACAAAAAAACCGCAACCAAGAGAAATGCAAGAAGAGATCAACGTAGCAACAGCTTATTAGACGAAACACAATAACAACAATTGTCTTTGCAATAGCTAGGTTAACTTACTAGTTAGTATGGATTTATTTAAATTACATACAACTTTTTATGTACATATGTAGGTATGTTTGTATATGCTTGCCGAAATAAAATAAAACACTGTGTCATTGCCAATAAAATGAAAATATCGAAAAGCTTTATAGGTAATTTTAAAATCGTTTTTAGGACATAAACAAATTAAATAAAAAACAAATAGGTATAGAATATGATTTTTGTTTTACATATCGCACTCGTTCAACAATACTGTATTAACTCAAAATTTTTATTTTTTCACTTTTTGGAAAAAATGGATACGTAATATTCATATCTACCCACTGTAAAAATATTGTGCAATTTTGTCCACTTTTTTGTAATGAAACGGCTGCTTTAAAAATTCTTTTTCATATGCCTGTAATGTTAAATTGAAAATTGTTTTGCTTCTACTGAAAATTTTTAAATTTTGAGTTAATACAGTATTGTTGAACGGGTGCGATATGTAAGTTAAGCGAACGATTAATATTTACATTGTCAAAAAAATCAAAAATTGCTGAATTATTTTAAAATCGTTTATAGAATATAAGAAAAGTTAAAAAAAATTTTTTTTGAAAAGGTGGATGCCGAGATTTGAACCCCGGCAACTACTAACAACGCTGCTTTGACCAACCGCCCAGACAACTCAGCCATTAACGCTAATGCAAATAAAGAATTAAAGTAGAATATATTCCGTCACTTTGTTTGTTTAATATGTAGGTATGTACGTATTTTTCAATTTAAGCGACCAATCATGTACAAACATGTGTGTGTTTGATATGCCTAACATTCAACACGTTCGAATAAAAGCACAAACAAAAAAACAACAACCAAAAGGGATTTTTTGGAAATATTAGAGGTAGTCGTGGTTTTTTGCTCATAACTCAGCCATTTTTTAACCGATTTGACAGATTTATATACCGACGTGTTTAAGAAGGAATTTACCATTTACTTGTATTATAAAGCTTGGACTCGAGGAGACCTATGGTTCCCGAAAGTGGGTATTTAAAAAAAAAATTAATTTTGGTCATAACTTTTTTGTATCTGAACCGATTTTTCTGAATAAGAATATATAATAAAATATGTTCTACTAAAAATTTTCGATATTTTGGTATATAAGTCATATCCATAGGACATATGGCAGCCCTAAAATTTAGGTTTTTATACAATTTTTAATTTTTTTTTGTACGGAAGGTACCCCGCCCACTTCTCCAATCCCGCCCACATTTTGTAGGATGGTGTGTATTGGCTACCTAAATGTGTGTACCTATTTTGGAAACTTTGGCTTTTGCCGTTCCCCAGATATACAGCAAAAAGTAATAAAATTACAACAACCACAAGGGATTTTTGGAAAATATTAGAGGTAGTCGTGGTTTTTTGCTCATATCTCAGCCATTTGTGGATCGATCTTGCTGAATTTCAATAGCAACTGATGGTAGACTATATGTGACATAAATGTAAAACAACCTAGCCGCTATCATGTCTGGAGTCTCCGGAAAAAACATATCAAACGTAAGACGGACAGACGGACGGATATCGTTAAATCAACTTCTCTCCCCATAAGGACCCAGAATATATATACTTTATAGGGTCTAAGATCAATATTGTAGAAATTACAAACGGAATGACAAACTTATATATACCCTTTTCCACCTGAGGTGAAGGGTATAATAAAATCTGATAAAACATTTCCTTTTAAAAGATTAACAAGAAATGAAAAGTTAAGCATAATTCTTCGGCTTTTTAATGTTGGCAGTCGAATCAAAGCAAGTCGTGATGAATATGATGGAAGCGAAGAAAATCCTCGATAAACATCTCTTAAACAAAAAAGGAAAAACTGTCGATAAGATTAATGTGAACGTTAAAATCTTTTGCCCATCGTTTGATGATATCCAAGATTCCTCTAGCTTTATTAACAGTCATCGTGATATGTTGTACAAAGTTTAATTTTACATCCAACAAAAAAACACCAAGATCCATAATAACGCTAACTGACTCCAGTTTATGACCACTGATATAATAGTGACCAAGAGCGTCACACCTTCTCGAAAAAGTCATGTACTTGCATTTTTTAAGGTTAAGTTCCATTAAATTAATGTTACACCAATTATAAAACTTATCCAAGTCATTTTGGAGATTATAATGATCTGGTGAATGCTTGAGGTTTAAAAATATTTTAACAATGTCTTCGAACATCAGTATATTAGAATAATTTATTGCTTCAAGCAAATCATTGATGAAAAGTAGAAATAAAATTGGGCCCAGGAGAATTCCCTGCGGGACACCGGAGTTTACCAAAATATCTCTTGAATTGGCAGAATTAAATTTAACGCACTTTGTTCTGCATAACAGATATGGCTTTAACCAGCTTAAATAACCCATTTTATCAAATTTTTTAGTCAGAAGTTTGCGTTTAACTTTATTAAAGACTTTACTGAAGTCAGTATAAATGACATTAGTTTTTTGACCAATAGTAAATCCTTCATTAACCATAGAAGTTAGTTGTAGAATGTTAGTCATTGCTGAGAAAGTCAGTAATACATTTTTCAAATAGTTTTGGAATAGCGTTTAATTTAGCTATGTCTCTATAAGTTATTATATTTGACTTATTGCCAGATTTGAATAAAGTAAGGCACACCAAACAGTTACCCTGGGGCAATGCAATCGTTTTTAATGTTTCAATCGAGGGTTGCGGGTTCTTGGAGAACTGTAACGACAGTTTTGCTTGTTGACGTGGCCGTTTAAGTGAAAATGATCTTTGAACAATATTGTCAACGAAAGAAGAACGAGAAAAATCTTCAAAATGGTTTTTCAAATCAAATTGTTTATAACAAGGGCAAAAAAGTAAAAATTATTAATTTTATAAATAACAAATAAATATTCAAGCTCGAGGTCCTTTTTTGTATAAAATATTCTTTATTTTATTTTCTCCAATATTTCGTTATTCTTTGAATAACATCATCAGGGACGTTCAAATACTTACTAAGAAAATGACGACGGTAATAGCAACACACTAGCCTATAAGAATTTTTGTGTGCGTAAATAAGTATTTGAACGTCCCTGATGATGTTATTCAAAGAATAACGAAATATTGGAGAAAATAAAATAAAGAATATTTTATACAAAAAAGGACCTCGAGCTTGAATATTTATTTGTTATTTATATTAATAAAAAGGTCGAAAAACAACATCATATATTATTAATTTTATATAAAAAAATACTTCTTCCCAGCAAAAAAAAAGAAGAGGGAATATTTTCATGATTTCTTTAGTACTTATTTTTAGTTAAATGAATTTAAAAAACATACCTTATAATAAATTTTTCATAACTAATAAAATAACATGCAATATACCAACAACTCTTATGTATGAATTGCAATATTTCACTATAATTTGGTATGAATTCTTTTACGATTGAAACGGGTAGAATATTTTATGCAATTAAAATTAATAGTTGAGTTAGATTTATTTAATTTATACATTTAATTTTAATACTTAATAGTTTTTGAAAAAAAAAGAAGACGAAAAAGGTTTGACAACTTAGTGGATTTAAGAAAACGGATTTGCTGTTTGTTAATTATGCGAAGATTTAAATAAAACCGGTTTAACTAATCAACTTTTGATTTGTTCATTGTGTATAATTTTGTATCAATATCAGTTTTAAAAATTATTTTCAATATCTTTTAATGTTTGAAGCTGTTTCTTTAATAAAAAAATAACATTAGGAATAATATTTTGATGTTTAAACTTTTTAAAAATGAAAAGTTTAAAGCTTTAATAAGCAATTTAAAAATGTACAATACGCCTTATTTTTTTAGTATTTTCATGTTTCTTTTTAATTAATTTGTAATACAATTGATAATACATATAAAAATTAACATTTGCTACTAATGAAAATACGTACTCAATTAAATGAATATTTCATATCAATGAAAATCCTAATTCATCCCTACTTTTAATGACGAGCCGTTTAACTAATGCGAACCCATTCTCGCCAATGACACGCTAATGTTAAAATCTAGCATATTTCGCCTAAAAAGAACCAGTCATTATCCTTGGAACCAATGCATTTATTACTTTTTTAATTTTGTTTTTAGAAAATTAAATAGGTTTAAATTGTTTTCGGTAATATTTTCTGTACAAATTTTTCTAAACATCCATTGATTTCTAAGGAATAAGAACGTCGAAAAGTCCATCTAAATAATGAAGTTTCATTGAAAGTAATAAAATTCTAATATGAAACTATGAAGCTCCTACGTCATATGAAATCTTAATGGGTTCTTAATTTAATATTATTTATTTTGATTCGATATTTTGATAAAATTCTATTTACATGTATTTTTCTAAATTAATTCTTAATGGAATAGTTAAACACTTACATATATGTACCTATGTATATACAAACTTTGTTTATAAATTATCATATATATGGAAGGTGGAATTTTCAAACTAAAAGCTTCTTAATTTTCTTTAGTTTTACATTATGGTTCTAAATACTTGGTTTTTTGTTCTTTAATATATGAAACTTTGTAATAATACGGGTTTTCTTTTCACAAATAATTTTTTTCGTCAATATTCTCAAAATTAACAACCGCTAATCTAAGATGCTTTTTTAATATTTTGTATGCCCAGAAATAATGATGCGATTTTGTGTATTCCTGACACTGGGTGCAAAAGTGTGCAAAACCAATAAAATGCAAGCTGATTCAAAACTTCATTGTTTTAAAAATCGACTGTTTTAATAAAATTGTGTATTTTGTACAATCAAACTTAAAGTAAATCATTATTTTTAAACATAAAAAAATCATAATTTGAGAAAAAAAATTTTAAATAGTACATATTTTCGTCAAAAAAAAAATAAAATCAAAAATATGATAAAATCATCATTCTGGCAACGATGTTTACATAATATATTCAAACAAATGAAAACAAAACTTTGTCAAATTAAACGTTGTGTGTCTAAACTCCGAACAAAGTTTAAAAGAGAATTCAAAAAACTTGTCAACGTAAACTTTGCCTGTCTAAAAGGGGACTCACTCGATAATTCCAACGGCGCCACCCCCCATCCACACTGCTTATTTCTTTTTGAAATAATCGTATTTAGAGTCATGCGGCTGGTAGAGATGTTAATTAGGTTCTCAGGTAAGATTATGAAGTGGAATGTGTCAAAGGACTGTTCCTGTTGATATTGAAATCAATATACATTTTTTTTTGCAATATTATTTATTGAATCTTCATATAATAAAAACCATATGATTTTTGTGTCAAGTATGGCAATGTTTAGAAAAAGTGGTTTGTGAGGAAAAAAAAGGTGGAAATGCAACGGTAAAGAATTTATTATGTTTTTAATAAAATCAATATAAAGTAAAATAAATAAATCAAAAGGTTTGTTATTTCTTCAATCTTTATCATAAAAAACATTAATTTATCCATAAAAAATAGTTTTAAGTAGTTTTTTCGGTTATAAAATACTGAAACAATCAATTCCACTTAGAAAACCAAAAGTGGTTTCATACGGAATTCAAACCACTTTCGATCGGAATGGAATTCTATGACAGGCCTGATTATTTGATTTTAATAGCGGGGCATGATTCCCGACGCAAGGTGAATGTTATATGTACGCATTTTTGCTCATTGATTTTATCCTCCATTGTTTTAACCATATTTCTAGTTAAAATATGTGATCCTGTAAGTAACGTGATGCTTCATGACGGTTTTTGTGAACGCTTAGAAAAGCTGTGTCGTCCGCAAATGTCGAAGTTTGTGTGTAGTTGTTTGTTGCCATGTCCGAAGTATAAATTAAGTATAATATTGGGCCCAGAATGCTGCCCTGTGGGACTCCAGCGCCAAATGGCTAAGGTGAACTAAAGAAATTTCTTTCTTTAATAATAAATTGACGACCGACTAAGTAGCTTTCTAGCAGCTTGTGTGTGTTTGCTGGTAAATTTAGCTTCAATCTATATATAAATCGGCTAAGGCAAAAAAAACAGTTAAGAACACTTTTCTCTTTTGTTTGCCCAGCGACTAGAATAAAAAATACACCATTTGAAAGGTATTTACTGCACAATATATATTTTATTAAAATCTGTTCAATAATTTCAGAGTTATAAGCGTTCAAATTTGCTACTAACACAAATACAGGACACATATGTAAATAGAAAATTTGTGTTTTTTAATTATCAAATAATAAAAAAAAATATGGTGGTCGATTGTTCGACATTTTTCGGAAACCGGTTTTCGAATATTTCGACTATATTAATCTTATGTATAAATCGGCACAGGCAAAACAGTTAACAACACTTTCATCCTTTGTTTGTCAATCGAACCTCTATGAGGAGAAAAAGTAGTAAAAAGGGGAAATACGGAAAATTAAATTTCTTTCTTTAACTTTTCCGTGAATCATGTAATAATTTTTAAATTTTCTACCTATATAATATTGAACTTTGAAACATAATATTAAAAGTGCAGGTTACTGAGTGAATGAGAACCTATAAGATGAAAAATGTTAGTACTTTGTGTCTTTCATCTGGCACTTTTTTAATTTTTGTTAATGTTCGACCTGCAAAGATAAAAATAAAAATGCATGGTCCTGAGTGAATAAGAATTAATATGAGGGAGGTTTTTGGTACTTTCACGTTCTACATCTGGTACTTTAATTAATTTTCGTTAATATTAGATATATAAACATAAAATTAAACATGCAATGTCCTTAGTGGATGACAATATTAAAGGAGACTTTTTGATATTTTTTTGTTTTTCTATTGATATTTCTTATGTTGAACTCACAAAATTAAATTTACTCACGTAAAAGATAAAATATGAACCGTAGGTTTGTATATGAATAAATTCATATACAAAAACATTCTTAGATGAACTATGTTTCCTTCATATTTACATAAAAATTTATGGTCGAATTTTGACCATTAGGCGAACACTAGTTTATGTAATAAGCCTTCATGCCAGACTTTATCAAAAGCTTGGGAAACATCGGTGAAGAGAGCCGAACAATATTTTCTTTCTTCAAAAGCTTTTCTTATGGCGTTTACTATACGATGGGTTTGTTCAATTGTGCTGTTTTCTCTTCTAAAGCCAAATTGGTGGTTAATAATACATCATTTCACTTAAAATTGGAGTTAATTTTGACACTAACAGCTTTGATATATTATAAAGTAAGCTTATAGGCCTATACAGGGCTGGGCAGTATTTGAAATACATGTATTTGAAATACGTATTTAAAATACAAATACGTATTTTGTATTTGTATCTTAATACATGACGTGCAAGTATTTTGTATTTTAAATACGTGTCCAGCAAGTATTTTGTATTTTAAATACATAAATACAATAAATAGAAGTAGTTTGTATTTTGTATTTTAAATACATAAAAATGGGAGTATTTTGTATTTTAAAAACATACACCCGTATATAAAACAAAAATTTAGTTACTGCATATTCCCTGATTAAGGATTTCTTTTTAATAAACTATGATTATCGAATGATCAAAGACTTGTTTTTGTTGTTTGTTTTATTTTTTTTTATTTCCAATTGAAGCCACAGTTATTAGGTGAATGTTGTTATTGTATTTTTTCTTTTTAAGTGTTGTTTTTTTTTAATATTTTCAGTTATGTTTTGTGTTTATTTTTTTGTTTAATTTGGAATTTGCGTTTTTAAAAAACTATAGTTTAATATGTAAAATTTTTGTTCTATTTTATTGTTTTAAGTTTAAACTATTTCTTTTGTATTTATTTAAATTTTTTATTTTATTTTGTTTATTTATTTTTTTTTCTATTTAATCGACGGACGACGTAAACACAAGTAATTTAATTTTAACATTAATGGACGAGAACACGGGGACAATAAAGAAAAAACGTGTTAACAGCACGACGGACAAAACACTTTAACTGCTGTAAATTTGTTACTTCTTTCAATTGAATTTAACTAAAACAGAGATGTACAAATTTTTCTTAATCGGGCGATTTAAAAGTGTTTTGAATAACCTCATGACTAAATGGTGATTAAGCTTAATTATTATTTTAGTTGCTCACTCGATGAGCGGAGTATAGTCGGAGTACACAAATTTTCGTTTTGAATACGGTTGATAGTTTACAAAATATATTTTTCAGTTTATTGAAGATTGTTTGCATTATTATCTACCAAAAACTAGAATCGCTAAAGAACGTATCAGAAGTAGAAGCACCAGTAAAGAAGTTGATGATTTTGTTGTTTTCGTAGATAGGGATGATGGTGAATCTAGGACATCAAATTTGGAGTTGGAATTTGTCAGTTTCCTCAGTGACAAGAGCAAAGACATTATTACTCTTGACAGCTATCCAAATATAAAAAGAGTATAGCCTTTTCAATTTCTCGTATCTCAAATCTTAGGGGAACAGCTGCTCTAGCAGGAACAGGTGGTAACTCGACCGCAGTATCGTGGGATATATTTGGGGTAAATACGTTTTTTTGAATGATTAACAAACAGATTTCCCTTTTCGTTATCATTTCTTGCCCAACTTCCGTTCAAGTTTCTTAATGGTGGCTTAGAGACAACTGGCCTTTTTAGATTTCTAGCTGCACGCCATAATGAGTAGTCTGATTGCGGAGTTGCATCAAGTTCCTTAAAATATTTTTTCCAGAGAAGCCGTTTTCTGAGTCTGTAGTAACTTTCTTAGCCTTTTTGTACACTCTTTTAATAAACTCTTAAGTTGAGGGGATCTGTGCAATTGCCACTCTCTTCGAGCTCCTCTTTTTTTCAGACAGGAGACGCTCAACATCTGTGGAATAAATTTTAATATTTTTATTTTTTTTTTTGGGGTAATACTGGAATGTTGACAACACTTCCTACGAAGGAATTAGCTTTGCTATAACGAGGAAAGGTGTTCCAAAAGTTATAAGAAACTGGATAGGGGAATTGCTTGGGGATCAAGTTGGATCTATGTAGCTCATCGGGGACCATTGAAGCAGCCAAAGGTTGTCCACAGGATGGCATCCTATCGCCTCTTCTGAGGGTCTTCGCATCGTTAGCTATTGGAGGTCCTTAATGACCTGAGCTTCCTTAGCTTATGACTACGCCAACGATCTAGTGATATCTGTGACTTAATTCGATGATGTAAGTATTTCGAAAGGGGTGCAGCAGGCGCTTAACTTGACACTTGAATGGTAAGGCCTTCATGTTAACCCCACTAGAACTGCTCTCCAGACGTAAAGTTCTGGGACTTAAAGAACCGGCCCTGAAAGCTACGGTTGTCGGATATATATATATATATATATATATACTCCTCGGAAAAATGGGAGTAGAAGCCTAGAATGATCTTCTGGTCTATTATTACAATAATTAGACCAATCTTGACCTATGCCGCCCTAGCGTGGTGGACTTAGTTCGAGCAGGTCAAAGCTAACGTGATACTCGATATGGTTTATCGCCTGATTTGCGTATCGATTACGGGCGCCATGAAGATCTGTCCCACAGCTGCACTAGCAGGATGACGTGCAGTTCTGAATACAAGGCAGGTAGCTCTGCAGGTCCTTGAAATTCTTAAGAATGAACTATCTAAACTACCAGCTGCTAAGTCTGGTATTGGATAGGAATTTTAATGTCCTTATACCTGATAGAGACTTGTGGGCGGACCAATAGTGGTGGCGAGAACAGATGAATGGTGATACTGGGGCGAGCATAATGGGCCTGGATTTAAGGTTTAGATCTACGCATTCCTCATATGCGCTGGGGAATGTCTGAGGAGGAGCGCAAAAAGCTTGTGAACATTTATAATGTCGAATAGCCGGGCCGCTTTTACAGCACTATCTTCTTTAGAGGTGAAGTCCATGTAGTCCAAATTAATGCTCAGATAGCCGGGAGTAGCAGTAACCTTACCTTAAAAAATGAAGACCAATCTATGTCTTACAGATTGAGACGTAACATCTTACTGCTAACTATAATCGTTCTAATTGCTTTACACACAACAAAATGAATCAGCTGATTTGCAACGTTACTGTTACTCCCTGCTAACTGAGCCTTAAGTCATGGACTGTTATGCATCTCTGAACGATCTGGGCAAACACAATGAATTTAATATGTTTTGGGTAACGAAAGGGCTGGCAAACAGGGGCCCGCCGTCCATTTCTAGGCCCTGAGCATTTCTTAGACGTCAATGCTCGTCACATTTAGGGAACAATACAAACATGGTCCGAACGTAAATTCCTCTTCACATAGACGTCCATTTCTAGATTAAGACAGACCAAGAGATTCATGACTTTGTCCCGTAGCAGGGCAGGTAGGCTACTTCTGCTTGAGAAGGACGAACTTGGGCTACTTGTTTTGCCTATTTACGGGGCACTGTTGTCTTAGATGTCATTCACCATTTAATTAAAAATATCTGTTAAGATTGGAATTATTTCATCTCTACACTCTTTTACAAATTTGGGCGAAATAACGTCAAAGTCGGGAATTGTATTATCCTTCAAACTTAATATTATTTCAACAATATCATTATCATTTACATTCAGAAGTTCAAAACAATGGGGTGACTGAGAAAGAGTCCTTAAGCCCTTATGTCACTACATCTTTTATTCATTAATTGATAGAAAGAAACAGTAAATGCGGTGAATCGCCAAATTCGCCCATAAACCAATGATTCAGCAACACTTTAAATATTTCAAGCTTGAAATGTCAATTTTAAATTAAACAATTTTACATTTTTTTTTGACATAACTTCATTTTTTATCGATAACTTTAGTAAAATTTTTGACAGTTTGCCATTTATCTTTATGCTGCTGAACCCTTTGCACTTGGTCAATTTTTCTATTACTTTATATTTGCACTGTTCACCAAAACTTGAACAATGCATTAAAAATGTATTGTCATAAGGGCTTTAACGAATTAAACATTTCACCAGGATAAATTTCAATTTCCCCCTTAAGATTTGCCACACTCGTAATAAAATAATCATTCAAGCAGTTAACTTTTTCTTGATCACCTATAATGGGTTGCCCTTGAGAATCATTAAGGTTATGCCCCTATTGCGGTTCTCCACTTTTTTAATAGTTTGGTTATCTTTGGTAAATTCACATTGCCATTCTCAACTCAATAGGCAGTTGGCTATTCAGTTGTGTATCTGTTTTTTTCGTGGTATTGCCGTTTTCAACTTTGTAAAAGTTTGGTCGACAAAAATGGTAAATACACACAGCTGCTAAAAAGTAGTTGTGTTATTGGCAGTTAAAGTTGATTTTTTTAAATTCGTTGAAAATCGAAAACAAAATGGACATATACATTTTTGTAATATCTTTTTCGCTATTTTTGAAAACTTTTATTTGTTTGAAAATAAAAACAAAAGCTCAATTTGAGCGCCTTGTCCTGCTTATTTAGAGAAACCTAGAAATTGCTCGCGGAAAACACCAAAGGTATGATAAAAAATTCATGTAAAGAGTTATGGGAAGATTTTATAGTGGAGTTAAATAGTTTGGGACCACGACAAGAACTCCTCTTAAACACTTATAAACTTCTTAATCTAATTATAATATTCGTGGCACAGGTTTGGATACACTACAAGACAAGTATAAAGAAACATTTTGCCAACAATAAAAGAAACATTCAAGCGACAGGGGGAGGGCTATCACAAGAAGTTCCATTAAATAGCCTTGCGGATACTGTTTCGCAGCTCTTGTATTGAAGGTCCGGCCAAGTATTTGGTATTGCAAATATTCCACCATCAAGTGACAATTTTACTGAGGCAGTTGAACTAATAATCCAACCAGCAGATGGGGCAACAGCTACCCCAAAAAGAAGAAGAACTCATCAGGCACAAGCAAATTTCGTTACTTATTAGAAGTTCTTACTTGGCACTGGGAAGTTCAAGAGGGTTGGAATCATCACGAATTTGTCTTCTTGTATTTAGCGCATCTATACAAGAGTTTTCCTTTTCATCATCATAAAATAAATCGACACTAATATTTATTATAAATACTTTTTATTCAACACAACAATTAAAAATACTTTTAGTTTAAAAAATTATTTAATTTTATAAAATTTTCACTTGTCAAACGTTATATTTAAAGTTGGCAAATCGATATTTTAAGTTGGCAACATTATAGCAAACTCAACTAAAAACAGTTGGGTATCACAATACCTAAAATGAGTTTGGTTGTGCATAAGTTGGGTTGACTCTCACACGGCCAAACTGAGTTGAGTGGACCCAGCAAATAAAATTGGACCACCTGACCCATTTTGATAAAATGGACTACTCCATGGACTGGTCCGATGTAATGCAAGCATGTACCATGTCATTGTTAAAAAGTGTTTGTAGTGAGACGACATGTCTTCGTTTTTTAACGACGTGCTTTCGTTTTTAAACGACTTCAAAACTAATCCTCTTGAGTATACCATGGAGTAGTTTTAAAACTACTCCTTAGTGGTCCAAAGGTGGGTTATATACCATGGAGTAGTTTTAAAACTACTCCTTAGTGGTCCAAAGGTGGGTTATATGATCCTCTCCTAGGACATCGTAATGTTAAATAGACCAGGTTTTTTCCATACGTTTGGGTTACCTTTGGACTAGTCCTGGTCCTTTGTGGACTACTCTTTACACGCGTGTTTGGACTGGTCCTATTATTTGCAGGGGAGAACCGCAATAGGGGCATTAATATCGTTACTTTTTGAACTACCAAGAGTTCTATTAATAAATTTCCAAGATTTCTTTGCCTTTAACCCTCTACTGCATATGCAGCCATATATGGCTTTTCAATTTCAAATGCACATTGTGAACAAAAATTAACAGTTTTGAAAAATAATAGTTCTTGAATAACACAAGTAGACCTTTGTGATTATGAGACGAATGTTTTTTTCTCTGTTCTTTACATATGTAGGTGCATAGAAAACCTCAGTCTTGTTTATAAGTACACGTGGTCACTTCGTACAGTGAAAATATACAAAATAAAACATATATTTTTTTAATTACAAGTAAGTTGGTATGCTTACATATTTTTTTTTGTAAAATATATAGCTTTGTGAAGAGTGTTTATGTGCAAATTTTTCAATCGTGCATGTAGAACTCGTAAAATCACGCATTTTTTAGAACAGCCAAATATGGCTTCTCATGCATTCACAGAAAAATTCGTCCAACTTTGTCGTGCCATATTTGGCTTTTCATGCATTTATTACGGTATACATATGTGTTTTCATTTCTTTCATAATAACAACACTTTACTTGAATAAAAGTAGATTGCTCAAAAGTTATAGATATTTATAACAAATATATGGCAGGTAGGGATCTGCTAGATTCCATGCTTGGTCTATATAGAATGGAAATAAGCCCCGAGTTCCTGTAACGTGCCAAAGAAATACACAAAAAACAAAGCTCGCCGCCAAGACTTTTCACTAAGTGCTGTCAGACTGGATTCTACAGATCATCTTCCAGAATGGAAAAAAGTACGTCAGCTATGTCAAAATGATTGCAAATTTCTTTGTTTGAACAAAGACAGAAAATGCTTTGCTTTATTCCACGCATAAGTAGATCAATCTGATTTCGATTTTGCAATACTCATTTTCTTTACTCTGCTTTTAATTGCTTTTAATCTTATTAATATACAACCATTGAAGTGTTATTATCGTATTTTTTACTTATGTTCCTTACACTATATTTTAATTACTTTTAATTGCTTAAATAAAATATAAATATAAAAATTAATAAAAAAAAATTATATTATCTTTGTTGCATGAAACGCCATATATGGCAATAAATTTTTAGGGTGATACAGACAGGAGTGCATATGAAGCCATATATGGCAATTTTTTTTTTTCAGAAAACTGACATGCTTTTCTGAAAAAATTTTGTTTGCATATCTTAATTATGCCATTTAAAATAATAATTAAAAAAAAAAAAAATTAATTTGTAGCTGGATCATAATGCATGCAGCAGAGGGTTAATACGCTTTTAGTGTAATCGCTGATTTCTTGGGAGTCGAAAAAGCAAGACATTGTTGCTCTTAGTTCGATGGAGGCAGAATAACTACATTGCGATGTGTCAAGCCGTTAAAGAAATAAATTTTAATCGTAGTATTTTAAATGAATTGGGATTTGTAAATTTGTTAAAGAAACCAACTGTCTTATGTTGTGATAATCAAGGCGCTCAGTTCTTAACAAAAAGTCATATGACTATGAAGAAGAGTAAACATATTGACATACGTATTCATTACATAAAGGAGAAGTATAATGCAAACGAAATTAACTTAAAATATGTTCCTACTGAGAATAATGTTGCAGATATATTGACAAAATGTTTATGTCATCAGAGTCATATGAAGTGTTGTAATTTGCTAAATTTAAAATGTTAAATTTAAATTGTTTTTAAATTTTATGTTAATAAGGATTTTACATTGAAGGGGTGTTTGTTGGAAATACTTAAATAATAATTTTATACTTTGAGTTCAATGAAAATTCCTTATCTAGTTGTGTTTGTTTTATGTTTTATACAGAAAGAAAATGAAAAACTATTAATTTATATATATATGTATGTATGTATATGTATGTAATTGTATTTTACGTTGAATAAATATTATGTTTTCTATATAAAATAGTTCAAACCAAATAATTTTTATAACAGAAACGCTTCTGATATTTATACTTATGATATTAAGAAAACGTATGTGCTGTTTTCACAACACAAGTGACTGAACGTGTAGTAAAATTTATATGGAAAACACTCAAAAAACTGAGTGCTTTTCATATACATTTTACTACACGTTCAGTCACTTGTGTTGTGAAAACAGCACATAAAACTCAAATTATTAATATAAGTTTTAAAATTTGCAAATTTTTGAAAACATTGATTTTTAATCATAAGAAAATTGAAAATTTTCAAAAGATTTTGTTATTCGTGCTTAATTCCCAGTTTTTATTATTGATAAAAACACTTGAAATTTATTGTTGATGGGATAAGCTATTCCTATGCGCATTTCACTGGTTGCTTAGGCCAGATCATCAGGAAACTTCATCCATAAAGATTTTAGAAAAACTAAAGATATTAAACCAAATAAAACTGTTAAACGTATAAGAATTATAGCAACAGTTCTACTTGTAATAATATTAAAGTTTAAACAAAACAACATCAACAATAAACAGTGGGATTATCTCATCTTACATTGCCCACTACAATTAGTTGAAATTCTCTCAACATTAATTGTAGTTGTAAGTAGGTTAAGAAAAACAAAATAAAAACAACAATTACATCTTCCAAACAACAATTTGTTGCTATGTCTAGTAGTATAATTAGTCTATTTTGTGATATTAAGATCATGCTAAATCTCATTAACTATTAACAAAAGTAGGGGTTACGCTTATTTGGTCAAATATTTATTAAGTGTGACCGTAGCTTTAAACATATGAAATAGCCGCAATGTAATAAATTTAACTATAATTTTCGGATTATTTTAAGTACGGGTCAAATTCAAAATTATTTTCTACCTTATTCATAAAAAATAGAATAGTTTTGGTTAAAAATGTATTTTAAGACAAAAATTTACATTCAGATTTTTCTTAAAACACATTTAAAATTTAATTTAAGGGTTTATAAATAATGCTCTTATGTGCTTTTAACAAATGAAACAATCAATCGCCTGCCATTTAGAAACAGAACATTAATGTTTTGATCAAGGAACAAGGTGTAAATATACCTTGGTTTTGATTAAAAATCTTTGCGTAAGGTAATTTCATTTCAAAAACGGTAAATTTTAAAGGACCGTAAGGTAATGAAAAAATAAAAGTTAACATCACTGCATTTGCCTACTAAAATCACACACAATCTTGGGTCCGTTTTTGTGTGTTTTGGTGTGATCAAGGTACATATATTTACACATGTACCTTGGGTGTGATCTTAACCCTGCAAATAATAGGACCAGTCCAAACTCGCGTGTAAATAGTAGCCCAAAAGGGACTAGGACTAGTCCAAAAGTAACCCAAACGTATGGAAAAAAACATGGTAAGTATATTGAACATTACGATGTCCTAGGGCAGGACTATATAACCCATCTTTGGACTACAAAGAAGTAGTTTTAAAACTACTCCATTGTGGACACAAGAAGATTAGTTCTTACTTCGTTTAAAAACGAAAAAATGTCGTTAAAAACGAAGACATGTCGTCTACAAACACTACAAACACTTTTTAACAATGACATGGTCCATGATTGCTTTACATCGGACCAGTCCATGGAGTAGTCCATTTCATGAAATTGGATCAGGTGGTCCAATAATATTTGCAGGAAAATTGCCGAAAGCACACCGAAAAACAAAACCAGAATGTACTACTGACAAGTAAGAGTGCTATATTCGGCTGTGCCGAATCTTATATACCCTTCACCATTGTGCGAACAGAATACATAGCAATTAGACAGAAACTAAATAAAACTGGTAAATATTTTTTTTTTAAATAAGAGACAACCGGTTTTGAACTTCGCTTTTCGTAAGGGCCCAGAATATATATACTTTATAGGATGTAGGATCAATATTGTAGAAATTACAGTTATACATATATACCCTTTTTACCTTCGGTGAAGGGTATAAAAAGAGTAATTTTCGGGAAGTTAGGGGTCTAATCACCCCTGCATACGATAGACACTGGCGTATCGAATGAAAACTCGATAAATGTAATGTCGAGTTACTCGATGTCGAATGGTATTATTTCAAATTCAATACATTTCATTCGATATCTGAACCGATTTTTCCGAGTTTTTTATAAAACATGTTCTACTAGAAATTTCCGAGATTTCGGTATACATATAAGTCATATCCATAGGACGTACAGCAGCCCTAAACTTTAAATTTAACAATTTTAATGTTTTTTAGCCCATTTTTGGAGTATTTTGCTCATAAATTACCCATTGTCTAACCGATTTGATATTTTTAAATACCGACGTGTTAAGGAAGAATTTTACCATTTACTTAAGTTATATTTATATATAACCATTTATATATACTTGTATACATATATTTTAACAAAGTTAATTATAAAAAGAGTAATTTTTGGGGATTCAGTATTTCGGTTGTAACTCAGCCATTTTATAACCGATTTGACAGATTTATATACCGACGTGTTGAAGAAGAAATTTACTATTTACTTTAGTTATAAAACTTGGACTCGGGGAGATCTATGGTTCCCAAAAGTGGGTATTTGAAAAAAAAATTTAATGTTGGTCATAACTTTTTTGTATCTGAACCGATTTTACCGAGTTTTTTATAAAATATGTTCTTCTAAAAATGTCTGATATTTTGGTATATAAGTCATATCCATAGGACATATGGCAGCCCTAAAATTTTGGTTTTTATACAATTTTTAATTTTTTTTGAGGTACCACGCCCACTTCTCCAATCCTGCTCACATTTTGTAGAATGGTGTGTATTGGCAACCTTAATGTGTGTACCTAATTTGGAAACTTTGGCTTTTGCCGTTCCCCAAATATACAGCAAAAAGTAATAAAAATACAACAAACACAAGGGATTTTTGGAAAAAATTAGAGGTAGTCGTGGTTTTTTGGTCATACCTCAGCCATTTGTGGACCGATCTGGCTGAATTTCAATAGCAAAATTATAATAAGAATACCTGGCATAAAGATACCAAGTCCCCATCATATCTGGGGGCTTCGGAAAACCCATTTCAACAGACAGACGGACAGACGGACAACCGGATTTGAACTTCGCTTTTCATAAGGACCCAGAATATATATACTTTATAGGGTGTAGGATCCATATTGTAGAAATTACAAACGCAATGACAAAGTTATATATACCCTTTCTACCTTCGGTGAAGGGTATAAAAAAGTGACCTCACAAGCGCAGCTGTTTGCAGTTATTTTCTTCGAGTGTAACTTTTGGCGTCCTTTTTTTTGTTTATTTATATTTTTTTGTAAAGGCATTTTTACAGTTTTTGTTTTTTCTATAGTTTCATTTCTGTAGTACTGAGCAGTGTGACCAGATTTTTAAAAAATATTAAAAAACAGCTAAAAAACGAAATTTAAAGCCAAAAAATAAAGCTAAATTTGTTTATAGCTTCTTGAAGTAACTTTTACTTATTTCGATATTTTTCATAGATTAAATAGT
This sequence comes from Pollenia labialis, assembly GCA_949318255.1. NCBI lineage: Eukaryota > Metazoa > Arthropoda > Insecta > Diptera > Polleniidae > Pollenia > Pollenia labialis. The sequence goes on from OX439140.1 coordinate 102,600,699, forward strand.
GTTTAAGTAAGTATATATGTATAATATCCTTGGCTTTGTTCTTAAAGGTCACATTTAAAAATATCATTAAGGCCCGTTTTCACAACTTACCGATAGCTAAAGGAAGGAATTTATCGGCCGGATAAAACGTGCTCCATTGGCACAACTTAACTTTAACCTTAAATGAGCGATAAGTTAATGGAAGGTTTATCCTACCTTGTAGGTTAATGTTTAGTTGTACTAATGGATAACATTTCGGTAAGTTGTAAAACCGGTGGTTTAAGTTTTTACAAACATTTTTTTAATTATATGTATGTAGCTAGGAATAACTCCAAACCTTACTTATCAACTTTAACTTTTAATTTAAAAATTTTGAAAATAATTTGTTTATATAAAAATATGAAACAGGTTAAATAATTCTTGCTGGTAAAAATTTAACTATCAGATGTTTCAATAAAAAAAAAAAAAACAGTTGACGAGTCGTTTTCGTGATCGAAGTTGTAGTCGTTTGAAATTTTTGTCGATTTCAAAATCCCGACAACGACAATGTAAAAGACATAAGTAAAAAGTTCGTCGGCCAAATAAGATATTTTTACCCTGATACCTAAACCAAAAACTAATTTTTTTCAAGTTGAGTGTTGATGACAAAAATTAAACGATTTAATTTTAGTTCTTTTATATGGTAGAACGTTTTGCTAATGTGACTAGGTATAATGAACATAATTCGATTTACTTTTGCCTTTGCTGGCCGCTTATAGATGGAATATATGGCAAATATGCTTACATCCCTTAATGGACTATCATGTAAATCTTATATTAAATTTACTTAGGTACAACGGCAGCAAAACATAAATTTCAATCGCTAAAGTTGGGACTAGAAACGAAAAGTACTGTATGCTTAAACCTTTTTTTTAATTCTCATGCAGTGGGCATATGCTTGAAACTTACTCTTTGCTTTTTTTTTGTTCTATTTATAATTGATAGTCTTGCTATTATCACTGAAATATTGAATAGAAATATGTATTTGGTTTTTACAAATCATATAAACTTACTATTTATTCAAGAAATATTTTGAATTGTAACTTTTGACAAAAATTTTTAACTTTTTTGAAAAATAGCGTAACTTTTTTATTCTTGCCCTGCAGCACTGTTATGTATGTATGTAGTTCAAATCTGCAAAAGCGATTACTTCTGCACTGCCACACTATTACTCTTTTAACTAAGTCACAAATAAGTTTATTTGGATAAACTGTTTTATTTATTTTGAAATATACCTACATAAATAAAATGAAATTAAAATTAAAAAAAGGCTAAAAAAGCTAAATGCATTGTTGAAAAAATCCGAAAAAAGCTTAAAGCTAAATGAAATAATCGAAGCTAAACATGAAAAAATAAAGCTAAATTTAGCTCGAAAAAAGCAAATATGGTCACACTGCTACTGAGGTCACTTTGTTAATACATTTTGGGTATGACTTTCAGAATACCACAAAATCATACGTGTGATTTTAAAAACACGTGATTTTCAGAACAGGCCCGTATAGCACTCGTACTTGTTTTTCATGTTCGCGTTTACTACAATGAATATATAGAGGTCTCAGAATCAAAAATTTCGATTTGTTTATGATGTGCAGATATAGCGTATAAAACATTAAAGCCTTAATATGTAATAGTATATATAAACATAGTGAATACTTACAATTGCCGAAGCTAGTATAAATAATGGCCATATTATTGAGATTATAAAACGGGTCATCCACATAACTGAATACCAGGCTATTAAAAATAATCCAACATACGCCACAATTGAACTCATGTCGGTTGGGATGCTTATATTTTTCACAATCCACTCGTATAAAACTTGATGTAATGGTAAACTCTGCAATAATTTAACATAAATACTTTTGAAATTAAATTATAAATTTTTCATTTCAGTTAGGACTAACGGTCCAGTTTTCCTCAATTGTATGGATTTTCATTGTTGACATTTTACGGAGAATTTTGATAAATGTATGTATGTATATACAAAATAATTATTTAATGGTGTGATTACCACTTAAATAATTGTTAAAAAAAAAACAAAAGAATTTAGTTAATAGTTTTTTATAAGAACATTTTTAAAATATTTACTAATAAATTTAAATTCGCCTTGAATAAATTATTAGTACATATCAGTGTTGGTAACTCTAGAAGGAGCAAAACGTGATTCCTAAAAAGCGCAAAAACTAGAAATATGATAGAAATTGAAATTGACATGCATGGTGAAATAAGCAGGTGGAATCGCTACGGCAACAAATACAACATTACAACAAAAATTGAAATTAGGTCCCAGTTTACGTCAAAAAATATTTTAAACAAAAATCAAAGCTTGCCGCTGAACGTAATGAAATAAATAAGTTTTTAGCCATGCATGGTGAAATAAGCAGGTGGAATCGCTACGGCAACAAATACAACATTACAACAAAAATTGAAATTAGGTCCCAGTTTACGTTAAAAAAATATTTTAAACAAAAATCAAAGCGTACCGCTGAACGTAATGAAATAAATAAATTTTTAGCCAATTTTTATTTAATTATGGTCACCTTATTTATTTTAATTTAAAATTATCAAAAACTTTACTAAAATGCGCTAATCACCGCAAAACTTGGACTTTTTGTAAACATAAACAAAAATTTGACATAACATGGTATCGTCACCTGACATTTTTTTGACGTTTATTATGACAAAAAAATTTAGGTGAAGACCCCACGTAAGATTGGACAAGCCATGGTCCAATTAGTAGGTCCGCTCGAAACACCTACTTTTTTTTTGCAGAGCTATGTTTTCCTATTAATTAGCCCACGGCATTTACATTAAAATAAATAAGATATTGACCATAATTAAATAAAAAAAAATTAAAACGTCAAAATATAATTTTGTTAATGTTTTGCGCCAAAATAACCAAAAAAAATTTGAGAAAAATTGCGAATAATTAAAGTGAATTTAATAATTTATTTTATAACCCAAAAAAAAATTTCATTTTGTTTTTCAATCAATATTTGCCTTGTCAGCATTTTTGACAGCCGCCAAAATAACTGAAAAAATTTCTGAAAAAAATTGCGAATAATTAAAGTGAAATTAATAATTTCTTTTATAACCCAAAAACAAATTTTATTTTGGTTTTCAATCAATTTTTGCCTTGTCAGCATTTTTGACAGCCACCTATTAACTTGCTAGAAAATACATGGGGCTTTTTGTAGTTGTAAAGTTGCACTTACCTTTTTTAATTCGCATTTTTTAAGCTGCATTAAGCGACCCATACACTTGCAATATTATTGTATATGATATTCGCCATATTATTTCAATTTTTTCCTATATTATACAATAAGTCGCACAATGGTTTGATTTATTCAATAAAAAAGTGAACATAACCTATAGGAATAACATAAACATACAAAGTTGCCAACACATTTCACTTTCTTTTCTTTGTGCAATAAAAATCAAAAGTCTTTTGATTGTTGCCAATATATTGTGATACCTTCGAATATCACATACACATGGTCGATATAATTGTACAATACGTAAAATTGAACAATTTTATTGCAAGTGTATGAGGCGCTTTAGAAATATCGATATCCATAACCAAGGCGAATTCAAACAGGTAATCTTATCTCGTCAGCCGTTCATCAGCTGTTTCCACGGCGAATTCAAAAAAATGGCGAAACGTCAAAATATGATTTTGTTTTGAGAAGAAGTTGAATGAAAAGTGTTAAAAATATTATTCTTATAATAAAAAAATTTCAAAACTGCGAATGATTGAAGTGAATTTATTAATTTCTTTTATAAAAAAGTGATAATTTTAATTTGCAATAAAAAAATTTTGACAACTAACCATAAAATTGTATAAACAAAATACATGGGGCTTTTTGTAGTTGTAGAGTTGCACTTACCTGTTATGAATTCGCCTTGCATTAGTTCATTAATTTCATTTTTCAATTATTTCAAATTTTTAAATTGTAATAAAAATGTCATTGGAGTACTTCAGTACTTTTGCAATGCCTTTAGTACTGAAAAAAGTACAATTGTACCGACTTTATCGACCCTGATCTTTATTGAGTAGTCACGACTAAAGTCGTATTTCTGCGCTTTATTTTAAATCCTCTTTTGTATAATTTTGTGGCCCTTTTTGAACGAAATGTTTTATATTGACAATCAATGAACACAGATGAACCTTCCAGCTTTTATATGTGCGTATGTTTTACATTAGCGCATAGAAGAGCATCCGCCGAACGGATTTTTTTTCTAAATTGGCTTTATAAAACAATAAAATAGGTTGAAAGTACATAGATAACTAGCAGTCCATGTTGAACTTATTAATAAATATAGATGTACATATGTATGTATATGTTCAAGAAAATATAAACATAACAACTAAAGAATAAAACGTTAAACCTTATTAATTAATTCTTTTTTCTTTTATTATTAATGTTAAACTATTACTTTTAAGCTTGTCCTTTTAACAAGAATTCAGTAATTGTGTTTGTATTACAGATAAAATCAAAACAAGAAATATATGTAGCTCTATTCGGCAGTATCGAATCTCGTATACTCAGGAAAACTAAATAATGTAAATAAAGGAAGACTATTTAAATAAAAAAAAAAAATTAAAAATCTCATATACTCTTCACGGTGGTATGAATGAAATTGGAACCACTACTAACTTCTCCTAATAAGAAATATCTGCTCTAAGTTTGGCCCGCCTATCTCCCATGATATAGACGCTATTGTTCCAAAGAATATGTTTTTTTAAGTCTATTACTAATGGGATTTCTTTCACAAAATTATAAACGGCTTGAATTATGACTGTTGAGTTTTAAAGTAAGATCTGGTGTACACACATTATAAATAAGATTACAATCTTGCAAGGTCGCCAGAATGTTACTTTAAACTCAACATGTGGTGCGCACATTTAAATAATAATAAATACATACATGTGAGCGATCCTTTTTCTTGGCTGTTGTAAACAACAGAGTTTTTAATCTCCTATTGTTGTAATAAACAGTAATGCGTTTATAACTATAGTTTAATCTTTTGTTTATTTATGGTGCATGTATGTATTATTGTAGTTTATAAAATCTAGTAGGTAGGAATATTGTTATTGTTTTAGTAATAAGAATTTTAGTATTTAAGGAAAAATATTAGTAAATAAAATTGAGTTCTATTTTATAATTCAAAGACTGTGGTTGTGTTGTTTCAATTCATTCCTGCAAGAAGTTAACATTTTGGTGACCCCGACGTGATGTGATTGAGAAGTTAAAACCAAACTTAAAATTATCACGAGAAGTAAGGACAGGCTTGTCCAATGCTCTGAGTGCTTTGGATCAGGTCAATGTTAACGAGCAGGAAAAGAGCTCCTACCACCTTTTCTCACCCTTCAACAGTCAACACAAGGCATTCTTTTCATGTAACAAGAATGATTGGAAATGTCGGAAAATGTGTTTAAGTGATCAACTGCAATATTTCAAGAAAGAAATTAATCAGACTGGTTCCCGAAGGTGCAGTAATTAGACTGGCTCCCGGAGGTGCAGTAACCAAATTGGCTTCCGAATGCGCAGTAATCAGACTGGCTCCCGAAGATGCAGCAACCAAACTGGTTCCCGAAGATGCAGTAAACAAACTGGCTCCCGAAGATGCAGCAACCAAACTGGCTCTTGAAGGTGCAGTAATAAAACTGGCTCTTGAAGGTGCAGTAATAAAACTGGCTTCTGAAGGTGCAGTAACAAAGAAAAGAAGCATTAAAGATATTTAAAATGGTAATACTTCATTTTTGAAATGGTATTACTTCATTTTTAGAAATAGATGTATGCAAATATTAACGAAAAAATAATTTGTTAAAAGATTACAATCTTTCAAGGCCGCCAGAATGTTGAGTTTTAAAGTAAGATCTGGTGTACACACATTATAAATAAGATTACAATCTTGCAAGGTCGCCAGAATGTTACTTTAAACTCAACATGTGGTGCGCACATTTAAATAATAATAAATACATACATGTGAGCGATCCTTTTTCTTGGCTGTTGTAAACAACAGAGTTTTTAATCTCCTATTGTTGTAATAAACAGTAATGCGTTTATAACTATAGTTTAATCTTTTGTTTATTTAGGGTGCATGTATGTATTATTGTAGTTTATAAAATCTAGTAGGTAGGAATATTGTTATTGTTTTAGTAATAAGAATTTTAGTATTTAAGGAAAAATATTAGTAAATAAAATTGAGTTCTATTTTATAATTCAAAGACTGTGGTTGTGTTGTTTCAATTCATTCCTGCAAGAAGTTAACAATGACAAACAAAATAAAACATAATAACAACCAAAGTTGTAAAACAGGGCAGTGTTAACACCTTAAGTTAAAGTAAGGGTAAAATATGCAATACGTTTTGCATGTTTTACATCAACATACATATGTACAAACGAACACAAAATGGAAAAGTTCGTACGTAATTAGTAAAATGTGATCTATTTTTATAAACAAATGAGCAAGAAAATGTAAGTTCAGTACATCAAGGGATACATACAGATTTGTTATAGGGAAGTTCGACTATTTCTGTACTTATATAATCTATTATTTATACATAAGAAGAGGTTTATTTTTTGTATCGGTTATATTTTCAGTGAAAATAACTTTATAAATATAAACATTTTCTTATTTTTAAAGTTTCCCCTTTTTGTGCCACTTTTCTTTTGAAAGTCCCCTTTTAGTGTCCCTTTTTGAAAATTTATTTATAATGTTTTTTAAAAACAAAAATTGTTTGATATATAAAAAACCAAAAAATCCCTGAAGAAGCTATCCATTGAGATAGCGAAGTATTGGATCAATTTTAAATAAATATTCTTTATATAAAACAGACCTTGAGCTTGAGAGATTATTGAAAGAAAATTATATTATTACATATTATATTTTTAAATAAACGTCAATATCAACTAAAGCAAACGGAGAATTTGTTTTTTGTATATTTTTATATTTTATTTTTTTAATAGAACAATACAAGTTTTAGGTTTTTTCTCTTATATTCAAAATTTTTTATTTTTCGAATTTATTCTATGAGCTAAATTTCAGTTATGAATTTTATAAAGCTTTTTTTTTTGTAATAGTCATATTCCTTAAATTTTTCAGAAATGACTTTATACACTACCAGACTATTATATTGTATTTTCTTGTTACATTTTACCTTAGCTTTCCTTTGGAAAGCAATGAGGTATATTGTATGTAAAGAAAAATTTACAATTATTAGACACCAGCAGAATGTAATGCATTTTCTGGCCCGCTACGGCCTTCGTCAGCATTCTTTGTGTCACACTGGATAGTGATACTTTATAAATTGAATGTATTTAACTCAACAATTTTAACAAATAGAAATTGGGAATTATTCCCTTCCGAAGGTTACTTTATATTATATTCAACATTTTTTATTTTTCGAATTTATTCTATGAGCTAAATTTCAGTTATGTATTTTATAAACCTTTTTTTTTTGTAATAGTCATATTCCTTCAATTTTTCAGAAAACGGGAAATAAAATAATTGAAATTCCCGGGACGGGAAATATCGGGAAAAAACCCTAAATGCAATACAAAAAACATCTGTTGTTTCTGTTGGCTTTGAATTGTTGTAGTCTTGCCACCAACTGTAATTAAATTTACCTTGCGCAAATTGTACTTTATCGAGGCGAATTAACTACAGGTGGTGTCGAAACGCCTTCTGATTTTGACAGTTCGAGCCTATTTGTTTTGATTTGTTAGTGTTTTGCTAATAATGATTGACATTTCGAGCCGTAAACACTAACCACAATTCTAATTATTGTTTAAATTATTTAAAATAATTTTTTAAGGCTTAAAAAAATAAATTTCTTCCGTATTGCTAAAATACGCCAAAAATTAACATTATCGATTTCATTTATAAAATATTAAAACAAGTAACATAATTAAAGTCATTGTCTTTTGCCAACAAAAACAAATTAACAAAAATAAAATTAAAGATTTAAAAACTTTTAATAAAACATAAAATAAAACTCCTAAAATAATGAGTTTAACTTCCACATTTAGTTGCATACATTTAGAGAAGGTTCAAAATGCTGATTGCCATTCCTTTATAATGGGTGTTTTTAAGCCCGATAGAGCTTACGAAAGGTTAGCTGTCATACTGCTCTCACTTCTGGCTCAGGCGCATTATCATAAATAGATTCACGCTTGAACAACGCCACAAATCATCCAAATTTACTTTGGAAATCAGCCATCGATTTTCGCAACTTATCGACGACTTCATGATTTAAATGACGCAACTTATTTTTTTTTAAATAAAGGCGATGTGTTGATTTAGAGAAAATAAACTGTCAATTAGACTACAAGGCCGTGTTATGTAAAACCTCTTGATTGTTTTCCGTATGGCTGTGAAGTCACTGGCTTATACTGATAAGCCAGTAAAAATTGACGTCTTAGAGTTCATCATTGTTAATTTAACTGGTGCTATGCAGCCAGAAATGCTCGAAAATGTAGAAAAAAATTGGACGTCTGCAATGCATTTCGTCAAGAACAGGCGCGGTGCCTGTTTGTTTGAAATAAGTTTCAATTGGTAATGCCGTGTATTAATATGTGATTAAAATTAATGTTTTTGTGTTATACCTTATTTAGTAAACAAATGGGCTACAGGGTTTTATACAACTGTCCCTTTCGTAATTCAGTTTAACAACTGTTAAATCTTTATCCAAATCAAAGAGTCCATCTTGCGACATTTATTATCGAACTTTTGAAAATATATATTAAATGATTGAAGACTTTTCTTATACAGAAACCAAGACTTGAGAAGACTGTGCATTTTGTATCAACAATATTTAAAAAGAAATAAATACCTGATATCGAATCTTTATTTTATTTGGGCATCTGCCCAAGAATTTTAAATTGCACCTAAATTACACCTAAGAGAAATTACCCACGCTCTACCCACGACATTAAAAATTATACCAAATTCGGGTAATTACCCACAAAGTGGCAGCACTGGTCAAATATTTACTTGCAAGCAAATTCTCTTGCAAGTTGGGCTGCAAGTACGAAAAATGTGATAGTGTGAGTGCATTGAGTTTTTCGAACTTGCACTTGCAAGTGTAAACCCTAGGTAAACCACAGCCAAAGCAAGTTCCTTAAAATGGGTACATACAGGGTGGCTCAGAAAGACCGAAATGGTGTGAATTCCTTATAACTTTTTTATTATAATTTTTTTTTTCTTATCTTTTCAGTATTTTGTAAAGAAGACTTGGACAATTTATAATGGAGCAATACACAACTGAACAACGTGCCAAAATCGTTGAAATTTACTTTTCAAATCAAATCCTAATTTTATTCATAACTTAGTTATGAGTGACGAAGCCCATTTCCAATTAAATGGGTTCGTTAACAAGCAAAACTGTAGGATATGGGCTACGGAAAACCCGAGAGTACTTCATCAACGACAATTGCACCCAGTTAAGTGTACTGTTTGGTGCGGTGTTTCTTCAGAAAGGATCATTGGCCCATATTTTTTTGAAAATGAACGAGGTGTCGCCATTTCCATCAATGGTGATCGATATCGGGCAATGTTGGAAAATTTTGTAAGGCCAGCCTTGGAAAACCATCCGCAAATATGGTTCCAATAGGATGGAGCCACAGCGCACACGGCGTGGGCCACAATGGCTCCTTCACGCGACATCTTTGGTGAAAGAATAATTTCGCGTAGAAGCAATTGTAATTGGCCTCCGCGTTCCTCGGACTTAACCGCTCCAGACTGTTTCCTTTGGGGTTATTTAAAAGGGAAAGTTTATGTTAATAAGCCTAGGACTATTGAGGAATTAAAAACCAATATTCGAGACGAAATTAACAACATAACACCGGAAGTTTTGCGAAAGGTCATGGAAAATGTGTTGGAAAGAGCACATTTGTGCGAAGCAGAAAATGGCCACCACTTGCGGGATATCATTTTTAATAACTAATCTAAAAATATTCCCTATAAATTTACTGTATTTAAAAAACAAAAAAATAAAAAAATATGTCTTAAATAAAAAGTTATAAGGAATTCACACCACTTCAGTCTTTCTGGGCCACCCTGTACCTGACGTATCCTTGTAGCTTTAGAATTTTGACCAAAACTGATTTAAATCAAATGGAATATCATCATTTAAATACTCTTTTCAATTACCAAACTGTAATTTTTTCCATTGTGTTTCATAAACATCCAAAGGTACGTTAGGATTCATAAAAATCTTAAAAATATTTTTAACAACAACGAATTTTATATGTGATAACAAATTGCCACATTTTATAATGGAAAAATGTTCATAAACTTCAAATATATTCATGTTTCAAGGAATTTTATCTATTGATTCTTTCAAGAGCATTTTTAAATATGAAAAACAATTTTCTCGAAGATTTTCATTATCTTCATCAGCCATTTCAGCATAATTAATGGCGTTTTCTTTTCTAAAAAAAAGTGTTACATGAGTGCTACATGTGACTTGGCAACATTTTTAAATGCTTCGCTAATTTTTAAGAAGTGTTTCATATTTTACGTTTACAAAAGAACACAAATTTCGGCATTAAACAATAAAGTACCCTACAAGAAATGCATAACCAAAACAAAAAAAATCACTATTACTTTAACACTGTATTGGTCAACACTACCGGTAGTCTTCTTGTAGGGTACAATAAGCGCAAGGTAAATTCAATTACAGGTGGTGGCAAGACTACAACAATCCAAAGCCAACAGATGTTTTTTGTATTGCATTGTTAGCGTTTACGCAAGGCGAATTCAAACAGGTAAACTCATCTCGTCAGCCGTTCATCAGCTGTTTCCACGGCGAATTAAAAAATATGGTCAAACGTCAAAATATGATTTTGTTTTGAGAAAAAGTTGAATGAAAAGTGTTAAAAATATTATTTTTATAATAAAAAAATTTCAAAACTGCGAATGATTGAAGTGAATTTATTAATTTCTTTTATAAAAAAGTGATAATTTTAATTTGCAATAAAAAAATTTTGACAACCAACCAGAAAATTGTATAAACAAAGTACATGGGGCTTTTTGTAGTTGTAGAGATGAGTTTACCTGTTTGAATTCGCCTTGCGTTTACGGCTCGAAACTTGCCACCACCTTGTATTGAATTCGCCTTAATCTAGTGCTGCACTCATCACTCTTTAATTGAAATGAGTGTTGAACATGTAGCATGTTTTTTTAATTTTTAAGGGAACATTATCAGAAAAGAACGCTTTACACTTTAAAAATAACAGATGTATTTTAGAAAAGAGCATTAAAAATGTAAAAGGCAGAATTAATGCAGAATTTTACTCAGAAAAGAAAACGCCATAAGTTTCAAATTCTGACCATACATATGAATGCCTCACATTTAATTCATAAATCCATGGAATAGTTTAGGGACTCCTTCGGTGGGTTATATGGTCCCCTCCTAGGACATCTTAATGTTAAATGGACCACCTTTTACCCATATATTTGGAGTAGTTTTGGAGATTATGGACTTCTCTTTACATGCATGTATGGACTAGTCTCGCCATCTGCAGGGTATTTTCTAATCCGTTCGAAAGACCCACAGCAAGGCCCATTGAAAAGGTCTACGCAAGAAGCCTGATGATCATTGTCAAGGCGAATTCAACTACAGGTGGTATCGCAACTACAACAATCCAAAAACAACAGAAACAACATTGGGGGTTTTGCATTGCATTGTTAGTGTTTACGGCTCGAAATGTCAACCATTCTTAGCAAAACACTAACAAATCAAAACAAATAGGCCCGAACTGTCAAAATCAGAAGGCGGTTCGACACCACCTGTAGTAAATTCGCCTTGATCATTGTTTATGTTCTTTTTAGTTGTCAAAAGTTGTTTACATTTTGCTTACATGTTCATGTATACGTTTATGGTATTCCACACATACACGTTTTTTCCTTTTGCTTTGTGTGTGTGGTAGTAAATTTTTGACAACTAAAAAGAATCGTTTTTTGTTTTTGTACAAGTAAGCAGACCTGATAGATGGGCCTTGACCCACAGTTTTGTATTTGTTAAAAAAAAGGAAATAACAAAGTGCTGCCAAATTTATACACGATAAATATGACAGTATCTGTCAATATTGACAGCACTTTTTTTAAAAACAAGCGTTTTAAAAAACGTTATATTTTCCGCAAAAAGTAAATATTAGTGAAAACTTTCAAACAACATAAAAAAAATAAAAAATAATTATTAATAAAATTTAACGGTTTAATCACAAAAATACTACGTTACGTTTTGTAAAAACCTTTCGGATTAATAAAAATTCATGAATTTATGTATGTCTGCAATTGTATAAAAGGTGATTTACAGCCATCTGAAAGATCGACAGCTATTGCACCTTTGAAATTATTAGCTGCCACATAAAATGTTTTGCACAAGGTGGATACCAACTAGGGATGCCAATCCCGAATACCGAAATCCCGGGAATATTCTAAAAATGTATGTCCCGAATCCCGGGATTTTTACATATAAATCCCGAGATTTTGAGTTTAGTAAAAATTTGCAATTTTTTTTATCAAATACAACTACATATATTTAAATATACGTGAGTGACGCTGTTAAAAATAAATTTAAAAATTTAATATTAAATCATACTGGCAATGAATCTAATTTTTAACTGGTTACAAAAGTGAATAAATGTTACATGCAATGCATTTTGTACCACATAAAACAAAATCAGAATATAAAGTTCGGTGTGGTCTTTTTTCTAAAAACCATTTTGGTTAATATAGGCCACTATTTCGGTTCACAACTCAAATAAGTTGAATTGTAATTTTAGTGTTATGGTTTACAACTTTGCTGAGTTGAGTTGTGAAACCCAAAACAGGCCATATTTGATTTTAATGATATTTAAACAACGTTCGTTTATGGTTCAGTCGTCTAGGGGGTTGAGTTTAGAAACTGTGAGTACTCTGCAGGGCTGTTAGATGTGACGATTTTTCGTCATTTTGACGATTTTTTTGAGAAAATACAGTAAAATGACGATTGACGATTTTTTAACAAAAATTAATAGTGTTATGACAATTTTCTGGCATCAATAAAACAGTTACAAGAAATATTTACAATTATATTGGGAACAGTTGAAATCAAATTTTCGAAATACAAACATTTTTGGAAATTAAACAAAAAAAATCTTCCCCCATCACAAACCAGGTGACTTTCATTAGAAGCATTATTAATTCAAATTCTACAATTATATACACACATAAATGCCATCGATACTGCAAAAAAATTTACACTAGAGCCCCGATTTGCGTCGGTTCTATTTGGTACACTTTTTAAAAATTGGATAAATCCACTTTGCGTTTTTATGATTTCGATTTCTACATACGATTGCATTTTTTGATGAAGTTCTGTTAGGTGAGTTATTCTAAGTATAGTTGCGTGTTAGGAAGTAAGAAGTTAGTTCTTAATAATAAATTGTGTAGTAAAATGGGTGCAAAGAGAAGATAATGCATTAGTTTGGAACTAAAATTGGACGTAATAAAACGTTTCGGGTAAAAAGACTGTTGATATAGACAGAACCCTTGGTTTAGCACCTTCAACAGTAAAAACAATTTGCAAAAGCGATAGCGCTAAAAATTAATCATTTAAAGATAGCTCGAGTAAATAGCAAATGAGATTGTATTTTTTATTTAATGTTTTTGTGGATAAATGAAATAAATAAATTTTTGTTATGTATTTATGAAAATATATATAAATATATATAAGCTCACTTGCTGAAATAAATAGTATAAAACCTAACCATGCCACTTTCGTCAACATAAATATAATTTCTTGCTAACAATTTTTATTTTTGAACTAAACAATGCAATTAACTGTCTCTAATTTGTAAAATTAAAATATTTGACGATTTGTTGACGATTTTGTTAAATGTTTATGTTAAATGTTTTAACGAATTTTGTTAAAACTTTTGACGATTTTTGAAGAAAAAAGCCTAACAACCCTGGTCCTCTGGTTCAAATCTTTTTTCAAAGAGAATTTTTTTTTTTAATTTTTATGTTCTAAAAACGATTGTAAAAAAATTTTTACCAGTTTTAGATTTTTAAATTTAATTTTTAGAATTGTGAATATCTATGTATGTACATATATGTAGAAATTATTAAGTTTTTGTCTAGTTGCTCTGTATTCTGCTCGCACAATGGTGAAGTGTATATAAGATTCGACACAGCCGAATATAGCACTCTTACTTGTTTTTTGTTTAAGTTTGTTTTATTAGATTAATAATTTCATATAAATACGTACTACATAATACAATTTGTCCGCATTTTCTTTCGAATCGTATTACATAATAACCCCCCAGCTTATAAAACGTAAATGGAATTTAAATGATTCATTTGTTAAGTTGATTAAAAATAACACTTTCTCGGCTATGGATAGTTTTGAAACCAATAGCTACATCTTTAGATTACAATCAGGACAAACGTTGTTATTATAAAAAATTTCTACCTATAAGCAATAATTTATTAAAGATTGATTAGAAATAAAACAAAAATAAGTTTATTTATAATGGCAAATGCCTTTATTTTTCACACTCAATAGATTGAAATTGTTTTCGGTTTGTTAAATTGAATCGACGAAATGTTTTCACATTGTTTGTTTAAGTAATTTCATAATCATAGACACATAATTATTTAATAAATTTCAGATTTTGTTGTTATTAATAAATATCTATAATTATTTCTTTGCTTGTTTTATCATTTGTACCCATAAAATGATTGGCTTCATTGGAGGAAGATCTTGGAAAAAATGGGAGAAATAAAATTTCCAACAATAAAGCCAATAACAATAAATACAGCATTTTTGACCTTGCGATAAATAATTATTTTTTAAATATTGTTAATTAATGCCAATATAATTTTAAGTTGTCTATTTTTGTTTACATATGTATTTATTTTTATTTCATGTATAAATGTGTTGTTGTAAAAGTACCTCTTGCACAAATTACTAGAATAAATTTTGAAAACTCAAATAAGGAAAATAAAACAGTAAAATACTGAAATATTATTTCGAATTTACGATTGTTTAAAAGTTACATCATAAACTAACATTTACACAAATTCTTTCATTTAGGAGAAATTTATTTACTGTTACTTTGTTTGCTTTATTTTACGTTACGTTATGTTTAATGGTGTAAAGATTATATTTTTTTTAGTTTTTTAATAAAACTTATTAAATAGTAAATTTTAAAGTCTATAGATATAACATCTATACATTTTAATCGATATTTAATTTTTAATCTTAATTTACTTTTAAAACTTAAACAAGACTTTGTGGCAAAACCCAATTTCATTTTAAAATTTGAAAATGTTTATAACATATACATAAGTGTTAAATTTGTTTCTGTGTACGGTTTGATGGTTCTACATTATATAAAATTGTTGTGGCTTTAATATGTCGAACATTTGTAAACTTACGACACTACAAAATAAGTTTTATATTCCTATGTAGAATCTGTATACATAAACTTATGTTTTATAATAGTTATCATAAAAAATTAAAATATCTTAAGAATACAAGTAATATATCGTCTGTGTTGAAAAATTGCAATGAAAAGTTGTACATATGTGCTTATACAATTGATTATGCATATATGTAGAAATATTTGTATTATTTTTCAATATTTTCCTTTGTAAAATCCTTGATGTATGTTTTCATACAAACGATACAAACACACGGCAGCCAAATTAGGAAACGAAAATATAACCTAAAAAATAAATATATACATACTGTTATAAAAAGGAAATGAATATTGAATTTTTACAAAATAATTGTGCATAATCTATATATATGTATATATATAAAATAGGATGTGTGTATGTAACGTATAGACTCCAAAACGACTGGGCCTATTTTGATGAAATTTTCAGGGAATCTTCAGAATATCCAGGCGGGTAACACTGTGAAGTCTGATTTTTGATTTTCGGTCTGGGGGCGGAGCACTATGCTTTGTCCCATAGACAAAAATCAAAAAAAAATTGTTGTCTCAAATTGTTTTTAAATACAGATTTTTTGAAAGATAATAAGGTATCTCAAATAAATGTTAACAAAAAAAATTTTTCTGATTGCGTTTGCCACCACTTTTGAGCTTAACATATTATTAAACCCTCTATCTCCCATTTCTAGGAGTCATTTAAGTCTCTTTTTTAAATATTCTTATTCAAAACCTTTAAAACGTGTGTTTAAAGGATTAAAATGTTCTACAAACATTAAATAGTTTTTTTTACACATTCCAAACACCTTTAAAAAAAATTAAAAAGTTCAGTGGGCCATAAAAAAATAACTCGAGCTAAGTTTTTAAAAACCTTCGGTGTTTTTGATCTAATAATGATATAGTTACATGATTTTTTTTTGTCCCATTTAAGATAAAAAATTTTTGCTTAAAAATCCAAAATTTTAATTTTTTTATCAAAATATATCGCACTTAATCAACAGGAGGGTATTAACTCAAAATTTTCAGTAGAAGCAAAACAATTTTAAATTTAATATTAAAGGCACATGAAAAAGAATTTTTAAACCAACCATTTCATTATCAAAAAGTAGGCAAAATAACACGATATTTTTACAGCGGATATGAATACTACTCGTCGATTTTTTTCGAAAAGTGGAAAAATAAAAATTTTGATGGATCAAGTGCGATATGATTTTTTCATAATTTTTTAATGACGTTAACATTGCTAGTTTTCCTCTCTAATTTTTTTATTTATGTTATCTTTCAAATATCCTTATAGTTTTATTTTTGCAAGAGCATTTTAACCGGTTTATCCTATTTTTCAATAAATAATGTTTTTGTATTTTCCACATTGATAATCCGATTCTACCCAAATTTGGCACAAATATATATGTATCTTGCAAATATCAATTTACATACCAAAATTTATTACGATCAGACAATTTTTGTAGGAGTGGTAGCGTTTTTAAGAAAGGGGATATATAGCAGGACTTCTTAGTCCGATTTAAATAAAAATTTACACACACGTTGCTAGTTGCATTTGTATCAGCATGACCACTTTTTGTAATTTTGTGGGCATTATTGAAGCTAAAATTACATTTTTCAATTTCAGGACACATGGGAGGTGGCGTGTCCTTGGGCCGATTTTTCCAAAAATTCTAATTTTTCTTAACTAAGCTTTTTTAATGCTAATGTACCAATTTCAAAAATATCTGACAACTCCTTCTATTTTTGTCCCTTCGTTATATGGGAACGAAGCATAGTGCGGAGGGGCGTGCCAAAATCTATAACTTGAGAACGGCTTGACCGATTTGGACGATTTCTTCTTTAAAATTATCGCCATGGTCTAACTTAGGTTTTGCGGAAAGAAAATGTTGCCCCGCCCACTTTTACGGCCACTTTTTTCGAATTACCTAAAATCAGAAAACGGCTCCATCGATTTGACAAATTTTTCTTTTAACTGTTCGTATTAATCCATTTTACGTTTTCATCGAAAGAAAAAATTACCACCCCCACTTTTTCTATTAAGCGCATAAATTGAGAACGGCTTGACCGATTTGGACGATTTTTTCTTTAAAATTATCGCCATGGTCCAACTTAGGTTTTTACGGAAAGAAAATTTTGCCCCGCCCACTTTTACGCCCACTTTTTTCGATTTACCTAAAATCAAAAACCTGCTCCATCGATTTGACAAATTTTTCTTTTAACTGTTCGTATTAATCCATTTTACGTTTTCATCGAAATTAAAAATTAAGCGCATAATTTGAGAACGGCTTGACCGATTTTTTCTTTAAAATGATCGCCATGGTCCAACTTAGGGTTTTACGGAAAGAAAATTTAGCACCGCCCGCTTTTTTCGATTTACTTAATATCAGAAAACGGCTCTTTACACCAAATAAAAAAAAAACAAAAAACATTGTCTATACCTTAAGATGAAGTAATAAATAAATATAAATTCCAATTTGCCTTAAATACATGCGGTTCTTTTTTGATTGAGCCCATATCTACACCATATGTAAGTTATTTTGTAAAAAAAACTTTATGATAGGTATTCCATGGATTTTTATTTAAAGGCCGTAAATTTCGTTTAAAGCTCAATATTAATCGTCTGGTACCACAACACTAATGTTTACTTAGGGCCAGCAACGCGGACCGGGTCAGCTAGTCGCATTATATTTGTGGTAATCACGATGGTCATTGTGCAAATTTGCAATGTGTTAATTTGCAGTGCATATTATGATCGGTCGTGAGCATACCAATTTTATTTTTGGGCAAATGTGCTATTTTTCTAAAACGTTTTCTGAATTTGTTTACAATTATACACAATAAAATTAAAATAAATTTTTTATTTTTAAATTATTTATACTTAATTCTCTTTTTTATATTAAAACCCACAAACATTTTCATTTTTTAACTGCCTCTTTAACGATTTCGAACGTCAACAAATTTTAGAATTTTGTTTTTGTTTTAAATATAATTTTCTATTCGAACGTTGATGTTAAATATTAAAAAGTTTTAATATTTCTACAAACATTGCTTCAAATGTTTGTACAAACAGCAAACAACCCAATTAACAACACAAAATATTTGCACAAACGTAACATTTTGACATGCTTGCCAAGCCATTTGTGTGGTTTATTATGCCCTTAAGCTACGGTCACACTTGGCAAATATTTGACGAAAAAGACGTAAAGAACAGGCAAACTAAAATATAATTTCCTTTGTATTCTTTACCCTCCCATACCTTGCTATCTAACATAAGTCTATAATTAAGATAGCCCGTTAATGATCTAACTAATACTGACCCTAATGTTGATTATAATACTTTCATCATACAAAAAAAAGGTTTTTTACTGGGTCTAGCAATATAATTAGAGTTATTTTGTGATATTAAGATCATATTAAATCTCACTAACTATTAACAAAAGTAGTGGTTATGCTTTTTTTGTCAAATATTTAATAAGTGTGACCGTAGCTTTAAAGTTGATAAATTTCAATTCAACTGAGTTGAGATATAAGCCGTAATAAGAGCATTAATTTCGTTGAAACTAGAGACCTTTGGTACTTTTTATTACAATGGTTACTTGGTGGCCACACGATCAAGTTTTGCCTTTCAATTCTTTTCAATTTGTAATACACTCTCACTTTTTTACTAACACACTCACACTTATTAAATTGACCACGAGATTGCTTTCAATTTCACCTTTCCATTTGTTTGGAAATTTTGCTTTCAATTTAACAGCTGATTACATGTTTGTCTTTATAAATTGTTTTTTTGATGACTTTCTTTCCGGCATAGATTTATGATGTCAGGTGGTTTGTCAGAAGAAAATAGAGCACGCTCTAATTGAAATTTTGTCAGATGACTTTGCCTCTGACATGTCAGATGACAAAAACATGTCGCCTTAAATAAAAATGTTTAGCTTTTATTATTGAATTGTTATATTTGCATAAAGTTTCCGACGGATCTTTTATTGGTTTAATCCATTTTTAACCACGGGATTTTATTCCCAAGACTTTCTATACTTTTGGCCGTAGCAAAATATGTGTACACATATAAAATTGAACCAAAGACGAAGCAAGAGGATACAAATGGGAGTATTTACTGATAAATGCAAAAACTGTCAAACGTTCCAATATTGCGTTTGAAAAGAGCCCGTGGTAGCCCTTTTTTAGAATAGGAGCCAACGGAAAAAATATAGAGTCAGGAGTAATTAAAAAGAGCCAAATATGGCCCCTTAATAGCTAAGTTGGCATCACTGCTTTTAAGACCACCTGTAATAAATTCGCCTTGCTTTTGTTATATAACTTCTCATATTATGCAATGCGAATTCATTACAGGTGGTCTTAAAAGCCCTGCTGATAACTTTTTTAACCTTTATTATCACTCGTTAAACTGCTCTGAGTGGAGAAGCAGCTCGCGCTTTTTGTCATTATTTCTTAGTCTGTGTTTATACGGTTCATTCTTTACTGAAAAGATTGCTACTTTATTGGCGAGAGGGGAGAGGGGAAAAGAAACGAGTACACACATGTCTGTACTGTCAGTACGCTTTGCTTTTACATTCGTTGTTTAATTTTGTTTTTGTTTTCAATATCAAAAAGCACACATGCTTACGCACGACTATACAACATAAAAAACATGTCGTCAACATGACATGAATCATTTGAACGCCAATTCATGTTCAAAGAAGAAAAAGGAAGAATCTTTTCAGTAAAGAATGAACCGTCTAAACTCAGACTTAAGGACAAACAGGTCGTTTTTGTTTGTCTGCTTTTGTTGCGTTTTGCGTTGTCACCCCGCATTGGTTAGTGGTTCGGCGTCGTATAACTGTACCGAGTTAGTTTTTGCGGTTTCTACATTAACTATATGCAATCGTTTTTAACTTAAATATTTTAATGTGTTGTCTGGTGGAGAACCAAAGAAAAAACTCAATGTGACTGGTGGAGAACCATATATAACTCAGACGTTTTAGTGGTGGAGTACCAAGGAAATAACTCAGAAGATTACTGGTGGAGACCAAAATACTCTGGAGCGGATTCTGGAAGCTCTCGCCCTCCTATACGAAGGTTTAGGTCGAACGAGGTTTTGCGGTTGAAACTCCAAAAAAATTGTGTGATGCCCTGGCAATATAACTTAAATAGTTCGCCAAAAACTTTTTAGTTTTAAGCAAAATCAAAAAAAAAAAATAACCTTTATTATTGTTGGATCTCAAAATTTTGTTTATTATCTTTGTTACGGTTTTGTTTTGTTTCTTTTTTCGACTATACAATGATTTTACATAAACAAATTGCTTGTGATTTTTTTACGTTACCTTTGTGCGACTTTATTTGACGCTCTGACACTTTTTGTGCGACTTTTTCAAAATCGTCTAATTTTGTCAATTTTTCCAACTTTTTGTCCCTTTTTGTAGTTGAAATACTTCTTTGCACTGCTTAATTTTACATATTTTCCTTTAAAAATATCAATTTTGTTTTAAACATTCCCCGGGATATACATATAACCTCATTCGATTGATCAGGTGATAATTTTGTATCCAGACAATTTCAACTGAACTGTATTGTATGTGACTTGTATTATATCGTGTTCATTGAATTTCCTTTCCAGTCTAGGATGATCGGCATTATTATTTAAAGCGTTTTAAGATCAACTTTTTTTACCGCTATTGATCTCATATCTTTATTTAAAAATGTTATAAATGACACAGGCTTTTATTAACGAATTTAAGTTGTTAGAAAGGAAATCCAATGATCATACAATTACATTTTTAAAATAACAAATGGTAACCATTTTTGCTAAACAGAAGGAAACTTAAAAATTGTTTTTTTATTAACCATCGTACCTTAATTTAGACAAATAAACAGCGCATGTATTAACTCTACCGCACAATTTTCTTATTTTATTTGAATGTACAATCCTTCCGGTTAATAATGGAAAATAATTTCATTCAAATGGCTGCCTCGGCTGGCCATGCAGTAGCCTATACGATTGGTCCAATTTTTTAGCACATTATCGATTGTGTGCATCTGTATTTCACCAATGGCTTCACAAATATTGTCCTTTAAAACGTCAATTGTCTCTGGCTTGTCGGCGTAACACTTATCTTTGACGGCACCCCACAAATAATAGTCCAACGGTGTCAAATCGCAGCTCCGAGGTGGCCAAACGACATCAGCTCTGCGACTGATGATGCGATCTTCAAAACGGGGCGCAAAACATCGAGTGTAGCTTCGGCTGTGTGGCACGTAGCGCCGTCCTGTTGAAACCAAATGTTGTCAATATCCTCCTCTTCAATTTTTGTGAACAAAAATTCGTTCAAAATGGCCCGATAACGATCGCCATTGACTGTAACGGCCACTCCCTGCCAATTTTCAAAAAAAGGGCCCAATTATGCCTCTGGACCAAAATCCCCACCAAACAGTGACTTGTTTTGGGTGCAACGCCTTTTTAATGTATGCGTGCGGGTTTTCTGTGTCCCAAATGCGACAATTTTGCTTGTTTACATACCCGCCAAGATCAAAATGAGCTTCATCTGAAAAGATGAATTTTTTTTTTGGCAAAATCGGCATCGTCCTACTGCACAGATTTTGCTGAATTTCAATCCAAAACTGCTTAGGATAACTACTATTTGGCACCAAGTTTGTTCATTTCTTTTGAGTTGTTCGAAAGTGAGCGTGTTTTCAACAGACGGACAGAAAGAAGGACATGGCTCAATCGACTTAGAATCACTCAAGGACCCAGAATATATATACTTTATGGGGTCTGAGATGAATAATAAAAAAGTTGTGGTGGAGGATATAAAAACAAAATTTTAAATATATTCAAAGTCTAAAACTTATTTT
This sequence comes from Pollenia labialis, assembly GCA_949318255.1. Taxonomy (NCBI): domain Eukaryota; kingdom Metazoa; phylum Arthropoda; class Insecta; order Diptera; family Polleniidae; genus Pollenia; species Pollenia labialis. The sequence continues at coordinate 102,623,027 of OX439140.1, forward strand.
AACGTCCCTTTTCGTTAATAGTTATTTTTATTTAATAAGGAAAATAAAATTTTAAATATATTCAAAGCCTTAAACCTATTTTAAAGTCTCTTTCCGTCAATAGTTATTTTTATTATGATTATTTTGCTAATTGAAATTTTAAAATTAATTTTTCCATCTATTTTTCTATTTATTGTCAAATTTTGATATTTTATTTTATTATAAAAATTTGCTGAAGAAGATTTCCAACGGAAATCGAAATATTGAAAATACAAATCAAGGCCCATCTATCAGGTCTGCTTACTTGTACAAAAACAAAAAACGATTCTTTTTAATTGTCAAAAATTTACTACCACATATACAAAGCAAAAGGAAAAAACGTGTATGTGTGGCATACCATAAACGTACACATGCACATTTAAGCAAAATGTAAACAACTTTTGACAACTAAAAAGAACATAAACAATGATCATCAGGCTTCTTGCGCAGACCTTTTCAATGGGCCTTGATACAAATATTTTAATTAATTTTATAAAAAAGTGACATTAAGCTTAAATAATTCAAGACCCATCTATCAGGTCTGCTTACTTGTACAAAAACAAAAAACGATTTTTTATAGTTGTCAAAAATTTACTACGACATATCCAAAGCAAAAGGAAAAAACGTCTATGCGTGGCTTACCATAAACGTAAACAAACGTTTAGATGCACATGTGAGCAAAATGTAAACAACTTTTGACAACTAAAAAGTACATAAACAATGATCATCAGGCTTCTTGAGCAGACCTTTTCAATGGGCCTTGAAATAATTTATTAAAGAAAAATATTTTATAAATAAAAGGTAATGCAAATGTTTTCATTTCTATTTCTCGCTAATGTCAAAAAATCTACTAGAGTTTGTTGTAGTGTAAATGGCCTATTAAAGGTTAAAAAAAGCGAGACTTAAATTTGAAAAAACGACTTTTTGTGCGACTTTTTCAAAATTCTCAGCGGTTACCCTGGTGCCGTGATTACCTGTAAGTCCCAATTTACACTAGGGACATTTCTTGCCGGACATTTTTTGAATTCTCTTTTAATCTTACCTAAAGCGTTTACATATGAAACATTAGAAGTCAGACAGAAATGAATACTTGTATGTAAACTACGACAAGTAAGAAAGAGAAATGAAAAAAATGTCCAGTACAGATAGTCATGTACTACACACTCTACCTTTTCGACCCCTCGCCATCGAACTTCGGCTGTCCGGCAAGAAATGTCCCTAGTGTAAATTGGGACTAATGAATTCCTCTTGCATATTATGTGTTATGTGTTTGTTGTAGGTCTCAAATTTGAATATTAAAATTTTTTATTGTTAAATTTTTTAAGATGATTAAAAATATATTTTAAAAATTTCAGTTTTGAACAAATAGAAACTGGGAATTATTTCCTTTCATAGGTTACTTTATTATATTCAACATTTTTATTTTTTCGAATTTATTCTATGAGCTAAATTTCAATTATGTATTTAATAAAGCTTTTTTATAATAGTCCTATTCCTTTTATTTTTAGGAATGACTTTATACACTACCAGACTATTATATTGTATTAGCTCATAGAATAAATTCGAAAAAATAAAAATGTTGAATTTCAGTTTTGTAATTTTCGTAAAAAATAAACAGTCCCTATTTTTACGAACTATCATTTTATATCTTGATTTAGCTTTGGGATAACTATAAGACCACAAGGCAGTTATTTGTTTGTCTCAATTAATAAAAAGTCTAAGAAAGAATTTTTAAATAAATAATTAATTCATTACTTACGACAATACACCTTTAGTTTTTAAAAAATTAACAGTGATCTCCCGCTGACCGATTGTTATTATTCTACAGCGTTTACTTATTGATTGAAAGACCCTCAATGCTGGCTAACAATTCATCAGCGGTTTGGGAAACAACCTGTTCTTGATCATCGCGGGTGCTAAGATTTTGCAAGCGTTTCTCTAAATTTGAGAGATCCTCAAGTTCTCGCTGTTGTTTTACCATATATCGTAGGATAAGTGCAGTTAGCATACACATGTCCTCCAGAATTTTGCTAGTTTCAGGTGTAGGATTCTCGTATCTGGTACGTAGTAAACGTAGTTTAGCTTCAGCAAGTTCCAGTGGTGATTTGCCACTGCGGTCGAACATATGAACGCTGGCTCCACCCTGAAGAAGGACACGTACCACAACATTAAAATTATTAGAGCTGGCCGAAATGACGGCTAAATGAAGCGGTGTATTGCCTAACGAATCAACCACATTTGGATTTGCTCCGAATTTTAGCAGCTGCTGCACAATTTGTATGTAGCCACGACAAGCTGCCAAATGCAGCGGACTTCGTTTATACTCGTCCGAAGCATTAGGATCAGCTCCGGACTCTAAAACTCGTGTTAACAATTCGATATTATTTGTTGAAGCTGCATAGCGCAATTTACGACCCGTTGATTCCGCAAAAATGTTGTTATAACTAAAACGCAACCTACTTTTTATCCACGTACGGGGACGCATTTTAAAGTTGTGACTGCTAGAGGGCAGGGTACTAGGATGGATGATGCTAGACATAAAGTCCGATGATTGAGATGTCGAGTTCAATGGCAGTGGCGGTAAGGTAGGTAGCGCAAAATGCTCATCCGAGTTAAGATGGAATGCATTCGGATTAATGGTAGGCCACTCGTGGGTATTCGGTGACGAAGTTGGCGTGGGCGGCATTATTGGCGGTGGCGGTGTAATCATAATACTAGCTGTAACTCCGTCATTGCTGTCGTTGCTTGTGTCCACACCTGAATCATTTGCGGCCATTGTGGCGTGCTCTGTCTCCACCTCTTCGGCTTCGTCGACAAGAGGTTGTGCTGGATCTCTATAGCCCTTAATTTTGACGATTAAAACACTTATACCCTTTATCTCGACAATAATTCTAATTCTTAAAAATTTTTTTACACACGATTATCAAACTTTTCCCAATGAATGGATGGTATTATGCTAGAAGAAAAAATTTGTTTTGTGTATTTTGTGTTTTTTTCTCGTCTTCGTTTCCTTGTTTCTATTTATTCAATAACATGAAAACAGAATGTCAAAGAATTAGGTGTTTATGCACCGAAAAACAAAAATAAAGAAAGAGGGGATGAAAACAAACAAAACAAATATGTGCTTAAACAGGGTGATATATATTATCCCAATATGCATTGAAAAATTATTTCTCCAATGTTAGAGAAAAGCTTAATTCTCAAGTTGATTTCTAATGTAATTCTCAACTTAAGTTGAAACATTTTTCTCCTTTTTTGTTTTCAACTTGACATCAATTTGAGATTTAATATTTTATCCAATCTTTGAGAAAAATTTTAAATCTCAAGTGGATATCTAACACTTCTCCACTTGAGACCAAACATTTTTTGAACTTGAATACAATTTGTGATAAATTTGAGATTTTTTTCTAATTTTTTTATTCTCGTATGGCAGCGCTGTTTTGTGCAATCGCTTACAGATCTGGTAGCGTTTAAAAAACACATGTTGCAGCTGCATTTATTACAAATGTGCAAATGGTAAAGAAGCACAGACATATAATTTGTGTAAAGAAGTGAAAATAGTGAAAAAAAGGAAGTGTTAAAAAATATAAATAAATAAAAGTGCATTTAAGTGAAGGAAAGACAATTAAAGGTAAGCAAAGTTTAAATAATTAATATAAAAATGAATAGATCAAAGAAAGTTAAAAGTGAGGTGAGGCAGGTGGTGGCTTTGCTGTCGGAGCGCTCATTTGCCGATGAAACTTTGGCAGTGGGACCTTCGACATCAAATGCTTGTGAAAGCGTGTCTTTTGAGGAATTTAGAAGTGAGGGCAATTCATCTGAATCGGAAAGCGAAAGTGAAAAGGAGGAAATAGTAGAAAATGTAGGTGAATTGAGGGATGAGCTTGCGTCATGGGCAGTTCAATTTAATATTACAAACGCAGCTGCTAATAGTCTTCTAAAAATTTTGAGTACCCACTTTTGTGGACTTCCTAAAGACGTGAGGACCTTAAAGTCTACTCCCAAAATTGCGCCAGTTGAAAAAATGGGGTTAGGTGAATATGTACATTACGGCGTTAAAGACACATTGACCGATTTTTTGCTAAAAAATTCTTCATTTTCTGGCGAACTAAGCCTGAATATAAATATTGATGGCCTTCCTTTAGCAAAGAGTTCCAATTTGCAAACTTGGCCTATTTTAATAAATGTTAATGGGACGCCAGACGTTATGGTTGTAGGCGCTTATTGTGGTAAAAGTAAACCATTGTGTCCAAATACATATTTAACAAGGTTTGTTAATGATTTATGTGAACTGATTGTTGTGGGTTTAATTTTTGAGGAAAAATTGTTTCCTGTCAATTGTCGCGCATTTATATGCGATGCACCAGCAAGATCGCATATTCTTGGTATCAAAGGGCATACGGGGTTCTTTAGTTGTCTCAAATGTACCCAGAAAGGAGAATCTGTTAATCATAGAATGATTTTTAGAAGTGGGGTACATAATTTCAGAACAGATTCCAACTTTCGCTTAAGAATAGATGCCAACCATCACAAACTGCTAGAGCCACTGGCTATAGAAAAATTACCTATAGATATCGTGAATTCATTTCCTAATGATTATATGCATGTAGTGTGCCTTGGCGTTATGAAAACTTTACTCATTGGTTGGATCAGAAAAAGAAATTACATTTTTTCTTTAAAACCGTCAGAAATTAAATTATTAAATTCAAAACTACTTTTTTTGAGCAACCAAGTGCCAAAAGAATTTGCTAGACATCCTCGAAGCTTAAATGAAATTGAAAGGTTCAAGGCTACAGAATTAAGATCGTTTCTTTTATATACAGGCATTTTCGTCCTTGCTGACGTTTTGGATGCTGAACGATATAATCATTTTTTATTGCTCAGTTTGGGAGTTAGAATTCTGTTAGATGAAAAATCTTGTATGGAAAATAACGAATGTGCAAAAGTTCTTTTGTCTGAGTTTGTTAAAAATGTATCTCGCCTCTACGATGATACTTTTTTAACTTTTAATTTTCACTGCCTCACGCACTTAGCAAGTGATGCATTTAATTATGGTTGCCTAGAATCCATAAGTGCTTTCAAATTTGAAAACTATTTGTCTAAACTAAAAAGGAAATGTAAAAAAAATCATCAAATTGCAGTTCAGATATATAACAGATTGGTGGAGGATAGCTTAAGATTGCCCAAACCTCCAAATGACAATAAAAATAAAAAAGTTCTTAATAATGGGACAATTAAATCAATTTATACCAATTTGTTTTATTTTTCTACAAAAAGACCTGATAATTTTTATAGTATAAACAATAGAATATTTAAAGTAATGTCTATTTCTCAAAATGAAAGCGATATAGAAATTATAGGAAAGGAAGTTTTGAATTTAAAGGACTTTTTCACTATTCCAATAAAATCATCCAATTTTAATATTAAATTTTGCGACACTTTGCAATTTTCGAATTCACAGTATCAACATTTAGTGGAACTAATATCACAAAAAATAATTATGTTTAGTAATTTCGAATCTAATCAATTTTTATTTATACCCTTCATTCACATGTAGATGGATCTAAACAGTACGTTTTTAACAATAACCGAAGAGTATGTAACCAAAAAAGGTGAGCATAAGTAATTTTATTTTTTTTATTAGTATAATTATATTAAATGTCAATTATAATTTTGAATTATTTTTAATTTTTTAGACTGGGATGAGTTAAATCAAAAGATTGACAACTTCCAAAAAAATGTGCTCAAAGGTATAACGCATTAAGCATTTTTCTAAAAACAAAAACACAATGCACATTTCCAATATTTTTAGAACATGAAATCACTCAGAAATTACTAAAAAGAGTACTGGAAGAGGTAAAATCGGGGGGAAATAAGACGACCTTAAAGCGAAAGCCAATTTTGCCAAAAACACCATTTCAGCTAGTGTCGGACTTCAGCCTATTCGAAGATAAAATTCAAGCATCTGAAAACAAGTTTAACGACCTGGTAAGTTTGACAAAAATATAAACAAAATTCCAAATACTAAAGTTTAATAATTCATCTACTAGGTTTCCGAACTTATGGCGTTAGTATGTGGCAATTCCATAAAATTTTTAAAAACAGCTTGGCGGAAAATGATAACGGATGAGGTAGCTATCAAATATTCCTGGCAAGGAACTAAGACAAAACAACCTGTACGAGCTCTAAGTGTCACAGCGGCATTAAAACGTAATTATGTTTTTATGTTATGATTGAAATTAATATTAACTAAATCTAATTAATCTTTCCAGAAGCTTACAATCAAAAATTTGCAGCTGCATCTTCGGACAGCGAGTTCGAAAGAACTCTCATATCATTTTTCCAACACGCCAATAACCGCCTTCATAAGAAGATAAATTATGTAAATGGAAAAAAGGAAAATATCTCCCAAATTAATTAATGTTTTTTATTATTAAAAATAACTTTAATGAATTGTTTTTTATCAATTGTTTTTATGATCTTTTTTATGATGATTTTTTTTTTATTATTACTTAAAAATAACTCAAATGAATTGATTTTTATGATCTCATTATTTTATGTTTTATTTTTTTTTATGTTTTTTTATATAATAAATAAGTTACAAAACTAAATAAAAAACATTGTTTATATCCTAAATTTATATAAATGGGCTTTCTTTAATATGGCAATTCCGTACCATCCATTTGAAACCAATTGGAGAAATTTCTTTGATATCAAGTTGAGAATCACAAATTTCTCAATTTGATAACTAAGAAAATCACCATATTAAAAATGAGCCTTTTAAGTTGAGAAGACTATAATCGGACTATTGAGGTGCATTTGAGAATTAACGTTGGAGATTTGAGAATGGTATTTGATATCAAATGCATCTCAAGTTGATATCAAACATTAATGTTTATTGGGATGTTATGTAAATTTATTTATATGTATATATCAGGGAAGATAAATGAGTAAACCAATATCGTACTAACGAGCTTTTAAAATTGTACTTTTTCGAAACCAATAGTACTAAATCGTTTTTATAATTTTTTTTATAAGAGAAAAAGTATTTTTTTTCGGCTTGAAACTGTTGGCACATCTATTTCTATTCTATTTCGTTCCTCTGTTTTTATAATATTTTGGCAAACATAAACATTGTTCAAAAAAAATTAAAAAACATATTTCGCACTTGATCAACAAGAGGTTATTAGCTCAAAATTTTTATTTTTTCACTTTTTAGACAAAATCGCTGTAAAAATATCGTGATATTTTGTCTACTATTTTGTAATGAAACGATTGGCTATAAAGTTCTTTTTCTTAACTATAATATTAAACTCAAAATTGTCTTGCTTCTACTAAAAATGGCAAAAGTGCACTTTACGGGGCGAACGAAAAAAAAAATAAAAAAATATGCTACCCGATTCAGAATTAAAAAAGAAAAAAACCAAAATTAAAATTTAAGGGGGCTGAGGCCCGTGGGCCCCCCTGGCTCCAAAAAACCGCGTCGCCCACTTAGTAGAATGTGTGGGTACTCCAATTAAAGGTAATTGTACAAGAAAAACAAAAATAATAAAATTTAGGGCGGGACTTTTGGGGCCCTCTGGGTCAAAAAAAGTGCCCCCATGCACTCACATCTATGTGTAGGTACTCAAATTAAAGGTAGTTGGCTCACGATTGTAAATATTTTGTTTTATTTTGTATTTTTTAATGTTTTATGTTCGATTTTTGAAAAAAAAAATTTTAATTTTTTTTGTATCACTAAGTGTGCGGGGGCCCCACGGGCCTCAGCCCCCTTAAATTTTAATTATGGTTTTTATCTTTTTTTATTCTGAATCGGGTAGCATATTTTTTTATTCGTACGCCCCGTAAAGTGCACTTCAGCCCTAAAAATTTTAAAATTTTGAGTTAATACCCTCTACTGCTTCTACTAAAAATTTTAAAATTTTGAGTTAATACCCTCTTGTTGATTAAGTGCGGCGTGTAAGAACGAAATAAATTTTAAAAATACATTCACACATACATATATATGTACGAAAGTTTAATTATGTGGTAGCGATCGAAACATGTCAGGTTAACCAGCCGCCTGGGTTCAAATCTCAGGTCAGTCAAGAATGAATGATTATCAATAACAATTTTAATTAATTCTCATGTTGTAAAAATTCCTTTCTTCATAAAAATAATTGAATGAAAATTAAATTTGATGAACTTAATTAAGCCTGATTTAAATATTGAAAATTTTAATTAAAAGCCATAAATAGTTCAACAAAATTACCACAATACTAATTATTGTTAAAGCTAGGGCACGACCTCTATGTGTACATTTCGCTCATTTGCTACAAGACCGGCATAAATCAAAAAATACTATTTTGGAGTTAGTGATGCAGAATTGTTTGCTATGTTTTTCTTTATATTGTGTATAAAATTCATCTTTGTATCTTTTATACTTTCCCCATTTGAAGAGAATGTATTGTTATTTTTTCTAAGTGATTAGAGCAAATCAAAAACTTTAAACGCGTTTATCTCGAAATGGATTTTTTTGACTTATGCCGGTCTTGCAGCAAATGAGCGATTTGTCCTTCAAGTTGTGCTGAAAAAGGTCAACAAGAAAAAGAAGGACAAACATGAAAAATCAAAAAATGTACTTTGGACTTCAATAAGAATTATTGACAAAATGTACGAAAAAACAGAGGTATAGGAAAAACATGTAAAATCAATTAAAAATTGATAATCATTCAAAAAAGCAAATTTCGATCTACCAAAGGGTTAAAATGCAATTTGGTTTAATGATTGATGTTTGACTATTGACGTCAGCAGTCGTCGATGGCTGCGAGTGTAAGACGTCAAATCCCTCTGAGGAGATCGAGTGGTAGCGATAGAAACATCTCAGGGTAACCAGCCGACTGGGTTCGAATCTCAGGTCAGTCAAGAAGAATGATTACACACTGCTACAAAAAACACTTTTTGTCAGAACTTGAAAACCGACCTAGTGGGGGTTGTAGGCCTAGGTGAGGACATACAAGAACCGTTTTCAAAAATTTTGAAACACCCTCAAAATTTTGAGTTATTTTCAAAAAACTGTTTTAGGGTAGGTCGTAGCACTTTAGTACCTCTAACTCATACATTTTTTGATCGATTTCAAAATTGTAAACAGTTTTGAAAAGGCAAAGAAGTAAGCTTTTATGAAATGTATTCATAAAAAATATATTCCAGGAAATTAGGTGAGTGTTTATCAAAAGTTTCTAATTTTTTTTATTTTTTTTCATAATTTTTCAAATTCAACAAGAGTTATTTTAATTTTTTTCTGTGAAAACCTATCTTTGTTTGCACTGTATTTTAAAGATAATTTTGTGTAGAAAAAAACGAGATATCATTTGTTAAAATCGGCTTATATTTACAAAAGTTACTAAAGTTTTAAATCACGCACAAGATCGCAAAAATATGCATTTGTCACAAAATGTGGCTCAGCCGATTTGGTAAATGTTCCAGATTCATCATCACTTTGTTTATGTTAAGTTTCATTACATTTAATTGCACTTAATACTGGCTTAGTAACAGTTAACACATTAGCATACTTAATGCTATCACGATTTTTATATTGATAACCAGTGATGTTTGTTTGGCAAAAATAACAGACTTGTGGTTTATGGAATATTTGATGATGCCAAATCATTGGGAAAGATAACGGTAATGGCTGGCTTATAAACTTTTCGGACTTAGTTTTCTTAAGCATACTGGAACAGATTGTACAAATACTTTCGGGTTCATAACATTTGCTAGAACTGTATGAGCAGTTAAAAACTGTATTGAAGGCATTTACCAAGGCTTTATTTTTCTTCAGATCAAAGCGATGTTTTTTGTCAGCGAATAACATATGTCTGTCTGTCCGTCTGTTCGTCTGTTGAAAACACGCTCACTTTCGAACAACTCAAAAGAAATGAACAAACTTGGTGCCAAATTGCTTGCAGTTATCCTTCATCGGTGCAGTTCAGCAAAATCGGTGCAGTAGGACCAGAGCTATGAATCAAAATGTGGAACCATCACCTAAAAAAAATGATAACTTTGTTATAAAAAATAACATAAATGGTGGAACAAGGCACGGAATGAGATAAGATTTTGCAAAAATTTGTTTTATTTGACTGGAAATCACTCTGTAAAATTTCGTGAAGATCCGTCCATAATTTACCCTAGGCCCCATATAAACACTACTCCCGGAAAATAGCTTAGTACGCCTAAAACCGATAAAAATAATGCTATCATAACAAAATTTGAATTGAAACTGTTACTCAAGCTAGTTTAAATTGCTAAATAATTTAATATAGATCTAAACCTCAATCCAACCAATTTTAATGCTGATGTCTGAAAGATAAATTAATAATAACTAGACATCATATAGATATCCCTCCTGAAATATTCGAACAGTCGGTGGAGGGTATTAAAAATTCGGCACAGCTGAATATAGCACTCTAACTTGTTTTTATTCATATTTTTTGCGCGGAGGGAGAAAATACTAAAAATAGGAGTTAATGAAAAGTTGAATAACTTATACAATTTTTATCCGATTTGAAAAATTAAAACCATGTTTTGTTAAGAACTAAATTTTCTTCATACGCTAATATAAATTTTTATAAGCTCTCATATTAAAATAAGCAATGAAAAGCTACTAAAATCAAAAAAGTTTATAATTTTCGTTATTTTTGTAGATATTCTTAACAAAAACAATACTTATAATTTACAAATGTATAAAAAAATGCACGTAATTTTAAAGCGTAATCAGTTTTCTTTCCAAACCCGTTAAACAAATTAAAATCGGACAAGAACTGACTGAGTTACAGGTCGATAAGTTGACGAACATCACTGAAAACGGTTTTTTTAAAATAACTTCTGAATTTGAGGGTGTTTCTGAAATTTTTTGACACAATTTTTAATGTACTCAACAAGACCAATAACCCACGCTAGGTCGTTTTCCAAGTTTTTTTACACTGTAGCACCGTGTTATCAATAACAATTTTAATAATTTCTCATGTTGTAAAAATTCCTTTCTTCATAAAAATAATTTAATGAAAATTAAATTTGATGAACTTAAGCCTGATTAAAATATTAAAAATTTGGATTAAGTATTATTTTTGAAAGGGAAATAAAATTTTTGGTTTAGGAAAAAAACTTCTCTAAATCGGCAATATAAGCGATATTGTCGCCCATATGGTCGTCGACGACATAATAAGCGATATCGTCACCGACAGTGTCGCCCTTATATCGTCAACGACAGCGTCCCCCATATGATCGTCAACGACAGTGTCGCCCATATGATCATAAACGACTGTGTCGGCCATATGATCGTCAACGACATTTGAGCGATAATGTCGCTCATTAGTCGTGAACGATTTTCTGGATACTTGTGTGAAAAAGTCGTCGAAGATTTGCTTGGACGGTCGTCAACATGTCCTCAAGGATTTTATATGGTTGTGCGCGCGTCGTCAAGGATGTCTTCAAGATATGGCCAACGGGGTAAACCTGCGATCAGCAACCATACTTTTACATTTTGCGATTGTATGCGTTGTATGGATTTTACATATGGTGTCCCTACAAACAATTTCGATAGAAAAAACATCTAAATAGTTTCCCCAATTAGCAAAAATCTATTGCTTTTGCTATTCAATTCTTATTTATGTAGTCACATCGTTCGGGAAAAAGTGTCCCACTATTTACTTTAAGAACCTATAGTACGTTTAGTAAAAACAATTGTTATGGCCAATTTCACCAGCTCTATTTAAATATAAATTCATATTAAAATATATTTTTTCATATAATTTTGTTTAATTTGGCATGAAAAATCAATTTTTAACATAAACCAATATTTAAATAAATTCGTGAAATTGGCCATGAATATTTTAAAATTAAAACCCTAATGTGGACAAATTTTTTTTAAAGGAATTACAGAAAGTCGCAAATTTGCTAAAACACTAACCTCATAAAAGTTTCATCATAATCTAACTATTTTATTTTTTTAATGTTTTGCAAAAATTATTTTATAAATTTTTTTGACGGGTAACATTGATTTTCACTAGTAAAATAAAAGCACTAATTTTCAACAAAAATTATTAAAGTCATTGAATAAGCAAACAGTTAAAAAATCACCAATATCCTTTAAAATGACAATTATCATATAAAGCTTTCGAAAGACGTGGTGGCAGAATTTTGGGAAACTACATAAAATTTTTAAAATGCAAAAAACTAACGTTGCAATCATGGTGAAATTACTAGAAGGTGGCAGCACTAGGAGTTGTTGTACAACAATACAACAAAAACAGGCAAATTTGTTTGTGTAAAATAGTCCATTATGTCAAAAATATGGATTTTCACCACACCAAAATATTATTGTTTTTATTTAATGAATCGTCATAAACCTGAATCATGGTGAAATAATTAGAAGGTGGCAGCACTACGGAATCTATTATTTTTTGCTCAATTCATGGTGAACTTTCATTATGTCAAAATCATTTGTTTGTTTTTTGATGTAATGTCACTTAAATACACAAAAGATTATAAAAATTATTCTTCTAGATAAAAACACAAAATTGAAAGTGTAGTGCAAGTGAATTTGAGAATTTTGTGTATGTGAACTGGTTTGGTTGGGTTTGTTGATTTGTGAACCACCCAACAACAGCTAAAGTGGAATATGAATAACATCGTTGTACCGCTACATAACTTTTCCACCAAAAACTACAACTTTAAACCACCCGCCCATGCTAAAAGATTGTTTTTAAGAAATGGTTTCTTTTAAAGTTTTAAACCTATTATTACCGGTGCGCCAGAGGAGCATGTAAAGAGTAGACGTAGACGCATCTATATGTCACCTAAAAATGCCATGCAAAGTGTTACCAACAATGTGAACACATGACAAATTGATTTCGACAGTCGTGAATGTTGAGAGAATCCCTTAATGGGATGCTAATCATCGTAAGTCAAATTTGAGATAGTGTAAAGGCAAATTTATTTAAGTCCTCCGTTTCATTGGAAATCCCTTGTCTAATATGCTAGTCAGCTTTGCTTTCCATGATAAAGCCATTACTTTCTTAAATAATTATTTCAAAGTATTCTTTGTTCTTGATATTGTCTTCTTTAACCTTTTGCCTTTTTGGCTACTACCTTACTGTTGCTTTTGGTCTTTATTGCCTAAAACCAAACTAAAAGCTTTTGTTCCCGGGAAAACTTCGCCTATAGTTCATTTAAACTGCGGGGAGCTTCCACTTCATTACTTTGTAAAATTTCTCGATGTTAATATTCAGGTTTACGACAATTCATTAAATAAAAACAATAATATTTTGGTGTGGTGAAAATCCATATTTTTGACATAATGGACTATTTTACACAAACAAATTTGCCTGTTTTTGTTGTATTGTTGTACAACAACTCCTAGTGCTGCCACCTTCTAGTAATTTCACCATGACCTGAATATTAACATCGAGAAATTTTACAAAGGAATGACGTGGAAGCTCCCCGCAGTTTAAATGAACTATAGGCGAAGTTTTCCCGGGAACAAAAGCTTTTAGTTTGGTTTTAGGCAATAAAGACCAAAAGAAACAGTAAGGTAGTAGCCAAAAAGGCAATGTTAAAGAAGACAATTTTACATGACACAAATATCAAGAACAAAGAATACTTTGAAATAATTATTTAAGAAAGTAATGGCTTTATCATGGAAAGCAAAGCTGACTAGCATATTAGACAAGGGATTTCCAATGAAACGGAGGACTTAAATAAATTTGCCTTTACACTATCTCAAATTTGACTTACGATGATTAGCATCCCATTAAGGGATTCTCTCAACATTCACGACTGTCGATATCAATTTGTCATGTGTTCACATTGTTGGTAACACTTTGCATGGCATTTTTAGGTGACATATAGATGCGTCTACGTCTACCCTTTACATGCTCCTCTGGCGCACCGGTAATAATAGGTTTAAAACTTTAAAAGAAACCATTTCTTAAAAACAATCTTTTAGCATGGGCGGGTGATTTAAAGTTGTAGTTTTTGGTGGAAAAGTTATGTAGCGGTACAACGATGTTATTCATATTCCACTTTAGCTGTTGTTGGGTGGTTCACAAATCAACAAACCCAACCAAACCAGTTCACATACACAAAATTCTCAAATTCACTTACACTACACTTTCAATTTTGTGTTTTTATCTAGAAGAATAATTTTTATAATCTTTTGTGTATTTAAGTGGCATTACATCAAAAAACAAACAAATGATTTTGACATAATGAAAGTTCACCATGAATTGAGCAAAAAATAATAGATTCCGTAGTGCTGCCACCTTCTAGTAATTTCACCATGGTTGCAATCAACCTGTCCCGTCCCTCCAATACTAATCATTTAGCTTTATTATTTTCACTTTTCTTTAAAATATATACATACATACGTAAATATTTTTGAACATAAATTTCATTGATTTTTAATATTTCCCAAGGCCCATTGAAAAGGTCTGCGCAAGAAGCCTGATGATCATTGTTTATGTTCTTTTTAGTTGTCAAAGTTGTTTACATTTTGCTTACATGTGCATGTATACTTTTATGGTATGCCACACATACACGTTTTTTCCTTTTGCTTTGTATATGTGTCAGTAAATTTTTGACAACTAAAAAGAATCGTATTTTGTTTTTGTACAAGTAAGCAGACCTGATAGATGGGCCTTGATATTTCCTAATCTTTCTTCTTTTTTGTTACATTCACTGGAACTGATAGCGTGAAAAATTTTTCACATGAGATTCATGATTGCTTTTTTCCCTTCGAGGGGAATGAAAATTTCATGGGAACAAAAATTCCACTTGTTATTCACGATAGGGGTGAATAAAAAAGGAAACGCGGCGCCCTGTTTTTGACGACCGCAGCACTAAACTTACTCTTCGTCGTTGCGACGAGTACCAGTAAATTTTAACCTGCGAATTTCACCTTAAAAAAATTTGGTAACAGCGTACGTCCGCTCACTGCAAGATTTCGTCATCATACTTCGAAAATTCGGTTAGGAATTTAATTGTATAGTTGCTCAATGTAATTCAACGAAATGGTGGGCCAAGCATGTTTGATGCCTCCGATTAACTCGGCCTTTGTGCTATATTTTTTTCCAGACTCGTACACTTTCCTAGCCAGCGTCCCCAGACGTTCTCGATGACGGGCGAGTATGGTGGCCATTAACGGGCCTTAACTTTCTGGCTTTGTATCCACGATTTTACGGATCGGGTATAATCGTGCTGGAAATGCCACTTTACATTTTCAAATTAGTTTTGAAAGTGGGAAAAAGCCGTTATCAAAACGCTTATGTAGTTATTCGCATTAATACGCGATGTTAAAAACTGCAGCTCACAGGTACCATAGTTGGATAATGCGCTGTGCAGGCAGTCTAAAAAATTTTCCTCCTTCCGTAGGTCATGAAAATAGTAATTATATTCTTCTAAATTAGATTTCTTTTCATTTTAAAAGACAATGTAATGCCACTGAGTAGACCACGTCATGTGCGTTCAAACAAAAGTTAAGCGCATTTGCTTTCCAAACATACAAAGTTTTTTTTTATTTTTTGCCTCTGTAGGTATGCAGCTGTCCTAATCACTCTTTGAACTGTTGACAAGCTCGCTTAAAAGCCACTATTATCTCTGATTTTGGCCGACAACTCGTGCGAATTCGATGCTTGCCTCAGTATGGATCGCTTGTCTTCTTGGGAAATCAGCCGATTGTTACCGCCCTTGAAGTTTTTTCCATAGTATTCCTTTTTTTTAAGAAAATTTGACAGGAAGGATAATCCAGAATCATGGTAAGCATTTCATGGTCTTATTTAAAGCCAAAAACTAGATAAATTTACACAAAAAAAATTGGTAAACATTATTGCCAAAACAAGCGAGATAACCAAAAATCTATTTGGGAGGGCTTATCTGATGACGCAAAATATTCGTTAAAAATAAAACAAAATAGTAAGTTATTACTTATAACGGTTCTTTTTATCAAGATTTAATCAAACATAATAATTTCAAAATCAAAACAAAAATTACGAACTTCGGTGCAATAGGAAAAAAGACAAAAGCAAAAAATTAAAGAGCGAAAGAGGCCGCTAACCTGTTGCGGGTGGAAGTAGCAGGGACGATACTTGATGTTTAAGTACTTACGTTAAATTGTTGTCTGTTACCTTAATTAAATTAACAACTGTTTGCTTGGTTTTGTTCAAGGCGAATTCAAACAGGTAAACTCATCTCTACAACTACAAAAAGCCTCATGTATTTTGTTTATACAATTTTCTGGTTGGTTGTCAAAATTTTTTTATTGCAAATTAAAATTATCACTTTTTCATAAAAGAAATTAATAAATTGACTTCAATCATTCGCAGTTTTGAAATTTTTTTATTATAAAAATAATATTTTTAACACTTTTCATTCAACTTCTTCTCAAAACAAAATCATATTTTGACGTTGGACCATATTTTTTAATTCGCCGTGGAAACAGCTGATGAACGGCTGACGAGATGAGTTTACCTGTTTGAATTCGCCTTGATACATGACATAAAACAAAACCAAGGCGAATTCAAACAGGTAAACTCATCTCGTCAGCCGTTCATCAGCTGTTTCCACGGCGAATTAAAAAATATGGTCCAACGTCAAAATATGATTTTGTTTTGAGAAGAAGTTGAATGAAAAGTGTTAAAAATATTATTTTTATAATAAAAAAATTTCAAAACTGCGAATGATTGAAGTCAATTTATTAATTTCTTTTATGAAAAATTGATAATTTTAATTTGCAATAAAAAAATTTTGACAACCAACCAGAAAATTGTATAAACAAAATACATGAGGCTTTTTGTAGTTGTAGAGATGAGTTTACCTGTTTGAATTCGCCTTGGTCATGTATATTTATGTTTTACTTGTTTCTATTTTGTTTTTATTTTTATTGTTTTAATCTTGTTCAAGGCGAATTCAAACAGGTAAACTCATCTCGTCAGCCGTTCAACAGCTGTTTCCACGGCGAATTAAAAAATATGGTCAAACGTCAAAATATGATTTTGTTTTGAGAAGAAGTTGAATGAAAAGTGTTAAAAATATTATTTTTATAATAAAAAAATTTCAAAACTGCGAATGATTGAAGTGAATTTATTAATTTCTTTTATAAAAAAGTGATAATTTTAATTTGCAATAAAAAAATTTTGACAACCAACCAGAAAATTGTATAAACAAAATACATGGGGCTTTTTGTAGTTGTAGAGATGAGTTTACCTGTTTGAATTCGCCTTGATCTTGTTGTTTTTGAGTTTTGATTTTTTTTTGTTGTTTGAAATGTTTTCTTCTGCAAAACAAATATAAATTGATACATAGTAAATAAATATGAACTTGACAACGGTTCACACACGTCAAGTCTTGAGTTTTTAGGAGAGAGGGGAAAAGAAATGGCCTTCTCCTTAGCAATTTTAAAGGACGTATTGTACAAAAAAATTCAAACGTGTATGTGTGCAAAATTTTCAAATTGTATATTTTAAAGTAAATGAAAATAATATAAAACGTAAGTTAGTGCAAAATGTAGTGAAAGTGTTTAGTATTTACTGGGGTTGTATGTTTCAGCTGGCTATTTTCTTAAAACGGAAACCGTCCTGTCAGCCACACACACAGGGAAAGAAATAGCCAGGTAAACAAATTTATTCTTATTTTAAAAAAATTGTTTCTAATATAATAAAAAAGATGGCAGAAGAAAAAAGGTCTGCAAAGATGAGAGACATGGCCTAACCAATAGGTCTGCTTACCTCTACAACAATTCAACAACACAAAAAACAACAGGCATTTTGCTTGTGTAAAATTCCACGCCGTTGTCAAAATCTTACTACTACATAGGCGAAACAAAAGGAAAAATGTGTTTTGTGTGCATGTATGTGTTGCAAAAAACAAAAAACGTAAACAAAAATATACACGTATAAGGAAAATGTAAACAACTTTTGATATCGTTGAGGAAAACCCCAAATAAACATCTGGCTTCTTAAGCAGACCTTATTGGATAGACCTTGATGAGAGATGTGTTAAATTAAAAATGGGAGATAGTCGCTAGAAAGAGGAAAGATAAAATTTTTAAAAAACATAAAAAACAGTAAAAAAATTTAACATTGAAAAAAAGAGAAAAGAAAAAAATAGTATAAAAAAAGAACAAATAAAAATAATTTTTTTTTTTATGATAAATTATATTCAACATTTTTAATTTTTCGAATATATTCTATGAGCTAAATTTCAATGTTCAAATGTTGAATATAATAAATTATATTCAACATTTTTTATTTTTCGAATATATTCTATGAGCTAAATTTCAGTTATGTATTTTATAAAGCTTTTTCATAATAGTCCTATTCCTTCAATTTTTCAGAAATGACACTACCAGACTATTATATTGTGGTACATATATTGTATGTACAGAAAAATTTACAATTATTAGACACCAGCAGAATGTAATGCATTTTCTGGACCGCTACGGCCTTCGTCAGCATTCTTTGTGTCACACTGGATAGTGATACTTTATAAATTGAATAAAAGAGAGCGAAACACGAATATTGGTGTCCGTGTGAACATGGTCAAATGTCCACAAACACTATTCCCTCTTTCCTCCTTCCCAAACCTTATTTTCCTGATCAACACAATGCACTGCATATATAGGGGGCATCCCCTGAGTGTTGGTTCATCAGCTGATCAAACCTTTACAACTTTTCAGTCATGACTGGGAAGTTGGGGTTTGCAACACTGAATTATCCTCAAGATTTCCTTCGATGAAAAGGGTTCCCCAAGGATGGTAACAATGGATCATGGTCTCCGTGGTATCTCACTCACCAAAACCACGTCGAGCCTAGCACCTTCCCATATTTCGCCAATCACTCCGATGGCCAGCAAGTCATAATTGGAGTGGGAGATGGATCCGTCAGCTGCACCTCTATCTGTAACCAATCTGTCTTTTAAGTGACCTCAGAGTTGGCGGGGGAGGAACAGAAGTGGGAGAGGATGTACTCCTCTCTAACCCTTTCTGTACAATTGGCATATGGGAAGCTGCTTTATTGTTTTCGCAAGAAAATCAAAATAAAGCAGTTTGCCAGTTCAGTTTTTTATACCTTTCTTTAGAGAACAACTTTTATTTATGCTCAAAAAACATTATAAGGTTTAATTTGTTTGTTTTACACTTTTATTTATCTTTAACTTTGTCACTAACAAAATTGCTTTCAAGCAATTTCCTAACGCTTTTTGCATAACCGCCGTTTATTTTCGTAATACAGAGTCGGAGTTTTGAAGGGATTTTTATTGTTCGTAATAGAAAACTGCCGTTTCGAAAGGGACTTTTTGTTTTCGATAAGGTATAAACACCTTCAGTTCATTCAAAACAAATATTATGAAAAATCAAATACACAATACAAATTGTTGGAACTCGTAAATTACATCTTTCGAACCGAAATACACGGTAACCCCCGGTCTACTAGATTCCTGGTGCCGCTGCAAAAAAAATTGTATGCATCGATAATAAATTGTTCTTATCTGTAAGCTCCTGAGAGGTCTTCTTTGATTTTTTTTTGCAAATTCTGTCAAACTCCGTGTTATTTCATTAATTTTTCTACACTAATTCTGAGTATTTTAGTGGGTATTTTTCACAAAAACTCATGCCCTCTTTGGTTAGATCTCTATTATATCCTAAAAAATGTAAAACAACAATTTTCTAACTCTAAAAATAAAAACAGTACGATAAAGAATAACCACAACTTAAAGGTCCCGTCGCTAAGGGATGGCGTGGACGTAGGGGCGATATAAACTTCATTTATTTTCCCATGATGATGAAGAATATGAAAGGTATTATAAGATTCGGCATACACCTCTATACCTCTAGTTATTTTATTTAAATTTTTAAAACTACAGGTTTCTACATCTGTAGTTTTCTTAAGGCATTGCTTAAGAAAATAAGACCATGTTTTTTCTAATACTTTATTAAATTATTACGTTTTGGCTCATTTAAAAAAAAGTTGCCATATTAATACTACAAAAATATTTAGTGGTATTTCTAATATAAAGAGTGTTTTTTAAGCTGCAAGAAAACTTCCGATATCGATAAATATGGGCTTACAGCTGAGAATGCCAAACGGTATTGACACTTCTGTTCAGTATTGTTTGGTATTGACTTCTGGTATTTTAATATTATATAAAATGATATTTATTTGTCAAGAGTTTAATTCGGAATAATAAATTATAATACAAAAAGATTTTCAAACATAAACACATTTATAAACGATTGCTATGTTCATTTAAAAACAAGTAATATTTCAACACCTCCTCTCAATCGTTAACTCCTAGCTTATATCGAAGGTCACTGAAACGCTTGATCTCTAAGGCCTTTGTAAACATATCAGCTTCTTGATCTTTAGACCTGATAGACTCAATTTTTACATAACCATTAGCAACATTATCACGAATGAAATGGTGTTTAATATCTATATGTTTAGCTCGTTTGATTTCAGAATTTGTTGCCATACCGATGCATCCTTTATTGTCTTCATATATTGTGACAGTTTCATTTTTAATTTCTCGTAGATCTTGCATCAATCCACGTAACCATAAGGCTTCTGAAACTGCTGAACTTAATGCTATATACTCCGCTTCGCTTGACGAAGTTGCCACCGTTTGTTGTTTCTTTGAAGACCAAGAAACACAACAACCATAAACTTTGAACAGATATCCACTTACAGATTTTCGATCCTCTATATCATTTGCCCAATCAGCATCGGCAAATCCAAGAATGGGAATTTCATTGTTTGGGGAATAAACCAGCTTCATATTCTTTGTACCTTAAAGATAACGTACGATTCTTTTAAGATGTTGCCAATGTATTTCAGTTGGATTTTGTTGAAAGCGTCCCATATAAGCCACACAAAAACATATATCAGGCCTACAACTAAGCATGATGTACATCAAGCTGCCAAGTAACTCACGATATGGTTCACTTACTTTCTCATTTAATTTATTATTAGGCAATAGTTGAAGTCCTTTTTCCATTGGCGTTTTAACTAAATTGCAGTCAGCCATTCCAAATTTTGTTATGACTTTTTCAATACTTGATTCTTGTGATAATTTTATTTTTCCTTCATCATGATCAATCTTTATTCCAAGAAAAGAATGTAAACTGCCACAATCACTCATTTCAAATTTGGTCGATAAATCACGTTTAAGTTTTTCTATTGATTTTATTAGGTTTCCTGTAATCAATAAGTCATCCACATACAAAACCACGATCAGAACTATATCCTTATCAAATTTTGTATACAAACAGTAATCTCTATTTGATCTTTGAAATCCCAACGAAAGTAAAAACTCATTAAACTTGCTGTTCCAGTTACGAGGGGACTGTTTAAGACCATACAATGATTTGTTCAGCTTAAGCACCATTCCATCTCTTAATTCAACACCATCAGGTGGTTCCAGATACATGTCTTCATTTAAATTTCCATGTAGGAAAGCAGTTTTGACATCTAATTGATGGAAATAATAACCTTTGTACATAGCAACAGCAAGTACAACACGTATTGTAGTCAACTTTGCTACTGGGGCATATGTCTCATTGTAGTCAACTCCATGCTTTTGTAGAAAACCTTTTGCTACAAGACGAGCTTTATATCGTGATGTTTTTCCCTTTTGATCCTCTTTTATACGAAAAACCCATTTTGATTTTAAAAGTTTTATCTGCTTAGGTTGTTTTATTACGGTCCAAACATTGTTTTTATGCATTGACTTTAGTTCATCGGATATAGCAGCCTTCCACTCTTTAGTATCAGGTCTTTGAAAAATGTCACTATATTTCTGGTACAGCCTCAAAAATGTTATTAGCAGAATCCACTTGTAAACCAGTTATATAATCAAATAACTTACTTGGAAAGTTGCGCACTCTACCGCTGCGCCTAACAGGATCAACATTATTGTCATCTTGCGATGTGGACGCTTCAGTAGAAACGGAATTTTGAATTTCTACTTCATCATCATCATCAGTTAAAATGCTTGATTCAATTTCATGACTATTTTGTTCATTATTATCATCTTGTCTATTAAATTCACTGTCTTCACCATTTGATTCAACTTCAGCACTTGACTGAGCCACAGCACTATTTTCATCATCACTACTCCTCTCTTGCTGATGGCTTACGACAATACATTTCTTCTGCTGTTTGCTATTATCTTCAAACGGAAAACATGATTCGTCAAATTTGACATCGCGTGAGGTAAAAACATTTCTATTTTTCATATTCCAGAGTCGGTATCCATTAGAAGTGTAACCAATCATTACGGCCTTACGACTTTTACGATCAAGTTTCTTTCTGCATTGACTTGGTATCCACGCATACGCCTTACAGCCAAAGACACGTAATTTAGATAAATTAGGCTTTTTTCCAAACCATATTTCAGCAGGTGTTCGAAAGTTTTGTAGTGAACTTGTTGGGCATTGATTAATTGTGTATGTTGCTCCTAGCGCGCCTTCATGCCACATATTTTTCGGTACTTGAGATTCAAAAAGCATGGCTCTTACTTTTTCCATCAATGTGCGGTTGAATCGCTCTGCGACACCATTCTGCTGAGGGCTATAAGAAATCTCGATTGTTATGCCTTTTCCCTTATACCAGTCTTGCTGTTCTTTTGACAAATATTCCCGACCCTGATCAGAAGTGATTTTTGAGATTTTGGAACCAAACATTGCTGTTGCCATTGCTTCATATTCTTTGAACGATTTAAAAACTTGGGATTTCTTTTCTAGGAGATAAATGACGGCAAAGTGACTGAAGTCATCAATGAATGACACAAAATATCGAGATACATCTAAAGCAACTGGATCTATAGGTCCACAAACATCCGTATGAATACGTTCTAATATTCTTGTTGCTTTATTTCGAGTACCATCGAAAGGGTCACGAGAATGTTTTGCTTCAATGCAAATGTCACAAAAGCCAATCTTTTCCAATTTGCCATTAAGTTTTGGAATCATTTTACTTTTAACCAAGGAATTTAATCCTTGTTGACCTATATGACCAAGTCGACGATGCCATAAAACTGAATCGTCCTTATGGCATATATTAGCTGCTGGTTTTTGAATCGTGATTTCAATTTCATATAAGTTGCCCTTCAAATATGCTATACCAATCAGTTCATTACCTTTTATAATTAATGCACGGTTGTCAACGAACTTCACCTCAGCACTAGCTTTTGTTAATTTTCGCACTGACATCAGATTATCCCTTAGATCTGGTGCATATAGAACATCTTTCATTTCAATATCATAATCTGAATTCGTTTTACAATGAATTTGGCCACTTGATTTAGCAGATACTGATATATGGTCCTTTGCAATGTTGATTTCAAAAGGAACATCAAGTTTCTTTAGTTCGGAAATGTACCAACTTTCATTAGCCAGATGATCACTAGCACCTGAATCTAATATGAATCTTACAGTTGAGCTCCCAAAATTTTTATATGAACTATTACCAGCCATAAAGCAGAATTTTTGGCTTGGTGACCAAACTTATTACATTTGTAACACTTACCATTAAACTTTTTCTTAAAATGTTTTTTACTTGAGAACGCTGTTTTATTTTCCACTTCAGCATCAACACGATCGTTCAGTTTAATTTCTTCAGCTATTAGTCGTTCCTTTATAAATCCAAATGTAAGTTTATTGTCATCTATGTTTTGCAATGCCGTCACCAAGGGATCAAATTTTTCAGGCAACGATAAAAAAATTTGTGTAATTATATCAGCATCTACTAAATTTGCACCAGCCATTTTAAGTTGTCTTGTTATATTTTCAAAATGTTCCAAATGAAGTTTTATAGAATCCCCGGGCTTCATACGTAGTGTGGCTAATTGTCTTCGTAATAGTAATTGGTTGATCACCGACTTTTGAGCGAAAACTATTTCCAAATTCTTCCACATTTCTTTTGCTGTTTCCTTGTCCCGAACATAACTTAAACAATCTGCATGAATATAGCTTAGTAAACGCTCTTTAGCCTTCTTATCTCGTTTACAAAATTCAGCTCTTGCACCTGCTTCTAATGGTGGATCATCGGTTAGAACGTCCAAAATATTTAGAGAATCCAAATGAATCTTGACTCTAAACTGCCAATTATCATACCCACAACCATTAAATTGCGGAATACCGTTTGCCAATTCCTTACATTCGCCCATAACCTATTGACTTCTGGTATTTTAATATTATATAAAATGATATTTATTTGTCAAGAGTTTAATTCGGAATAATAAATTATAATACAAAAAGATTTTCAAACATAAACACATTTATAAACGATTGCTATGTTCATTTAAAAACAAGTAATATTTCAACATTTGGCAAGTCATCATAAATTGTTTAAGACTGAAATTACGCGTCCAAATTTTGAAAATTTACTTTGAAAAAGTAAATCTGTTCGCGAAGTTCATAAAGCACTAAGTCCACTTTACGAACCTCATTTCTGGTTAAATGACAACGTCAATAAGCAAAATTTTGGAGCGAAGACAATTCTTAAGCCGTTATCTAATCACCACTCATTCATTCAAATTTACCGTTTGGTGCGGTTTACAAGATCTTTTGAAATATCAAGGAGCAGCCGTTACGGTAAATGGCGAGCGAAATCGAGCTATGCTGACTGAATTTTTGTTTCCAAAGGTTAATCAGCCAAACTGCAATGACATTTGGTTCCATTGGACGGTGCAACTTGCCAAAGCACGCTTAAAAATCGATTTATTGATAAATCAATTTCGTGACTTTATTTCAAGTGTCGTTTTCTGTAATAGATTATAGTAACACACAACCTGTGGCCTTTAATCTAATACAAAAACGGGTTAGGCGGTTACGCAAACGGCAACCGTTTCATTTTATCATTTTAAGTTCTCAAACAGCTTAAAAAACAGCCTATGCTTATGTAAAATGTATATATGCAATTAAATATAAAAGTTAAGAATTATATTCTATAATAAATACACAGTTTGTGTGTTACGTTAATATACATACATATGTATGTATGTATTACAAATACTGAAATGTTTTTAATTTATCAAAAGCATATTTATAACATGAATCAAAAAAACAAGATTGCGCACTCAACCGTACAATACAAATTTCTAATGCGCATCTACGTCATCATAGAATAAAAATGAGTGTTTGTTGTAATAAATGTAAGACACACACAAATGCACATACACAAATTCTATTTCTTCGTCTCACACAAAAATAACGGACATGCGCAATCTTGTTTCTTTGATTCACGTATTTATAATAAGTTTATTTTATAGTTGTCATTTAAATGTGTAGACATAATTTTATTTTTATATACATACATCGCACCGGTTCCTCTGAAGGAAATTAACTCAAAATTTATAAATTTTCAGTAAAGTCAAATTTATATAAGTATGTACATATGTATACTCTCATATCACAAATAAGGATACAAATATATTTTTATTGGCGAAAAAGTGGAGAAAATTATGTTAACGGTTTACAATGGCTAAATATGACCACTGCATATATGTACATATGTACATATGTATGTATGTATACCTATAGTTTTCTAAAAAATTTGTAAATTTTGAGTTGACCTCTTTTAGAGGAACCATTTCGACAAGTTATGTTAAATGTATGACATGCAGAAATAAGATAAATGAAGGGTATTCATTTCAGTTTTTTTATATGTTGGAAAAATGGAAAAGTGGAAAAATGTAATTTTTGTTACAACAACCACAAGAAAAAAAATTCCACCAAAAGTTACATTTTTGTCAAACTAAAACCAAGTGTAAAAAGTCAGGATTAAAAGATGTAATTTTCCACTATAAACGTCAAACGAAATGATGTTGCCATTCATAAAAAATTGCTAATTTTTAATACAAAGTACGAAAAATTACATCTCTTTTTATAAACTTTTGAAATGTACAACTCTGATTTTAAATATTATTTTTTATAGTTACAACATTTTAAACTAAACTTCTTTCCATTTAACTTTCAAAAAGAAAAAACACATATTAAGAATGAGTTCAATAAAAAACGTTATTAAAAAAGAATTAAAAAATAGAAATGAAATGAATGAAGTAAACATTTCTGCAATTTAATATTTCAAAGTTTATATTGTATTGTTTTAATGAAAATGTATCTTTATATACCCTTATTTTCGCAAATATTATCGACTTTAGTTAATGATGTGACAATTAAATAAATTAATTAATTCACTTTTTACACTTATTTGGCATATTGAAAATATCATTTACTTCCACGAATTATTTGGCAGATTTTTTTTGACAGTTTGTACTTTTTACAAAAAAAAAAAAATAAAAAAAAACCAGTTCACGTCAATAAGAGTGTAATTTTTCTTTTTTCCATTTTTCCAACCAAAAAAACTTTGAAATGAATACCCTTATGTAGAAACAAAGTTATGTGCTGTTTCCACAACACAAGTGACTGAACGTCTAGTAAATTTTATATGGAAAACACTCAAATAATTGAGTGCGTTTCATATAAATTCTACTACTCGTTCAGTCACTTGTGTTGTGAAAACAGCACATTAATCAGTTATGTGATGAAAATCAATAGATTTTAAAAGGTGCGATGAATTTCGAGCAATTTTTTAAATCCGTTTCTGAATTAAAGTGTTTTCACGGATTTAAATCGTTTTGTTTTCAAAATTGATTTCTATTACTCAATTCACATGAGGGCTTTTACGACGCCGTTTTATCTTGATTCACTCTTAAAGCAAGTTTCAAAATCTCTGCGTTCATACGATGATTTTTGGTTGAATGTCTTTATTTTATTTACAGTATGGCCTTGATTATCCGTCATTCGATTTATCGGCAGCATCAATAAATGGAACATACAAATTTTTTGCATTGATTTAAATTGCCTCTATTATCCGGCATTACCTCTGTAATAAACAAATTATCTTTTTTTCGTTTACTTTTGAACAATCAAAACAAATTTAACAAAACGAAGAATAAGAATTTCCCAACGTTCTGGAAGCATGCTCTGGCAAAATTACCTTTTTCCTCATGTTTACATAATACATTCATATATTTACATAAAATAAGACACACAAAAAAAATAACCAAGAATGCTGCCGGTCTAGTCTGTTATCGATAATCGAGGTCTCACTGTTTTCAACCACACAATTCAAAGTAAGAAAAAGAATAAAACGCAAAAAGAAAAGGTTAAAATCACGAATAACAAAATCATTTAAGTTAAAAGAGAAATATAAAAAACGACATGAAAAAGACAAAACGAGGCATTTTGTTTACCCCTCTTTCTTCTTTACACCGCTCGCCAACAAACCAAAATAGGCGTCGACAAAGCGACGTTGTAAAAGCCTCAATGTAAATTGGCTGTATTACATACTTTAATATATAGCTTATTAAGTACTTACAAAAACTATCATATATTTCATTAAAAATTGTTTTCTTTTTTTGCCAATGGCTTAATCAAAGGCTACCTTACGTGTAAATGAGGTGAGAGATGAGATTTCGCTGGGATTCGAATCTGAGGGTAAATTATTAAATTCAATTTCTTCATTAGCAGCAGCTGCAACGATGTTCTCGTTAGATTGTGAAGTTTCATTTGAATTTACACAGGGCCACTGCTTGTGGCTTGGCGCATATAAGATTAACAAAGCAAATATATAAATATTCCACATGCCATATACACCGGTGAGAAATGCCGAAGTCAATTGTATTTCGATATCTTCGTCCCATTTCCAATGTCCTTCTGCCACTTGACCCATAATAAATCCGACAACAGTTAGAGCAGCGCATAATAATGTCGCCAACATGAGAAATTTAAATCGATAAATCAGACCTAAAAAGTAAAAACTTATTAATACTAAAAATATATATTTTGGAAAAATAATATATTTTTTGGGATTAATTTTATATACATATATACCTTCATAATGCAAACGTCTAGCCTGAGACATAGACGACAATGACGTTCTTTTGGCTCCAATATTACGAAACACTTTTCCCACCATGAAGCACAAGAATAAGAAATAAACACCAGCTGATATACCTGCCAAAATAATAAAACTTAATGCAACTTTAGCTCCTAACGGAGTAGTCCAAATTGAATAGAAAGGATTCCGCAGCTGAACACCTCTTTCGCATATATCAAATATAAATAACGATAAACAGCCAACCACAACAGCAGACAAATGTTTCCAGTAACGCGAACGTATAGAATTCTTTTGTAAAGACTCTTGTATGAGCATGTGCTCGCCAGCAAAAACCAACCAAAATGACAATAACATTGCATAGAAAATACCTTGACGTACATCACTAAGTAGAAGCATATAGGGCATTTCAACATTTAATGTTAAATATTCCAAAGGTAGGTTTAAAAAAGTCAGTGCTCCGCCCAAATATATAAGCATATATTCCAATAAAGCTGGTGAACGTTGCAATATATGAACACGTCGCCAAAACCAAACCATGATGGCCACAATAAAGGGGAAAAGTATTGTTTTTAGGGAGAGCCACACTTTAGTAAAGCCGCCATTTTGATAAATTGCAGTCAATGTTAAGTCATGCATATGGCCAATATTCAAATTCATTTTCATGTCAGTGTCTATGGGAAAACGCAAATTAAGAAGATAATAGTCATAATGTAGAGACCCCAATTCAAATAAAGGAATCATTTCACAGGAATACAAAGTTTCCTGTTGACTTTTATGCACTGGATGACAGTCCAAATACCGCTGTTCAATAGAATATGCATATAATTTCCAATCACTAGGAGGGTCTTCTTTATTACGATAGGCTAGACGGGTATCAATGGTCAACTGCAGATCCTTTGGTGGTTCTATTAGGGTTCCATCTGAAACATATGCCAAGTCTACTTGCAACACCCCAATTAAATTTTGCTGCCATCTGGAATAATCCAATTGCTTGCCATCTCGTGGCAATGGCATTTGAAACAAATAAACGATTCCATTAGCCATTTTAGTATCATGATTTTCAATTTCTTCTTGCGATATGGATGAACATTGTCCGTCTCCTCGTGAGTACAACCAAAACATCGTGTCATTTTGACGTTCTTTTTCATCCCGACACACCATTCCCAAAATATTTTGATGACCAGCTGGGACAGGTGCAAAAATACCACCCAACAGGAAGCAAACCACTTGACAAAGCAACAACAAAGCTACCAATATGGATAACTTGCGCCCGCTAAGATTTTCCAATATAGTTCCAGACATTTTATTATTTTTTAAACTAATTTCTTCGCAATTTAATACTTATTTAATTTATTATTATTTAATATTTTTGTTTTTTACACTTCACAGTAAAAGATTTGTGTACTCTGGCATTGTGTATTGTGTATACACTGTATACTATACAGCCACAAAAAACGTAAACAGAAGCATCAGGGATGATAACTGAGAGAACCAATATCGTATAAACAAACTTTTAAAATCGTACTCTTTCGATTCCAATAGTACTAAATCATTTTTTATAATTTTTATTTTTAAAATAATTTTCGTGGGAATATAAAATTTAATTTAAATGATTTTGTTATTCGTGCTTAGTTCCCAATTTTTATTATTTGATAAAACACTGAAATTTATTGTTGATGGGATAAGCTATTCCTATGCGCATTTCACTGGTTGCTTAGGCCAGATCATCAGGAAACTTCATCCATAAAGATTTTAGAAAAACTAAAGATATTAAACCAAATAAAACTGTTAAGCGCATAAGAACTACAGAAACAGTTCTATTTGTAACAATATCAAAGTTTAAACAAAATCATCAACAATAAACAGTGAGTTTATCTCTCCTTACATTCCCCACTACAATTGATTGAAATTCTTTCAACAATAATTGTAGTTGTAAGTAGGTTAAGAAAAAACAAAAACAACTCGCTTTATTGTTTTCGCAAAGAAAATAAAAACGGGTTCCCAGTCAGTTTTTTTAGGCCGTGCACCTGCCAAAATAATTTTTTTTTAATTTTATAAACACGAATTTGATCCAAAAAAATTAACTGACCAAATTTATGTTTCATTGTAGATACGATTTTCAAGTTTTGTAAAGCAACTATATCCGCCAAAGCTCGAAACTCGTTATTAATAGTATCACAATTTGCACTTATCAGGGGTGTTCTGAAAATCGAAAACGCAAAAATTTGAAAGTTGTTTTTAATACATTTTTAATCCAATTTTTATAATTTTCGTTATAAAATTCTTTTTAATAGAGAACTATTTGTATAATATTTGTCAATAAAATTCTAATACTACATAAATCTTATTAAAAAGCGATGTTTAAAGTTCTTGCGTTTTGCGTTTTCGATTTCCAGAGCAATATTTTTATATGTTTACTGAAATCACATTTCCTGGAGTAGATTTTGCTAGACTGCTTCGTCGTTAAAGTGAATTTTATTTTTTAAAGCTTCGCAAAATGTTATTTAGTATTCTTTTTTTCTTAATCCTTAACTATACCACTTTCAATGTTATTTCTGGATATATACATACATATCTACGATATATAAATATCGTTAAGTGGCAGGTGATTTTCTTCGAGTCTTAACTTTGCTAATTCGAATTTGTCAAAAAACTCCTTTTTAAAAAATTTGCGACCCATTTGACGAAATAAAAATTGTAAGCGTTCTAAAAATATGTGCATACAGCATCTTCGGATTACATTTTCAATATTATTGTGTTTACAATTTTCAAAATGTACTGCAGAAACAGGAAAGACATTTTATAAGCTAAAAAAGCAGAAAGCCCGGATATAATAAAATTTTATTCAGCGCTTGTAAAATCTCCCTCAAAATCATTCGGAATAATGTAATAATGGAGTGGGCTCCCACTGTTCCAAAATTCTGTTGATGACTTCTTGACGTGCCAACCATATGATGAATTTCAAAATATTATGAGTTTCCATTCCAAAATAAACTTGAGATGAGAGGAAGTCGTCGTGTCTACTAGAACTTATGCAGTAGTCAGAAAATAAACGCTTATATGCTGCCGTTGGTGCTAAATTTAGAATGTGGCATATGCAATCATCCAATAAACAAGTGCAAAAACACTTTTCACATAAGCAGAGTTAAGTGTTTGGTGCAAGTAGTATTGCAAAAAAGCAAATGCAAAACATTATAGCTGTTTTGTTAAATCCAACAAAAAAATACACAGTTTCCTTAAGACTTTATAAAAAAAACTACAAAATTTTGAATTTTCTCTTTCGCAAGACCATTTTCATTAAACACTATACTCTACTTATATATGTTTATTGGACAGTAAATACGAGTTGCCATTTCATATTAATTAACAATAGGTTCAAGGCGAATTCAAACAGGTAAACTCATCTCTACAACTACAAAAAGCCCCATGTATTTTGTTTATACAATTTTCTGGTTGTTTGTCAAAATTTTTTTATTGCAAATTAAAATTATTACTTTTTTATAAAAGAAATTAATAAATTCACTTCAATCATTCGCAGTTTTGAAATTTTTTTATTATAAAAATAATATTTTTAACACTTTTCATTCAACTTCTTCTCAAAACAAAATCATATTTTGACGTTTGACCATATTTTTTAATTCGCCGTGGAAACAGCTGATGAACGGCTGACGAGATGAGTTTACCTGTTTGAATTCGCCTTGAATAGGTTCGAAAAATTTAGAAATAGTATCAAATGAGTCACGGGGTAACAATGTATTTTTTAGTTTGGATCAAGGCGAATTCAACTACAGGTGGTGTCGCAACTATAACAATCCAAAAACAACAGAAACAGCATAGGGGGTTTTGCGTTGCATTGTTAGTGTTTACGGCTCGATATGTCAACCATTGTTAGCAAAACACTAACAAATCAAAACAAATAGGCTCAAACTGTCAAAATCAGAAGGCGTTTCGACACCACCTGTAGTTAATTCGCCTTGGTTTGGATGATCACATGTATTTTTGTAAGTTTGATCAATGTTGTCGACTTTGTGTTTTTCTGTTGTGACATAAAAAATTTCCAAATAAATCAATTACTAATGTGGTCCAAAGCAATATATTTTGGCAATATACCACCTAATATTTTTTATTTTTACAAACATTTTAAAAAATACATTCATATGTATTTAATTCGTATGTAGGTAGCTGTTACGCCACAACTTAAAAACAAAAAACAACAAATATTTGATTGCTGACGTTTTAACAAACGACAGAGAAGTTTTCTCGTTCCTCGTTCATTTATTTCAAAGTAAAAAAACGGAACGATGAACGAAAGGACCCTACAAGAAATGAATGAGCGAGTTGTCACATTTTTCATTTTGTGTTAAGAAAATGATAGAAAAAAATAACCGAATGTGACCAAAAAGTATTTTTCGGTCATTTCATTCTATCATTTTCTTAACATGAAAATGAAAAATGTGACTACTCGCTCATTCATTTCTTGTAGGGGAACAATCTAGTTCCTTCGATCTTTCGGATCGGTCGGAACGATTCAACAAAAGGAACGATTTTGCCCAACTCTAATGGCAATGCTGAGAATAATATTAACGATGTACCAAATCAAAAGCAAAACGCGTGAGATTCAGAACATGTTGTGTGATTTACAACTCATACGATATGATAACTGTCTGAGTATCTGAAAAAACCTGATTTTAGGGAACATAAAATTGTACATAAGGTTTTTGTGAACTTAAACTATAGCAACAATATTCATCAGACTGTAGTAAATCTCAATTTAATTCTATACATTATTTACATAAAGATTACTTCCAAGGCGAATTCATGTAAACGGTGGTGTCGATACTACAACAAGTTGCTTTCGTTGGCCGATATGTCAAAAACACAAGTAACTTTTGACGTTCCCCGCTCTAATTAAGAAAAAAAGTAGCACAGCTGTGTTTTCAACGCCACCTTTCCTTGCATTGCTTTTATCATATTTTGGTATGAAAATATCCGTTTCACATTCGCCGACGAATTAATTCCTTTGCCAGTTCTACTGATATTCGAAACGTTAGTGCATTTATTTTCGTTTTCAATTCTGTATTCCTAGACCCAAGGTACATTAACACAAGGTAGACTCATTTGGGAGTGTAGGCATATTTTTTTTATTTACAGTAGGGTCTTGATTATTCGTCATTCGATTAACCGGCAACACCAATTAACTGGAAAATGAAAAAAATTTGCATTGATTTAAATAACCTCTATTATCCGGCATTACTTCTGTTATCCGAAATTATCTTTTTTTCGTTTACTTTTGAACAATCAAAAAAATTTAAATAAACGAAAAGAGAGAAATTTCCTACGTACTGGTAGCATGTTCTGCCAAAATTACTATTTTCCTCATATTATATTATATATAAAATAAGAAACACAGAAGAAAAAATTCATAATCAAGAATGCTGCCGGTCCCATCTGTGATCGATAATCGGGGTCTCACTGTATTTTGAACCACACACTTCAAAGTAAGAAAAATAATAAAACGTAAAAGTTAAAAGAGAAATATAAAAAACGGCATGAAAAACACCAACCGATTCGTTTTGTTAACCCTTCTTCAGTACACAATAAACAAAAAGAGACGTCCAAGGCGAATTAACTACAGGTGGTGTCGAAACCTCTTCTGATTTTGACAGCTTGAGCCGTAAACGCTAATGCGGCCCATACGCTTGCAATATTATTGAATATGATATTCGCCATATAACATAACCTATAGAAATAGCATAAACAGCATTGTACAATGTTGCCAACACATTTCACTTTTCGTTGTGCAATAAAAATCAAAAATATTTCGATTGTTGCCAATATAATGTGCCATCATCGTATATCACACACACATAGGCGATATAAGTCTGGGTTCACACTATGAAAGTTTTCTGTCAGAAAGTTAGAGTTTATGGGTGAGAGAGGAGAAAAGAAAAGCATGTTCTCTTCCCCTCTCACCAATAAACTCAGACTTTCTGAAAGAAAACATTCATAGTGTGATCCCAGACTAATTGTACAATACGTTAAACTGAACAATTTTATTGTAAGTGTATTAGCCGCTTAACAATGCAATGCAAACCCTCCTATATTGTTTTTGGATTGTTGTAGTTGCGACACCACCTGTAGTTGAATTCGCCTTGGAGATGTCGGAATAGCGACGTCGTAAAAGCCATTGTGTGAATGGAGTGATGGGAGTACTTCAGTACTTTTGCAATGCTTTTAGTACTGAGAAAAGTACAATTGTACTAACTTTATCATCCCTGGTATGCATTTATGCATGCAGGCCTGCCATATTGGCCGATTTATCGACATTTTGCCTCTAAATTATCGAAGTGCCGATTTTTTCTCAGAAAAAGCCGATTTTTCGATAAACATTTAAAACACGGTACCTTTGTTTGTTTTACTTTATTTATTTATATATTTTGTTTAAATGCATGCTGTAAGCCCAGTGGGCCAAATAGCAGCAGTTAATACATGTTGACAGTATTTTTTTAAAATATTACATTCATTAATTTATCTTAATATATCCTAAAAATATTCTCCCGGCATCAATGAATCATTATTGTTCTATTATAAACACATATTTTCATTTAATACTTAATTAAAAAAAAAGTCAAAACAACAATTATAATCCAAATACCAGAATCTTACCCCCAAAAAATCTCTCTCCAAGCCACAAGGTCCAGCAACAAAATTAGAAAAAAACAGATTTTCAACTATCTAAACCCAAATAAAAGAAAAAAAGCCAACGGGGTTTTTCGACCAAATCCAAAAAAAGAAATCATGTTAAACCCAAAAAATGTTTTCCTTCCACATTCTTTCGCAAAGAATTTTTAGCTAAGTCAACCTAAACTAAACAAAACATCGGTGTTCCTTGAAACATTCAGGGGTGTGGTGGAAATCGAAAACGTAAAACGCAAGAATATGGAAGTTGTTTTTAATACACTTGAATCTAATTTTTATGATAAAATTCTGTTCAATAGAGAAATATTTGTATATATCGATTATAAAATTTTTTTATTGTAGAAATCTTATTAAAAAACGACTGTTAAAATTCTTGCGTTTTACGTTTACGATTTCCAGCACACCCCTGATTAATATATTCAAGAAATTTTTTTCTAAAGATTATTTAAAGTATAAATTTCAAACTTAAATATTTGTCTTTAATCTCAAGGCATGTATGTATGTATGTATGTAACTCAGTAAGGGTAGTGGTTACACATTTTAAGACTTTTTAGTTACAAGATTTAAAAGCGATTCATAATGATTCATTTGAAAGTAATCATTTCAAATTTTTTTTGGTTGGAAAAATGGAAAAAATTACACTTTTATTGGCGTGAACGGGGTTTTTTTTAATTTTTTTTTTGGAAAAAGTACAAACTGTCAAATAATTCTTGGAAGTACATAATTGATATATTCAATATGCCAAATAACTGTTAAAAGTGAATTAATTAATTATTTAATTTTCACATCATTAGAATGTAATAATAAAGTGACCTCACAAGCGCAGCTGTTTGCAGTGATTTTCTTCGTGTGTGACGTTTGGCGTCATTTTTTTTTTGTTTATTTACATTTTTTATAAAGGCATTTTGACATTTGGCGTCTCAATTCTAGCAACAAAATGCCTGTTGTTTTTTCTATTCTTTCATTGTTGTAGTACTGAGGCCACTTTGTTAATACATTTTGCCAAGGCCAGGTCTGCTTACTTATACAAAAACGATTCTTTTAAGCTGTCAAAAACTTACTACCACATCTACAAAGCAAAAGGATAAAACGTCCCTGCAAATAATAGGACTAGTCCAAACACGCGTGTAAAGTGTAGCCCACAAGGGACTAGGACTAGTCCAAAAGTAACCCAAACGTATGGAAAAAACATGGTCTATTTAACATTACGATGTCCTAGTGTCGGTTTTAGGTGTCACAGAAACCAATATTATAGGTTTTTTATTGGAAATACATGTAGTTGTTAAAAGCTTAATATTTTTATTTTATTTATTCAACAGTTAGATTTTTTGCAGTACATAAAATTGTTTAAATAGTATTTTTTGCATGTCTCCGGCAGCGGGTTGCTGCAAACTCGCAAAAGTCTTTCCCTCACTTTTTCAGCAAATATGCAACAATAGCAATGTACATATTATTATATAAATTTCATGGCTTCTTTGAAATATTAAAAATTTTCGCCAAATTTCGCAATTTTTGCAAACTTTTTTATGCTATTTTCCGACATTTTGTTATTTTAAACCCATTTAGCGATTTTAAATAAATTTTCCAATTTTGCAATTTTTTGCGAATTTTAGCCATGTTCTCGATAAAAGCGTTGTTTCCTCTTATATTTGTGGTTTTTAACAGCTTTTACGATTTCTAATAAATATTAAACGTTGCCATCATGCCGATGTTAGAAAATTTTTGCGAATTTCCGCTAATTTAACAATTTTTACCGAATTTTTGTCATTCCTTATAGTTTTATGGACTTTTAATCAATTTTATGGCTTATGTGAAATATTATAAATTTTCGCGAGTTTACGCGATTTTTGCATACTTTTTTCCCCATTTTTTCTGCTCTTTCGTCGCAAACTATATAAATAAATTTTTTTTTGTACTTTTAATAAATTCGCTTTGTTTTTGAAAAAAATACAATTGCACAAATGCAAATAATATACATAACCATGGCATTTATTTCATATGTTTACTGTATTACCATTCTTATTTTCTTTTTATGAAAAACAAACAAAAATAGCATTTAAAGCAGTAAAAACATGTTCCAAAACATAAAACAGATTATTCGAATATCGGTTTTATTTGTGTTCGAAAATAACAAAACCGACTTGTTTTCATGACACCAAATGAAACTAATATTGGTTTACAAAACCGACTTGGATTCTATGACACCACTGAAAAGCTTTGAAATATGTATTAATATTATATTGCAGAAATGTTTATTTCATTCTTTTCTTTTCATTTAATTTTTTAATTCTTTTTTAATAACTTTTTTATTGAACTCATTCTTATATGTAGATTAGGGCGGTTCGATTTGTATGGATGAAAAAAAAAATTAAAAATCGTATAGCAAAAACGTAATCTACATAAAATTCTACGAAAATTCTCCGAAGAAACCATGGGTCTAAAACAAAATCCTTGTCCGCGCATCTCGACTTGAAAATTTTTTTACTTGGGTGAAAATTTTTTCAATGTAAAAAAAATTTTGATTGTAAAAAACTATAAAGTGCAAAAGAAAACCTTACTAAACCATTTTATTAAAAAAATTCGATTTCTTTTTGGAAAAACCTATTTTTACAAAAAATTTTTTTTTTTCCAGCCAAATTTTCAAGTCGAGAGGCGCGGATTAGGATTTTGTTTTAGACCCATGGTTTCTTCGGAGAATTTTCTTAAACTTTTATGTAGTTTACGTTTTTGCTATACGATTTAAAAAAAAAAATCGACCCGCCCTAATGTACATACTAGAGGTCTGCTTTGAATAACTCACTTGTTTGCCTTTACCCAAAGTGCACAACATTTATTCAATTATAAAACATTCAAAAAGATAAGAAGAGAACCATATACAAAAATAAGAATTAATGAATTGAATAAAAAACTTGTTTACTGTAAACAGGGGTGGCAGAAGATTTTGATAAGAAATCGGCATATTTTCAAAAAAAATATTTTTTTGTATTACGTTAAAACAAATAAAAATTGCAAAAAAAGTTCAAAAAAGTCTCATCTTGAGCCCGCGCATGAGCTCCTAAAAATTAAGAATATTTGAAAAAAGTAAATTTTTTAAATTTTAATATTTTATTTACTATCAATTATTATTAATTAAAACTAAAAACATTTTGAATTAAACTTAAAAAAATAAAAATTTGGTTCTTATACAACATAATGGTATAAATACAACTGGGACGAACGACGAACTTCGCATAGTACGACGAATTCGTCGGCAAGAATTCGTTGCGTAAATTCGTCAAATGAGACACGATAAGTGCGTAAATTCCAAGTATTAATAAGACTTGAATTTTTTTTAATTTATAAAAATAAATACCTTGGACGCTTGATTATATAAACATTTTCATCAATTTTCATCTTCTTTAACTAGCAATAATTTTATTAAAATTTCTTTGTTTGCTAACATTTATCAAATCATAGGTTGACTATATTTCAACAAAAAAAAAACATAAAAAACTATTAATTGGGTGTGTTCTAGAATCCGAATCCACTCGAAAGTGGATTACTTAAGCATTTTTGGTGTTCTTCATTTCGATTTAGCAAACTCAAATTTGTTTTTGGGTTTGTTTCAAATTTTGCAATTTTTTGCGAATTTCAGCTATTTTCGCGATATAAGCGATGTTTATCTATAAGGGTTATGATTCTTTACAGGTTTAACGATTTTTAGAAAATATTAGACATTGTTTTTATGCTGCTGTTAGCAAATTTTTGCGAATTTCCGCTTATTTAGAAATTTTTATCGTATTTTTGCCATTCCTTATAGTTTTAGAGGCTTTTAATCAATTTTATGGCTTGTTTGAAATATTAAAAATTTTCGCGAATTTTCGCGATTTTTGCAAATTTTCGCGATTTTAGCAAATTTTAGCCAAATTCGCATTAGAAGCGAGTTTTCCCTGTGATTCTTTACAGGTTTCAGGATTTAGCTGCGATTAGCTGTCTCTGTCCCAATTTATTCGTCGTTCGTCTGCGTAAGAAATAGTAATAAACCTATCGCAGTGTTCGTTACGCATGACGAATTTCGGTCAACGCAACGATTGTGTGTATTCTCATACATACCAATGTGTTCTATTTCTGACGACGAATATTCGTTGCGAATTATTCGTCGTTCGTCCCAGTTGTGTTTCTAGCATAAAACAATAAAATCTTTTTTGGTCACAAAATCTTGTTTGCTGTCAAATCCGGGTATCTCTCGTCTTGATTCAAGTTTCGTCTATATTAAACCATCGCTTGACTTTTTTAGCGCAAAGAGTCATTAATGCTTCTGACACTATTTTCACGAACCTAAAAGTCGCTAAAATACAGTAATATGCTTTTCTGCAATACAATGCTATTGTTGCTATATTAAAAATTTAACAAAATTGAAGATCAAAGCGCGGGCTCTTACACTAAAAATAAGTTAATAATATTTTACAGGGATCTAATTCAGACAAAAATACAACATATTTATGCTATTAGAAGTCGATAAGAGAAAAAATATTTTTTTGACCCAGCCTAATGTACATATGTATGTATATTTTTTAAAGAAAAGTTAAAATAATAAAGCAAAATATCTAGTATTGGAGGAATAGTTTGATTACAACGTTAGTTTTTTGAACATTTGAAATTTTATGGAGTAAAATATTTTCATAAATTCTGCCACCACATCTTTCAAATCTTCACAAATCAGCAGGCAATCGACTTGTTGTTTTGCATTTTGTTGACCAATATATCGGTTTGTGCGTTATAAACGAATCAAGCCCCTGATATTCGATTTATAGGAGGAACTACTTACATACATGTTCTGTTCCCTAGCAATAAAAAAAAGTGAGAAAATCTAAGGGAAATGTGAACAAATTACGAGGGAAAAAACTTTTCAAGATAAGGGGAATTTTTTCCGTGAACAATTTTTCACGTTATTATTCTCATTTGAATCACCTATTTTTCATGGGAGTTTTTCATGATCGCAAATAGGTATGTGAAAAAGGAAATAAAATCGAGGGAAAATTTTTTTATGATAGGGTTATAGTTTGACAAAAATTTAACATCTTTTCTTGTGGTTATTGTAACAAAAATTACATTTTTTCACTTTTCCAATTTTCCATCAAATAAAAAAAAACTGAAATTAATAGATACTAAACATCTGCATGAAACTTAATAATGATGTTCATGAAACCTTCATTATAATTTTGTGTTCGCTTCATTCGTATTCAGTAAGATGAAACACTATGAAATGAAAGCAATGAACACTCGATATTTAAAAGACGAATAAGAAAAAATAAGTTTATTTGCTTATACAAGAGAATATGAACATTAACAACCATGAAACAGAACAACCATTGAACAAATCTCGAATAAGTTCATGGAAAAACTGTATGATTTAAATGTCAGTGTTGCCAGTTGCAGAAAAATAAAAACATAGGAAAGTTAAAAAAAAAAAATGGAAATAACCATGAGGGGTAAATGCAACAAGTTTAAGAGATACATTAATATGGAAATAAAAACTCAAATTTATTTTTGTTTTCAATGTAAATTTTCAATAAAATTAAATATATTTAATTATAATTTAATTAATAATCTTAAACAGAAAAATATTTGCTTACATTCATTTTCAAGTTTTTAATATCTTTCGAAAAAAAACAACCACGTGGTCAAACTCCTAAGACACTTACAAAACTAACAATTAAATTTTGCATAAACTCATTCCTCCTTTTGATTTTCATCTTTCACCTAAAAATGTGTGTTTTTTATGAGTTCGTTTCATTTCAGGGCCGTGTACAGTACATTACAAGACAATAAAATCTTGCCATTTTGTATTATTCCAAAATGCAAATGACAAACAAAAAAAAACATATTTTGCATATTATTTATTGTTTATATTCCAAATATGTATACTATACATGTATGTGCATAGGTATATCTACATATGTTTTAAAATTTAAATTACACATGGGCAACGCATGCAAATAAATACTTGAATTTATTGAAGTGGCAACGTTGCTACGGAGTATTAATAAAAATAAATGAGAGAGAATGAAAACTATGAAACAAAGCCGGTTTCATTGAACAACCTCTGTGTGTTTACGACATGAAACGAAATGTGTTCATAGCAGCATTAATAAAACAAGAGTTTGT
This sequence comes from Pollenia labialis, assembly GCA_949318255.1. Taxonomy (NCBI): domain Eukaryota; kingdom Metazoa; phylum Arthropoda; class Insecta; order Diptera; family Polleniidae; genus Pollenia; species Pollenia labialis. The sequence goes on from OX439140.1 coordinate 102,663,820, forward strand.
TCGGTAATCTCAATTTTATTCGAACACGACTTTCAATGAATAAACATTTCAGTATGTTTATGAATGAAGTTGTTCATGCAGCCCTTTAATAAACATCTGCATGAAACTTAATAATGATGTTCATGAAACCTTCATTATAATTTTGTGTTCGCTTCATTCGTATTCAGTAAGATGAAACACTATGAAATGAAAGCAATGAACACTCGATATTTAAAAGACGAATAAGAAAAAATAAGTTTATTTGCTTATACAAGAGAATATGAACATTAACAACCATGAAACAGAACAACCATTGAACAAATCTCGAATAAGTTCATGGAAAAACTGTATGATTTAAATGTCAGTGTTGCCAGTTGCAGAAAAATAAAAACATAGGAAAGTTAAAAAAAAAAAATGGAAATAACCATGAGGGGTAAATGCAACAAGTTTAAGAGATACATTAATATGGAAATAAAAACTCAAATTTATTTTTGTTTTCAATGTAAATTTTCAATAAAATTAAATATATTTAATTATAATTTAATTAATAATCTTAAACAGAAAAATATTTGCTTACATTCATTTTCAAGTTTTTAATATCTTTCGAAAAAAAACAACCACGTGGTCAAACTCCTAAGACACTTACAAAACTAACAATTAAATTTTGCATAAACTCATTCCTCCTTTTGATTTTCATCTTTCACCTAAAAATGTGTGTTTTTTATGAGTTCGTTTCATTTCAGGGCCGTGTACAGTACATTACAAGACAATAAAATCTTGCCATTTTGTATTATTCCAAAATGCAAATGACAAACAAAAAAAAACATATTTTGCATATTATTTATTGTTTATATTCCAAATATGTATACTATACATGTATGTGCATAGGTATATCTACATATGTTTTAAAATTTAAATTACACATGGGCAACGCATGCAAATAAATACTTGAATTTATTGAAGTGGCAACGTTGCTACGGAGTATTAATAAAAATAAATGAGAGAGAATGAAAACTATGAAACAAAGCCGGTTTCATTGAACAACCTCTGTGTGTTTACGACATGAAACGAAATGTGTTCATAGCAGCATTAATAAAACAAGAGTTTGTTCGGTAATCTCAATTTTATTCGAACACGACTTTCAATGAATAAACATTTCAGTATGTTTATGAATGAAGTTGTTCATGCAGCCCTTTAATAAACATCTGCATGAAACTTAATAATGATGTTCATGAAACCTTCATTATAATTTTGTGTTCGCTTCATTCGTATTCAGTAAGATGAAACACTATGAAATGAAAGCAATGAACACTCGATATTTAAAAGACGAATAAGAAAAAATAAGTTTATTTGCTTATACAAGAGAATATGAACATTAACAACCATGAAACAGAACAACCATTGAACAAATCTCGAATAAGTTCATGGAAAAACTGTATGATTTAAATGTCAGTGTTGCCAGTTGCAGAAAAATAAAAACATAGGAAAGTTAAAAAAAAAAAATGGAAATAACCATGAGGGGTAAATGCAACAAGTTTAAGAGATACATTAATATGGAAATAAAAACTCAAATTTATTTTTGTTTTCAATGTAAATTTTCAATAAAATTAAATATATTTAATTATAATTTAATTAATAATCTTAAACAGAAAAATATTTGCTTACATTCATTTTCAAGTTTTTAATATCTTTCGAAAAAAAACAACCACGTGGTCAAACTCCTAAGACACTTACAAAACTAACAATTAAATTTTGCATAAACTCATTCCTCCTTTTGATTTTCATCTTTCACCTAAAAATGTGTGTTTTTTATGAGTTCGTTTCATTTCAGGGCCGTGTACAGTACATTACAAGACAATAAAATCTTGCCATTTTGTATTATTCCAAAATGCAAATGACAAACAAAAAAAAACATATTTTGCATATTATTTATTGTTTATATTCCAAATATGTATACTATACATGTATGTGCATAGGTATATCTACATATGTTTTAAAATTTAAATTACACATGGGCAACGCATGCAAATAAATACTTGAATTTATTGAAGTGGCAACGTTGCTACGGAGTATTAATAAAAATAAATGAGAGAGAATGAAAACTATGAAACAAAGCCGGTTTCATTGAACAACCTCTGTGTGTTTACGACATGAAACGAAATGTGTTCATAGCAGCATTAATAAAACAAGAGTTTGTTCGGTAATCTCAATTTTATTCGAACACGACTTTCAATGAATAAACATTTCAGTATGTTTATGAATGAAGTTGTTCATGCAGCCCTTTAATAGATACCTTCATCATCATTATCGCGCATATCAAGAAAACACTTCTTGAAAAAAATAAGTGAATTCAGCAGCCCCGATTTATCTTCAAAAACATCTCATTTTTGAGAATATGGCAAAAAGTTAAAAATATGCGAACCAGTGTAATTTAAATTAAACTATTGTGGTAAAAAAATTAAAATTTTTCCATTGTTTAAAATTAATAAAAACAAATATTATTGGAGTAATCTTATCAGTGAAATAAATTATTAATCGCAGTTTTGATTTATCTGTTATTTGCACATCACTATTAAAAAAATAAGAATTAAATAAATGGATGGAAATAATATTACTATACTAAAACTATTTAAAATTAAAAAAAAAAATTAGTTTAACAAACAATTTAGACCGCTCTGAAATATCTTTTCAAATTCTTATACACATATTATTTTCTATATAAAAATCTAATTTTCCTTTACACATACATATTTTATTTTAGATAAGTAGTAATTAGCCACAATCTCACGGATAAAGGCCAATTCATTTTCATTTTATATAATTTAATGATTTTTGTTTTGGCGATCTAAATTCGTCTTATATGTTATTTTAAAAAATTAACCATTTCAATAATTTTGTTACGATTAGCATACATATAAGCTTTGGCACACCACAACATATTTATTATTTTCTGATCGTTTTTTTCATCCATTGCAACATCTTCGGAAAGTTGAGGATTAAATCTGAAATTTAAAGAAAAGTAAACAAATTTATAAATACATGTGTAAAATAAACATTACGGTTAATTTCACCAAGCTCAGATATAATTAACTGTGTATGTATTACGAAAATTTCCAAATAACATACATATGTACATACATATGTATATCAAAGGCTCGTTTTCACAATCACACGAGTCTTATGTATTTCATAAAACTTTGTTAAACATTATCTCAAACCTTGAAAATTATAATTATTTTAATATTTTATTTTAATGTGTAATGATGATAGTTAAGTAAGTAAAACTTTGGGTACGTTCGTAAATGCATCACTGCGCTGCATCAGTGATTTCAAATGGTTATATATTTATCAGTGAAGTAAATGTGGACCAAAAAATTGTGAAATAATACACAAAAATAATAGTCACACAATAAAAAAAAATATAATTATTTTTTTATCGGCTAAAAAAAAAGTTTGCTTTTCTGATGCAGCGCAGTGATGCATTTACGAACGCACCCTTTGTTAAACAGACATCTAATAAGGGTATTAATTTCAAATTCTATTTGGTTGGAAAAATGGAAAAATTGTAAAAAGTGCAAACTATCAAAAAAAATCTGTCAAATAATTCGTGGAAGTAATTGATATCACAGAATATGCCAAGTAAGTGTTAAATGTGAATTAATTGATGATTTAATTGTATGTAAAGATACATTTTCATGAAAGCAATTAATATAAGCTTTAAAATATTACTATTATATTGAAGAAATGTTTACTTCATCTTTTCATTTCTTTTTTTTTAATTCTTTTTTAATAACTTTTTTTATTGACCTCATTCTTAACATGTATGTATGTCAAGGCGAATTGACTAGAAGGTGGGGTCAATTCAACATATCGCACTCGTTCAACAATACTGTATTAACTCAAAATTTTTATTTTTTCACTTTTTGGAAAAAATGGATACGTAATATTCGTATCTACCCACTGTAAAAATATTGTGCAATTTTGTCCACTTTTTTGTAATGAAACGGCTGCTTTAAAAATTCTTTTTCATATTCCTGTAATGTTAAATTGAAAATTGTTTTGCTTCTACTGAAAATTTTTAAATTTTGAGTTAATACAGTATTGTTGAACGGGTGCGATATGGTGTTTTTTTCTGTGGTCGACTTATCAAAGTTTGTATACAAACTAGTTTTTTATGTAAACAAACCTATTTTTATACTAGCAATATTTTTGACAACCCGACCACTGAAGCAGTGTTGTTGTAGAGTTGACCTCACCTTCTACTCAATACGCCTTGATGTATGTATTATTTCATTTTGAAAGTTAAATGAGAAAAAAGTTATGTTTGAAATGTTGTAACCAAAATGTATTAACAAAGTGGCCTCAGTACTGCACCAATGAAACAATAGAGAAAACAACAGGCATTTTGTTGCTAGAATTGAGACGGCAAATGTCAAAATGCCTTTATAAAAAATGTAAATAAACAAAAAAATGACGCCAAACGTTACACACGAAGAAAATCACTGCAAACAGCTGCGCTTGTTAGGTCACTTTATTAGTATATTTTGGTTGTAGATATAAAAAATAATTTTTTAAATCAGAGTTGTACAATGCAAGAGTTTATAAAAAGATATGAAATTTTTCGTAATTTGTATTAAAAATGAACAATTTTGTATGAATGGCAGCATCATCATTTCGTTTGACGTTTATAGCGGAAAATAACATTTTGTTATCCTGATTTTTTACACTTGGTTGTAGTTTGACAAAATTGTTACATTTGGTGGAATTTTTTTTTGTGGCTGTTGTAACAAAAATTACATTTTTCCAACAAATAAAAAAAACTGAAATGAATACCTTTACTATGAATTCAAATTCATAGACTGTCAAAAAAGGCAATCCAACATTATAGTTTGTATCAGAGAACTGCAAAAATCACTAATTTGCTTGATTTATACGCTTAAATTTACATCAATTATATGCCTGCGAAACAAAGTTCCACGTTGAGTAATATTGACATCGGTTCGTAAACATTTTTTTTTGTGCATAGACGAGTTAAATGATTGAACGTGATTTGTTTGCATTCATTAACGCGAAGAGGTTTGTTATGCTTTTATCTTAAAAAATCGTCAAAATTTTAACAAGATTCGTCAAAATCATCACAAACATATACCGAAATCGTAAAAAATCGTCAATTTCAATTCAATTTTTTGTTTAAAAAAGCATCTTAACAAAACAATTCAAAATTAATTTTGAATTACAAGTAAGTATAATTTATAAGTTCTTGAAAAATATATCGTTACCTGAAATGCAAAATGCCCTAACAAACAAAAAATTAAAAATCTAAATTTTTCATTGATTCTAATGTATTGCATCAACACAAATTTCCACTATAATTTTTGGAATCTTTCGACCAAAATTTGCGATTTTATTAGCAACAAACAAAAGGCCCTATATACAAATGATTAAATAATAAACGCTTAAAGTACAAGCTAACAGTTTGCATAATACGCAACATTGTAAATTGTCAAAACAACTAAAGAAAAATAGAAGAAAAATAAATTATAGACAGTGATTTATCTATTTATAATTGGAAATAGTTTTTGCATCTTCTGTAAAATTTCCAACATTTCACCAACATAGTTTTATGCCATGTTCGCACGGTGCTTTGGATTACTTCGCTCTCTCTTTTTATTGCTTATTTGAATTACCATGTTCGCACGGCATTTTCCTAATCGGTTTTGACAGTTTTTTTTTTTTTTTTTTATTAATTTTGTTTATTGCTAAATTTTATTGTTTGTTTGCGGTTACTTGCATTATGGTTAAATCTGATTTGCGTTTTTATATTGATTTGCGTCTCTATATTCGATTTGATTTTTTCACTGAAGTCATAATCACATGTGAAGAATTTTTTTATTTGCGTGTAAAAAGGCTTATTTCCATTTAATCCTGTTAGGTAAGTTATTCTTAGCATAGTTGCGTGTTAGGATGTTAGCAGTTAGTTTTTAATAAGAAGTGCATGAAAAGAAAATGCATTAGTTTGGAACCAAAATTGAACGTAGAAAAACTTTTATTCAGGTGAAAAGGCTGTTGATATAGACAGAACCCTTGGTTTAGCACCTTCAACAGTAAAAACAATTTGCAACAGAGATAGCGCTTAAATTAATCATTTAAAGATAGCTCGAGTTAATAGCAAATGAGATTTTATTTGTTATTTAATGTTTCTGTGAATGTGGATAAATGAAATAAATTTTTGTTATGTTTTTATGAAAATATATGTATATTTTTTATGTATTTGTTTTTAAATGATAAATATATTTTTACTTATTTTTATATCTAAGCCCACTTGCTGAAATAAATAGAATACAACGTAACCATATCAATTTCTTTAACATAAATAGAATTTCTTGCTAAAAATTTATATTTTTGAACCAATCAACAAAAAAATCAATAGAATAAATTGCCTCTGATTTGTAAAATTTAAATATTTGACGATTTTGTTAAATGTTCGTGACGAATTTTGTTAAAATTTTGACGATTTTTTAAGAAAAAAGCCTAACAACCCTGGGTGTATGACTTTGCTTTTTTTCAGTTTTTTTACTTGTATACAAGGTATATTTACACAAGGTAAACTCGTTGGCCCATATGTTTGTCAGCTGTTTACCTAAGTTGGAACACCAATGTCAAATTCCGTGTATATGAGCCAAAATTTGTACATGTGTGCGTTAAATTTATATGAAGACAATTTTGACAATTCCGTTCCACTCGGTTATTTTTATAGAGCAGCATGTCTACACTCCCAAATGAGTCTACCTTGTGTAAATATACCTTGCTTGTATACAAGGCGAATTTATTACAGGTGGTCTTAAAAGCCCTGCTGATATTAGCTAAAATCACTGTTGGATGTCAAAATTTTGTTAATTCTCTTTTATTATCTTTGTTTCTGTTTTGTTTTATTTCTGTTTTTGACATTGTACAATGATTTTACAAAAACAAATTGCTTGTGGTTTTTGTACGAGTTGTACTTGTTGTAGTACCGAGATTACCTGGGATGAATTCGCCTTGCTTGTATTCAGCGTTACCATGGTCCAATTAGTAGGTCTGCTTGAAATGCCTGCTGATTTTTTGCAGAGTTGTGTTTTTTACGTGCAATTGTTCTTGTAGCAATTGCTTTTGACATTTCTACCATTTTTTACATAAACAATTGCTTTTGTTCTTGACATCTTTATCATTTTTCACACAAACAAAATGCGTGTTGTTTTTTCTATTGTTGGATTGTTGTAGTTGCGCGCAGACCTACTAGTTGGGCCATGAGCGTAACCGTTGGATATTTTAAAAAAATAACAAAAAACATTTTATATTTACAAAAAAAAAAAAAAAAAAAAAAATAGCAACAAAAAGGTGCACCGCTTTTCAAATCTGAACGAGTTCCCCAAATTATGTTTTCTTGATGTTTTTTTTAAATTTATTAAAATTTCAAGATATAGGTATTTTATAAATGGTAAAAAACATTATGTAATAACTAGGGATATGATTTTCATGCACTAAAAAAAATCGAAACTAAGCGCTAAAAAAATATGCACTGAAAACTTAAAAACTGTTGATAAAAAATCGTTTTTAAATTTTACTGAAAACAAAAATCAAAAAGTAATTTCAATTTTTGGGAATACAAAAATTTTTTTTTTAATTTCAAAAGTTTTTGTTATTCGTGCTCAATTCCCAGTTTTTATTCTTGATAAAAACACTTGAAATTTATTGTTGATGGGATAAGCTATTCCTATGCGCATTTCACTGGTTGCTTAGGCCAGATCATCAGGAAACTTCATCCATAAAGATTTTAGAAAAACTAAAGATATTAAACCAAATAAAAATGTTAAACGTATAAGACTTATAGCAACAGTTCTACTTGTAACAATATCAAAGCTTAAACAAAACAACATCAACAATAAACAGTGGCTTTATCTCATCTTACATTCCCCGTTACAATTAGTTGAAATTCTCTCAACATTAATTGTAGTTGTAAGTAGGTTAAGAAAAACAAAATAAAAACAACAACAACTTACAAAAGATGTTGTCAATTAAGTGTTTTTTAGGCCGTGCACCCGCCTGTTTATTATCAAAAAGTAATTTCAATTTTTGGGAATACAAAATTTTTTAATTTCAAAAGTTTTTGTTATTCGTGCTCAATTCCCAGTTTTTATTCTTGATAAAAACACTTGAAATTTATTGTTGATGGGATAAGCTATTCCTATGCGCATTTCACTGGTTGCTTAGGCCAGATCATCAGGAAACTTCATCCATAAAGATTTTAGAAAAACTAAAGATATTAAACCAAATAAAAATGTTAAACGTATAAGACTTATAGCAACAGTTCTACTTGTAACAATATCAAAGCTTAAACAAAACAACATCAACAATAAACAGTGGCTTTATCTCATCTTACATTCCCCGTTACAATTAGTTGAAATTCTCTCAACATTAATTGTAGTTGTAAGTAGGTTAAGAAAAACAAAATAAAAACAACAACAACTTACAAAAGATGTTGTCAATTAAGTGTTTTTTAGGCCGTGCACCCGCCTGTTTATTATCAAAAAGTAATTTCAATTTTTGGGAATACAAAATTTTTTTAATTTCAAAAGTTTTTGTTATTCGTGCTCAATTTGATATTGTTACAAGTAGAACTGTTGCTATAAGTCTTATACGTTTAACATTTTTATTTGGTTTAATATCTTTAGTTTTTCTAAAATCTTTATGGATGAAGTTTCCTGATGATCTGGCCTAAGCAACCAGTGAAATGCGCATAGGAATAGCTTATCCCATCAACAATAAATTTCAAGTGTTTTTATCAAGAATAAAAACTGGGAATTGAGCACGAATAACAAAAACTTTTGAAATTAAAAAATTTTGTATTCCCAAAAATTGAAATTACTTTTTGATAATAAACAGGCGGGTGCACGGCCTAAAAAACACTTAATTGACAACATCTTTTGTAAGTTGTTGTTGTTTTTATTTTGTTTTTCTTAACCTACTTACAACTACAATTAATGTTGAGAGAATTTCAACTAATTGTAACGGGGAATGTAGGATGAGATAAAGCCACTGTTTATTGTTGATGTTGTTTTGTTTAAGCTTTGATATTGTTACAAGTAGAACTGTTGCTATAAGTCTTATACGTTTAACATTTTTATTTGGTTTAATATCTTTAGTTTTTCTAAAATCTTTATGGATGAAGTTTCCTGATGATCTGGCCTAAGCAACCAGTGAAATGCGCATAGGAATAGCTTATCCCATCAACAATAAATTTCAAGTGTTTTTATCAAGAATAAAAACTGGGAATTGAGCACGAATAACAAAAACTTTTGAAATTAAAAAAAACAAAAATTTAAAAAATTCAGTCTATTGTTATTCAAATATCTTTAAAAAATTAACAGCCTGGCCCACGATGTCGACAAGAACATTTTTCCCGTATATTAACATTGAAAACAAAAGCAAATTTTAGTTTCTTATTATTGTTTTCAATGTTAATATACGAAAAAAATATTCTTGTCGACATTGTGGGCAAGGCAATTAATAACTAATTTAAGTTTTGTTTGTATATTCGTAATCACGTTTATATGCATATATTGCAGGCGGTGTTCGATGAAACACTCGTGGGCTTTCGTAAAATTAATTAATGCCTTATTTAACCCTTAAAAATTATTTTCTTGGATACAGTGGTCTGAAAACATAATTTCAAACCATGCGTCACAAATAAAATTACATATAAGTTCTAAAACTTTTTGGCACTTTGGAATAGGAATATTGGACAATATAGCAAATATTGCTTCAACTCCACCTAATCTTATGGCTCATTTTGACTATCTCAACTTTATTTTAATTTAACTGCAATTATTTAACGCAAATAAATATTATTATATAAGCTCAGTAAAAAAAAAATCATTTAGATTAAATACTTCATGGCGTTTGGCGCGTGTACTTTTTTAATTATAGCGAAGAACTAAAAATGCAGTTCTTAATATTTGTCCATGCCCTACACGTTAAAATGCAGCCTTGATCAAATGAAAAGTATTATTGTTTAGAAAAATTCTAAAAACGATGAAGTCCCTGCAGATAACGAGACTAGTCCATACAAACATGTAAAGAGTAGTCCATAAAGGTGCAGGAGTACTCCAAATATATGGTTAAAAGGTGGTCTATTTAACATTACGAAGTCCTAGGAGTGGACCATATAACCAAGTTTTGCATTACAACGGAATAGTCTTAAAACTACTCCATTTTCATACATATTCTAGTGGACTAGTTTTGAAACTACTCCATGATATACTCCAGAGGATTAGTTTTAACTTCGTTTGAAAACGAAAACATTTCGTTTAAAAACGAAGACATGTCGTATCACTACAAACTGTTTTTAACATTGACATGGTCCATGCTTGCATAACATTGGACCAGTCCAGGAAGTAGTCCTTTTTATCAAAATGGATCACGTAGTCCAATATTAGCTCTGTTCCACATGCATAACGAAACAGTCCGAACTTGCACAAAGTTACCCAAAAGCGATCCACATAACAATTTTTGTGCAATAAAGAGAGTAATTGAGAGAGTAATTTTTTTCATTTGGTGTACAAATTTGCACGAACTTTGGGTAAGTTCGGACAAGAAAAAACAATCAGCTGTTTTTGTTTACATATGAAACTGATAAATAATTCAGGAAATTTACAAGTAAAAGGAAAAGTTAAATTTTAATTAAAAAACATATTAAAAAGCAAAATGTAAGGTTTTTGTGAAAAATTAAAGTGGTTAAAACGTTATTGCATACATATTTCCCTTAATCTTTAATGTAAAAAAAAACAAAATATAAAAAATTACAATGATGCAAATGTTTTAGTTTTATAATGTTATGACTTTTAAGCGTCTTAAATCACTTAAATAGATCTTAATTTGAAAAGTAAGCAGCATTAGTATTTGAAGATGTTCAAAAATGGTTTTTTGCGTTCCAGCAATTTTGGGTAGTTTCGGCAAATTTAGAGAGTAATTTTCATTTTACTCTCATTAGTCCGAACTTGCCCGAGATCTTGTGGAACACACCTATTATCTGCAGGAGTCGTATGGGATATCATATAATTTTTCGTAATTCTTGTCATTTTCATAACACATTGCATTTATGTTTACTATCATCATATCATATTACTTGAGTTTTTGACATGTATTTTAATTTTTACTTAATTAGTGCTTATTTTTAGGATATAGGTTATTTTAAATTTAGACTTTATAGTATAATATATAACATTTTTAAACAATTCACAAAGTGTTCTTACTATTCATGTCATATTGGTGGTATTTGCTAAAAATCTAGATAATTTCATAGCAATTATGTTTTAAATATGGTTTCCGGCATATGTCCTCCCCGGCTACGAGTTACATGTACAAACTGTGGTTAACTTTTTGTTATGAATACGGCTGTTAAAATCTAGCGCTTTAAAAAATTGCAGGAATATTTAAAAAAATCAAAACAAAAACATTAACATTTTAAGCTGTACATTAGGGGTATAACTTTTGAACAATTTTTTAAATTATCAAAAAATACCATATAGACCATGGACATCTATGATAAAAATTGGGGTCACTTTTTCGCGGGCGTTAAAAAAGTTCCCCCCCGAATCACTTTGAAGTTTAGTATTTGTATTTTTTGTTGTTAATTAAAAATACAATATCTCTATTGTAAAAACAAAAAACATTCAGTTCTGTTTTACTATTTCACAAATAAGCCTTATACCACCAATTATACTACATCCAAACAGTTAAAATTATGTTAAAATAACACGGAAACTCTTTTTATGAACAAAATGGAAAAAACGGTTTGGGGGGGAGGTTTTTTATCCAAATTGATCTCAAAAAACTGTTTTCTTGATATATACATCAGTGGCCACCCCTTCGTGATAAGTATTTTTTTTTGGTTATACCCCTACTGTACATACTTCAAACCTCAAAGTAACTTGCGAATCAAATTTTAATTTACATGTCGCACTTGATCAACAAGAGAATACTAACTCAAAATATAATAATTTTCAGTAGAAGTAAAAAACATTTCAAGTTAAGGCCCAACTATAATATACATATGCTGGCTTAAGCTACTGTGAAAAATTAATAAAAAAAAAATTATTAAAAAAACAAAAATAAAATCAAATAATATTTTATTCTGTACGGAAAGTGCGATCTGTTTCGCACCTTACTTAAGTAAATGCCTGTTTCATAAAATTAACCAAAAAGTTTTCTTAAGTTCAATATGGTTCGACACATATGAAGCACCTGAATTCGCACCATTGCATAAGCTAACTTAAGAATTGATATTTATTCTTATTTGACCTTTATTTTATAACTTCTTAAGAATATTATAGTTGGGCCTTTAAACCTTTAATAAATTAATTGTTTTTGAGTTACGCGAATATACGTTGGGCAGCTTCCTCCATTATCGAAATAACGGTATATCTCGAAAACAAGAGACAACCTAAAAAACGGTTAGCACCACTGGACTCAGCGTGCCCGAATTAGGTTAAAACGCTTAGTGCCCGGCTTGTCTGTTTTTTTGCAACTAGCACAGTGTACTTATTGCTCAAAATTGTAATATTAAAATTCTTCTTTTAGATTATTTTGGGCAGCTTCTTCCATTATCGAAATAACGGTATATCTCGAAAACAAGAGACAACCTAAAAAAACGGTTTGCACCACTGGATTCAGCGTGCAAGAATTAGGTTAAAACGCTTAGTGCCCGGCTTGTCTGTTTTTTTGCAACTAGCACAGTGTACTTATTGCTCAAAATTGTAATATTAAAATTCTATTTTAAGATTATTTTGGGCAGCTTCCTCCATTATCGAAATAACGGTATATCTCGAAAACAAGAGACAACCTAAAAAACGGTTAGCACCACTGGATTCAGCGTGCCCGAATTAGGTTAAAACGCTTAGTGCCCGGCTTGTCTGTTTTTTTGCAACTAGCACAGTGTACTTATTGCTCAAAATTGTAATAATAAAATTCTATTTTAAGATTATTTTTTAAAGGTTGCGAAAGAAAAAAATCATATCTTAAAAATGAAAAAAACACCTCCTTCAAAGTTTTAGAATTTTTAAAGTACAGTTTGAGGTCTAATATAAAAAAAACATCAGCCAAATAAAAAAATAGGTTTTTGACTTAGTCCGTTTTTAAAATTTAATATTTTGCAGATACATATTACATTTTTCAAAAAAAAAAAAAACAATTTTTTTCAATACATATATGGTTTGTAGCCCCAAGTATTCTCTTTAAAATGACACTAACCTCATCTGCGTATGTAAAGTGGTTTTCGAGATATTGAAGAAATAAACTCAACACATTTGGCTAATTCGGCGAAATTATGACATTTTAAATATGACATAACTTTTGAAAAAAAATTTAAAAATTATTTTTGTTCATATATATTCCTAATAGGATAAAAGGAATCTTCTCACCAAATTTCATTAAAATCGAAAGGGGGCGTGACCCACTATTGGTCGATTTGACATGGAATTACCCATATTTCGACACCGGTTAGATTTAAATAAAACGTATCGATATTTTCCAAAAAATTAAGTTAATACCCTCTTGTTGATCAACTGCGATGTGTGAAATAAAGGTTTTTCAAAAATGAAATTTATGATGCAAAATTTTTAAGTGTTAAATGTGAAAAAGGGTGGTTTTTTAGGCGATATAAATATTGGAACTAAAAACTTTCAATATGTCAAACATGTTTCTCTCATTAAAAAAATATTATCAAATTTTTCAGTAAAACTTTTAAAATTTTATAAAAAAAAACTTTGAATTATTCGATTAATCCAAACTGTTGATTAATTCACTAACTACTAATACATAGCAATTTTTATTCAACGGATTAATCGCTTATACAACAAGAAAGGATTAATAAATGAATATTAAAAGTAATATTTACCTATAATAAGGAATACCAATTGTACTGCACCAAGCACGAGCCCGATCAACGACTCTGCCATCCGAAGCGGTTGCTTGATCAACAAGCAAATTTCCTTTAATTTTGCAATAATAAAATTAGAAAGATATATGTACCAGTTTTTTGAAAGTAGAAATTATTTATATGTATATTTATATGTGACAGTTTCAGATAAAAGGGACCTATGGATGAAAAACCCGATTTTTACTTTTTTGGTGATTCCTAAAATAGACAATACGCTCTTTCTAATGAAGCAAACCGCAGTTTTCTAACTTCATTACTCTTGTCATAAGTAAGCTTTAAAATACAACTTTGATAAGAAAAAAAAAATTTGTTAACATAAATATCGTTTTTATCCAAAACTCAATTTTTGCCCATTGGTCCCTTTTAACTGAAACTGTCAGATATATTTAAGAAATTTTACCAATAGTTGAGATTCCATATGCTAACTTTGCAGTATCCCAGATACTTTCAGGGCGAAAAACATCAATATCTTTAAGTTCGGTAACAGGAATTAGACCAGTACCCAAGGACACCACTACAGAGATCTAAAACAATTTTTAACAGTTTCATGAACACATTAATATATATTGAGGATAATTTAAAAAAATGTAACAGTTACCGGTACAGCTTCATTTTCAAGTCCAACGCTACGCAAAGCCATATTATATTCATGAATTTCGGTCATTGCGTCCAAAGTAGGATTATTGGCAATTAGGCCACCATCTAAAAATCGACCAAAAGCTCTGTTGGGAAGAGAACATTAGTATAACGTTATATATCGCACTGATTTCTCTAAAGAGAGGCAACTCAAAATTTTTAAATTTTAACTTTTTGCAAGAAATCGATATACAGTGGTTAGATATGACCACTGTAAACATCTTAGATCAATTTCTATAGTATTTTGCAAAAAAATACAATTGTATACCCCTTTGTAGTATAAGAGTACATATAAAAATAAAACAGTATTTTGTCGCTACTGCAAATTTGTAAAATTTGAGTTAACCCCCCTTTTGAGGGCCAAATACACTTGTCAAATGCTTGTCCAGCAAGCGAATTCACTCGTGTTCGTGTGCTACATGTAATATTAGCTGTCATATAAAATTTTTTTGATTTTTCATCCAGCATCGTCGCACAGAGGAGTATTTGGCCTGAAAAGCTGGCCAAAAAGGCAAAACTGAATTTTAAGAAATCTTAAGAACTAAGTACGCAGCTCGACAGCCAACAATATTTTACATTATATGTATTGTAAATTTTGAAGACTTTTAGTTGCGATTTGTAGCTCTGAGACCCTGCTAGTCAGGAAAGTGAAGAAAATTATATGAGATTTAAATGTTTTTTTCGGTTTCTGGATGTTTATATGATATTTTTTTTGCGGCTAAACGAATAAAGGTTTACCAAAGATTATTTTTTTTCGCTGAAAGGTTTGATCAAAAGTTATTTAAAAAAGAAAAAAAAAATTTTAAATATGTTGAATATTCATGTTGAAACAATTCGTTCAAAAGCTAAAAAAAACAAATTATATACTTTTTTGCAAAAAAAGGAAAAGAAGAGGTTTTTAAAAGTGAGGTTAGCATGTCTACGAATTATGTTTAATACCACAATAAAATTTGGAATCTCTTATTTTAGAAACCAAAAAAAAAGTGTGCGCAAGTTTGCGCCATTATTTTTGACGATTTTTTTAAATTTTCACATTTCTTCTATTTTTGCTCATCGGACACTTTTTCTTATACCTTTATATCGTTATAAACAACATAAAGATTTTTTTCGGACCCAGCAACTGCATCGAAAATCACTGGAAAAAATGAAGAATTAATCAACCGCCTGAAAATAATATTGGAAGCAATAACTAGCGGACACCGAATAAATATTGAGAAATTTGAGGAATATGCACATAAAACTGCCGAAATATATGTGCAACTTTACAACTGGCGCCCCATGAGTCCTACGATGCACAAGATTCTTATTCATGGCGGAAGTGTTATAAAGCAAGCAATCTTGTCAATTGGACAATTGCCAGAAGAAGCTGCCGAGGCCATAAATAAGCACTTACGATTATATCGTACGAATTATTCGAGGAAATTCAGCAGAAGCGATACAAATCGAGATGTCGTGAATAGCTTATTTCTGAGCAGTGACCCTTTTATAAGCTGCAGTACGCAAAGAGAACGGAATAATAAAAAAGCTTTTTCATCAGAAACCATCGCACTTCTTCTTCCTGACACCGATGATGCAGCTAATGAGGATACACATACGACATAATAATTAGTAAGTAGAGTTTTTTTCCCGGACTTTTTCGATTCCCGGGAAAGCGGGAACATTTTTTAAATTTCTTGGGATCCCGCTTCATATATATAATACAAAGTAAATTTTGTTTTTAATTAATGAACAAATTAATTGAAGATTGAAAAAGGAACTTGAATTATTAGTACCTCACGCTTTTATAACATAAACATAACAATTTAATTCATAAAACAATAATAACAAAAAAAAAAAAAAATTGAGGTACTCAAGATATGAGATCAAAAAGTTAAATAATAAAATAGATAAAATATTTAAAATAAATATATAACATTTTAACGGCTTAGGAAATAACTGTCTGACACACGCAAAGCGCTTAGTAAGTCGTCAAAAAGTATATTTCTGATTTTATTTACGAATTATCATGTTACCGAAAAATTTCGTTCATTTTTTACCGAGGTTGGACAAATAGTTAAAAGTGCACCGTTGTAATATGCTTCGGATTCACAATAAGAAGCAATTTTTTCTTTTTTATTAACAACGTCTTTGTCAGTCAAATGCATGTCAAGGTTTTTTAAGTTGTATTTTGTAGTATCTTACACGAGTCTCCAAAATGTTATTTTATTTCGGTTTCCCCACACTTCACTGTTATATAAACCAACACAAATTTAGAAAATTTGTGTTCATCGCCTAATAAACATATCGCTCCTTCATTGCATCATAGCCATATCTCAAAAAATCAAAAATTTTAAGTAACTTTAGCAAAGTTTTCCTTCACATCTTCTCGTAATATATCTCAAACTGAACCGTAGTTATAGCAAAATATATCTTTAAATCGGTGCATTTTGAAAACTTTAATCGCATTTTGCCAAGATCGTTTGTTTTTGTAGATATGACTATGTTGCAATAAAGGAGCGATATGTTTAGGTATCTTCTATTTTTAAGAGTTGTTAATGGACAATGAAACTTTACTGCCTGCATCTTAATTTTAATTAATGCACTTTATTAACTCTTCACTTCACTAAATGTAATAATTATCAACTGTTGCACTGCCCATTCTGCTTTTAGTAGATTTATTGCATCAGGAGACATTGATTTAAATATGTACTCACTTCTTGTAATTGATCTAATCCGCCACCCATCCACAGATGCTAATTTTTAGAGAATAGAAAACTAAATTTTAAAATACAAATAGCTGTTTTCTGAAATGATGAAGAATTTTTTATTTCCCGGGATCCCGCAAGAAAATCCCGGGAAAACGGGAAATAAAATAATTGAAATTCCCGGAATTTTTATTAGTTTATAAAGAATTAAATAATATAAAATAAATATAATAAAGCCTTTTTTCATAAAAAAATACTGTTTTATAAGAGCCTTACAATTTTCAAAATTTTTTTTTTAATTAACTACACTGTAAATCATATGTATGTATGTACATTAGGGGTATAACCAAAAAAAATACCTATCACGACGGGGTGGCCATTGATGTATATATCAAGAAAACAGTTTTTTGAGATCAATTTGGATAAAAAACCTCCCCCCCAAACCGTTTTTTCCATTTTGTTCAAAAAAAGAGTTTCCGTGTTATTTTAACATAATTTTAACTGTTAGGATGTAGTATAATTGGTGGTATAAGGCTTATTTGTGAAATAGTAAAATAGAACTGAATGTTTTTTGTTTTTACAATAGAGATATTGTATTTTTAATTAACAAAAAAAATACAAATACTAAACTTCAAATGATTTGGGGGGGAAACTTTTTTAACGCCCGCGAAAAAGTGACCCCAATTTTTATCATAGATTTTCATGGTCTATATGGCATGGATAGGTATTTTTTGATAATTTAAAAAATTGTTCAAAAGTTATACCCCTAATATACATACAGTCTGTCAAGAATGAGTTTAAACCTTTAAAATCAACATTTGTTAATTGAGTTTTGCGATTTATACCAACTTTTATTCCTTAGGAATGTGGCTTTTAGAAAAGTCTTTAAAAATTTAAACTTGAAAACAAAAAATTTGACGCATTTTGCATGTAAATTTTTTTTTCGCCATTAAAGTTTTAATAACTCCAAAATAGTAATAGATATAAAATAAATGTGTATGGTTAGTTTAAGCAGAATTTTCCGGTGCATCTTCTGATCCTCCTGCTATTAAAATCGGAGAACACGTTTTCAAGTTATGACAAAATATATAAGGCAACCCAACGATTTAACGGGTGATGTATGCCACGCCTTTAAAAGAAATTCATATTCAAAATCCATATACATAGTCCACATACTTTTATTTCTAGGGTAGAGAAAAATTTTTTTGTTGCGCAGTGTAATTTTTTCAAAATCTGCCACTGGACTTTTTATATCATACTACTCCTAAAACTATCAAAAAACTAAAACTTTTAATTCAAAAAACACGTTTAATAATTTATGTCAGCTTTTCAGGCCAAATACTCCTCTGTGCGTCGGTTTGACACACTAAAACATTTTCACTAATACCACCACAATGCTTGATGAGTATTTTGATCGGTGTATTTGGGCCTTTTGAGGAACCAGTGCGATTTCTAAATATAATATGTTAAGGTTGTCCTTGTTTTTTTGTTTTCGATTATCAAAAAAAGAAGGTGACTTTTATGTTAGGTTATGAAAAAAAAAAAATTTGTACAAACATTTAAGCTGGATTGTTAAAAAATTGACACGAGGGTTTAGGTCCGTGAGAACGAAATTGGGAAAAAATGAATTGAAAGAGCACGTAAATACCCAATAGTCTCACCTAAGGAGGTAAAATATATGAGCAACCCTCATTATTTCTGTGTTCCAAATATTTCTCTAGAACAAATTATCCTTCAATCTTTAACACTTCAGGGGCTCCCTTACAAAAAAATTTAAAACAATAAAAGCACACCAAGTACAAAAGCTTTGAATGTTAATCGGATCGTAAAACCAAACCCTTCGGCTACTGCAGCTGTCGACGATAGAGCCTCCACTTCCACTTCCAATACTTACAGAATACAAATGATAATTTTTTTTTTCATTTATTTATTGAATCTTCATATATTAAATATGAACTAACAATAATTAATCAATCTTATTCTAATGCTTTATTTTATGTCCTGCCAGTGCCAGACAAAAATGTTCTTCATCACGGGTTCTGTTCACATATATAGGTGGTTATCGCTCATCTTAATGGGTAAGTGCTACAGTGTCTCTTCTCCTTAAGCGAGAGTGGCCGTTATCATTTAAAATATTTCGAGCTAGTGGATTTGGGTGCAACTCTAGTCTTTTTAAATATTTTACCGCATACTTCGTAATAATAGTCCTAACCAGTGGCACATAGAGATCCTTGTGGATATTTAAGTTTTTAACATACCAAGGGGCAGCTGTAATTATTCGAGGTTTATTTTGGCGCCATTGAATTTTTTCGATATTTGAGGCCGAGGCAGTGCCACATAGTTGAATACCGTAGCACCATATTGGCTTTTAAATAGCGTTGTAAAGTAGTAGTTTGCAATCGAGACTAAGAACAGAATTTCTTCCAATAAGCCAGTTAATTTAAATTGCTTTTAGTTTCATTTGGGTTAATTTTGCTTCTATATGTCATTTCCATGTTAAACGCCGATCTAGATGAATACCAAGATATTTGACATGCGATTGTTGAGGCACTAGTTGATTATTGATTTTAATAGAGGGGCATGTTTCCCGACGCAAGGTGAATGTTATATGTACGCATTTGTGCTCATTGACCTTTATTCTCCATTGTTTTAACCACAGTTCTAGTTGAAATATATGATCCTGCAGGTATCGAGATGCTTCAGGACTGTTCTCGTGTACGCTTAGAAAAGCTGTATCATCAGCAAAAGTTGAGGTTAGGGTGTAATTGTTTGTTGGCATTTCCTAGATATATATAAGGTCAAAAAGTGGGCCCAGGATGCTTCCCTGAGGGACTCCAGCTTCAATTGGCTGAGGAGAACTTAAATAATCACCTTCTTAAATAAGGAATTTTCGACCGACCAGGTAGCTTTCTAACAGTTTGTGTGTACTAACCGGTAGGTTTAGCTTCAATTTATGTAACAAGCCTACATGCCAGACTTTATCAAAAGCTTGAGAAACATCTATGAAGAGAGCGGAGCAATATTTTCTTTCTTCAAAGGTTTTTCTTATGGCGTTTACTATCCTATGGGTTTGTTCAATTGTGCTATGCTCTCTTCTGAAACCGAATTGATGTTTAGGTATACACCCATTGTCATTTAAAATTTGGGTTAATTTTGACGCTAAGAGCTTCTCTTAGATTATAAGCTAATAGGCCTATATGACTCAACTTTTGTACTTTTGTGTGATCTTTTCCTGGCTTTGGTATCATCTTTATTAAGGAGACCTTCCATTCTTGAGGGTAGTATTAATAAATAATTTCCTTTGCGAGGTAGCTCCAAAAGCATTTTGTTACTGATATTATCAATACCAGGTGCCTTCTTGGTGTTTAATTCACAAATAGCCTTTTCTATTTCCTTTATTTATATTCCTTAGGGGGATAGCTGCTCTAACATAAACAGGCGGCAACTCGTCCGCTATATCGTCAGGTATATTTGGGGTAAATACGTTTTTCAAATGACTTACAAACAGGTTTCCTTTTTCATTATCATTTCTTGCCCAACTTCCATTCAGGTTTCTTTATGGTGGTTTCGAGATAACTGGTCTTCTGATTGTGGAGTTGCATTCAGGTCCTTATTTTTCCACGGAAGCCGTTTTCTGAGTCTGCAGTAATTTTCTTAGCCTTTTTGTACACTCTTTTAATTCATTTGTAAGTTGAGGGGATCTGTGCAATTGCCATTCTCTTCGCACTCTCCTTTTTTCATTCAAGAGGCGCTCTACATCTGTAAAATATATTTTATTATAATTGGTTTTTTGAGGGTTTTGCTGGAATGTTGAACAGCTAGTTTAAGATATCTGTCAAAATTGACAATAGAGAGATCCACATTTTCCGGTGTGCTAAGCGGTATATTTTCTGTGCAATGGGTACTGAGATATTTTTTATATTTTAACCAATTTATTTGTGTAGCTGACGCTATGTAACCAGAGGGAGATACAATTCTATTGGTGTTTGTTATGGTAACTATTGTAGGTATGTGATCAGAGGATAATTCTAACGAAGCTTCAACGTGAATCGTTTCTGTGGGGATATTTTTAACCTCGCCGAAATCGATGACATCTGGAATTTTTTGCGGATCAGCAGGCCAATATGTTGGTTGTCCGCTCGCGACAACATTTAAATTTATTTTAGAAATTGTATTAAACAAAACACGACCATTTGGTATTATTAGTCGTGACCCCCAGAAGGTATGTTTAGCATTTTAATCGCCAACAGCCAGGGAACAGGGCCACAATGACTTACATATAATATTTATAATATTGGCTCTCTGATATTTCAAATCTAAGTGGTGAGTATAGGGATGAGATTAATATGTTTCGATTCAGCTCTTCAACACAAATTTTTGTTTCTTGAAGATAATCTTCACGATGATCACACATTAGGTAGTGTTTGATTCAGGTTTTTATCAAAATGGCAGAACCTCAACAAGCTCTATCTCGAGGGTCCTTGGTATCATATAGTGTATAACCATTGATTTTAAACGAATTTCTTGAGGTCAAATGAGTTTCAGAAACCATCATGACATCAATTTGTTTATTTTTAAGAAAGTATTATAATTCATTTTTATGTTGGCGGATGCCGTTTGCGTTCCAAAACCAAATTTTTAAACAGTTCATGGTTTGTTAAGTACAGCTTGCAATAACATCGCTTGCATTCTAAGAATCTCCTGCATCATATTACCCATTGTGTTTGTAAAATTATTTGCTGTTTGCACTAATGTTTCCATGGTTTTTTCTAGACGACTTAAATTAGAAACTGGAGTTTCATCATTACTTGGCGAAGCACCTTGCATTGGCACATGGTTTGATTTTAGGACATTAGCATAAGAGGTTCTGTTATTACTAGGCTGCGGAGCCTGAATGTCATTAGTGTTTACTTGATTTGGTACCTGCATTTGAGGGAGATTACTTTTCGGTCCAACCGACTGCTTGACGATATTATATACAGGGCATCCTCTTTAATTGGCAGTGTGATTGCCGCCACAGTTGCTACATTTTTTTACATTGGGGTCATTTTTAGACTTATTGCACTAGACTGTACCATGTAATTCACCACATACTACGCAAACAAGGGGTTAATAGGCAGTTGAGACATTGAACGGGACCATTTCTTTTGTGCGGCTCCTCTATAGTTATTCTTCTGTAAAGAATATATTTTAAATTATAAATAGGATGCGTTTCATTTTTTTTAAGCCTAACGTCGCCAGGTTCTAACTCCACTCGAAATGATGGTTGGGGGTTTTTTTCCTATTTTTAATATTTGTGACGTTTTTTATTTTAAAGCCTTTCTCTTCCAAAAAGGTTTTAATTTCTTCAGGGTCCACGCACGAGTCTATGCCCTTGATCACTACCTGAAGACCTTTGTTGCTCTTCAGTTGATATGTATAAAAGCTTTTTTAAGGGCTTCGAATTTGTTTGTTAGTTACGAAAATCATTCTCATGATTAACCTGTATTTTTGTCTCGTTTATATTACCACGCTTTATTGCCGCTACGTAAAACGAATTTTCACCTATTACCGAGATCACGCTCTTTATTAACTCACTTGAGTTTTGCTCCCTAAGATATATCGGGGGTGGCTTAGAAGATTTTATGACGTTTGGTGCTTCAGAGGATTCATCCTACAGAATTGCAAAATGATTTTGAGAGTTTATTTTATCAAAAGTTGGTACTTTTGAGGCCGAAGCAACTGCTGCAGTGGTAGGGCTGCGACCCCGTTTAAGTACTGTTATATACCTGTACATACCCATACCAAAAAAAAAAAACCCTGAAGAAGGCACACAACGGAGTGTAAATTTTTTAAAAAAAAAGAGACCTCAAGCTTAATAAAATAATAATAAAAATTTAATTATAAGGAAGCCCCAATAAAAAATAATAAAATAAAATTTAACCGTGGTTTTATTTTGTGGAGTGAACATTTATATAAAAAAAACAAATAATTAACTCACCAATTTTTCATCCCACGAAGACTTACAGGGCTGGGGTCTAATCACCGCATACGACATCGAAATTATTTATTTTGGTGATTAGACCCCTGCTGTCTCTCGGAATTTTGAGTTCTTTGATCGTTAGAGTTTAATGTAAATATTCACTCAATTTTGTTGTGTAAGGGTAAAATGTGTATGGTATTTAACTTATAAAAATAAATTTAACAGAAAGAATTTAATAATGTTAAATAACATCATATAAAATTGGACAATTAATACAAAAAACGAATATTAGATTGACGGAAGGAGATAAAATAATTTTTAAATAAATTAATGTACATCCGGTTAGTTAGACAAAATTGCTTAAAATGACGATTTGGTTTTATATGTTTTGATTTGTTAACTGATTCACAAATGGAAGTGAACAAGATGCTCTCTGAATTGGAATTTAAGAAATATTTTTTAAGGTGCCCACGGACTCATTTTAGATATATTAAACCGCAATAATGAACCAAAACAAAAAAATTTTACTAAAAATTTGTAAAAATTAATGGCCTTCAGTTAAAAAAAATTATTGTTTAGAGTTCCAGAATGTTGATATTTAAGATTTTGCACTTTCTCCAAATTTTCGCTTCCCAATTCATATCTAATTCAGGTCCTTGTGCTAAAACCAAATAATCAACGTAACAAAAAAATCCATTGTACAACAAAGTTTTTAGTAAAATAAACTATTCTTACCAAATAATCCAGACAACTTGTGCAGAAAATTCAAAATTGTATAATGCGCGGGATAAATGGCAAAACAATGAAATTTCACTTATTATTATGTATGTACGTTTGTTAAACACAAATAAAAAAAATTATTGAAATGTTTAATTTCAAAATACAATTTTCAAATGATTCAAAAAAACCCATATTTTCAATGCTAATGTGTTAACAAAATCAAAAGTAAAAACAATACTTGGAAACTTGTTAGCAAAGCCTCACAAAACAGTTGCAGTTTGTAGAATAGTTCTTAAAAAAAAAACTGAAACTGGAAAAGGCGAAACAAAATTTTTGTCCACATCGCATTTATACCCAAATATCCTTCGCATGATAGGTTCCCTTATTTCCCGATTAAATATCCTGCACCTCATAGTACACCTGTCCAATTTTGCGCAATACTGTTGCCTTGATTCCCACCGGAGCCAATTAAGCATTAAAGTATTCAGCCTTAGAACTTTGGTTGAATGTCCGTCTGTACACTTCCTGTCCCACTTTAAAGTTCCTTGTCCGAGACCTCAAATTATATGTCCGAGCATTTTTGTCATATGCTTTACGCATGTAGTCCATAATTTTGTTACGAATCAAAAAAAATTCGTCTTGTCGTTCGTCAACAGAGTCCGTCTCTGCCAAAATTCCTAGTTTACGTAAAAGTTCATAATCCTTACCATTAGTCAACATGTTCTGACCGAAAACTATTAGGTACGGTGTTCTTCCTATGGATTGATGTATGCTGTTACGCAATGAGCAGTTAATACTAGGCAAATATACATCCCACGAGCGCTGATCATCCTCACATAACTTCTTAAAGCCTCGTTTATTGAGCGGTTCACCCGTTCGCTTGCATTCGATTGGGGACTATAAACAGCCGTTAAAATGTGTTTAATACCATTCTTCTTCAAAAATGTTTCAAATTCCCTGCTCCTGAACTGAGAGCCGTTATAATAATTTGCTTCGAAGAAAATTTTTTAAAGGCTTCAAAAAAGTAAATTTAGAGAAGTGATCCAAAATTATCAATATACCTATATGACCGCCCTTAGTCCTGGGTAACGGTCCAACTAGATCAACATACAACCGCTGAAATGGCCTGTCTGTCACTACCATCTCGCCCATCGCACAGTGTTCGATTTCAAAAATTAGGACGACAAAAATAAAAAAATTAAGTTAATTAAAAATTTAAATTGACCACATTGTTTGCAAGCGAAGACCCAGACTAGCTTAAAATTACCTGATTCTTGTATATCTTTCAACTTGTATGCTTATAACGGTACTCTGAATGACATGTTAAAAGAAAAACAAATAAAATCACAAAAATTCTATGCGTATTTTATGCAAATTCAAAAGTAAATAGAAAGCGTTGTAGAAGCGATATTACAATTTTTTTTATTTGTATTAAATTGTTGTAACTTTTTAAACAAACACACAAAAATTCATTATTTTTTTATTAATGGTTAGTTTTTTAAAAATTGTTAAGCTTATTATTAACAAACAAACTAACTTTGTAAGACGATATCTCTTGATTTCCATCCGTTTCAGCACATCCAGAAACGTTTCTGTAATCTTCCAAACTTGCTGTTATAGACTTTAAAAAAATTTCTGCCCTAAGCTGCCCCATTAAAATATTTTTCAAAAGTACAATATGAGCTCGGTTTTAATCACCCGCAGATACGTTTTTAATGTATGGCTGTCTTCTTTAAAACAAAACCGGCATGACTGTATAGTTGATTTTATTTCGTCAAATTGTTGTGGTTCTTCAGCAGCAATTGTACAATTTGATAAATTAAAGCTTCTCGCTTCAAACTTGCGCATAAAATTTAAAAAATAGTGGCAACAGGCCAACAGAACAAAACCACGATTTTTCCAGAATAATAACGATTGGTTAGCATGCGCAATTGATTATTCATATTTCACATCAAATTCTGTTGCACAGAGTAATACTAGAGGCAGAGGCAGGCCAAATAAAAACTGAAGACTGCAGTGAAAGAAGTAAGCAGAGAAAATCAAAAAATCTGGCAAATGTTGAAAGTAATGAACAGTTATTCAAGGCAGTAGAAATGCAAATGCAATCAGCTGGTAAGCGTAATTCAGCGAAAATAGTGAAAGAGTTAGCTATTGCTTCTCCAGAAAGAGGTTCTCATATAAAAAAAATAGGTTAGAAGAAAAAACGCAAAAATCTATATCGCCTGATGAAGCATTGGCAATGATCTTGGATTTGGATTTGTCTGTAAATAAGTATAGGTTGATGAAACAGTATACAAAACATATAAACCGCGGCCTTTATCCTTCTTACGAATTAGTTCGAGCTTCGAAAACATTGAAATGTTTACTACACATAGCTTATAGAATGGATATAAAAACATGGCAAGCAAGAGGCATAGATAATAAACAAAAGCTTCAACAACGAAAACTTTCTATACAAGAAAAGTTTAAATCGAAAATGGGATTGCTTATAGATATGCCAAAGCAGACGACAGGAAACACCAATGACGGAAATACAGCTAGGCGCTTTTTTAGAAATGCCGTAGAATCTGCCGAAATAAGTGGTATAGATTTAGAACTCTTAAGGCGATTTCATGTTATTTTGGAATGCTAATCGTGTGGATATTCAATTAATACGGTAGCTTTTGACAAATATGCAACAGAAACCAGAGATCTTTATTTAAAATTAAATCCATGGTATTATATGCCGGTTAGTGTGCACAAAGTTCTTTGGCATGGCAAAATAATTATTCAAAATTTCATCCTCCCCATTGGGCAATTGTCAGAGGAAGCTCAAGAGTCGAGAAATAAAGACACTAGACGCTACAGATTGCAATTAACGCGAAAAATATCTCGGAAAGATACTAACTCTGATTTAATAAATATACTGCTAATATCATCAGATCCATATATATGTAATTTGAGAAAAGCCCCAAGAACAAAGCGAGGACAATTAACTCCAGAAATTTTGAAATTACTGCAAAATACTGTTATAAATATTGAAGAGTCAGATGATGAATATGATAGCAGCAACTCAGAATAAGTTACTAGCTGGTAGCGAGCTAGTCTATCATCGCCGGGGTTGCGGGTACGATTCCCGCCTGAGACTCTGGTTTCTTTCCTGCAGACAAGCATTAAGCTTCGCGGGATAAGCTTAGGAAATAAAAAAAAAAAAAAAAAATTTATGAAATTTGTTTTACTTTTATTATTGTTAAATATGTGTATACATTAGAGGTCTGCTTTGAATAACTCACTTGTCTGCCTTTACTCAAAGTGCACAACATTTATTCAATTATAAAACATTCAAAACGATAAAAAGAGAGTAAACCATATGCAAAAATAAGAGCTCTGTTTCTTTACTCTACTTTGGGATCCCTCGGGATCCCAATTTGCACGAAAAGCGTTCCCGTACTTTTAATTTGTGTAAATGAGAGCGGATATGAGAGAATAAAATTCTTCTTCTTCTTGCACGAAACAGCCCAGACTTTTTCTTCGTGCAAATTGTGTAAATTGTCAAACAGCTGTAAAACATAAACAAAACAAAAAAAAAAAAAGGAAAAAAGTTCATGATTCAAATTCTGGAAAAAGTATTCTGGAATAAAACAATGTACTTAAATAAAAAGTTTTGTACTGAATTATTAGGGAAACATAATGTAAGTTATTGTAAAAGTGTTTGTTTTGTTTTATTTTTAGTAAAAGTAGTTTAATTCTAGAGCCAATATAAAATGTTTCAAAAGTGGCGCAATTTTTGTTGGTTTTTAAAGACTGTCAAAACCACAGAATTTTTATTTCGTGCTTAAAATTTTGTTTTTTCTGTTCCCGTACTTTCGTGTAATGTTGTCTTTTTATGAGAGAAATTTATGCTTGCACGAACTTTACCCAAAAAGTAAAGAAACAGAGCTAAGAATGAATAAATTGAATAAAACACTTGTTTACTGTAAATGAATATGAGAGTAATTCAAAAATAACAAAACATTGGAATGACCCGTTAGAGAGAGCAAGTTTACAAAAAATATTCAAATAATTTTTGAATTATTGAATGTGCATACATTTATTTGAATTCCTTGCCATAATATGTGTGTAAACTTGTGGCTTCTTTTATTTATAAGAGTTAAGCTTACACATACATACATAATGTGTAGGTACACATATTTTACATTCAAATTATATTTGAATAATTTACTTATTTGACTTGAGTTGACTGAATAGAATGAGTTTTTGTTGTTTTGTCTCTGGTTATTTTTTCATTTGTTTCGTTATCATTAGGTGATCGACACATTGTAATTAAAAAACAAATGAGTGTGTTGAAATTGCTTTTTATTTATTCTTGCAGACCTCTAGTATACATTAATTTAAAGTACATACTTTGTGAATACCCCAAATATATAAATAAATTTAATTTGAAAAATTATGTTTTTCTGCCCCAACCAAACGGACGGATGGTCGGACAGATTTATACATGACAAGTAGCAGACGCAGTAAGCGGAACGGTATAATTGTTCACCTAATTGTTTTGTCACACACAAGAATCACCTGTACAAAAAATTAGGACTCTGGGTGTGTGTGAAACGGTAGCAAAGTTCTATGGTGAAATGAAATTTGTTTGTGGTAGAAAATTTTCATATTTGTGCTGTGTGAAATTACAAGATTTTTGACAACGTAAAATTTTGACATAAAGAAAAAACAATTACTAGTAGTTTTGTGAAAATGAATAAATTAATCAAGTTTTTACCAATAATCATTTCAATTCTGTTCGAATTGACATCGTCCCAACTATTTGATGAATTCATTCTGATATATTAACAATTTTTACAAAAAGTGCGGGCAAGAGAGCTTATACATGTGTAAATACTTATATGTTGTATAATTCTTTTTAATTTTTTTGCCGCTGGTCCTACTTCAATATTATTTTTTATTTAGTTTAAACAAATTTTATGAAAAAAATAATTTTGTGGTTGTCAATAATTTCTACACTAATGTCAAAATTTATACTAGCCCCCAGGGCCATGGTGAAATTACTACAAGGTGGCATCACTAGGGCATCTGGTAATTTTTTGCTTAACTGTGGTGAGAACCCAAAGATGTCATTTTTTTTGTTTATGTTTACATTATTGAAAAAAAATTGTTGTGCGTTAAAAAAAAATAATTTTTACGGGTTTTTGAATGAAAATTGTTTTTGGTTTTTATATGTGTATGTTTAGTTGTGCTAAAAGATTTATTTTTAAATAATAAATAAAAACAAAAATAATTGTGTATGTGACCAGGGCGTGCGAACGTTTGGAAATTTTGTTTATTTTTGATATGGACTTGTACGCCACTTTCTTTTAACCTCCGAAGGACTTGTAACGCAGAAAAAGTGGAAAAATAATTGTTTTTAATTCAAAAAAACATTAAAATATTAAGTATGAATCTCTTGGTAATTTTTTCATAATATTTTTTGTTTTTATTTGTTGCAGATCAGCGTTGCCACTGAACATTTTCTATTCGACCAAACTTGATAACCAAAATCCTTTGGACCCGAAAGCAGAAGTTTTTTATTTTTGATGTGTTTAACTGCTAATTTAGCAAGTTCAGTAATAATTAAATACCAGTTATAGCTGTTAGCTTAAAATTTGTTTTTCATATACATAACTTTAAAATAAGATTAAAAATTGTTTTGCATCTACTGAAAATTTGTAAATTTTGGGTTAACATGGGGCCATATTTGCAGACATAAAAAAGAGTTTGTTGAAATTTACAAGAAATTTACGCTACAAATTTATCGTCCATGTTCTGGAAATCGCAGCGTTTTCAAATCGCTTACGATTTGAAAAACGCAAAACGCATTTCAGCATGTTCTGAAAACCAGGCGATTTGCTAGCGTTTCGCTTTTTTCGAAGTTGTGTTTGAGCAAAGAAAACATGTTTTATCATAACAAAACGTAAACAAACAAATAATTTACAAATTAGTTCTGTGAAATAAATTTAAAATTAAAATGCCTACAGCGTTATTTCATGTTCATAAGTAAACTACTTCGACAAACAATTGACAAACTCAAACCAAATTTTTAAATTGCATTGTTTTAATAAAAATCTTGAAAAAATGTAACAAGTTTTCCTTAAATAAATAGAAAACATATTAAATTGAAATTGTGGGACATTTCCTTTTCTCTTTAAAGTGCCGTTTTAATAAAACACACCAGATCGCTTAAGTATACAATAGCGGTTTGAAAACGCCAAATTTCTAGAGTTTTCGTTTTTCAGAACACCTGTTTGGCGTTTTCAAATTGAAAACGCAAAGTTTAAGCGTTTTGAGCTTTTCAGAACATGGGCGTATGTTAGTTTTTTGGGAGGTAGCTTCACATTTAGGAGCATAACTCTTTTCCTTATAAAAACATCTTTGAAGAACTAGAAACAATTTGAAACCCTAACGGCTAAATCGACTTAGAATAACTAAAGATCCAGAATATACATATGGGGGATTTCGTGTCAAGTGACCAAACTTTTAAATCGATGTCTTCCGATTTGGATGAAATTTGGACCAAGGTTAGTCCTATTGGTTAGTAGTTTAGACACAAATCAAACCAGATCGGTCAAAAAGTTTCTGAGTTAGAGGGGGTCAAAATTTGACATTTTGGCCATACAGGAGTTCTTTCTCATCCATGTAACTTATTACCTATTGGTGTCCCAAGTAGCTTCAATAGCTATTTGATCAATTTTTTTTTTAAATTTAAAACTTTTTTTAAATTATTTAGAATTGTGGTTATTTTGTTGAACTGTTTATGGTTTTTAATCCAAATTTTCAATTTTTAATCAGGCCTAAGTTCATCAAATTTAATTTTCATTTAATTATTTTTATGAAGAAAGGAATTTTACAACATGAAAATTAATTAAAATTGTTATTGATAATCATTCATTCTTGACTGACCTGAGATTCGAACCCAGGCGGCTGGTTACCATGACATGTTTCGATCGCAACCACTCGATCTCCTCAGATGGATTTGCCGTCTTACACTCGCAGCCATCGACGACTGCTGACGTCAATAGTCAAATTTTTTTTTAGCGGGAATGTTTTTTTTTTGCTCAACAGAAAGCTTATGTCTTTTCTTTTATGGAAAAAAAGATTTACATATTATGATAAACGTAGTATCCCTTCATACACCACGCCTGATTAAGAGTATAAAACTGTCAAAAATTGTAAATATT
Organism: Pollenia labialis; assembly: GCA_949318255.1. Classification (NCBI taxonomy): domain Eukaryota; kingdom Metazoa; phylum Arthropoda; class Insecta; order Diptera; family Polleniidae; genus Pollenia; species Pollenia labialis. The sequence goes on from OX439140.1 coordinate 102,694,978, forward strand.
ATGATCAATTTAATTTCTCCTTAATGCACAATTTGTTAAATAACGAAATTGTTTCAGAAATATTACTTTATATTGTTTAGTTTTCTGCTCCTATTCGCCCTTCCAGAAATAACATTCCCCTTAGACTACAATATTTTCATTCTCATTTTGCAAATGAGCTATGAATTTGACAATGTTTATACGTATGTATGTATATTGATTTCCATGATACTATTATCATCAAAAATAACTCCTTTAATATCTTAAAATAGCTTTTATCATAATTTTGTTTTTGTTTTTGTTTTAAATGTATGTATTTATTAAACGTGTCACATTGCCCAAAGGTTTAGCCTACCATCCGACTAAGCGAAAATTATCCGACCAAATTTTGTCGCAAAAGACAAACAATGGCAACGTTGTTGCACATAATTTTTGACAGCACGGAGTTTATTACACAAACAAATTTGCCTGTTTTTGTTGTATTGTTGTACAACAACTCCTAGCGCTGCCACCTTGTAGTAATTTCACCATGCCCAGAGCTAGTGAAAGTTTATTCACCTCAATAGTGTCGAAATTTTACTTCCATGAGTACTTTGCTACCGTTTCACACACACTCTCTATCTTATGGCGTTTTCTTTTCTAAAAAAAAGTGTTGCATAAGTGTTACATGTTAATTTGCAACATTTTTAAATGCTCTCCTAATTTTTAAGAAGTGTTTCATATTTTACGTTTACAAAAGAACACAAATTTCGGCATTAAACAATAAAGTACAATTAGCGCAATGTAAATGCAATTACAGGTGGTGGCAAGACTACAACAATCCAAAGCCAACAAAACAACATATGTTTTTTGTATTGCATTATTATTGTTTACGGCTCGAAACTTGCCACCACCTTGTATTAAATTCGCCTTGATCTAGTGCTGCACTCATGCCCCTTTAATTAAAATGAGTGTTGAACATGTAGCATTTTTTTTAATTTTAAAGGGAACATCATCAGAAAAGAACGCTTTACACTTTTAAAATAACACATTTATTTCAGAAAAGAACATAAATAAATGTAAAAGGCAGAATAAATGCAGAATTTTACTCAGAAAAGAAAACGCCATTAATTATACACAAAGTTATGATTTTTGTCGTCCTAAATTCTTAAATCGAACACTGTGCATCGGCGGCCTCAATGTCGTGGTAGGAGTTTTGGAAGTCTTACACAAGTCACAACTCAAATTTGTGTATTCAGTACTTTCAAAAGCATTTGATTCTAAATCTATAGAAGGTAAAGTGTCTATTTCCAGAGAATCCACAAACGTCTCGCCCTCGTGAGCACGTGAAAGAGTATCAGGCACTATGTTATCCTTTCCACTTCTATGTTCAATGGAGAAATTAAATCCTTGAAGCTTCAAAGACCATATTGCCAACCTACCTGACAAATCCCTTTGGCTCATTAGCCACTTAAGACTTGCGTGGTCGGTAACTACTTTCCTGACCTTCTATGTATGGTCTAAATTTCCTTATTGCTATCACCACAGCTAGACACTCAAGTTCCGTAACCGTGTAATTACGTTGTGCCCTATTTAATTTCTGAGATACATATATAAGCAATAGGTCTTTCAGCTCCGCTGTCGTCTTTTTGAGCCAATACCGCGCATATGCCATAAGTGCTAGATCGCATTGCAAAATAAATGGTTTTTCATAATCCGGATGTATAAGTAAAGAAGCAGATATCAGTCTGGTTTTTAATTCTCTGAAAGATGTCTCGGCCTCATCGGACCAATTGAAAGTCTTTTTCTTTGTCAATAATTCCGTTAGTGGGAACGTCAAGGACGAATAGTCCTGTATGAACCGTCGGTACCACCCCGTCATTCCCAAAAACCGTCTTAAATGTCGAATTGATTTTGGAACTGGAAAATCCTGTATGGCTTTAACCTTGTAGTCATCCACCTGTAATGACCCATTTCCCACAATGTAACCAAGGTATTTTACCTTATTGAGAGCAAAACTGCTCTTTTTAATATTTATGATTAACCCCGCCTTTCTCAATTGTGTAGCCACCTCCATTAGATGTGTCAAATGTTCGTCTAAGTTGGCCGAAACTATTAAAAGGTCGTCAAGGTACACAAAAACATGTGTCCTCAATATATACGGAATAACCATGTCCATTAGTCTGCACAACGTCTGCGGTGCATTACACAGTCCAAACGGCATTCTTGTAAACTGGTACAATGGCCGATTAGGAACCGTGAAAGCTGTCTTTGGTCTTGAGCTTTCCTTCAGTTTATTTTGCCAGAAAGCATCTTTCAAATATATTTTTGAAATACAATAAACTGAAGGAAGTCTCGATAAAAGTCCGTCAATATTCGGTATTGAATAAGCGTCCTTTACTGTCACAGAATTTAGTTTCCTACTGTCAATACACATCCTGATTTTCCCAGGTTTTATGATAACTACAGTAGGAGAAGACCAGAGAGAACAAGGAGCTTCCTCGATTACACCAAGAGTAATAATTTCATTAAGTTTTAAATGAAAATTTTAACAGAATGTTCCAACAAATCTATATATAAATCCGCTAAGGCAATAGTTTAGTTTTCTGATCTGATTCACTTTCAAAGCTTTTACACTGGATGTTATTCCATTGTTTTTAATATTGATAAATGTTAGTGAAAATTCAGTTTTTTTGTATGGGGGCACCCTCAAGTGTTGAAGATAGAAAGTAAGTTTGTTCTAGAAGATATATTGGGGAAATAAAAATAATGGGGATTGCTCATACGTTTCACCTCTCTGGAGATGACTACTGAGTAGTAACGAGCTTTTTTTCTATCCATTTTCCCCAAATTTAGATTTTTTAACGGATCGGGCTCAAAATTTTAAACATTTTCTTTATCCTAACCTCACACAAAATTTCCCTTTGTTTTTCAAACAGATGAGTTTTCAATTTTTTCATACATTAAGGGTTCACAAAAAAAAAAATTATATGTATATGGGGGTTTCATGTCAAGTGACACAACTTTTAATACCGATGTCTTCTGACCGGGATGAAATTTGCACAAACGTTAGTCCTACTGAATAGTAGTTCAGATAACATTTTTGATTTTGCAAAAAGAGTTCTTGAACGATCTTGAAAATTGTGTCTAAGCCAATATCAAATAGAACTAACCTTGGTGTAAATCGCCATCGGGAGACATCGGTTTCAAATATTTGTGTCACTTGACATGAAACCGCCCATATATAAATTTATATACATTTTATATATTTTTTTAACGAACCTAAAATAAGAAGGAGCTGCACCGGTTGCACGTGCTGCACGCCAAACAAGTTGGTCCTTAGGGTCTGGAGGAGGTTGACGTCGATTGGCTGTAAGCCAAATAAAATTAATACGTTGATAATATTCGTTTAAGCTATGGTCACACTTGTCAAATATTAGATGAAAAAACGGGACCAACAAGCAAACTAAATAAAAATCTCCTTTAATTCCAATATTTTTTTTTTATTATAATGCCACATCTTACAAAAACAGCTTTTTTGCTATGTCTAGAAGTATAATTAGTTAATTTTGTGATGTTAACACCATGCCAGCTAGCTATTAACAAAAGTAGTGGTTACGCTTATTTGGTCAAATATTTAACATGTGTGACCGTAGCTTTAGAATTTTTTAAAGAGTCCAGGTATCATTAGAACGAAAGAATATCTACAAATTTCTACTTACTTATCGGAGTAATAATTCCCAAAATATCACTAGCACATGTATAATTACGGAATAAATGTAAATCAACTGGTTTACGATCTGCCATGACACCAGTCACCATAACTTTAGGATGTTTAATATCGGTCATTACGGTAAATTCACCCAAATTATCTTTGAGTATAGCCTCGAAGGTTTCACTGGGATATGGACGTGATCCAACGAAACATTGCTCCTTCATACGTAAATAAAGGCCCATGCATTGTCGCATTGTCTTACCACAGCCCAGACCTAAAGCCAGTATGCCACCCGTACTGGTACCGGCTATCCAATCAAACATATGAACAATGGGTGTTTGGGAGAGTTTTTCGATTTCTAAAAGCATTTGCACTAAAAGTAAACCACGAATGCCACCGCCATCTAAGCAAAGCAAACGACCCCGACCATAGGGTTTATCACCTTTTTGTGAAAAAGTAGAATTCAATGAAGGATGCGAATGTGAGGGAGATATTGCAGTTGCTGGTACTGCTTCTTCTGCGGTAATGGAATTTAAACTAGCGACGCTATTAGTGGGAGACTCTAAGTTAAATAGCAATTATTTAGCAGGATTTTTTTATGTTAAACTTTAGAACAAGTTGTTTCCATTACCTTTTTTAGATTCAGCATTAGCTTTAGTGGTAAACATACCCAATAAAGCATCCATAATACTTTGGCCCTTTTCGACTTTTTCGGTGTTAACCACGACTGGAGGTCTACACAAACAAAAACCATTGTAAAGTTTTTTTTAAAATTTTTTTTACAATAATTGAGACATACTCTTTCTCCTTCATCTCGTTTAACATGCTGTTAGCAGCCGAATTTAAAAATCCCATTGCAGTTTGACGGCTAGTAGCAGCCAACATATTTTCTATATGTTCTCGAGTTTCCGGTGCTTCTGGAGCCTCTGGTGGTATACCATTATATGTGCCTTTGGCATTGCAACCAGAAGGGCATTTTGTTTTATCCTCAGAACAGCTTCAAAAAACGATTAATGTTATTTTTTTCTCTTCTCAACTTAAAAAAATATCTAATTACCGTTTAGCTCCCACGGAATGCAAAATATAAAGTATTTCATCCTCTTTGCTGCCATTAGCATCATTACCTACCATATGTCGTGGAGTTTGGCCATTTTTATTTTTTAAATTAATATCGCAGCCAAATACAACCAAACACTGTACAATTGGTACAAATTTATGTTCAATGGCAATATGTAACGGTGTATTGCCATCTTTGTCAACCACATCAATCTCGGCATCATGTGCTAATAGTGTAACAACACATTCAAAACGATTTCGAGCGGCCATAACATGTAGCGCTGTACGACCATCAAAATTTGGAGCATTAACATTACAGCCCTGCATTATGAGAGCATTTAGCGTTTCACGTGAAGAACACCAATGCAAAGGAGTGCCACCAAATTTCATATCTTGCGTGTAGAGTTTATTTGAATTGTTCTGTTTTAGAAATTCTGCTACAGAGGTTGGTGTTGATGTCTTGTAAAGTTTACTTATGTTTTTAGCCTCAATATTTACATCTGCTCCAGCTATGAGCAGGGTCTTAACACAATCCGGTTTGTCTGAGAGACAAGCTAAATGTAAGGGAGTATAGCCATCTGAATTACAATCATTTAAATTAACAGTACTTTTATCAATAAGAAGCTAAAAAAAAAATTGAAAATTAATTGCTTTAATAGTATACATAAGTTTAATGCAGAGAATTTATTTTATTTATAAGTTAACAATAATAATAAGGGTCATTATTACAACTTGCCAATAGTTAAAAGTCGGATTTTGTTGGACCGATAAATAGCTTTGCATTATTACAACTTCCATTTTTTATTGCTGTTATTTTCAATAATAACAATATTTAATAGATGAAAACATAATACGTAAATGAAGGTTTTAAAATGCAAAGCTATTTATCGGTCCGACAAAATCCGACTTTTAACTATTGGCAAGTTGTAATAATGGCCCTTAGTGGTTAAGAAAAAATTGTGTAATTAATCAATGTTTGAGAAAGACTATATTAAAACAAGTAAAAGTGCTACATTCGGCTATGCCGATTCTTATATATCCTTCACCATGGTACGATAAGAACAGAAAGTTATATAAACACAGTTCTTTTGATATAAATAGTGCTATTTTGTGCCACGTCGACTTCTCCAAGCCCGCCCACATGGTTTCAGATGTTGCATATTGATAACCAAAATGTTTGAACCTAATTTGGAAACTGGCTCTTGCCGTTATCCCGATACACAGAAAACTATGTAATTTTACCGGAACTGCCACGCCCACTTCTCCAATTCCGCCCATTTTAAAAGAGAGCTTTTGTATTGATAACCCAGCTATGTTTTCCAAAGTTCGACCAGTTTTCTGTTACCGTTCTTAAGATATATATAATCTATTTTCCACGCCCATTTCTCCAATACCGCACACATTTTTTCTGATGTTTGTACCTCATTTGTAAACTTATATAAGCACAGTTCTTTAGATACATATAAATAAATCTATTTTGTGCCACGCCCACTTGTCCAAGCCAGTTCATAAGTAAGAAACAGGGAACGTGCAGTTATTCCTTTTTTCATAAAAGTCAGATGATAACAGCACTTATTTTTTGATTATGATTTTTTCGAGCAAAAATAAAAGTAATACTCTTAATAAATGTACGTGTTATATGTAATAATTTATGTGCATTAGAAATCCCAATGATGATCACTAGGGACAGGATTTTTATGCAGTTAAAATCGAGTTTTATGCGCATAAAACATACACTAAAAATAGAAAAATATGCGCTATAAATTGAAAAACTATGCACTTTTAATTTTACTCAACACATTTTTTAATCATAAACAAAACATTAAAATAACATAAAACCCCTAAAAACTCAGTCTCGTTAACGAAAATAAGGTATGTACATCAAAAAAGCAGAAGTAAAAATATAGTAAAACACAAAATATAAAGTAAAACAATAATGTTAATTAAGTCACTTGTTATATAGATATTTAAACCTTCATATAAAATTAATTAAGAACATTCATTCTTTTTCCACTACGCTGTTTTTTTTTTGGTACTGATTACCATTGTTGCATCTCATCCTTGAATTGTTTAAATTTTTCAGCATAATACACAACTGATTTCAACCACTTTCCCCGCATTGTTGTTATAGGATACTTCTCCTAATATGCGACAAAACGCGATGTGCTTTGTAAAATATTTTTTCCCCATTTTTTCCCAAAAATGCACCAAAAATATGCAATGTCAGCAATATATGCAAAAGAGTGCATTTAAAGCAAAATATGCAAAAATATGCACTAACAAATCGATGCCATTTTATTTAAAATTTCTTGATTCGAAAAGATATTAAGTTTATGTTGATCTCAGACTGACGACAACAAATATGCATTTGCATAAAAATCCGGGCCTTGATGATCACCCATTTACAAAATATTTAAAGTCAACTAAATTATTATAACACGTACATTTTTTTAGAGAATAACTTTATTTTTGCTCGAAAAAATAAAAATCAAGCATGTTCGTCCGTTTTGGCTGAACAAAACCAAACATTTTTTACAAAAACAAAATACACATACGAAAAAAACCAAAAATCCACCAAAATAATTTTACACAAACAAAATATATACACAATAGGTGCGTTTGTTTACTTTTCCAGTAAAATCCAGTAGGTGAGTAAATTTTGGGCAATATGAAAATTTTACTCTCAAAACTGGCTCTTGCACAAAAAAATATTTATTTAGACTACTTAGTATATATTGTTTTTGGGAGCATCAGGCCTTCCTCAGCATTCTTTTATTTTATAACTGGATAGCCTCGTAAAAGAATTATACAAACGAAAATTCTGATAGTGCATAGAAAATATTCCTGGAAAATATTGAAGGAATAAGACTATTAAAGTATAAAAGCATTTGAGGATTGTCATTTTACTTAGAATACACATTCGAATAATATGAAAATTTACATAATAAATGTACTCAACATGAGAAATAAATTCCCCGATTCTATGTATGTATGTATTTGTCAAAATATTTTTTGTTTGAATAATGATTATTTATTTACAAAAAAAAATATTTTTTACTTTAATTGGTTACGATAATGGCTAAAAATAACCAAATGCAAATAAAAGGAATTTTTCCGTAACCTTTAAACAAACAAAAAAAAAATTACCAGGGTCACGCGACATGAACTGGCGGGACTGGACTATTGTACTCCGGAACCCTTTTTCGGTGCTTTGTTCACAGTTCATATCTGGAACCGGTCCTACGGGTCTATACCGATGGTTCCAAGATGGGCAATAGAGCGGGTGGAGGTTTCTTCATCGAGGAATTGGGCATTAGGGTCTCTTTTAGGCTGCCAGATGGCAGTAGTGTGCTGCAGGCGGAAATCTCTGCCATAAAGCGGGCGGGGCGGCAAACTGGCTGAAGTACTATCGTATATCGAGAGATATATGTATATTCACGGACAGCAAGGCTGCCATTGGAGCTCTGGCTGGTGTCTTTACGACATCTATATAACCAGTGAAATGCCAGGGCTTTCTCTTGGACGACGTGTTCGTCGACGGCCTGATTGGCATTTCAATGGCCCGCTGCAAGACTCTCATCAGACGAGAGTCGAACAGAAGGGCTCAGGGGTAATGGCAGGGGAAGCATACCTGCTTGGTGGCCAGGACTCTTGGCCTGGCTAGAACGCGCGTTCTACTTGGTCTCGGTAGGGACCAGATGAGGACAGTGATATCGGTCATTACGGGTCACTGGGTGATGGGGACTCATGGTTTAGTTTGGGAGACCGGAATTGCCATGTCTGGATGATGTGTCTAATGTTGGACTGAAATCGATCTATCTGTTCTGCAGGGAGTCGGGGTGGTTCGAGGCTGCAGTGACCTCTGGGGAATAGTCTGGTTGACACGGACTGACTCTTGTCACTAGCTAAGGGTATCACAAATGGACCGCTATAAGGACCCAAGTGACCCGTCGCCGTGGCGGCTGCCCATTGAACCTTACCTAACCTTACTTTCGTATGAACTGACAATTTACTATTAGTGGCAATTTTTCTTTGGCAGTATATTTATTTTATTTTATATAAGAGTTCATTTTGTAATAAGATGCCCAAATGGCAAAAATTTCAAGCACATTGTCACCCCTTACATTATTGTAAGTTCTGACCACCGTCAGAACAAAGCTTAAGGAAAAAATAAAACTCAGAAAAGCATCGGTTAGTTTGAGTTTTTGAATAAAACCTAAAAGTCCATGTACCTTTAGACGCATTACCAGTAAGGATTACCTTACTGTATTCGTTATAAACCCAGCCCTTCTCTTTTAGTTTAAATTTGAAAGGTAAACGTTATTTGTAGTCCCCTGATTTTTTCACAATTTGTATGTTTTTTGTTTGTTTACATTTTGAATCGCGAAAGCAATTTAGTAAAGTTCAGTAAAAAATAGTAAAAACTTTTGTGTTCTCGAGAGATTCTTTGCTTTTTCCTTCGGTGAAGGAAATAATTAATATTGCCAAAAGGTTATTATAAGAATAGAAATAAATATTTGGAATAGGCTTGCATTAAATTTGTTAAAACGTTTTATTTAAAATAAAATAAATAAAAATATAATTTCCAATATTTTTTAAAGTTTTGGCTCATCGATTTGCCACATTAAGGCCCGTTTTCAAAACTTACCGATAGCTAAAGGTAGGATTTTATCGGCCGTATAAAAAGTGTTCTATTATTACAACTTTACTTTAACCAACCAGGTTGGATGAACCTTAATTTACTTTATCGCTCACTTCAGGTTAAAGTAAAGTTTTAATAATAGAACACTTTTTATAAGGCCGTTTAATGTCTACTTTTAGCTATCGGTAAGTTGTGAAAACAGGCCTAAAGATATTTTAAAAAAATAATATATTTAGAGCCACTTTTTGGGTTTGAGATTAAAGTTAATTTAATTCTATAATTAGATAATCTGAGAATTAAGTTAATCTAGCATAAATTGAATTTGATATTTTTGGGTTGTGGCTTAAACTATGTAGTGTTACCATACTGAGCAAAAATAAATGGCTATATTTTTTTTTCGCAAATGTAAACTTTTTATCAAGCAAGATGGATGTTTTAAAAGAAGAAGAAGAAAATATGCGAATTTAATATTTTTTACAAGGTAGAAATTTTTTACGTTTAAAAAAAATATAGAATTATATAAAAGTGCTCAGAAATATATTTTATTTTAAAAATTATTTTTTGTTTATATTTTTGCATTAATTGTTTATGTTAAACATGTGTATGTCGACATTTTAAGTTAAGGTTTAAACCACCACCAATCATGGTGGAATAAGTAGGTGGCATCGTAACGGCAACAAATACAACATTACAACAAAATTGGAAATTACATCACCGTTTACGTCAAAAAATACTTTTAACAAAAATCAAAGCGTGCTGCTGAACGTGATGAAATAAATAAATTTTTAGCCAATTTTTATATTATTTTAGTCAATATCTTATTTATTTTAATTTAAAATTATCAAAAACTTTATTAAAATACAATAATCTCAGCACAAAACGTGGATTTTTTGTAAACATAAACAAAACTTTGACATAAACCTAGACAAACAATGCAGGAGCAAAAAATCGTCATCTGGCGTAATGCTGCCACCTGTTTATTTCACCATGCCACCAATGGCCGCTTAAACTAGCAAAAAAATTTTATAAAATACAACTCAAAAAGTAAATACGGAGATTAAAGTTAATTTAATCGCTAATCTCTAACCCAAAAAGTGGCTCTTAAAGTTTAATTTTACGCCAATACCAATATTAATGCACGTTAAAGAAAAGCTTTTATAAAAGATTAACTATAAAATTACTTAAGTAGGTAGTGTTTGAATTTACAAATAATTGTTTTTGCTGTAACTCTTTACCTAGCATTTACAAGTTTAATAAGCATTAACATAAACATTTGTTTAAGGTTGATTTTTCAAAATATTCCCTTTATAAAAATTATGATAAATTAAATTCCATAAAAATTAGTAAGCATATTAATTAAATAGACAATTTCTCACTTACATTCAAAATTTCCTTATTAGTACTGGCAGCATAATGAAACACTGAATTGCTGTTATTGTCTAAATGTTCCATTTTACAAAGGGGTAACAAAGCCTTAACCATTTCAACATTTCCACACTTAACGGCAAGCTTTAAAGAATAATGGTTTCTTTATTATGTACTGCATGTTTAAAATAACAAAATATCTTTTACAATTTATGTTAAATAAAAGTACCTGAAACGGCGACATACAATTAATATGATCCGCATAGTCAATACATTGTAAAACTTTCGGATTGCTAATATAGTCTACTAGATTAAAATAAGCAACTAAATGTGTTATGGACCAAGAAGGATTTTCGGTTAAAATATCGCTGAGCTTTTGCAATCCATTAACATTATAAAACTGAAAAAACGTTGAATTAAAAATCATCAAACATTCTTGATTGATTTATGTATGTTTATTCTTACCTCTTTAACTATGCTTACAAATAATGGCAAGCGATGTAAAAAAGCATTAAACTTATCTTCAGTCTCTTGTTGTGACGGTGAACGATATAAACTAAACGATGATGTATTTGAATCCGTATGAGGACGTTGTAAAACTATTTCGTAACATTTTTTTTCATTCGAATTAAATTGTGGAGCATACATAACCATTGCCTCATCTCGCGCCAAAACTTGTAACACGCCCAGAGATTCACTTTTTATTTCCATTACTTTATTTGGCGGAGCGTCTGCACCCAGAAAACGTTGCAAGGCTAAGTAAAGATTTTAGAAACAATTTAAAGTTTTATTTAAACATCAATATAACGCTTAAGGATTCAATATTACATATATACAAAAAAAAACAAAGATACAAAGGCAAATTACAAAGTTACAAATGCAATTATATATCCTACAATTTTAGACAGTATTAACTTTTAGGAAATGAAATTAATTTTAATACCAAAGCCAGATGCAAGCACTCCAAAACTCATCCATGACATTTTACAGCGTTTCTCAATAGTTATTGGATTTGAAGAATATATTTTATTTGCCTTTGTATGTATTAATGATGATGATTATCTTGATTAATTAATAGATGACTTTCATGTAACTTTTTGTTATGTATGACTGTATATTGCTTGCTGTTTGTTGAGACTATTGAATGATATCTTGGAAAAACAAAATGATAAAATTAAATATTATTTTAACCATAAGTAAAATACAATTAATATTAAAGAATTTTTGTTTAGCTTTTTATGTAGATTCAGGGTACACAACTACTTTTTTCATACAAACTCCTAAACATTTAATAAAGTTTATATAAAATACTAGATTTTACCCGTGACTTCGTTCATGTGAAAATTAGAGCAAGATTTTAAGGATTTATACTATACAAAATTTACAGAAATTGTATGTAGTTTTCTACATCTATACTTATTTTATGTTAAAATATTTAAAAAACATATCGAGCCCTTACCGCAAAAAAAGCTTAAGCGACATCATTTTAAATTTTCGTTTTTTTTTTAATAAATGACTTAACTGGCAACACTTGCATTATCTCCTAAAATATCATGGTCACATAAGGTACCGTTTACGGTTTTATAGCAAAAACAATTTTACCTCAAGCGACAACCATCATACAAAATTTTTATGAAATTAAATTAAAAAAAACCTTCTCCTGTAAAATTTTGTTTTTGTCGCTTAAGTTTTTTTTTGCGGTTATGACTCTATATACATATGGTGTTTTTCTGAACGCCTGTTGCATTGTAGTAATACATGGCAACATTTTCTTAAATGCAACCATACAAATTTTGACAATGCATTTAATTCCGAAATGCTACTTTGTAGTTTTTACTGTGCAGAGAAAAGCAAAAAAAGCATTTAAAATAATGTAGATGCAAACCATATTCATATACATACAATACAGACTAGGTAAACATTTAAGTACACAATGCATCAACACGGTATTGATACATTGTGAACACATGTAACACAAACAATGTGACATGTTTAGGAAAACAGCCACCACTACAACTTCATTGGTACACTAGTACAATTCATCCCTTTTTGGTACAATTTAAAGTGGATTAACTCACTTTCAATAATAAAATTTTTAATAACAGACCTGTGGTGGAATTAGAAGTTAGAGAAACTTTTAACGATTAACGTTAACTTTACCGGCACAGTTAATTGCTTACGGTAAGTGCCGGTTCACACACGTCAAGTTTGACTCGTCAAGTCTTGAGCTTTTAGAAGAGAAGGGATGAGAGAATGCCATTTCTTTTCCCCTCTCTCCTAAAAACTCAAGACTTGACGAGTCAAACTTGACGTGTGTGAACCGGCACTAACAATACAGCAATTCAGTAACTCAATTTTAACAACACAGCTAAAAATTTCAATCAAGTGGCATCTTTGCTAATTAATTAGTATATTTAACGAACACTGTCATCGAGGGCAAACTATTTATCGTGTGGAACGACTTAAAGAATTTTCGAAACTAACAAAACCCCATTTAGGTTTTGCTAGTCTAGCTAAAATTTTGAAAATTTGTAAAAATACCGAAATTTTTTATATATCAAGCAAGCTATAAAATTGATTAAAAGTCGCTATAATTATAAGGAATTGCAAATTAGGGGATATTCGCAAAAATTTGCTATCCGCGGCTTGATTGGAAAGTCTACCACTTATTTTTTGTGTAGAAAAGAAAACACTATACAAAAAAAAAATAAAAAAAAATATCGTGGTATTTTGTCTAAAGGGTCCGCCAAATAACTCTTTTTTTTTAAAAATGCTATAAAAAAAAACTACTGAATATTTTCTCAAATTTCTTTTTTTATTTGAATAATAATGGAAAATAATTTCATTCAAATGGCTGCCTCGGCTGGCCATGCAGTAGCCTACACGATCGGTCCAATTTTTAAGCACATTATCGATTGTATGCAGGTGTATTTCACCAATGGCTTCACGAATATTGCCCTTTAAAGCGTCAATTGTCTCTGGCTTGTCGGCGTAACACTTATCTTCGACGGCACCCCACAAATAATAGTCCAACGGTGTCAAATCGAAGCTCCGAGGTGGCCAAAACGACATCAGCTCTGCGGCTGATAATGCGATCTTCAAAAACAGGGCGCAAAACATCGATTGTAGCTTCGGCTGTGTGGCACGTAGCGCCGTCCTGTTGAAACCAATTTTTGTGAACAAAAATTCGTTCAACATGGCCCGCTAACGATCGCCATTGACTGTAACGGCCACTCCTTGCTCATTTTCGAAGAAAAATTACCCAATTATGCCTCTGGACCAAAATCCGCACCAAACAGTGACTCGTTTTGGGTGCAACGGCTTTTCAATGTATGTGTGCGGGTTTTCTGTGCCCCAAATGCGACAATTTTGCTTGTTTACTTACCCGCCAAGATCAAAATGAGCTTCATCTAAAAAGATGATTTTTTTGGCAAAATCGGCATCTTCTGTAAGTCGATCGCAGGCCCACTTAGCGAAGCGAAAACGCATTGGATTGTCAGTATACACAACCATATTCGTTCAGCGGAAGGATACAACTAATAATCCGTCAAATCAGACACGAGCTAAGTGTTACCATTCACGAAATAAGCACTAGTTGAAAAAAAAACCTTAGATGGCGGACCCGTTATATTTGTGTTTTACTTTATTTTAACTTAAATTTTTGTGGTTACTGTGCCTTACTTACGTTTGTGCTATTTTTGTTTTTTCTTGTTATTTTTATGTTTTTTTTTATCACTAATAGACAAATTTAAGATAATTTTTTAAATTTTTAGCGCATATTTTTCTATTTAACTGCATAAAAGTCCGGGTCCTTTTAATAACAGAACATTTATTTTTCTAAAATTTAAGAACAATATTCTTGCGTAACTTGCTAGTTTTTAATTTTTTTTAGCATATTTTCTGCTAGATTTAGCAGATGGATTTCAGGAATTTTATATTTTTTTTGCTTTTAACCGTATTTACATGCAATTTTTGTTCGTGCATATTTTTACTTTTTAGAAAAGCAGAATTTTTTAGCATATTTTTTGTGAAATAACTTTTAAAATTCCTATTTATTTAGCAAATTTTTTTGGAAAAATGTAATTGTATGTATATTTGTAGCAAATTTAAAATATTCAAAATTTGAGGTTTTAATTAGGGACTTAACGATAGGCATTTTTCTCCGATACAATCGTCGATGTCGATATCGATACCGATACGAATCTTGAATTTTAATTTAAGTTAAAATTCAAAAAACTCAATGTTTTGTTTGCAAATTACAGTGTTAGGTTAGGTTCCGTGGGCAGCCATCAAAAGACAGCTCACTTGGGTCCTTTGTAGGTCCCTTTGTGATACCCGGCGCCAATGCCCACCCCTTAGAGCAGTTACTCAGATGGCGTCACTGCAAAGTCCAACCACTTCGTCTTCCTAGTGAAGAGAAGGAGTGATTTTAGTTCTATCCCAGATAGATCCTGTAAGCAGGCAAACACCGGTTCCCCCAGGAATTCTTCCCTAATAATTACAGTGTAAGTGATTTAATATTTAAAATTTAATAAGATTTAAAAGCAAAGAATTACATTTGATATACAAAAATAACAGCGTATAAAATTAGTTATTTAAAATTGACATTTATAAGATTTTTGTTAGGAAAACAAAGTATTCTTAACTTTTGTGGTTGTAGTGGAAAATTGTCTTTCAGATGCGACAGAACTTAATTATACAAAATTAAACGAACAAAAATATATTGTTTTAAATCGAACATTGTTACACCTTTTTTTAATATTTCCTTTGTGTTTGTTATTAGATTTTATGACAGATTGGTAAAGTTGTACCAGGCAAATTGCTAATTTTTGTTGTTGTAGTATTCAATTCACCTTGATATATTTTAATAAAAAATCAAGCGATATTTTTGTTGCCAGAAGTTTTTGCGCATTAAAAAGTCGAACTCATTTAAGCGGGAACTACTGTAGTATATTATTTAAAACAAAGTCTAAAAACAGTTGCAGTAGTGGCATAAACAAAAATATTTTTAACCGATGACTTATGATAAAATATTTTTATAAACCCTACATACTAATAAAAAATGACATTGTCTGTGTTAACATAGAAATAGGTATAAAATAAAAATTAAGAACAATTACATGTAATGTTATTGAATTATTTTTTATCTTATTTATTAATTATCGATCCCTACACTTATAAAATTATAACAGTAAGTGATTGCAGGTTACTAAATTCGTTTTCCGTACTGTTAAAATTGAATAAAAATATAGTTATTTTTACGATTAATTTTATTTTTAAAAGTAAAAACTATTCAATTTTACGGAATATGCTGTTTAATAAATAAAAAAATTAAAAATGAAAGTAAAAATCATTTGTTTTAAATGAAATGTAAATGATCCGTTTTTTAAATGAATTTTAAGTTGGTAAAAATTAATTTTCGTTTGAATTTAACTACATAATTTTTTGAGTGTAGGTTCATATACGATTAATATTGTTAGTTACAACTTTGTAAAAATATATGTATAATAATGTATGTATTTAAAACATTACTTATATTTTATTAACCTTATGAGGGGAAAAAACAAATGTATTAGTTATCAAAACACATATTTCATTAATTATTGTTTAAGTGTAATTCAAAGTGTCCTAGTTGGCCACGCCTTTAAGACGGATGCACAATGTTAATTCCTGCACGACATGTGAGAGACAGCGGGAACAAATCGTCGATATTTTCGAACAAGTGTCGCGAAGATCGTGCACGACACAAAGAAAGACAATGTCGCCTACATTGTCGTCAACGACTACATGCATGGCAATGTCGTCTATTTCGAAGTACACGGCAACAATTATTATATGGTTATCTATTTCAGACAGTTTTTAGTATAGTAGGAATCATGGTACAACTACACAAGGTAGACTCGTTGCTACAACAAGTGCAACAAGACAAAAACAACAGGCAATTTGTTTTTGTTTTTTTACCCGAGACTTCAAAAAAAGAACAACACTGTGCCTTCAGAAACACAAAATAAAAGTTGTCTTGTAATTTGTTTATTTTTTTTTATTTGCCGTAAAAAAAAATAGAAAATTAATCAGGTATGTGATGAAAAACGATTTTGATAACAATACGATTTGATAACGATAATATTATTTTTGGTATCGTTAAAAATGTAATTATAATACATTTTTCTCTGTTTTCCTGTATATATTCTTTTAAATTTCTTATTACTTATGTTAATTGAACTGTATTTGAAACAAGATGTTAAGACTTTACTCCAGAAATGGATTTTAAAATCGGTCGAAATTCATCACACCTGCTAAAAACGATAATTTGAAAACGATCCTTTTTCATCACATACCTGAATATGTGATATTTGTTGTAGATTATCCATACCTATGGATACAATTCAAATTGGTTAATTAGAATATATAACATACATATTCTTCGCAGGCCCATGATCACCTATTGCCTGATAGCAGTCATGCTGGTTTCCTTGTTGGCGATGGTGCTGGTGTCGGTAAGGATAGAACTATTGGCTATGAAAATTATACGAAATATCATAAGAAAGCTTTACAGATTTCGGTATCAAATGATTTGAAATATAATGCTGTAAGAGATTTGAGTGATATATGAAGGAGCGGGAAAAATAGAAGTTCATGCTTTAAATAAGGTGATTATTACGACAATAGTTTTATTTTTATAATCACGAACAGTTTACTTCTTTTTAGCTTAAATATGCCTCAATAAATTCGGATGCTAATAACAATTAAAAAGATCCATAACAAAACGCAACAGTTCCACTTTTTTAAGTTTAATTTTTTTTATGAATAATGTTGTACATACTAAAATCCCTATAGTCGTTGTTTTAACGATTAGTCACACACATACAAAAAAAAAAATAAATAAAATAAATTTTACCATCTCTTCTGTAAACTGTTGTCCGCCTATGGAGAATGGGCCAAAGCATTCCTCATTTATGTATAGACGATGCTTAACTTCAAACAAAGCTAAATTTGAGTAAACATTTCCACATCTTACGTTTAA
Organism: Pollenia labialis; assembly: GCA_949318255.1. Classification (NCBI taxonomy): domain Eukaryota; kingdom Metazoa; phylum Arthropoda; class Insecta; order Diptera; family Polleniidae; genus Pollenia; species Pollenia labialis. The sequence continues at coordinate 102,712,738 of OX439140.1, forward strand.
CACATATTTGGCATCCTCCTAATTTGGATTAAAAAAAGCTTGACTTGCACTTAAAATGGTGAAACTCTTCAACAATTTCCAATTTTGTCTTCATCATCATCCTCGGGTTTCATCGCTTTCAACAAAAATGTATGTTACCCTGAATCATATTCACGAGATATCGTTTTTCTGGCTTTTGCCAATAATTCTTTTGTTTCGTTCCTGCTCCCTAATAGTATTTTTTTTGCACACACTCATTTTTTAATATATTATTTTTGTATTTTAATTATACATATTCACAAAATTTTTATATAAAAACTGTTTTTTTTTTTATATAAAAATTGTTATATGTAAACAAACATAATTTTTTTTTTTTTGACATTTGGGGTTAAACTGGGGAAAACAGCTGACAAACATATGGGCCAACGGGTCTACCTTGTGTACTTGTACCATGGTAGGAATTTAATTTCTGGGCCCAGATCATCGCAGTCGTGAACGAGTTGCTGATCGAAATTTTACGTTTTGAAATCGTCCCATCGTTATCAAAAAATTTGAGATTATGTCATTCGATAACGAGTTGTCGATCAAATTGTTTTTTTTTTACAAATTTTTTCAGTAATAAGAAACAAAATAATAACATTCATTTTCACAATTTTTCGCAAATTTTAGTCATGTTTGTGAGAGAAGCGATTTTTTCTTATAAGTTTTTAGATTCTTTAAAGCTTTAACGATTTTTAATAAATAGCAGATTTTGCTAGTATGTAGAGCTTTTTCCCGGACTTTTTCGATTCCCGGGAAAGCGGGAAATTTTTTTAAATTTCCCAGGATCCCGCTCCATATAAATAATACAAAGTAAATTTTGTTTTTAATTAATGAAAAAAACTTTTATAAAAATACGTAAGGGAACTTGTTTACAAAGAAAGTAAAAGAAATGGTTCAATATTAAAAAATTAATTGAAGATTGAAATAGGAACTTGAATTATTATTACCTCAAGCTTTTTTTACCTATTATTATGCTTTTATTCCGTATTATTATGCTCTAGGTACAAGATAAAAAGATAACATAAACATAACAATTTAATTCATAAAACAATAATAAAAACAAAATAAAAATTGAGGTACTCCAGATATGAGGTCAAAAAGTTAATTAATAAAATAGATAAAATATTTTAAATAAATTAAATTAAGTCTTATTATTTTTTCGACCTTTCTTTAATTAAAATAAAAAGTTTTTTCGAGCTCGAGGCCAATTATTTTAAAAAATAAATATATTATTTATTAAATTATTTGTTCCAATATTTCGATATCCTTCGGATATCATTATCAAGGAATGAGTTACAGGTATATTTGCAAGAGACTTATTACTGTCTCTAAATTTTCGATATTAAATGTAGAGACAGTAATATGTCTCTTGCAAATATACCTGTAACTCATTCCTTGATAATGATATCCGAAGGATATCGAAATATTGGAACAAATAATTTAATAAATAATATATTTATTTTTTAAAATAATTGGCCTCGAGCTCGAAAAAACCTTTTTATTTTTATTTTAAATAAATATATAACAATTTAACGGCTTAGGAAATAACTGTCTGACACACTCAAAGCGCTTAGTAAGTCGTCAAAAAGTATATTTCTGATTTTATTTACGAATTATCCTGTTACCGAAAAATTTCGTTAATTTTTTACCGAGGTTGGACAAATAGTTAAAAGTGCACCGTTGTAGCATGCTTCGGATTCACAATCAGAAGCAATTTTTTTTTTATAAACAACGTCTATATCAGTCAAATGCATGTCAAGGTTTTTCAAGTTGTATGTTGTAGTATCTTTCGACGAGTCTTCAAAATATTATTTTATTTCGGTTTCCCCGCACTTCACTGTTATACAAACACCTAATAAACATATCGCTCCCTTATTCATCATAGTCATATCTCAAAAAATCGAAAATGTTAAGTAACTTTAGCAAAGTTTTCCTTCACACCTTCTCGTATTATATCTCAAACTGAACCGAAGTTATAGCAAAATATATCTTTAAATCGGTACATTTTGAAAACTTTAATCGCATTTTGCCAAGATCGTTTGTTTTTGTAGATATGACTATGTTGCAATAAAGGAGCGATATGTTTATGTATGTATCTTCTATTTTTAAGACCTGTTCATGGACAATGAAACTTTACTGCCTGCATCTTATTTTGAATTAATGTACTTTATTAACACTTCACTTCACTAAATGTAATAATTATTAACTGTTGCACTGCCCATTCGCTTTTAGAAGATTTATTGCATCAGGAGACATTGATTTAAATATGTACTCACTTCTTGTTATTGATCTAATCCGTAACCCATCCACAGATGCTAATTTTTAGAGAATAGAAAACTAAATTTTAAAGTTTAAATAGCTGTTTTCTAAAATTATAAGGAATTTTTTATTTCCCGGGATTCCGCAAGAATAATCCCGGGAAAACGGGATTCCCGGGAAAAAACCCTACTAGTATGCCGCTGTTAGCAATTTTTACAGAATTTTTTCCATTCCTTATACTTTAATGGACTTTTAATCAATTATTAAAATTATTAAAAATGTTCGCGAATTTTATCCATCTTCGCGATAGCAGTTTTTTTCTGTAAGTTTTCTGATTTTTAATAAATACTAGACTTTGTTTTCATGCCGCTGTTTGCAAATTTTTGCGAATTTTCGTTAATTTACAATTTTTTATCGAATTTTTTGCTATTCCTTGTAGTTTTAGGGATTTTAAATCAATTTAATGGCTTGTTTGATATATTAAAAACCTTCACGAATTTTCACTATTTTTGCTAATTTTCTGAATTTGTGAAATATTTCCGAATTTTTGCAATTTTTGCGTTGCTCTTTTTGCCAAGCGTTGCCGTTTTAAAAAAGCCCCATATGGGTATTTCTCTGAAATGGTCCACCGTGACTTAAAAAATCAAAGCGCTCGCATAATTTTTTTCAAGGAAAAAATTAAGTTGAATTAATTTTGTAGTATATTTTTATTTTTCATTTTTGAATAAAAGTTTAATTTTTTTAAATATTATTATCTTTATTCGGCCTTTAAATTTCCAATCCTATATTAATAAACAAGCTCGAGGCCACAATTGATTTTTAATAAATTTGTATTCTTTATTATATTTTGTTTTCAATATTTCTCCATCCTTTGGATGGCATCTTCAGGAATCTTAAAAATAAAAATTAAAACAAAAAACATAAATCATCGAAACACCCTGTAACACTAATAACACGGTGCTACAGTGTAAAAAAACTTGGAAAACGACCTAGCGTGGGTTATTGGTCTTGTTGAGTACATTACAAATTGTGTCAAAAAATTTCAGAAACACCCTCAAATTCAGAAGTTATTTTAAAAAAACCGTTTTCAGTGATGTTCGTCAACTTATCGACCTGTAACTCAGTCAGTTCTTGTCCGATTTTAATTTTTTTAACGGGTTTGGAAAGAAAACTGATTACGCTTTAAAATTACGTGCATTTTTTTTACACATTTGTAAATTATAAGTATTGTTTTTGTTAAGAATATCTACAAAAATAACGAAAATTATAAACTTTTTTGATTTTAGTAGCTTTTCATTGCTTATTTTAATATAAAAGCTTATACAAATTTATATTAGCGTATGAAGAAAATTTAGTTCTTAACAAAACATGGTTTTAATTTTTCAAATCGGATAAAAATTGTATAAGTTATTCAACTTTTCATTAACACCTATTTTTAGTATTTTCTCCCTCCGCGCAAAAAATATGAATAAAAACAAGTTAGAGTGCTATATTCAGCTGTGCCGAATTTTTAATACCCTCCACCGACTGTTCGAATATTTCAGGAGGGATATCTATATGATGTCTAGTTATTATTAATTTATCTTTCAGACATCAGCATTAAAATTGGTTGGTTTGAGGTTTAGATCTATATTAAATTATTTAGCAATTTAAACTAGCTTGAGTAACAGTTTCAATTCAAATTTTGTTATGATAGCATTATTTTTATCGGTTTTAGGCGTACTAAACTATTTTCCGGGAGTAGTGTTTATATGGGGCCTAGGGTAAATTATGGACGGATCTTCACGAAATTTTACAGCGTGATTTCCAGTCGAATAAAACAAATTTTTGCAAAATCTTATCTCATTCCGTGCCTTGTTCCACCATTTATGTTATTTTTTATAACAAAGTTATCATTTTTTTTAGGTGATGGTCCCACATTTTGATTCATAGCTCTGGTCCTACTGCACCGATTTTGCTGAATTTCAATCGCAAACTGCTTAGGATAACTGCAAGCAATTTGGCACCAAGTTTGTTTATTTCTTTTGAGTTGTTCGAAAGTGAGCGTGTTTTCAACAGACGAACAGACGGACAGACATACAGACATATGTTTGCGGTTTATTCGCTGAGAAAAAACATCGCTTTGATCTGAAGAAAAATAAAGCCTTGGTAAATGCCTTCGATACAGTTTTTAACTGCTCATACAGTTCTAGCAAATGTTATGAACCCGAAAGAATTTGTACAAGCTGTTCCAGTATGCTTAAGAAAACTAAGTCCGAAAAGTGTATAAGCCAGCCATTCAGGCATGTTCTGAAAATCACAAAATTTCAAATCACTTGTGATTTTAAAATCACAAATATTATTTAAGGGTGTTTTGAAAACCACAAAAGTTTTAACTTGGTTTAAAATGGTGGAAAAAATAAGCATGTAATTTTAAATCGGTGCCCACTTAGCTGAACGGTTTAAAATCACAATTATGGAAAAAGTTTTTTGGCCAGAACACCTTTCTTGTGATTTCAAATCACTTTCACAAAAAATGATTTTCAGAACATGCCTGATTACCATTATCTTTCCCAATGATTTGGCATCATCAAATATTCCATAAACCACAAGGCAGTTATTTTTGCCAAACAAACATCACTGGTTATCAATATAAAAATCGTGATAGGATTAAGTATGCTAATGTGTTAACTGTTACTAGAGGCTAGATTACACTATCCCACAAACCTTACGTATTCCATAATACTTTGTGAGATAGAAATCTAAAGAGTTTTGTTGCGACTGTCAAAAAATCTAATTTAGCATGACGGTTTGTAATCACACCATCACACAAAGTATAAACACTCACACATGAAATAAAATGCAACCCTGATCCAATGAAAAGTATTTATGTTTTGAAAGTTTTCAAAAAAGATAAAGTCGTATGGGATGTCAAAATTTTTTCTTTAATACTTGTCATTTTCATCACACATGCATTCATACTATCAGACTTTTACATTATACTTGAGTTTTTGACATGTATTAATACAAAGTATTATAGTGTAAACTAGCCTTAAGCCAGTATTAAGTGCAATTAAATGTAATGAAACTTTACATAAACAAAGTGATGATGAATCTGAAAATGAGGAATGTGATATGGAATATTTACCAAAATCGGCTGAGCCACATTTTGTGACAAATGCATATTTTTGCGATCTTGTGCGTGATTTAAAACTTTAGTAACTTTTGTAAATATAAGCCGATTTTAACAAATGATATCTCGTTTTTTTCTACACAAAATTATCTTTAAAATATAGTGCAAACAAAGATAGGTTTTCATAGAAAAAAATTAAAATAACTCTTGTTGAATTTGAAAAATTATGAAAAAAAAAATAAAAAAAAATTAGAAACTTTTGATAAACACTCACCTAATTTCCTGGAATATATTTTTATGAATACATTTCATAAAAGCTTACTTCTTTGCCTTTTCAAAACTGTTTTAAATTTTGAAATCGATCAAAAAATGTATGAGTTAGAGGTACTAAAGTGCTACGACCTACCCTAAAACAGTTTTTTGAAAATAACTCAAAATTTTGAGGGTGTTTCAAAAGTTTTGAAAACGGTTTTTGTATGTCCTCACCTAGGCCTACAACCCCCACTAGGTCGGTTTTTTTGTAGCAGTGTGTAATTATTGTACAGAAAATATAAATATATAACAAACAGTAATAACAAAAAAGGAAAAAACTCACAATATAATACGAGTTACAATATTAAAACACAAAACGACTAATCGCGTTCACATGTAAAATTGCACTATTGATCCTTTCTCTTTTTATTTATAATATGCCTAAAGCTCTGTGCTACATTGTCCACGTCGCTCTTAAAGTTTATTCTCTTATCTTGTCTTATGTTTATTATATGTAGCATTTCCAGTGTAAGTCGTTTATTGTACCTCTCTTCTGTTTGTAATATTTGTACGTCGTCCAGTTTGGGTATGTGATTTCTTTCCGCACAATGGGCTGCAAGTGCTGTTTTATGTGTCAGTGAATTATTTCTACATTTTAAATCCGATTTGTGTCCTGCAATTCTTGTCTTTAATTTATTTTTGGTAGTACCTACATATACTTGATCGCATACGTTGTTTCTATCACCATTGCACCCTATTTTATATATAACGTTTGACTTCTCCATTTTATCCACTTTTGTTTTTGTGTTAGAAAACAGATTTCTGAGTGTGTTTTCTGATCTTGGCGCTGTTTTATATTTTACTTTATTGAAAAATCCTGACTTTTCAATTCTTTCTGATATGTGTGGTATATATGTCATTGATTTGTAAGAATTGGGCCACGCTTCAGAACTAGTGCTGGGATACTATCGATATTTTCTACTATTGATATTTATCGATAGTTCAGATTTCACTATCAATATATCGCTATTACTAAAACTTTAACTAGTTTTTTAACAGGCTACAGTTCGTTGTTTTTATCACTTTATTGAACGTTTGAGTGAGACGTATGTATGTACGCACGTTATTTTAGATGACAGTTTTTAAAAACTGTGCTGCTGAAAAGCTCCTTTCTGAAGGAACCGACGTAGCAGGGACTATAAGATATTTTATTGCAACTTTAGATCCAAAAGTTATTCAATCTAGCGGACTTTTTTCTAATGGTCGATCATTGCTTTATTCTATACTCGCATTTGTATTGGCAATTTTTTACAACATTACAAAAATATTTGACATTACAGTCCCTATACAAATTTCGACGTAAAGGCCTTTAATAAACAGTAAAAAAGCAAATCTAAGCAATCCAATCTAAGCAAACCATACCACCTGCCATTCTTGTTGTTTGTATTGATTGTTGTTATTCAGCGCGAATTAATAATAGCAAGTAAAAAACTGTATGTGTATAAGTACTGTTACATGCCTTCATAGCTGTATTTTAAATAATAATAATATCGATATCTATATATTTCCTATCGATATTTGCGATAATTTAAGACTATCGATAGTTTCCCAGCACTATTCAGAACCGCTTATAAATGGATTTACTACATCTGATTCCCAAATGTCCGTGGCACCTGCAATGGAATCAAGGCCACAACGGAATCATAGAAAGCCGGACCGCCTTAGTTATTAAACCAAAGGAGAAGGATGTACATAAATGTAAATCTAGTAGCATTCAAGGTACATTAACACAAGGTAGACTCATTTGGGAGTGTAGCTCTGCTGCTCTATAGAAAAGACCGAGTTGAACCGAGTTGTCAAAATTGTCTTCATATAAATTTAACGCACACATGTAAAAATTTTGGCTCATATACATACACGAAATTTGACGTTTGGGTTCCAACATAGGTAAGCAGCTGATAAACATATTGGCCAACGAGTTTACCTTGTGTAAATATACCTTGATGTATGTATATTTGATGTATGTACATTAGGGTGGTTCTTAAAATTAAAAGTTGGATTTTATCAAGTCTCAAATTCTAAATCGGTTGTTATTAGTAAAAAACTACAAAAACAAAAATTGTTGGTCCATCAGAGAAGATTAAGGCACGTCGCCAGCCCACCGAAGTTTGAGAAAATCCTTAATTTTTGGCTAAAATTTCAAAAACTAAATTAAACTTTAATAAATATTTACTTCTTTATTCATAACAAATATTTTTGGTTTACTAATAGCTTTTTGACATATCCTGCATAAACATATCGTCACCCAAAAAGCAAAACGCCCTAACTAACAAAAATACCAATATTGATATTTTAACTTACTCATCAAGAAAACACGTTATTATCGGATATTACCAAATTTAAATTCAACTTGTTTATTTTTATTTTACTAAAGATTATAATTTTGTTTTCATGCTAGTTTGTTATAGTTTTTTTAGTACATCCGGGATATTTGCGTCTATAATCTTGGACAACTTTTAGTACATATTGTTTTTGCTCTTCATTTTTTGTCAGTAATGAATTATATTCTTCCATTAGTTTGACTCCTCTTTCCGCAGTGTCGTTGACTACCCTTAATTGCGCAATAATTTCTTTGTCTTTAACAAAAGAAGCAATTCCATCCCAATCTTCAGAGCTTGATTTTAAGAACTCTTGATCTATAAGGAATCTTTCGAAAAAGTTTTGTTTCCATGGACACAAATTGTTCCATTCCATTGTCTATGATGGTTGAAATATTTTGATAAGCAATAATGGGTCGCTTTATATTTTGATCAACGTCACCAACATTCTTAAGGGCTTCAACCATTTTTGCTTTAGTGCTGTTCGGTACTCTTGAATCAAAAAATGCTAGGGCAACGGTGAATTTTTTTACATTCCTTGTTTAAGTTAGTATATTTACATGAAAATCTAAAGAACACTATTTGTGAAGCAAATGGGCATTTTATGGACATGTTAATATAAAGTAAAGGGCTTTTTTTCGATAATTTGTAGTTTATTTTCTAAATATACGATTTACAGAAAAGTCGTTTAGAGCTATGTTGTTACTAACATCACGGACAATAACTTTTTGAAGTAATTATTTTTAATAAAATTAATATTTTTTAAATTATGAGACATAAATAAAAAAAAAAAATTTTCAAACATTGGAGGGCGTGGCGGCATGTCTTAATCTAAACTGATTCGTCTGAAATTTTTTTTAGGATAGTTTTTCCATAATACCAATCGATTTGGGATACGAGAGTATGAAAAAATCAGGAAAAAAATTTTTCGATATAGCTAATAACCACCCTAATGTACATATATGAAAACTTTAGAAGACCATAACTCGAAAACTATGCGTTTGCGCCACTTTTTCACTTTATATTTACTTCTAATTTTTCTATCACACAAGGTAATTTTTTTATTTGGAGCGGCGTCGGTAAACTAGATTTGCTCTCTCTAATTTTTATGAAATCTTGTTTTTGGAGAGATTTGTTCCCTCTAGAAAGAAACTATTTAAGAAACTTTTTGATGTTTAGACACATGATCAGAAACACAAGGTCCAAAAATAAACCATATAATTCGGTTTAAAATAGCATATTCGTTGTTTTAAAATTCAAAAATTTTTAGTGTGCAAAGTTGTTGACCAAAACCGACTGTTTTATACGACTAACAACCCTGCAAACAAATGGAAGATATCCCCTAAGGCAATAGCTTCGCAATATCCCCAAATTGTCATCTAAATGAAAATAATCAAAGTAATTTTTTATTTTCTAGACAGAAAACAATTATAACATATTTGTACGTCATAAATGAAAAAATTAAATTTATTAAATCTTAAAAATTCTGCAGAAGGTAAATATAAAAAAAATAAATCTGTTAAATATTAATCTTTTTCCTTTTTAACTTAATCAAGATATTACGCAACACTCATAATGGATGCAATTTTAAAGGAGTTGGGTGATATGGTGGAATCTACATAATTATTTCAATTTACTTAATTTAATTATAAAATATATTTTTTGTAAGTAAAATTTATATTTACATATGTAATTAAAAATTTAATTTTAAATAAAAAGCTGTTTTTATTTTTACATAAATGAATATTTTTAAAATGCAAACTTTTCTTTTTAACATCCCAATGATATTTTGGCGATATCTTTATATATTTTCTCATTAGTGGTTATCTGGCAATATTGCTAGTTTATCATCTAGAAGAATCGCTTTCGTATTGCCTAGGAGTATTGCTATCGAGACACGTTTCTTCCCGAAGGAAGTATCTTCCGCAATACGAAATCGATTATTGCCGCAATAATATTTTTCATCCTGGCAATACGTTTGGCAATACATATAGTGTATTTCTGTGTTTGCTGGGAATTTGATTATACATATAAAATGTATAGTATATATAAGGGATGGCATTGAGAATTTTAAAAATGTTATATAACAACCTATAAAAATTGTACTTTTTTGACGTTAATTGTACTAAAAGATTGGTTTTAGCTCAAATTATTTTACAGCCTGTTCATCGATTTTGAACGTTAACGTTCGCATAGAAAATTACATTTAAAACAAAAACAAATTTTCGTTAAATCAACTTCTCTCCTCATAAGGATCCTGAATATATATGAGCAACTTCAAAAATTTACGACACCTAGACATTTTTTTTTTTTTGTCTGACATCAATGTTGATTTGCGTGTGTATAAACCGATATTTGAGCATGTGAAATCCGTTCGCGTTAATCATTTTTATTACACGGAGCAAATTTTACTGCGGTTTAAAGTTAAAAAAATATAAAAATTACAGTTTTTGTTAAAATTGAAAAAGGATAACGCGTGTGGATAATACCCCTTAATGGCTTTCTTAGCACACTAAAATATTTGTAAAAGCTTGAATACTTTTTAAAATACACTGGAAAAAAAATATAAAAACATTTTTTTTGATCGTGTATGCATATAAAAATTTATTTAAAATTGTTAAATATTTTACAAAATTACGGCTAGTATAAGACATAATTTGCAATATTTTGGAAAAAAACTTTTAAAATGTATAATCTAAAACCAAATCAAATATTTCATACAAGGATGCTTTTTGAGGTTAGAAACATTTTGTTTCCTCCATTAAATTTTAAATCCTTAAAATTTTTTGGTGCGTTTTCAATTTTAGTATCAAGCTCAGTAAAGTCTTCTATTCGATGTACGTTTGAGCGGAATTGATACAGCGCTTCAGTTGTCACAAAGCGAAATGTGTTTGCACTTTATCAGTTTAGTCCGTCGCGAAGAATCTATTTAGATACCTAAACATGTTCCCATGACATGTTTTGATATAAAAAAAAATCTTAAAAATAAATTGTTTTTTTGCAAAAATTTTCAAAAGTTCATAAAATGTTTGCGTTTAAAAATTTTAAAGTGCGTTTTCGCCTCGGAGGTGCCCTTTACGAAGTTACTCACATCACGCAATACACTAGCCAACTTAAAAGGCAATTCAGATTGTCAGACGCAAAAAAGATACATTTTTAAAAAATTTACGCTAATTTCTTTTAAGTTTGTGATGTCCGTGATACGTTATTGGTGCGCTGACACCAACTTGATACACCTCAAACTTTATATAATTACGCAGTTTTTTTAATTCTGCGCTTAAAACTCATTTTTATTAAACGGCGCAAAAACTCTATGTAAAATCTTCAAAAATTTCAAAATTCGGAAAATTTTGGTTTCACTTTAAAACACCATGCAACTTTTCACCCAGCAGCGATATCAAAATTTTTTTTTAGTGGATATATCCTCCAAGTCTAGTGACTATATTTTGTATGGGTTTGGATCTGAAAGCTTAAAACTATTACAAAGAAAACGGAATGAATGAAAAAACTCTTGCAAGTTTCAAGTCGTTTTTTTAATTTTTCGAATTTTAGATGACCACCAATTCTTAAGGTGAGGACTTTTCAAAGTAAAACTTTGCACGTCATATCCTTCAAGTATAGTCATCCAAACCCTGTACAACGTTCTTTTCAATTCATAAAACTAACGAAATAAGAGCCATAGTATGTCGGTTTCAGCAGGTGCTCAAAAAATTTGAAGTAGCCCATATACTTTATGGGGTCTAAGATCAATATTGTAGAAATTACAAACGGAATGACAAATTTATATATGTATACCCTTTTCCTCCTGTGGTAAAGGATATAAAAAGAGTAATTTTGGGATAACAGTATTTTGATTATAACTCATTTTTTAACCGATTTGACAGATTAATATACCGACGTGTTAAAGAAGAAATTTACCATTTACTTGGGTTATAAAACTTGGACTCGGAAAGATCTATGGTTCCCGAAAATTTTTATTTAAAAAAAATCTTTTGATATACAAGGCGTAACCACAGGTCATATGACAGTTTAAAAATTAAGGTTTATATACAATTTTTTATATTTTTTGTACGGGAGGTACCACGCCCACTTCTCACTCCCACATTTTGTGGGATGCTGTGTATTGATAACGTAAATGTGTGTACCTAATTTGGAAACTTTGGCTCTTGCCGTTCTCCAAAAACTACAAAAAAAGTAAGAAAAAAACAACAACAAGGGATTTTTGGAAAAAATTAGAAGCAGTCGTGGGCTTTTGCTCACATCTCAGCCATTTGTGGACCGATCTTGCTGAATTTCAATAGCAAGAAATGGTGGACTATATGTGACATAAATCTAAAACAACCTAGACGCTATCATGTCTGGGGTCTCCGGAAAACACATATCAAACGTAAGACGGACAGACGGACATCGATAAATCAACATCTTTCCTCATAAGGACCCAGAATATATATGTATACTTTACAGGGTATAAGATCAATATTGTAGAATTTACAAACGGAATTACAAACTTATATACATATACCCTTTTCCACCTGTGGTGAAGGGTATAATAAGCCTCCGTATACGTCAAAAAAAATTTCAAGCTAAAATCAAATTTTGCTGCCGAATGCGATGAACTAAATAATTTTTTAGCCAATATTTCTTTTACTTTGTTTACTATTTATTTAATTTAAATTAAAAACTTTAATGCAATGTACCTAATAATCACAGCACAAAACGTGGACTTTTTGTAAACATAAACAAAACTTTGACATAAGTCTAGACAAACAATAATGTAAAGCAAAAAATCGTCATCTGTTTTAACATTGATTTATAATTCAAGTATCTATAATTACTTTTATCTTAGTCTAATGTATTTAATTAATACATACTAACAAACTTGACCCTATTTTACTTTAAAATACCCTTGTTATGACACTTTTTCGAAATTTTCAACGGCATCCCGCAAACATTAGATGTAAAAAAAACTTAGTAAATAAATTAATTAAAATTAGTACTAAATTAGCCATTGCGACGGGTGATTATTGTTTAAGCCTACACGTTTTGGAAAAAAATAAGTTAGGAATATGTATCTCTTTCATATTCCAAAATCCATTTTTTGATATCTCGTATAGAATCTGAGATAACCAGCATCGACTTTGGTCTACATCCACATTGAACATTAGATTGCTAGATATGACATTTTTTTGCATTTGGAGCAAATTTTGCATGCAAACATAACAAAATTATACTTTACTATTGCTTTTCGCCATTCGAATAGTGACAACGTAGGTCAAAATAAACCGACACAATAATTAAAATTTATTGGACACAGTGTGAAACTTGAGATGAATATGGAGCCCAAAACAAAAATAATTGCTGAATATGGATTTGATATTAAAAGCAGCTCTGATTTTTTTAGTTTTCAGTTTTCTATTAATTCAATTTTCCTAAATAAAATTAATAGTATACAAAAAATTTGACGAAATACAATTTCCAAACGTAACAATAATAACATCAGCATGTTTTAACTAACTATTTTCAATGAGAGAAAAAAGATGTCAAAGATTTGCTGATATTCCTTCCATCTGAAGATAAAGAATATTTAAAAAATTTACTAAAGGTACGTTCAGACTGATGAAATATTTGATAGCAAACATCAAATATTTCATTAACGTAGTCTGAACACAAATTATTTTTGAGTGTCAAATAAAATAACAGCTGATTTTGAGCAAATAAAAGTATTTGCCGGCAAACAAATATTTGTCCAATGTGAACATAGTGTGAACACAAAAAATCAATATTTTTGAGCAAACATTTATTGAATATTACAAAAAAATTGTAAGAGCAAACAACGACAAATAATTTTAGCCATGTACCCAATAGAAGCAATTTTTCCCGTAAGTTTTCGGATTTTTTACAGTTTTAAAGATTTTTAATAATTGTTAGACTTTGCTATCATGCCGCTATTCGCCAATTTTTGCGAATTTTTGCTAATTTAGCAATTTTCACCGAATTTTTGCCATTCCTTATACTTTTAGGGACTTTTAATCAATTTTATGGCTTGTTTGAATTATCAAAATTTTTCGCGAATTTTCGCAACATTTTTTTGTTGTTATTTTCCCGACATTTTGTTTTTAACCGAACCATATATTTTAGGGGTTGTTACCAATTGTTCGCAAATTTGAGCCATGTTTCCGTTAACCATTGTCTTCCAGTTTTGTTTTTCTTTTACATGCTCCTGTTCTAACAATATAATAGATGCTGCTCCACAGAATAAAACAAATAATTAGGCTTCTGCGCGAAGTTTTACTATTTGTGAAATATATTTTCATTTTTGAACACTTTCATTAAATAATTATTTGATGCAAATATTTGTTTTAGTCTGAACGCATGGCAAACATGAATTAATTTATTTTATTTGACACTATTTGCCAACTGTTTCAACAAACAAAAATTGTCAAATATTTGAGCTTAGTTTGAACATCAAACAAAATATTTTTTGTTTCACACAGTTTGAAGCAAATATCAGAACAAATATTTTTGTCAAATATTTCATTAGTCTGAACGTACCTTAAGACTAAGTAAAAATTATTTACATAAAGTTTTATTCTTTGATTCTTTTATATTTTTGATTCTTTTATATTTATATATGGGCATTTCCGTCAAAAGGTCCACCGTGCCCGAAAATTTAAAAGTTATTAAAAGCTGATTATTTTACGATATTGTTATAGAGAAATATTAAGATTTTACTAATTTTATAAATTTACCCATAAATTTGTTCACTTAGATGAACAATCAAACTGAAAACTTGTGCAAACGTAATTTCTTATTTGTGAGAATGTTTTGTTGTATGTTTTTATTAATAGTGTCTTCCTTAAAAGAGTTGATATTTGATAAAAATTATTCCAAAAAAATTTTCTTACATGGTCTGTTATCTAAGAAAGATTTCGAAGAGAAATATTTTGTTCGGATTAACGGTAAATTTTTATTTTGTTTTAATCATTATTCCGTTAAATTATTATGGAAGAAATTTCACGATCGAAATTTTACGTATCGACCCAGATTTTGGCTCAGAAAAAAAAAATTTCAGAAGATTTTGGAATCAAACCAAATACATTTTAATGTTACATTGGAACGTAAAATTCTGAAAGTAGTTTGACTAAAAAATTGTAACAGGTGTCGCTGAATTACGCCTTTTAATACATGGCCACAAAAACTACTTCTATTTTTTCACGTTCGAACCGCTACTTCTTTTGCCATTCGGCCTTATTGTGGTTGTCGTTGTCGTATATCTATTGTGTAATAGATTAAAGTAATACACAACATGTGTTCTTTAATCTACTACAAAAAACGACACGTTTGTTTACGAAAACGACAACCACAATAAGGCTGATTATCTTTGACCTAGAATCGCGCCCTCCATAAACTTTAGCATAGATAACAATGCTTTCTTAGTGCTATAATTTAAGGGTTAAAAGGACTTAAAAATATTTGTTGTGTAAAATGTTATTGCATTTAAGATGCGTACGACTGTCACGTTCAACACTTTGGAATTACCCATATGTAAGTATAACTTTTATAGTTTACTAAAAAAAGGCTGTCGTTTTAGACTTAAGTACAAAATCTATTATTTATTATACATTTTATTTTTTAATCATAAAAGTAGAACAGTTTTTGTGTTATATTGCTAATAAAATACCTATTAATATTGCAAAATTTAACAACCATAATATATTTTCATTCCATATTATGTTGCATCTGCAGTTCGGGACTTATAGAATAGAGTTTAGAAATTATCACCATTCTAAAATATACCAACCTGTCCTTATAAATCTCTATTAACTATCAACTTCATGGTTTTTGCCAAAGATTTATTTTGCTCCACGTCAAAGAAAGCATCATAATACGAAATAAAATTTGATATGGAGCACAAAACGACAAAATGTTATTTTAGGAAAACCATTAAAACTTTCGATTTATTGCATGTCAATTCATGAAAATGTATAGTTTTGTTAAAAACATACGTAGCAATCAATTAGGAGCGTTTAAAAAAAATCTATCGAGTAGTTTTTGAGAAAATTATTTGTAAACCTATTTTATCGTTTTTCTCAAAACCGACTTGATGGCTTATAGGCTAAAACAATAATAACCTGATGATTGGTGTAACATTGTACTTTTCTAGTTAAAATAGCATTAAAAATGTACAATTGTACAAAATTTGTCTTCCCTGGTATATACATATATGTACTATGTATATACATATATACCTACACTGTATACATTTATCAGGGATGATAAATGAGAAAACTAATATCGTACCAACGAACTTTTAAAATCGTACTTTTTCGGCCCAAATAGTACTAATTTTTTTTTTATTTTATTTTTAAAAACAAAAATTTAATACAAAAAAAAACAAAAGGTAATTATACATAATAATAGGGGTTTTGACGAATACTTCTCAAAATGCAATCTCGAATTTTAAATGAATGTACAATGTTTGAGCGTTCTAAAAATATGTGCATACGAACATCTTCGCATTGCATTTCAATTTTTATTGTGCTTACAATTTTCAATATGTACTGCGGAAACAGGAAAGGAGTAGACAGTCCGAATATAATAAAATTTTATTTAGCGCTTGTAAATCTCCTTCAAAATTATTCGGAGTAAAATAATAATGGAGTGGCCACGGTTCCAAAATTCTGTTGATTACTTCTTGACGTTATGAGTTCGTTCTAAAATAATCTTGAATCGAGAGGAATTCGTCTCTTCTACTATGTAGAACTTTTGCAAATTTGGTTTCCTAACCTTTTAAAAACTTGTCAATTTTTTTTTTAAATACCCACTTTCGGGAACCATAGATCTCCCCGAGTCCAATCTTTATAACTCAAGTAAATGGTAAATTTCTTCTTAAACACGTCGGTATATAAATCTGTCAAATCGGTTAAAAAATGGCTGAGTTATAAACGAAATACTAAATCCCTAAAAATTACTTATATATACCCTTTTTACCTTCGGTGAAAAATTTTGATGTTTTTTAGCCCATTTTTCAAATCGATATATCTTGATTCCTAGACGTGACCCAGCGAAACGCCAGGACATGTATAACTACTTTTTTACCGATATAACATTTCCCGTTGGTTTCATACCATCCCGATTTTGACTGTCGCATAGTGTATTCATTGGACAGTTAATACGAGTTGTCATTTTATATCATTTCTAATATGTAGGTTTGCAAAATTTGGAAATAGTACCAAATGAGTCACGGGGGTACCAACGTACTTTTTAGTTTTGAATTGTACCAAAAAAAGTACAATTGTACCAACTTTATCAACCCTGACATTTATAATATAAATTTTATATGATGGCGAGATAGTTGCTATAAAAAGTGCTGAAAATTACAACAAAATATTGATTTCATGATTCAAGAAATGTTTGTATTAAAAAATGGGCTGTAATATACAAAGCAAAAAAATACATTACATGAACTAAACTACTTTAAAGCTACTTTAATATTTCATCATAGTAATGTTTTACTTGGATACATGGCACTTTAATGAGAAAAAAACGGATGTCTTAAGTTATCAAACAATATACATACTACATACATACATATGTACAAACAAATCGATGATTTATGCTATATTAAATATGTTTTGTATTAATATGTACATATATGTGAAAAGTTAATGTGTTTATTTAAAATAGCTAACCATTTAACATTTTTGCAATTCTTTTATTGTTGTAACTATATTTTTACAGTGTATTTCGTTTTGAAGCTTATCTTTTTTCAGACCAATACTTTTTTGTAGGGATTCCCCAATTATTTTAATAAATTTTTTTTATTAACACAAATTTATGAAAATATTATTTTTATCTAAACACCATACGTTATTGCTATTAAAGTTTATTTTCCAAAAATTCAACATAATACAGCGTAGTTAAAAACACGGAATTCTACTTTGTTCTAGGGAAAAAAAGTCTTTAATTCAGTGATGCCAGGAGAAATTTCAAAAAATCCCTACGTGTCTAAAAAAATCCCTTTTTTCCCTACAACAAAAAAAAAATCGCCACACTTTTTCCTACGCTAAGAATTTTTTGGTAATTAGCAACAGGTATACAAATATATATTTTGTTAACGTTGTGTAAATATTATGCTGAAGTGCACTTTACGTGGCGTACGAAAAAAAAAATAAAAAAAATATGCTACCCGATTCAGAATAAAAAAAGAAAAAAAACATAATTCAAATTTACGGGGGCTGAGGACCGTGGGGCCCCCTGGACCCAAAAAACTGTCCTGCCCACTTAGTGATATGTGTGGGTACTAAAATTAAAGGTAATTTGCTCACGATTGCAAATATGTATTTTGTTTTTGTGTTCACATATTATTTTCCTCTAGGTTAATTTAAGTATCTTTTAGGTGCAGAAAAGCTTTAGTTAGCGAAGCCGGTGTTTGTTATACCATAGGGGAGAAAATACTTGCGCCTGGCCTAAGGCCGGCAATGCAGAGAAGCTTTAGTAAGCGAAGCCTGTATTTGTTATACCATGGAGGAGAAAATCCTTGCGCCCGACCGAAGGCCGGCTATGCAGAGAAGATTTAGTTAGCCGGTCATTGTTATACCATAGAGCAGAAAATCCTTGCGCCCGGCCGAAGGCCGGCTATGCAGAGAAGCTTTAGTTAGCGAAGCCGGTTTTTGTTATTCCATAGAGGAGAAAATCCTTGCGCCTGGCCGAAGGCCGGCTACGAAGAAAATAATTCTTTAGCACATCGGAAATAGGCTATTAGTTACAAAAAAAAATTAATTTTTTTTTTGTTTTTTAAAAATCGAACATAAAACATTAAAAAATACAAAATAAAACAAAATATTTACAATCGTGAGCAAACTACCTTTAATTTGAGTACTTACACATAAATGTGAGTGGATGGGGCACTTTTTTCCCCCAGAGGGCCCCAAAAGTCCCGCCCACCCTAAATTTTATTATTTTTGTTTTTATTTGAGTACCCACACATTCCACTTAGTGGGCGGGGCGGTTTTTTGGATCCAGGGGGTCCAACGGGCCTCAGCCCCCTTAAACTTTAATTTTGGTTTTTTTCTTTTTTTATTCCGAATCGGGTAGCACTTTTGCCAAATATTACAGCATTTATTAACAACAACAAAAAACCAAAATAAATATGTAAATGCCATACACGCATATAAATATTTAATTACAAAAATAACACTGTGACAAATTGAAATTTATTTCTCTTTGGCAAAAACACCTCTACATATATGAACTTTAATCTAGAGACAGAGCTTAATATTTTTCACGAATACTTATTTAAAATTTTTTTTATATAAGTATCTTGGTATTTTTAGCAAACTTGGTACCAAGTAAAAGGGTTTGTAATATTTAAAAAAAATATTTTCTTCAGTTCCCTTGAAATAAAATATAAAATAAATTACGTTTTAAAAATATATCCTTCCTTATCCTTAAAAGTTTTCATTACAATTTTTTTTTTAAAAATTCGAATTCTTATGGCCAATTTCACAAATTTTATTGTTTTGAAGTTGTGATTGTTTTTTTACAAAATAATTTCATACATTTTAGTGAATGGCGAATGCAAATTCGTAGCTCCCAAATATTCTGGTATACGTTTTTGGCAATTGTTGAATTTTAATTTTTAAAAGAACACAAGATGAATATTTACGTATTTTTAGGGAATATATTGAAAATGAGATAATATTTTGAAAATTCCCTACATTTGCCTTAAATTAAAAACTCTGTCCTTTTCTCCCTACGCTTTAAATTTTCCGAAAAAATCCATATAAAAAGGGAAAGTTCCCTACTATTGGCATCACTGCTTTAAAACAATTTTATGTCAGCGTTGCCATTTAAAAAAACTACATATTAAGAAAAACAACTGATTTTTACGTAAAAAAATGCATATAAAAAAGCAAAAATTTCCCTTACCCTGAGGCCACACGATCAAGTTGTTCTTGATAGTCTTTTACATATCTATACTGCTTATCAAAATCTACAATAATTGAAAGCTGTGACGTAGGCTGCAATATACTTTCATGATGTCATCAAAAAAACAATTTATAAAGACAAACATGTAATCAGCTGTTAAATTGAAAGCAAAATTTCCAAACAAATGGAAAGGTAAAATTGAAAGCAATCTCGTGGTCAATTTAAAAAGTGTGAGTGGCTGACTTCATAAACGCAGTTTGCAAAGCAACACTGAAATGTAAAATGTTCATAAACGCAGTGAAATTAGTTTTGGCAATGCCTCAAGTTCATTATTGCATGGCAATACTTTTTAATGCGCAACATTACTCAAATTTGTGCAGTGGTTTTACTTGTGATGCTTTATACATGAAAATTTTTTTTATTTATGTAAACACAAACGAAACACAACAAATGATGCAAAGTATTCATGCGTTCATAAATGTGTCAAAATATCATTGCATTTTTTTACAATGCAGTGTTGCCACAATATATTGCTTTGCCTTGTCTACGCATTTGTTTGCAGTGCTGCATTGCAAACTGCGTTTATGAAGTCAGCCAGTGTGTTAGTAAAAAAGTGAAAATGTATTGCAAATTGAAAACTACGCCATTGAAATAAGTTTAGTGTGTTATTTCTGAAAGATCCATGTTTATTATTCTGCTGACGTTATTGCCAACTTGCTGAGATATTTATTTTGCTAAGAACAAGCAATAACGTCGGCAGAACCATGGCGCAATAATTGCTGACTATATTTCTGGAGAACACGTGGAATTGCTTTGCCATACAAAAACGTACAGAGAAATTAAATGTCAGATAAATAACAGCTGATTTTACAGCAGATTGCTAAGCAATAATTGCTCAAGCAATTAGAAGAGCAATCATTGCGCAATGGATTGCCACTCATGGCAATATGCGGTCTATACGTCGCAAATGTTATGAGGCAATCAAATTTGACGTTTGCCGCAGTAAATATTTCTACGTGGAGACCCGGGGTTAGTTTAGACCTAGGGTTTTGTATATAAAACGATTTTAAACATAAATGTTTACATGGGGTCTTCACCTGAGATAATATCTGATATAATATGTGAGAGAACGTCGGCAAAATGAGAGAACAAATTTCTTCATGTTAATCTTAATCTTAAACAAGGGGAACACGTATGTTATAAGATTTCATAATTTAATGATTCTCGTACAGTAAACTTGTGTCGTTTTTATTATTTTTTTTAGTGTTTTCTGTTTTTTTAGTTAAAAATATTGTTTTTTTTTAACATTTATCACAAGATTTTCACTATTTGCACTAAAAAAATTTAACAATTTTATGAATGCGTCTTTTTTTGTTTTATATGTAAGTATGTATGTGTAATTTTGACAGCTCATCTTATAAGATTGTTGTTATAAGATGTCTCATAACAACTGTCTCATAATATTTATTATAATATTAATATTAACACTATTTGAGAGTCTACACGTAAGATAATACTCTCTGCGATTGAATTTGACGTTTTCTGATATAAAAATCTTATATCTTATCTCACGTGGAGACCCTGTGTTACTTAAATTAAACTTAATTCACTGATGTGGTACGGGTACGTTCGTAAATGTATCAAAACTGTTCATCACTGCTGCAGTGATGCAAAATTTTGTTGCAGATTGATTTCTTGAGTTTTAAAGAGCCAAATACACTTGTCAAATGCTTGTCCAGCCGGCGAACTCAACGTGTACGTGTGCTGGACGTAATATTCGCCGTCATATCTAAATTTTTTGATTTTTCATCTAGCGTTGTCAGTGTCACACATCCCAACACATTTTCACTAATACTACCACAATGCTTGATGAGTACTTTGATCAGTGTATTTTGGCCTTAAGGCTCAGTTTGGCGAACGTTGCTGTACCATATCCGTACTGTATCAATCAGCTGTTCGCTTTTTGTTATTTGAAAAGCAATTCAAAAGCTTACCGAATTGTAAAGTACCGTAGTTGCAACGTACCATTCTGTATAAAATAGAATTTAATAACATGGGGTCTTCACCTGCCAATTTGTTGTCTTAATAAACGTCAAACTTATAAAATAGAATTTCATAACATGGGGTCTTCACCTGCCAATTTGTTGTATTAATAAACGTCAAACTTATCGTATCTATATATATGTATATAAAATAGGATGTGTGTATGTGTGTATGTATGTATGTAACGTATGGACTCCAAAACCGCTGGGCCGATTTTGATGAAATTTTCAGGGAATCTTCAGAATATTCAGGCGGGTGACACTGTGAAGTCTGATTTTTGATTTTCGGTCTGTGGGCGCAGAGGCGTGGCAAACTCCAATGTTCATATTGCACCACCAATGACGATTTTTTCTTCAAAATGATCGCCATGTCCAACTTAGAATTCTGCCCCGCCCACTTTTTTCGAACTTCAAAAAACAAGAAAACGGCTTCATCGATTTGACAAATTTTTCTTCGAAATGTTCGTATTAATCCATTTTAAGTCTTCATCGAAAGAAAATTTTGTCCCGCCCACTTTTACGCCCACTTTTTTCGATTTACCTAAAATAAAAAAACTGCTCATCGATTTGACTAATTTTTCTTTTAACTGTTCGTATTAATCCATTTTACGTTTTAATCGAAAGACAAAATTACCACGCCTACTTTAACGCCCACTTTTTCTATTAAGCGCATAATTTGAGAACGGCTTGACCGATTTGGACGATTTCTTTAAAATGATCGCCATGGTCCAAATTAGGTTTTTACGGAAAGAAAATTTTGCCCCGCCCGCTTTTTTCAATTTACCTAAAATCAGAAAACGGCTCTTTACACCAAATAAAAAAAAACAAAAAACATTGTATATGCGCTGGCCTTAAGATGAACTAATAAATAAATATAATTTCCAATTTGCCTTATATACATGCGTTTCTTTTTTGATTGAGCCCATATCAACACCATATGTAATTTATTTTGTAAAAAAACTTTATGATAGGTATTCCTTGGATTTTTATTTTAAAGGCCGTAAATGTCGTTGAATGCTCAATTTAAATCGTGTGGTAATACAATACTAATGTTTGCTTAGGGCCAGCAACGTGGACCGGGTCAGCTAGTATTATAATAGTAAATAAATAATAAAACAGATAACATCATAGAATAAAAATTAGTGTTTGTTTTAAAAAATGTAAGACACACTCAAATGCACATACACAAAATCTATTTCTTCGTCACACACAAAAGTAACGGACCTGCGCAATCTTGTTTCTTTGATTCATGGTAGTGAAGGGTATAAAAAACCAACAAAAAAACCACATTACCAACACTGTATTACCATAGCCACTGTATAACCGTAGCAACTAAAATTGAATTGGTTTGTCTGGGTTCACACTATGAAAGTTTACTTTCAGAAAGTCTGGGTTTATGGGTGAGAGAGGAGAAAAGAAAAGCATGTTCTCTTCCCCTCTCACCAACAAACTCAGACTTTCTGAAAGAAAACTTTCATAGTGTGATCCCAGACTTTGTATGGTATGTCTATGTCGTTTTGGTAATACAGTGTTGGTATGGTAATGTCACGTCTAATTGGACCTTTAAAGTTAAAAATTTGAGGCAGTCGTCGTTTTTTACTCATATCTCAGCCATTTGTGAACCGATCTTGCTGAATTTCAATAGCAAACAATTCCGGACCGAATGTGACATAAATGTACAATAACCTGGCCCCCATCATATATGGGGTCTTCGGAAAATCCATTTCAACGGACAGACGGACATTGCTAAACCAACTTCACTCCTCATAAGGACGCAGAATATATATATTTTATAGGGTCTTACATCAATATTATAGAAATTACAAACGGAATAACAAATTTATATACATATATTCACCACCTGTGGTGAGGGGTATAATAAGAATTTTGTTTTTGTATTTTGCAAATCTTTTTGAAGCAGACCTGTAGTGCGATTCTGTAATTAAATTAAACAATAGTTGTCATTGTTAAAAAATTTAACAAGCAAATTAACGATTTTTCTATTCTGTAACATTTTAAACAACTCTTGTTATCGTTAAGTCAGCTAGCACTACTAAATACAAAAAAAAAATATAAAAAAGTGTAATTATCTACAAGGTGGTCTGAAAAAACAGCTGACTGTTAATGCTTTGCCTGTTGTTGTTGTATTTTTGTGATATTCAGGCCACCTTGCTAAAATATTACAATGGAAACTTAAGTTGAAATTAAGTGTACCACATCGGTGACTTAAGTTTGATTTAAGTTTTTAGTGAAGAAAAGAATTTTGTATTTAAATCGATTTTAAAAATAAATGTGTTTTAATATCAATCCTGAAAACTGGGCATTACAGAATCACATAATCGTTAGTGCAAACAACAAAACAGGTTGACAATTATAACATCTGTTGTTATTGTTTAAAGTTACAGAATCCCACTACTGCAGTGCAAATTGTCTCTTCTGCGCCATGTTCTTAAATATTGGGTATAACATTTCATTCCGTCAGTAAACAAGCGGAAATGCATCTCTATAAAGATAAGAAAGTCTAAGGTATCTTTGGTTTTCTGCTTGCTATCGGTAGTAATGTGAATATCCCTTCCAGATATTTCCGTACCGGAAGCGTCTCGCGGCTGTGTGGATGGCCATTATCTCGGCCTGGACCACACCTCAGTGGTCCGGCAGCCTTATAGGAGTACTCCAGTTTAGTTGCTCGGAGTATATGCCAGAACCGACACCATACAGTGTTGTAGACTCGTCCGTGAATATTCGAATCGCATCTGCGGGAATTTGTAAGTCATCATAGTGGACCACGTTATCCAAAACGCTTACCGTGAAGCCAGGATCAAAGATTGGCTCGGGTGTGACATAATCAACATCCATGTGCCAGTTAATTTTGTTCAGAATATTAGCATGTCCGATATTGTAATCCCTCCATGCTCCGGTGGCCCTTGTTCTTACCGCCGCGTTCGCAGCTAGCCTTTTCGCCAAAATGTCTGGTGGTAAACAGTCTAAAATCGTAAACAATGCCTTAGAGGGGGTTGTTCTAATGGCACCTGTTACCGCTATCGCCACCATTCTTTTTGTACGTTTAAACCCAGTTTGATGACTCTTCCCTTTGAGCGCCGGCCACCAAACAGCTGCCCCGTAGAATATAATGGTTTTAATGACACATTCGTATAGCCAGTATACGTTCCTCGGGTTAATTCCCCAATTTAGGCCAATGGCCCTTTTGCAGCAATATAATGCATTTGCCGCCTTATTGGTCCTGAAAATGGTGTTCATCCCCCAGTTCAGTTTGCTGTCCAATATTAGCCCAAGATACTTTCCGCTATCATACAGTTCCAGTGAGACCCCTTTATCCTCGGGGTATCAAATTTGGGAATTTTGTATCTCCTTGTGAAAAGTACCAGTTCCGTTTTGGCAGGATTTACATCCAGTCCACAACCCTGACACCATTTTGCTAGGACGTCCAATGCGGACTCCATTAGTTTAGACAATAGCCACAACTGCAACGTCATCCGCATACGCAACCGTTCTGCAGCACGTTCCACATTGGTTGAAGTTCATATAACGAGCGGCTAAAAATAGAAGAAGTTGTCGAAGGATAACGAAACTTGGCACATAGGTATTTTTTGTTTGAATCAAGAAAAAATGGAAAAATCAAAATGATCCGCCCACTTTTACGCCCACCTCCCATACAACTTGTATTGAAAAAGTGGCATAACTCCCTTGATTTTGATTGTATCATCTCAATTTTCACTAAAAGTAAATATTATAATTGTAAAATGGGCTCCTGAAAATATATCCTGATCCGCCCACTTTTACGCCCACCTCCCATACAACTTGTATTGAAAAAGTGGCATAACTCCCTTGATTTTGATTGTATGAACTCAATTTTCACTAAAAATAAATATTATAATTGTAGAATGGGCTCCTGAAAATATATACCTGATCCGCCCACTTTAACGCCCACCTCCCATACAACTTGTATTGAAAAAGTGGTATAACTCCCTTGATTTTGATTGTATCAACTCAATTTTCACTAAAAATAAATATTATAATTGTAGAATGGGCTCCTGAAAATATATACCTGGTCCGCCCACTTTTACGCCCACCTCCCACAGAAAAAACAAATAGAAAAAACATGAAAATGAATTTTAAGCATAGTCTTTTAATAATTTTTTGACATCATTATCGTACTCCAATTTTTTGATTTGCAGCTTTGAGCGAAATGTGTTTATAAATGGGTCTGATGACAATAAAAGATTATGCATTACGTCTTCATTAGTGGCTACACGTACAGTTCTTCGCGAGTGATGTAATCTATAGTCTCTATAGTCTTTATTCCTTGCTTCCTGAGCTTCTTCGGACAGCATACCGGATACAAATAATTAATTAAAATGTAAAAAATCAAAATCAAATCATTGAATAAGGGCCTTTAGATAGAGACATACCTATTGACTAGTATGTAAATTACATTTTGTAATAATGTAATTTAAGAATTATTGCAACAACAACAAGCATGACCGAAAATTCATGTTTTGTTACTTTATCACTTTATAGTTTTTACTGTTTTTTTTGGAAAAGTGCAAATATGTGCAGCTGAATTTTTTTTTAACTCTTAGCTGAGACTTCAAGCTGTAATTTGACATCATTCGTTAAACAGCGCTCCACAGCGCTAAAAAGATACAGCCTATTGAAGTTGATGAACATTGAAATTTTGATGTTGTTTATATTTTGTTCTACGAAATTTTTTATATGGCACTTTTTCCAACTTTTTTTAATGCAAATCTCATCTTTAACAATTGTCATTTACGAAAATATACAACAAAGTCAAATGTTAAGTTTACTGTGATTGTACCAAAAGATTAAATATATAGAGTTAATTTGCATGTCATTTTAAACAAGCGAACATATTAAACTTCGAGCGTGTCTATCCAAACAAATAATAAATATATCAGCCTAATATTGCGGTATCATAATATTCAGATATCTGCCAACAAAATACCAAAAAATTATCCAAATCGGCGAACATGAAAAAATGAATTTTGGCCACTCTTCAACCAATGTGCGTCCCCTCCATGGCCCTGAGTAGGGTATTTATATTCAGATTTCAAAGTAAAGGTGACAGTACACAACCTTACGGGGTGCTCCTAGTCGCAACCTTGGAAATGTTCGAGGTGCCCAAGTTGTATTCGATACGCCTGAAGTGCAAGATACTGCTGACAAATTGAATGATCGCTGTGTCGATTTCCAAATGTCTCATAGCGTTAATAACCGATTCAGGTCTAACGTTGTTGAAAGCACCCTCAATATCCAGGACTGCAACTAAAGCAAATTCCTTGTAGTGAAGGGTTCTTTCTATGTAGCGCACCAATGAGTGAAGCGCAGTTTCAGTGGACCTTCCCTTCGTGTAGGCGTGCTGAGCCAGTGACAAGGAATTATGTCCTAACAATGATCTAATATGAATATCCAAAATCCTCTCCAGTGTTTTCAGTAGAAAGGAGGATAGACTAATTGGTCTAAAGTCTTTAGCCATAGTGTGAGACGTCTTCCCGCTCTTGGGGATGAAGACGATCTTATATGTCGTCCAAGTTGATGGGACATGTGAGAGACTCAGGCAGGCTCTAAATATTGGCAAGAGCTGGCATCAATATTCCCAGGTTCTTCTGGAGATCCGCTGGGATAATACCATCCGGGCATGGAGATTTAAGGGGATGGAAGCTTTTGACCGCCCATTCCACACGATGGCCAGTTATCGGAATATTAGAGATATCCCGGGCGCCACTAAATGTTTCCTCCCTAGGCACATCATCATCCCGACTGTATGTGGTCCAGGATCCATCCATCTTTCGAGGTAGCTGGGGGCTACTGATCTGTATAATTTCCAGGATCTCCTTGGGGTCGGATGGCTCAGCGGGGATCTTGGCAATAGATCTGGGCCTTTGCGGTACATCGGCCAGAGGTATTGCCACAATCTTGGCGCCCTGCCAAACTTCCCCCAGGTACTCCACGGCATCCTTGTACAGCAGCGCTGAACGCTTACTGCACACGCTATCAATTTAATGTGAACTTGATACCAGCCGACATCTTAACATTGTGGTGGTGGTCGAGGGTTACACCTTAAGACATTCAGGAACGCCCTACTAAGTGCGACGACAACCAGCTTCCAGTTCATGGAGGAAATGGTGCCGTCACTGGCGTTGCGATTTCTCCTGCTCCGTGAGCTCACCAACCGGGTTTTCATCAAGTCAGCTAATGATTTTTTAGGCGGAGCACCTGGTTGTGAAGGCCCGTTTGGATGCATTTATGTGCCTATGGGGTTTTTTGCCGTAGAGGATGAGGGAGGTGCATCAGAGTGCATCGAATCTTTCTTCGTGTGCTCTCTTTGCACAGGTTTTGGCACATGGGAAACTGGATTTCCGGCAGACTGAGTCTGAACCGTCAGGCCAGCACCCGAGGAAGAGGTTTGACAGGTTTTTCTCCTGTCCGGACCTGGGAAGCCTTAGAGGTACCTGGTTTCAAAGAACCCTGTACTAAGCTTAGTTTACGACCGCCTGAAGGCTTAGTCGTGACGAGTTCTTGCGCCCTAGTAGCTGACCGTCTAGCAGAGCCTGGCGCAACCACTTTACTAGGCGAGATCTCAGTAGCATTCAACATACTACAGCCTGATACCGACGCTGTAGTAGTAGGGTCTTCGGGGATTATGAAGCCCTTTGCCGGATACGTAGGTCGTAAATTGTCTGACATTTCGGGGGGGAGTGAGTTGGGGTTGCATTTTATGCCTAACTGCCACGCGAAAGGATAACTGCCACTCCTCTGAAGACAGACGCAGACCATCAGCCGCTCAATGTGAGAACAGACGCCTGTATATTTTATTGCGGACCGACAGCCTTCAGAATGCCTAACAGTTGACCGTAAAAGGCCAGCGGACGCATAGCCGTTCCAACTAGAAGAAACAGACGCTAATAGACAGGGGGTAGTTCTTGGTTCGTACTCGGTTTATACCCTTTTGGCATGGGAGGCCCTACCGGTCTTGACTGACGTCACTACCGCCAGCATGACTCTAAACGTCCTTGTACTTAAGCCCTCGCATCGCGGAAAGATGACTACCCATTCGCGAGGGACAGTTGAGTTCCTCTGTCGACAAATTAGCACCCTTTTTCGAAATAACCGTTTTTATTCTCGTAATGTTGCCTTTAGTGCTGGATCTTAATGACTTCAGTTCATTTAGCTTGCCGTGAATACTTTCTTCATTCTCATCCTTACTCACATTACTAACCTGAGTAGATGCAATCATATTTACAATTTTACTTTATTTGTTGTAATATGCAAAATTTTTCACTAAATTTTTTAATCTTTACAATTTAATTTATAACACAATCAATTCACAATAGTCACCTCTGACAATTGGTTTTTCGAGCTTAGGAAAAGAAAAGCTGATCAAGTTGTCAATCTGCGATGACAATAAAAGTAAATCCCTTTCTAGTGCTTGCTCCGAAAGTTTCTCCTGAATTCCATACACTTAAACACTTTGGGCATTTAATGCGGGCGGATGGTAAGTTATTCCAGTGAACAGAGGCCATTTCAGGAATATTATTTGTAAAGCATATTTTACAATATTTAATATTTTCTGCACTTTTTTTCTTATTGTGTTCTTGTTGTTTGCATGGAAGCCTTATAGATTATGTATTCGCTTACATTATGCCTAAGTGCTACTAGACCAGCTTCAAAAATATACACTGATTCAATTGACATCTACGAGTGAAGCTTCAAGTTTTTGAGAAAGAGATTTCTTTTGCCCCTTTTTTGGAGGGGAAACAAATTTTGTTTAAAAAAACCATGGGCTTTGATCTTAATGATTTTCAATGATTGCCGCTGCAAAAAATTGTATTGTTCGATTTTCATTTACTTTAAGGCAAATACTATCGCTAAGTCAAAGAGATTGTTTAAAGTGCGTATCAGGGTTGTTAGACTTTTTTCCACAAAAATCGTCAAAAGTTTTAACAAAATTCGTCAAAATCGTCAACAAAACGTCAAATATATAAATTTTACAAATTAAAGACAATTTATTGCATGTATTGGTTCGAAAATATACATTTTTAGCAAGAAATTCTATTTATAAAGAAGAACGTGATATGGTTAAGTTTTGTTTATACGGGTTAGACAGGGTAAGATAGTATAAATATATATATTTACTTATGCAAGGGTCAACAAACCTTTCTTTAATTTTTAAGGGGAAGCGCAATATATACGTATAGTTATGTATTTCTTGGGTAAATAAAAAACACTGACTTTTAGGTTAAGTTCACTTAGTAAGTATATTTTTCTTGCTTTCTTAACTCTTCTTTTCCTTCTTAGTTTTAGATTTGATACAATTAAATAAGCTTCACTGAGGTTTTAATTACATACATATGTTTTAAATTTAATATTATGTTTTCATAAATAAATTTGTATTTTGTTTGAACGGTTGGGGTTTTGCTGTTGCGCGCACTTGTTTCCTTCTCAAGGTAGACTTTAGAGTGATGATAAAAAAAATGACAACAATAATAGTGGATGTTAATTGCAGTTGAGGTGAAAGCTTAGATTGACATCTGGGATGGGAATTTTGAATTGTTCACTGATGTGAACATTCTCCCGGGCCTGGCAACCTGTGAAGAAAATGGACAATTATTTTTATACGCTCAATATTGTGTTAGGGTAGGTAAGAGTAAGAGGGTAGGGTAAAATACTTTATTAAGTGTTTAATTGGTAAGGGATCCCATGACTAGCCACCCAAGCTGTGAATCCTGTGCGATAAGTGATCCGCCATCGATATGGATTGTGTTGGGCTGTAAAACGGTGGTATATAAATCACCACCGATTTCCATGGCGACGGGTGAGTTGCCATAAAATTCTGGGTCGGCTAGTGAAATTCGACAGAACTTCTTTTTGATCTCCGAATCCATCGCGTTAGGGTAAGGGGTTTTTGGCAGATCGTCGGAAACACGCATACAGACCTCATACCTGATGGTTGAGGCCATATTGGGTGCGATTATGACCTTCACGTAAATTTGATCATCAACCTTAAAGGTGGTCAGCTTTGATTCTCGCACGAACGCCATGCCGATCTTTGATGTTGTCAGACACGGGTTTAAAAGGGCTCTGACGAGCTGAGTTGACTTCTGTGTCATAACCTGAACGACAACGGTGGGCACAAAGGTTTGGGTTTTCAACGTTGGTAAGCCTGTTGCTTTAATTGGCATCACAATAGTTCGTGGCGCAGGAATCGGAGCAGTGGTATTTTTAGGGGCAGTTGCTTGAATCCCGTCCTTTGTCAAATCTCGTATGATTCTCTCTGGGCCATGGAGTGTGGTATGGTGCTTGCCCTTGCATGTCAGACACCGAGAGTTGCTGGGACATTTCTCAATTAGGTGATTCCTGGCCAGACAGTTGATGCAGTAGTGCATTCTTATTGCAGTTTTGTACTTTTCCGCCAAGTTCAACTTGGTGAACTTCCTACAGTTTGCCAAGCTGTGATCCGCCTGACAAATGCCGCAACCAAAATGTCGTTTTTGTTGACGATCAGGTCTATTGCGGTTGGGTGTGGGACGAGAGTTGTTGCCATTCGTTGATTTTGCGGTTCGATTACCGGAACGACTGGAACGCCTCTTATGGTGGTTATTGTTGGGTGCCATATTCTATATGTAATAAATCATGTGAATGAAATTTAAGAATTAGTGACTGGATGGGTTAGTATACTAGAAAGTTAGGGTGAAGAGTAAGTTATGGGTAAGTGTAACAAGTGGGTAATTGGATTATATGGGTTTAAAAGTGTAAATAAGGAATTAAGTGTTATTTGGGTTAAACTATCTAGTGGGTAAAACCACAACTTTCGTTATCGGTCGAGTCAAAGTTCCAGTTGCTGTACGTAAGTCTACTACTCTGTTTCGTCTATCAGAGCCAGTGTACGTCTTTATTACTCGACCGAGCAACCACTCGTTAGGGGGTAAATTATCTTGTCTAATAATCACAATGTCGTCAACTTCAATTTGACGTTGAGGGTTTTTCCACTTGTATCTTTTATGGAGCTCTTTAAGGTATTCATCTTTCCATCTTCTACAAAAGTTATGATGTTGAATCCTTAACTTTTGCCATCTGTTTGCTAGGGTAATATTATCACTGCTAACATCGGGTTCTGCAGGGGTTAATATGGGTGAACCAATTAAAAAGTGTCCGGGAGTTAAAGGGTTAAGATCCTGTGAGTTTTCACTTGACGGGCTTAAGGGTCTTGAGTTTAAGCATCCTTCTATTCTAGCAAGGAGTGTAGCTAGCTCTTCAAATGTATATTTAAGGGTATTCATTTTCTTTAGATGTGATTTAAAGCTTTTCACGCCAGCTTCCCATAAACCACCCATGTGAGGTGCTCCCGGGGGTATGAAATGCCACGTCAAATTTTGAAAACTGCTAGCAGATACTACCGAACTTTTTAACTGTTTAATAAATTCCTGTCGCTCTTTTTTTAGTAACTGACTAGCTCCAATGAAATTAGTTCCATTATCGGAAAAAATTGCGACAGGGCATCCCCGCCTCGAAAAGAATCGAGCAAAAGCTGCCATAAAGGCTTGGGTAGACAAATCAGATGTAGGCTCCAAATGAATAGCTTTTGTTGCAAAGCAAACAAAAACACACACGTAACCTTTTGTAATTCTACAAGCTCTGGCATTATAAACTTTTATATCAAATGGTCCGGCAAAATCAACTCCAACGTTTGTAAAGGGTTTATTTATTTGGGTTCTTTCTGGTGGCAACGCCGCCATAAATTGGGTCGTTTGTCTATTCCTATATCTGGTACAAGGTGAACATTTATTGATAACTGAACTAATAAGATTCTTAAGTTTCGGAATCCAGTATCCTGATCTTATAATTCTCAACATAAGTTGATTTCCGCCATGCAGGGTTACCAGATGTACGTGTTGGGTTAATAATTTAGCAAAAGAACTTCCGTAGGGTAATAAAATCGGATGTCTTTCGGAATATGACAAAGCATTGGAATTTGCTAGTCGACCATTTACACGCATTACATTAGATGAATCTAAAAATGGCGTTAGGGTGAGCAGGCTACTTTTACTGGGTATAGGGTTTCTTTTCTTCAGACAGTTGTATTCGTGCTTAAAATATTCATTCTGACAAAGAATAATAAGTCTATCACGGGTAGATTTTATCTCAGACGCACTAAGTTCAATACTTGGGTGTGTTATCAACATGTGCAGTCTTTTATTGACTTCATGTGGGTTGTTTCGATCAAGAATAACTCTATCATTTCGAATTGTATTGTTTCGGGTACATAATGTGCGATCACAAAATCGATAGACATATGTCATTACTCTAAGAGCATTTGACAGTTTTGAAAATCTTGATACTATATCTGGGTGTGTAATATTCGTATTTTCCAAGGGAGGGTGGGTATCAACCGTCGTGCAAAACGACTGACTAACTTTAGCTTCAGCTTGAGTTATAAAGTGTTTATTCGTTGTTGGCCACTGTGAAGCAGACTGTTTCAACCACGATGGTCCATTCCACCATAAACTGTCATCCTTCAACTCATCGGGATTGCATCCTCGGCTAGCAACATCGGCAGGGTTATCGTGTGATGCCACATGGTTCCAATTATTAACACCGACTGTCTGCATAATTGTAGAAACTCGGTTTGCTACAAACGTGTTCCATGAATTGGGTTGTTTGCTAAGCCATGCCAAGACAATAGATGAGTCTGTCCAGAAATACGTCTGATGTAAGGGTAGGCTGAGTTGGGTAAGTAAATTGTGTGTCATATTTGCCAACAACACTGCACCACAAAGTTCTAGCTTTGGTAACGAGACTACTTTGATTGGCGCAACTCTTGTCTTCGCAAAGAGCAGGGTTACAGAATTAGGTCCTTCAACGGGTGTAACTCGTGCATATAAGACTGCAGAGTAGGCTTTTTCAGAAGCGTCTGAAAATCCATGAAACTCAATTTTTGCTGAAGGTAAAAAGTTAATCCATCTTGGAATTCGAATTGTGTTAATATTATCGTAAAACTGCAAAAACTTTTGCCATTTTATGAGGGTAAGTGGGGTAAGACATTCATCCCAAGCTGTGTTATCTTGCCAAATTTGTTGCATTATAATCTTAGCAGATATAACAATTGGCGCTAACCATCCAGCTGGGTCAAAAAGACGAGCGATATCTGATAACACAGTTCGCTTCGTGTAAGCTGATTTTCTCTCAATTAAAGGAACATTAAAGAAAAACATGTCTTCTTTTGCGTTCCAACGAATACCTAGTGTCTTAGCATTATTTGACTCAGGTAGGGTAAGCAGATCAACATCGAGTTGATGTTCCTTGGGTAAATCATTAAGTAATTCCTTCGTATTGGAAATCCACTTTCTTAAAGGAAAACCAGCAGAGTCAAGAGCCGTGATTAATTGCGTTTGTGATTCTTTAGCCTCTTCAATAGTGTGAGCTCCGGCTAAGACATCGTCTACATACATATTATTTTTCAAAATTTGCGATGCGACAGGGTGGGTGTTTTGAATGTCTTTGGCTAATTCGTGTAGGGTTCTTATAGCCAAGTATGGCGCACAATTCACACCAAATGTGACTGTTTGCAATTCATAATCTTGAATTGGCTCGTTAACGCTTGCACGGAATAAAATTCTTTGATATGGAGTGTGTATCGGGTTTAAAATAATTTGCCTGTACATTTTAGTAATGTCGGCATTATAGACTATCTTATAAAAGCGCCATTTCAAGATAAGTACAACTAAATCTTGTTGTAGGGTAGGACCAATGTGTAGGGTATCATTAAGGCTGTTGTTGTTCGAAGTTTTGCTAGAGGCATTAAATACAACCCGAACTTTTGTTGTAACACGATCAAGTTTAACAACAGCATGATGGGGTAAGTAGTACTGGGTATTTGAAGGAGTGTTAGGGTTATATTTTATGGGTTTCATATGACCCAAGTCGATATACTCCTGTAGCACGTTATCGTATTCTGATTTAAGTTCTGGCTTTTTCATCAGACTTTTCTCATTTCTTAAGAACTGAGCCATTGCTACGTGGCGTGAGTTTCCTAACTCGACAGGAGGGTACAGAAAAGGAAGATCTACCTGATAACGGCCATTTGGTAATCGACGGGTTGTGTTTATGTAGGTTTCTTCACAAACAGAACTCTCATCTGAAACTTTGGGTTGGTTGGGTACATCTTCAATTTCCCAGAATTTGGTCATAACTTTATCAAGCGCGACTGAACTGAAGTATGAAACTAAGGGTTGGGTACTATGTGATTTCTGAATGGGTCCCGTTAAAATCCAGCCAAACTCAGTCTCCTGAGCTATTAGGGTATTCAACAAATCTTTTCTTACCCCCGATTTTAAAATCTGGGGATAAAAATCACTGCCAATAATGAAGTCTATAGGTCGACTTTCATAGAATTTTTGGTCAGCTAATTGAATATTTTCCAAGTCTTTTATGAGGGTTGGGTTTAAGCTTTGGGTGGGTAAATTTTTGGTTAGAGTTTTTACTACTATTGCTTGGATATTCAATTTGAAGTTGGTATGGGTATTTGAGCGCAATAAAACTTGGCATAGTTTGTTTGAACGGGCAGAAACTATCTCATTTAATCCTGAAATTTCAGCAACTATGGGCGTAGTGGGTAAATGTAACCTTTTTCTCAGTTTATCTGTGATAAACGAGAAATCTGAGGCTGGGTCTATAAGCGCTCTAGCTGGAAATAATACTCCTTGAACCTCAACATTCAGAACTGCAGTTCCTAATAACTTCGTTCTGTCATCTAGTGTGGGTTTGCTTGATTGGGTATGTGTAGAGAAAGATTGAACTGTATTTGACGAACATGAAGGCTGGTTATCATCATCTTTTGGGTTTATTTTCGAACTTGGTTTGTGTAAAAGACTATTATGACGTTTACCACAATACCGACAGATAAATGTGCTACGACAATTTTGTATGACATGACCAATGGCTAAACAATTGTAACATATTTCGTTATTTTTTACAAAGTCAATTCTCTCATTTACTCCAAGTGAATTGAACGACGAACATTCTCTCAAAGTATGACCTCCATTGCAAAGTTTGCAAATGGAACCATCGTGTTTATTTTGGGGTTTCGAGTAATTTTGGGTTGTGGGTTGAGTTGGGTTAGAAAGAATTCGTTCATTACTGCGTTTTTGGGTGGGTTTTGGTAATTGTTTTCCATTTGAATCATTGGCTACATTATGAAATATTTTGCCTCTTCTGTCATACTGTGTTTTAATTTCTTTGAAATGTTTGGGTTTTGGGTGTTGGGTAGGGTTGCTGCCGTTATCCTGAACATCATTCACAGAGGTAAGTTCCTTGAATGTGTTAGTTAGGAACAAATCCAAGTTTGTCCATGAAGGCATTTCAGCACAATCTGAGAGGGATTTTTCAAATTCTCTTCGCGTCTCCCTGGGTAATTTTGTCAAGCAAAGATATACTAAGATAGGATCCCAGTGATCCGTATCAATATCTAAAGAGTTCAGATTCGAAATACAGCAATTTATCTTTCTTTGCAGTTTTCTTATAGAAACACTGCACATAGTGTTTACTAGGGGTAGATTAAATAGGGTTTTTAATTGCGCGTTAATCTGCATTCTACGATTTTCATATTGAGCAGTTAACTGGTTCCACGCAATACAAAAGCCGTCATTTGTTAAGGGTGCATTGTCTACTATTTCTTTGGCTTCGCCGCTTGTCTTCTGCTTAAGATAAAAAAGTTTTTCCACTCCACTTAAGCGAGTGTTATTGCCATAGATTGCCTTAAAAAGGTCTCTAAAGGAAGCCCAGCATTTGAAATCACCGCTAAATGTTGGCATATCACAAGGCGGTACATTGAAGGCTACCGTATTATTGGGTTGTGTATTTATGGGTTCGGGTAAAGAGGGTCGGGTTTCATTGAGTTGGGTAATTTCCTCAATTGATTCATCAATCGCGATCATACTATTTCTATAAAAACTCTTAGCAGATCTGACATATTTTACAATTTCCGATAAACTAATAGTCTTAGACTTCACTGGGTCATCTAAATCAGAAGATTCCCTAATCTGCACGAATTTGCGGTCAATTTTAGACCATAACTCATCAAGCTCACGTTTCTTGAATTTTAGAGCGGGTAATGATTGGAAATTTTCCGAAGAAGAGCGATAATCTTCATCAAATGCCTCTAAATCCGTTTGGATGTATCTCATTAAATCAGCGGCCAAAGATTGTAAGTTAGACATTTTGGGTTTTATTCAAAAATTAATAAAATATTTCAAAATGATGCGACTTTTATTTTAAAAATCAAAAATTTAATCAGCAAACTAAATTTCCAACTGGGTATTTTATTTATGTTCTTGTACGCTACACAGTTGGGAAGGCAATATTTGTCCTTCAACAGCAATATAAAAACAAATATTCTTATATTTCTCTACGTTTTTGTGTAGGATGGGTAAGTGGGTAAAGAAATATCTTTATAATGTATTGCTGTTTAATTAAAATACCACGATCTTAATAAAAGTTGAAAATTTGTGTTGGTATATTGTAAGTTGTAAAATTACACACTTACCTTGTTTGCTGGGGGTAGGGTACAAACCTTACAAAACAAAAAATAACTTTTGTTTTTATTATTTTTCTTTGTGTCGTCTTCCCGCTATGATGCGTGTTGATTCTGTGTGTTGTGTAGTTGTTGTAAATTCGTTGTACTTAATGCGTGTGTACGTATGTATGTATATTTGTAATGTGGTTTGTAATAATATGTAAGCAAATTTTTGTTATTTGTTTTGTTTTTCTCGTAAATATTTTCTGTTTAGTTTTTATGGAAATTGGTTTTTGTTAATATTTTTGTTCACAATTTTTATTTTGGTTTGGGTTTAATTTTTTCTTGTGCACTTTATTTTATTAAATTGTTTGTTTATATTTTTTTTTTTTTGAATTTTTGCACTGCTTTTTTCTTTCGTTTTTATTTATTTTTTAAAATATAAGTTTGTTTTGTGGGCTATATTTTTATTTATGTACTGGTTTTAAACTATTTTCACTGCACTTTTTTTATTTTATTGTTATTTCAATACTTTGAGTGATTATTGTTTTTAATTTGTAGGGTATTATTTATTTATGTGTGTGTGTTGTGAACTTTAACTTTAATTTACTTATTTATTATTTATTCTTCTTTTTTAATTTGTGGACTGTATTCACTTTTTCACTTTGACGGTTCGTGAGGACCAATGTTTATACGGGTTAGACAGGGTAAGATAGTATAAATATATATATTTACTTATGCAAGGGTCAACAAACCTTTCTTTAATTTTTAAGGGGAAGCGCAATATATACGTATAGTTATGTATTTCTTGGGTAAATAAAAAACACTGACTTTTAGGTTAAGTTCACTTAGTAAGTATATTTTTCTTGCTTTCTTAACTCTTCTTTTCCTTCTTAGTTTTAGATTTGATACAATTAAATAAGCTTCACTGAGGTTTTAATTACATACATATGTTTTAAATTTAATATTATGTTTTCATAAATAAATTTGTATTTTGTTTGAACGGTTGGGGTTTTGCTGTTGCGCGCACTTGTTTCCTTCTCAAGGTAGACTTTAGAGTGATGATAAAAAAAATGACAACAATAATAGTGGATGTTAATTGCAGTTGAGGTGAAAGCTTAGATTGACATCTGGGATGGGAATTTTGAATTGTTCACTGATGTGAACAAGTTTTATTATATTTATTTCAGGAAGTGAGCTGAATAAATTTATCATTTAAAAAGAAAACATAAGAAAAAATATATTTGCATAAATGCATAGCAAAGATATTTTTTATTTGATTTATACTTATTCAGAAAAATATTAAATAATAAATAAAATCTCATTTGCTTTTAACTCAAGCTATTTTTAAATGATTAACTTTTAGCGCTATCTCTATTGCTAAAAACCAAGGATTCTGTCTATATCAACCGACTTGAAACGTTTTATTACGTCCAATATTAGTTCCAAAATATAGTGAACTCGCGGTAATGTGAACATCCAATATAATGAACTATCCACTAATGTGAACACTCAGTTTTTTATATGGGCGCTCTAAATAGTGAACAAAGTTTAATGGCTCTAAATAGTGAACAATTTTTTTTTAATTTTTGGGGATTTTTTAATTTGTAGAAGCATTTATTTTTAATGTCGGGAATCCCCGAATTAATAAATACCATAGTATGCCATTATTTTAAAGGTATTTAATGCTAGTCGCTTTATGTAACTTGTTGCCGTAGGTTCGTGAATTTATTTTTAAAATTAGTAATGTCTAAAAATAGTCGAAAGTTTTTATCCTTAAATGAAAAATGCGAAATTTTGGAATATTTAAAAAAAGGATCGAGTGTTACAGTGTTAAGTAAAAAGTATAAAGTTGCAAAATCAACGATATGTTCAATAAAAAAGACAATATTTTAAAATGTGTGAAGAATACGTTTTATGGACACGGAAAACGCAAAACATTACGATCTTCAGAGCTTCCAAAAATGGAAAAATCGCTCTATAAGTGGTTTATTTGCATGCGGAATAAAAACCTCCCTGTAAGTGGGTTGATGTTGAAAGAGAAAGCCAAACAAATTCACAAAAACATAAATGAAAACGGAAATGACTTCAATGCTAGCGATGGGTGGCTACAAAAATTTAAAAAGAGATACGGAATTCGGCTCCTTCAGATAAGCGGTGAAAAACTTTCTGCGCAATCTCAGTTCGTAAATCCTTTGGGTTTATCCAATGATCAGTTGTATAATGCCGATGAGTCTGGTCTATATTAGAAACTTCTCCCACAAAAGACATATGTAACGTTATTGGAGAAAAGCGCTCCAGGTGCAAAAATAGAAAAGCAAAGAATAACATTTTAATGCTGTGCAAATGCGTCAGGATCTCATAAAATAAAACTTTTAGTAATAGGAAAATCTAAAAATCCTCGCAGTTTTAAAAATTTTATCTGTCCCGTAAACTACAGAAATTCAAAGTCTGCTTGGATGACTTCTTCCATTTTTAAAAGAATGGTTTCACAACTGTTTTGTGCCAGAGGTAAGTAAACATGTAAAATTAGTTCAATTGGGATTCTTACTGTTTTATTTTTCATTAAGGTGACAGATTTTTTAACGAAGAAAGGATTACCAGTAAAAGCTTTACTCCTAATAGATAATTCCCCATCCCATCCACCAGAATCCGACCTTAAAACCGAGGATGGTTCCATAGAAGCTACATATGTTCATGCCTCCAAATGTAACGGCTCTGATCCAGCCAATGTATCAAAATGCAATTAGAATCACCAAACTTCAGTATAGGAACAGTCTTCTGACAACAATTATTGCAAAAGAGGGGAATTTAATGTTCCTTTGAGCGTTTTAAAAGAAAAGTGGCAATCAGAGGTTAGATATTTAGAAAATCTTCTACAGACTTTGTGCCCTCAGAAAGTATTTACTGCTGTAAACATTAGAGATTGGATCAATAATCCTTGTGAGGACGTCACGCCATTTGATGAAAATGATTTAATTGAAGAGTCTGACGATGATGACGACTGTTTTATTGAAGCGCCTGAAAACAACATTAAAGCCAAAGAAGCTGTCGAAATTTTTAACAAAGCTGTCCAATGGGCTGAATGTCAAATGGTCGATCAAACTGACATTAAAGTATTGAAAAAATCAAGGAATTGGCGGTAAATATGCTGGTCGAACAAAAGAAAAAACAGAAAATAATAACCGATTATTTCCTTATTTAATTATATATGTATGTACCTATCTTTTTTCATTGTAAATTTTATTTATTTTTTTGTCGTAATATTTTGTTTGTTTTTTATGTACATACTACGTATGTACTCTTTATAAAATGGATTTTTAAAAACTTTTTATGTTCCAAATAAATTACAAAAAGTTTTTTTTAGTAATCTTTGCATTTTCATTCCTTGCAGAAATGATTTTTAGAAAGAATAACTTAGTAATATATATAAAAAAATCACAATCGAAAATGTGAACAAATTCGAAAATATGAACTACCCCGACATTAATTAGTTCACATTATCGAGAGTTCACGTAATACATTTTTTTCTCATTGCACCCATTTTTCTACACAACTTCTTATCAAAAAGTAACTTCTTACTTCCTAACACGTAAGTTTACTAAGAATAACTTACCCAACAGAATTAAATGGGATTTGCCTTTTTACACACAAATAGAAAAATTCTTCACATGTGATTATGACTTCATCGAAAAATGCATTCGTATGTGGCGACGCAAATCGAAATCATAAAAACGCAAAGCGGATTTAACCAATTTTTTTGAAAGCGGACCAGATAGGACTGACGCAAATCGGGGCTCTAGTATATATTTTTTGCAGTACCGATGGCATTTCTGTAATTGTAGAATTTGAATTACTAATGCTTCTAATGAAATCCACCTGGTTTGTGATGGGGGAGGAATTTTTTGTTTAATTTCCAAAAAATTTTGTATTTCGAAAAATTAATTTTTAAGTTTTGGACTGTTTTCAATATAATTGTAAATATTTCTTGTGTGTTTTATCGATGCCAGAAAATCGTCATAACACATACAGGGGTGTGCTGGAAATCGCAAACGCAAAACGCAAGAATTTGAAAGTTGTTTTCAATAAACTGTAAACCTAATTCTTATAATTCTTGGTTTAAAATACTGTTTTATAGGAAAATATTTGTTTAATATTTGTCATAAAATTCTTTTATTACAGAAATCTTATTAAAAAACGACGTTTAAAATTCTTGCGTTTTACGTTTGCGATTTCCAGCACACCCCTGTATTTCTTTTAGTCAAAAAATCGTCAATCGTCATATTATTGTATTTTCTCCAAAAAATCGTTAAAATGACGAAAAATCGTCACATCTATCAAACCTGCTTGCCAGATTAAAGTGTTATAAAATTGATGCCAGATTAAAGTTTAAAGTAAATTTATTGACGGGATTAAATCGTATAAACATTAGTGACTCTACATCAAAAATCGTCAATCGTCATTTTGGTAAATTCATCGAAAAAAATCGTCAAAATGACGTAAAATCGTCACATCTAACATCCCTGGTGCGTATACTAATTTTTCTACAGACTTATGCCCTCTTTAGTCTCTTTTTTTACCATAAAAAATGTAAAACAACAATTTTTAAGTCTAAAAACAGTGCGGTAATAGGCGTGGCCTTAGGCGCGTGAACTTACATATGAATTGCAATTATTTCAAATAAAAAAAACATTTGCGGGTACGGTGTCAAAATTTAAAAAATAAGGGGCACTCTAATATGTACATACTAGGGTATTCAAGCGATTAACCGTTGTTCGATTGATTTTGGGCGATTAACTGTTCGAATAATTTTAAATTGCTTATTTTCGATTAACGAATAATTTATATCGATTTATCGATTGTTCGAAGATTTGTTTTTCCACGGTATTATCTCTATCTTTTATGTTAAAACACCAGCCGGTTCGTTTTATGTGCTGTTTTCACAACACAAGTGAATGAACGTGTAGTAAAATTTAAATGGAAACCACTCAAAAAACTGAGTAATTTTCATATAAATTTTACTACACGTTTAGTCACTTGTGTTGTAAAAACAGCACATTAAATACCCTGCTATTGTTTCTTAGCTCAGGAACACTTCCTTAGTGTAACAATTTTTTTAAAATGTAGTACAAAGACTGATACCAAAGAGTTTGGGTAAAATTAATTTTTATGAATGTTTAGTTCAGACTTTTACCACATTGATTCAGATGAAGAAGATGATTTTTTCGAGACGAATGGAAATAACCTTCTATCAGACCTTAAGACTATTAAAAGTATTAAAATTGTTAGCAAATCAAAAAGAGATTCAAGTGGTATAATAAAAGACTACCAATTTTCAGAAAAGTCAAGAAAAAAAACAGATAAATTGGATATGATTTATGTATAAAGCTTAACTTTCGA
Source organism: Pollenia labialis (assembly GCA_949318255.1). Lineage (NCBI taxonomy): Eukaryota > Metazoa > Arthropoda > Insecta > Diptera > Polleniidae > Pollenia > Pollenia labialis. The sequence continues at coordinate 102,755,683 of OX439140.1, forward strand.
TATCTCCAACGTCAACAATAAATGAAAGAATCTATCTAATCCAACAAAACAAAAGAAAGAAAACTTTTGAAACATAAGCATTTTAACTGTACATATATTCTTTTTGAAAGATTGTTTTAGAAGATAAAATGAAATATTGATGCTATTTTTTATTTAAGAAGTTTAAGAAGTAGGTAGAACACAAAGATCTTCTGACGATAGTAAGTGGTGTTTCTTCAAACATGTAAAGATCAACCCGGGTTCAAATCCCAGCTCAGCCAAGAAAAAAAAAATCGACGACTGCTGACGTCAATAGTCAAACATCAATCCTTAAACCAAATTGTATTTTAACCTTTGGTAGATCGAAATTTGCTTTTTTGAATGATTATCCATTTTAATTGATTTTACATGTTTTTTCTAACTTCTGTTTTTTCCGTACTTATGTCAAGAATTTTTCTTGAAGTCCAAAGTACATTTTTTTTTTGTTTGTTTTTTCATTTTGTCTTTCTTTTTCTTGTTGAGCTTTTTTAGCACAACTTGAAGGACAAATGTACACATAGAGCTCGTGCCTTAGCTTTAACAATAATTAGAATTGTGGTTATTTTGTTGAACTATTTATGGTTTTTAATCCAAATTTTTAATATTTTAATCAGGCTTAAGTTCATCAAATTTAATTTTCATTAAATTATTTTTATGAAGAAAGGAATTTTACAACATGAAAATTAATTAAAATTGTTATTGATAATCATTCATTCTTGACTGACCTGAGATTCGACCCTTCATAAAAATAATTTAATGAAAATTAAATTTGATGAACTTAAGCCTGAATAAAATATTAAAAATTTGGATTAAAAACCATAAATAGTTCAACAAAATAACCACAATTCTAATTATTGTTAAAGCTAAGGCACGAGCTCTATGTGTACATTTGTCCTTCAAGTTGTGCTGAAAAAGGTCAACAGGAAAAAAGAAGGACAAAATGAAAAAACAAAAAATGTACTTTGGACTTCAAGAAGAATTCTTGACATAAGTACGGAAAAAACAGAAGTGAGGAAAAACATGTAAAATCTATTAAAATGGATAATCATTCAAAAAAGCAAATTTCGATCTACCAAAGGTTAAAATACAATTTGGTTTAAGGATTGATGTTTGACTATTGACGTCAGCAGTCGTCGATGGCTGCGAGTGTAAAACGGCAAATCCATCTGAGGAGATCAAGTGGTTGTGATCGAAACATGTCATGGTAACCAGCCGCCTGGGTTCGAATCTCAGGTCAGTCAAGAATGAATGATTATCAATAACAATTTTAATTATTTTTCATGTTGTTAAATTCCTTTCTTCATAAAAATAATTTAATGAAAATTAAATTTGATGAACTTAAGCCTGATTAAAATATTAAAAATTTGGATTAAAAACCATAAATAGTTCAACAAAATAACCACAATTCTAATTATAAAAAAATATTAAATTTATTTTATCCCATATTTCGGCACTCCTTTGTGTGACTTCTTCTGGTTTTTTTTTGTTGATTTTTATAAATATGTATTATTACTTATTAAGATAAGGAGAGCCGAAATATTTGATCAAATAAATTTAATATTTTTTTTTATAAAAAAAAAGAAAAGAGACCTCAGCGTTAATAATAAAATTAATAAATATTTCTAAAGATCGAATAAGAGCCAATCAATTTTTCTTCATACATACATAAACTTTATTCAAAATATTTTTCTCTTAATTATTTAAAACCTATTGGCATTGGACCACCAAAAAGTTTGATCACATTTCTAATCCAGCTGTATTGCTCTTGAACGTTGGTGTATATTTCTGGATATGTTAGACTTGCACACTCTAGACCACCAGATACAATTCCATATTGAATACCATTATTGGTTAATGGACCACCGGAATCTCCAAAGCAGGCACCTTTTCCCGGTGCACTGGCACAAATCTGCAATCTTGAAATAGGAATCTTGTCTTTATATATTTGATTGCAGTTGGAAACTTTCGATAGTATCAAGCCTCTGAGAATATTTGAAGGATTAGGTTTATTTTTCCCTGTAACACCCCAACCACACAATAAAAACTTTTGCGGAATTTTGAAATTAGGTTTGGCTAAACGTATTGGCCTCACTTTGGGTGACCATTTAAGGGGGGTTTTTAGCCTAATTAAAGCAATATCATGATTATAGTTATTTACTTTTTTATTGTAACCCGAATTCACCACAGCATAGCGCACATTCCGTACAGTGCCACCTTTTTTATAGTATCTAGATCCAAGTCTTATTTTGAAGAAACTACCACGTGTGATGCAATGCGCTGCTGTTAAAATCCATTCGGAACTAATTATAGAGCCGCCGCATGTAAAATGGTTTGTTCTATTTAAAATTGCCGCAGCATAAGGCACCCGTTTAATAGCTATCGGCTTTCCTTCATAAATACGATTGATATCTCCAGTGTTGTTGAAATAACTATTTGTAGAATTATCGAAATAGTCATCAACATTTAACAATTCTGAAGAATCCAAAAGTTCCTGACCATAACAAGTGCAAAAGTACAAGTTAACGATAATCAAATATTTTGACGACCACATCTTTACCATTGTGGAACTGTTTAAAGAATACCATTTCACCATCAGTTTGCTATTTGTTTATATACACAATAAAAAATTACATTAGAATATAAGATCAATGCAAACAAAACTTTAATTTTCTATCTTCTTTTTAGCTATTCCTAACATACATATTAATAACCAACTTTTACTTATTTGAATAAATAGCTTACAAGAAAATTTCCATAATGTTTTAACTAATACTTAAAAATGCAAATATTCGCACATCGTCATATGAAATGCAAAAGGCCGTAACTATAGAATACATATCTGTGGCATTTTGACAAAACGTCTTAAGAGAAAAGGTAGCAATAAATAATATAATACAAAAATCTTAAAAACGTAAACAAAAATGTGTTTTTAACGAAAATTCGTATGGCTAACAGCATTTTTTTATAACGTTTAAAATTTGACTTAAGATGTTTTGTCAAATGCCACAGATATGTATGTGATTAAAAATATGTGTTTTATATACAAAATACAAATTTCAAAGTTTATGTAGACCGTATTTTAATACTTTTAAACCATCTTTTTTGTTTTTCTTCATTTAAAAATAAAAAACTTGTGATTAAAAAATTTTATTTATCCATCTGGATTTTTAAATTTGGAAAAAAGTATTTTTTCTTTTCGAAAATAATTTAAAAAAAAATCGTTAATCATATTTATCACAAAAGTTGTAAATTATTTTAATCGGATGAAAAAATTAAAATACATTAGTTTTGACTTAACTGCACTTCTATACCTGCACATTCGAGATAAATGTACAAAATTTTGAAATTGTTTTCATACAAAAAATTCAAGTTAGCTGCACTTTGACTTAACTGCCCAAAATACAAATTTCACTATCTTACACAATCGTTTCATTCACACGAAAATCTGATGGAATTCTATCCGACATAAAAAAATTTCTTCAAAATCTGTTGTCAATGCCACACTATCCCACAAAAATGATGTCAACTCAAATAACTCAGCTTTATGAGCACACACGATTTTTTTGACCAATCGTACGACTGAATAGGATAGTGTATCCAGCGTTACCGTTCAAAATTTTCAAAAAGGGGCACAACAAGGGGATTTTCAAAAAAAAAGTGTCACAAAAAGGGGAATTCTGAGAAAAAAAGGAGCAACTTTAAAAAAAGAGATCTGGACCAATATTTTAGTGTATTGACTCAGAATCACTTTTTAAAGTGATATAACGATGTCCATCTGGCTAGTTGTCTGTCCATGTGAACCTTGTGCGCAAGGCACAATTTGCAATCTTTCAGACAATTTAATCAAGGGCGAAGTCTATGTTAATAAAAACTTCTTTCCAAATTAGACTCTTTGTATCCATAAACTATTTAATTTATTTGGTATTTAGATTAAATTCGCCCCAAAAATATTTTACTATAAATTAAATTCTTTTTGAATCGGTTCACATTTGCCCAAAGCTCTCATCTATAAAAAGCTTTAACTTCCTTTAAATTGTTAACATTAATAAATAAATTATAATTTAGTTACCGTCCCTAAAATCTCAAAAGATCTTATATGGATGTTAATATCTAGATAATATTCAGTTCCAAATAGGGTAAAATCTCCAAAAGTCTTCTTTAAATACTATTGTGTTTTGGATTTACCGATTATAATTTTAGGATTTTTTTTATTAATTGGAACTGTTATTAAATTTTGGAATATTTTGTTTTCAAATTAGCAATTTTTGATTTTTTTGGGGCATATTTTTAAAAATTTTTAGGGCATATTAAATGCGAATAAAACGCGTTTTTAGTGCATATTTCTGGGGGTCTACACTTTAATGCGATGCGAAAACAATTTCGATGCGAAAGCGAAATGCCAACTTGGTACTCTCCATCCCTTTCGCAAAATGTTCTAAAAATTAAGCAATAGTGTGTAAAAATATTTGAAATCGAAAAATTTAAATAAAATAAAGTGATGATTTAGAAATGAAAAAAATTAAAAGATGCGAAAGACACATGCGAACACGTATTAAAGAGTACCAATCGCTAGATTTGCTACAATTTTCTTTCGCATCGTAATAGAGAGTAGCCCCCCTGGTTTCCATGATAAGTAATATAATATTGCCAGTATAAAAAATATTTTTTTCAAAAAGGGGCAAAAGGGGCACAAAAACTACAAAATGATACAAAAAGGGATTTAAAACTAAGGGGCAAAAAAAGGGGCACTGCAGTCAAAAAGGGGCAAAAATGAGACTTTAGTCGCATAACGGTAACGCTTAACGGTTTCGCCGGCTTTACGTGCATATGTATCATATTTTTGGCCAGCTTTAAAATATTTTCATATAAAAAATCAATGTTAGCTGCACACATAAAAAAATATGATGGGCACTTTTTTACATAAATGCCCAATTTTAGCTGTAAAACAAAAATCGCAAACAAGTCAAGTTGTCATCATTATAATTCATTTATTGTACCCTCCACCACAATTAGTTGTGAATAGGATATATGTACAGAGTTTGTCATTCCGTGTGAAACTTTTTTATTATTCATCTCAGACCCCATAAAGTACATATGTTCTTGCTCCTTAACGGCAATTTTCACCAAGTTCGGTTAAAACTAACTTTCAATTAAAGTTCCGGCTACCAATATGTTTTGACAGCTATAACCGATAGTTAATTATAACCGAACTGTCTGTCCTAAGTATGGGCAATAAATATCAATATTTAAAAAAATAATAATCGATACATATCGCTGATATTTAAAATACCCATATATCGATACATCGATATTAATTTACTACTATCGAATTGCATATTTTTAAGAACTCTATAAGAAAATTCAACATTTAAACCGTTTCGGAGAGGCAGAAACTGTCCCCTATCTCCCTTTTAGTCATATGTTTAAAAAAAAAATAGCTTATATGTCTATATAAACACGGATCTATCTTTATTTTAAATTTCATTAAGATCTGTTGGATAGTTTTGGAGAGACATAAATTTCCCTCTATCTCCCCTCGTTATCCTATTTTTTTAAAAAATAAATAGCTTAAGTCTCTATATAAATATGAATCTATCTATGCTTTAAATTTTATCAAGATCTGTTAGATAGTTTCGGAGAAGCAGAAATTGCCTCCAACCGCCCTCGTTGTCCTATTAAAATAAGCTTACCCTCTTAGTCAAATATTAAAAAGCTTTTAGTATTCTGTGCACTTAACTTGTGTAGTGTATGGCTGTAATCGTATCTTAATTCTTGGAAATTTACTATTTTTAGATTTCATATGGCGAATAAATAAAATGTGGTCTTGGAAATTGACGAACTGCTTTTTTGCATTCTTCCCATTTTTTGTTTTTATTGAATTTTTTTAATTGTAGAATTAACTGCGTGTATTATTATTAATTATTAATATATAAGTTTTCTTTCGAAATTAAGTTTTTTAATTTGGTAATACATAGTTTCAGCTTAATACGTTCGATACATCGATATTTAAAAAAAAAAAATAGTGATACTCTTAAAAAATATCGATAGTCTGTCCGTCTGTTGAAAACACGCTCACTTTCGAAAAACTCAAAAGAAATTAACAAACATGGTGTCAAATTGCTTGTAGTTATCCTAAGCAGTTTGGGTTTGAAATCCAGCAAAATGGGTTCAGTAGGATCAGATCTATCTTTGTTAAGAAAATTACCTTAAATGGTGAAACAATGCACTGAATGATATAAGATTTTACAAAAGATCGTTTAATTCGCGAAGATCGGTCCATAATTTACCAAAGGTCCCCTATAAACCCTATTCCCGGAAAACAGTTTAGTACGCCTAAAACCTGTAGCACGTCACAGTTTTATAGGACTAGAAATGACACTGTGAAATTTCGTGAAGATTGGTCCATAATTTACCCTAGGCCTCATACAAACCCTACTCCCGGAAAACAGTAAAGAGAATTGCAATTCGTTTATAATTCAAATGAATTTGTAAAAGTGAATTGTAATTAATTTTACAGATTCATTTTTATTGAATTGATTTTAATTAACTCAAATGTATTAGAAAAAAGAATTAGCAATTCATTTCCAACTCATTTGAATTGAATTGATTTTGTAATGGAATGGAATTTTAAGGAAGCGGGAAAATAGGAATTAAAATATTATCCTATCAAAATGGAAAAATTTTGTTTATTTGCTAAAAGAAACTTGAATTTTTATCAAATAGTGTGAAAATATTATTAAAAATTATTATATTTTATATTTTGGAAAACTAATTTTTTTAAATTTTTCAATCGAATTTTAAAGATTTTGGTAACTTTGAATCTTAACAACATTTTTTGCTGTCAAAGCTGTGATCGTTTACTCGAAATTCTGACTACTTTTACTACAATTGGAAAATTTGTTTCCTTTTTGTATTCCAACCCCCTAGATATGGGGTTAATTCTAGCAGTCGTGATCGAAAACTTTTTCAATTCGAAAGCAATTTTATTTCTTATTCTTCCAGTCGAAAATATTATTAAACAGAAATCGTGGTCGGTTGTACACGCTCATGTTGACCGATTTTACATTATACTCATTTTGAGGTATGTTCAGTGGATTCTATGTAATTAATGAAGTGATTTAGTTTTCATCACGTCAATTTTAAGTGATTAACAAATCAATTTAATGTATGGTAAATAAACTCAGAAAGTGATTCTGTGTCGATGGACTAATATTTAAAGGTGTTACACACATCAGCACAAATGCATAATACCCTCTCCACTCTTGTGGTGTAGGTATAATAACATAGATAATATAGGTTGTTGGGATGATATTGTACAAGGGAAACACAAACTATTACCATAACATAAAAAAATATAATAACGATTTTTGCAAAAATTATTAAATAAGTTTTTTTTTAAAATAAAAAAAAATTATCTTAAAATGGCAAAATAAGTCAAAAAAAGCCGATATTGCAAAAATAACTTAAAAAAGCCGATATGTATTGCCAAAATAAATAAAAAAAAGCCCTAACAAATATAGCTAATTTTTTTGTTTTTTATGATCGGAATTTGTTTTCAATCCCAAACATTCTATCTTGTAAACCAAAAATTAAGCATTTACTTAGTTATGAGTATGCTTGTAGAAGCAACTTTTAGTCAATTTGATATTTGTTTCTCTCACATGCCCTATCCAAAAAAAAATCAATATTTTAAAACAAAAAAAAATTATTTAAGTGAAAAATTCTAATAGAATCTGGGAATTTATTTCTCATGGTGAGTATCATTTATTATACATACAAATTTTCATATTAATTGAATGTGTAAAAATTGTAATTTGATTTAGAATATGTACTACATGTTACCGCCACTGCTGACTTGGTTTATATCAAGGCCCATTGAAAAGGTCTGTGCAAGAAGCCCGATGATCATTGTTTATGTTCTTTTTAGTTGTCAAAAGTTGTTTACATGTGCATGTATACGTTTATGGTATGCCACACATACACGTTTTTTCCTTTTGCTTTGTTTATGTGGTAGTAAATTTTTGACAACTAAAAAGAATTGTATTTTGTTTTTGTACAAGTAAGCAGACCTGATAGATGGGCCTTGGTTTATATTACTTATTGTAAACTTCAAGCTATGATATTTGAACACATTTCATTTTATACATATGTCAAATTTTTGTATGTACCTATTTGTTGGTGAATATTTCGTAAATTTTTTTAAAGTTTTTTTTATTGTAAATGTCGGAAGGTTCCAGGCGGGTTTTTTTTGCTTTAATTTGGTTGGCCATTTTTGCTATTAGTTTCAAATTGATATTGCTCTTGGTGTCCAAACCAAAAAGAATTTTAACACTAGAGTACTAGAGTAAAAAATGTAAAAATATTTTAGTATGTAATTCGGCATAACGATTTTTATAAAACTACTATCTTAACCCGGTGCGCTTTGCTACCCCTATCGAAATAAAATTAGCTAAATTTGTTTAAAACAGTTATATATGTATTACTTATTGCTCCCCCGCCACCTACGCCCTGAATTGTTATTTTGAAAGGTGTAGTTTACCTTAAAAGTGGGTCCCACAAAGCTTGAAGACTTTTGTCAACCCCGCCCATTCTTATTTAAAAATTTACCATAAAAACAGCTTTAATCAAATTTGAAGACTCTAATAAAGAAGATAATAGTTTTTCAGTAACGAGATATTAAATATGTGCATCCTATGGGAGGTATTGTTCCCCCTGCGCCTATTACCTCAATTATTTTCGAAGGTGTAGTTAACTATATGAGTAACTCTTACTAAGTTTGAACATTCTCACTATAACAGTTCTTAAGATATGCGATTTTTGAAATTGGCGTCCTATGGAGGGTACCACTTCCCCTGCTAATATCATATTTCTATTGCGCTGCTTAGAAGATCCTAGTGTGCAGCGGCTCTTAAGATATGCGATACAATATCTTGGCATCCTATGGGGGTACCACTTTCCCGGCCTATTTGATTTTCAGGGCTAACGTGATGTTACTATAAAAATTGCAGGCAAATCGGTTTGATAGTTTGGGAGTCTATGAGCCAACAAACAAACAGATAAACATTTTTCATTTATATATATATATATATATACCTATAGATAGCAATAATAGCTCTGTTTCTTTACCCTATTTTGGGATCCCTCGGGATCCCAATTTGCACGAAAAAGTTGCCCGTACTTTTAATTTGTTCAAATGAGAGCGGATTTGAGAGAATAAAATTCTTTTTCTTCTTGCACGAAACCGCCCAGACTTTTTCATCGTGCAAATTGTGTTAATTGTCAAACAGCTGTAAAACATAAACAAAACAAAAAAGGCAAAGGCAAAAAGTTCATGATCCAAATTCTGGAAAAAGTGTTGTGGAATAAAACAATGTACTTAAATAAAAAGTTTTGTACTGAAATATTAGGGAAACATAATGTTAGTTATTGTAAAAGTGTTTGTTTTGTTTTATTTTTGGTAAAAGTAGTTTATTTCTAGAGTTAATACAAAATATTTCAAAAGTGGTGCCAATTTTTTTTGGTGTTGTAAAAACTGTCGTTTCACGAACTTACCCAAAAAGTAAAGAAACACAGCTAATGTTTTCTTATATGTCTGGGAAATTTTGATCATCATCTACCCTGCAAATTTTAGGACCAGTGTAAAGAGTAGCTCCCCTGCAAATATTAGGACCAGTCCAAACACGCGTGTAAAGAGTAGTCCACAAGGGGCTAGGACTAGTCCAAAAGTAACCCAAACGTATGGAAAAAACATGGTCTATTAAACATTACGATGTCCTAGGGCAGGACCATATAACCCATCTTTGGACTACAACGGAGTAGTTTTAAAACTACTTCATTGTATACACAAGAGGGTTAGTTTTAACTTCGTTTAAAAACGAAAACATGTCGTTAAAAAACGAAGACATGTCGTCTCACTACAAACACTTTTAAACAATGACATGGTCCATGCTTGCATTACATCGGACCATGCTTGCATTACATCGGACCAGTCCATGGAGTAGTCCATTTTATCAAAATGGATCAGGGGGTCCAGTATTATTCGTAGGGTCACAAGGGACTAGGACTAGTCCAAAAGTAACCCAAACGTATGGAAAAAACATGGTCTATTAAACATTACGATGTTCTAGGGCAGGACCATATAACCCATCTTTGGACTACAACGGAGTAGTTTTAAAACTACTCCATTGTATACACAAGAGGGTTAGTTTTAACTTCGTTTAAAAACGAAAACATGTCGTTAAAAAACGAAGACATGTCGTCTCACTACAAACACTTTTAAACAATGACATGGTCCATGCTTGCATTACATCGGACCATGCTTGCATTACATCGGACCAGTCCATGGAGTAGTCCATTTTATCAAAATGGATCAGGTGGTCCAATATTATTTGTAGGGTCACAAGGGACTAGGACTAGTCCAAAAGTAACCCAAACGTATGGAAAAAACAGGGTCTATTTAACATTACGATGTCCTAGGGCAAGACCATATAACCCATCTTTGGACTACAACGGAGTAGTTTTAAAACTACTCAATTGTATACACAAGAGGATTAGTTTTAACTTCGTTTAAAAATGAAAACATATCGTTAAAAAACGAAGACATGTCGTCTCACTACAAACACTTTTTAAAAATGACATGGTCCATGCTTGCATTACATCGGACCAGTCCATGGAGTAGTCCATTTTATCAAAATGGATCAGGTGGTCCAATATTATTTGTAGGGTCACAAGGGACTAGGACTAGTCCAAAAGTAACCCAAACGTATGGAAAAAACATGGTCTATTTAACATTACGATGTCCTAGGGCAGGACCATATAACCTATCTTTGGACTACAACGGAGTAGTTTTAAAACTACTCCATTGTATACACCAGAGGATTAGTTTTAACTTCGTTTAAAAACGAAAACATGTCGTTAAAAAACGAAGACATGTCGTCTCACTACAAACACTTTTTAACAATGACATGGTCTATGCTTGCATTACATCGGACCAGTCCATGGAGTAGTCCATTTCATGAAATTGGATCAGGTGGTCCAAAAATATTTGCAGGGTAATAGTAAATAGTGACAGTATTGCCATTTTTGTAAAAAAAATCATTATTTTAAAAGCGTTTTTCCGGGATTGGGAATTTGGGGTATTTCTTAATCAAAATGGCTTTTAATGTTTTCGGTCTACATAACTTTGAAATTTCATTGCGATATCTCTATCCATGTCAGATTCATAAAATGCCAAACATTAAAATTATTATTTTAAGTTTTGACATACATATTATAAATCTGACACCAATAAAGAAATTTGGCAGTTATGTAGATTAAGAAGTTCTTAGAACAGTGCACTGAAATACATCCCCCTTTTTGAATAAAAAATACCATACTTCTTTCTCAATCTCAATCCAAAGCTTCTTACTAAATGCTAAAAAACATCAAAAGTTCAACTTTGACCTTAAATATTTCAATAACTGCTAAACCGATTTTTATAAAATTAAAACTGCAGGAAAATTCAAGATGTCTTCTCTCCATCAAAAAAAATTGCAAAATTATCTCTATCGGTTTAAAAGTTACACATTTTTTGCCGATGAAAAACGATTTTCAGCCACTGTGCGTCGTACTTGTAGTAACGTCGCTTTGTTTTTTGTTAAATAAAAGCGTCATTTTTGATCGGAGAAGTGTAAAGACACGTAGTTCAATGGTATTCATAGAAATCATTAAAAACTCGATTTTGAACTTGTTGTTAGTTACGCTTTTTTGCATTATAGCTAACGATATAAACATTTGTTAACCCTGCAGCCCAAGGCCCATTGAAAAGGTCTGCGCAAGAAGCCTGATGATCATTGTTTATGTTCTTTTTAGTTGTCAAAAGTTGTTTACATTTTGCTTTCGTGTGCATGTATACGTTTGTTTACGTTTATTGTATGCCACACATACACGTTTTTTCCTTTTACTTTGTGTATGTGGTAGTAAATTTTTGACAACTAAAAAGAATCGTTTTTTGTTTTTGTACAAGTAAGCAGACCTGATAGATGGGCCTTGCTGCACCCACACGTTTAATAAATCAATTTCAATTTGTTCACTAAAACAGCTTGTCAAAACTCGTTGGAATTGACAGCCGTGGCACAGGCTTGATACAAACTGTCAATTTCGTTTTAAAATGTCCTGATGAAGAAACAACTGAAAATGGAAGCTTTTATCCAAGTTATTTTGTAAAAAATCACAAGAATTTAAATAAACACAAATTTTTAAACTAAGCACATTTAATTTTTAATTAATATATTTTTGAAAGGGAAAAGATCCCACTATCGGCGCAATTGACCAATTTTTGTCGTATTTCATGTGCCGATAGTGTGAACGGTCAAAATTTTTTAATATGCGACAATCTGTGTCGAAATTGTGCTGACCATAAGAATTAACCTTGATGCGCCGATAATTTGAACACTCTTTTGCACAATGTGGAACAATCAAATTGTTTAATATGTACCGATATGTATCGGCCACTTTTGCGCCGAACACAGTCGCCAATCAGCGCCGATACAAGGGATGTAGGGTTTCTAATTTCCCGGTCTTTTTCTATTCCCGGGAAACGAAACAAAAAAAATCTTATTCCCGGGAATCCCGGGATTTTTTGAATAAGACAATGATTTCATTAAATGAGTTAAAGACAAAAGTTTTTACTTTTTTTAAAAAAATATACACATATACAACAGTCTAAACAAATTAGCTTAAATAATTCCACAGAAAACCAAATAAATTGTTACATCATATGCACATGCATATTATATATGTATGTTTATATATATGTATGTATATATTTTTTTTTTGAGATAACGAATGTTTAAAACTTATTAATATTTAGTAGTTGTTATTAATAGCAACTTGGTAAAATTAATTTCCTTTTAAAAATTTTTTTTAGTATTATTAAAGCATTTAAAAGCTCATCAGAGATTCTATTTCTAATCCTTGTTGATATGTATATAACCTGCTACCGAAAACGTGCTCTTATTCTCTACAGACGTTGGTTTTATAGTAAGAAGCGCATGATACAAAGATTATAAATGTGTTGGCCTGTTACCCGTCAAATTCTTTTTTTATTTATTTATTTTTTAGAATTTTTAGATGGTTCTGGTATTGGGGATGGTGTATCGTGTACATTTTAATTTTCTACTTCAAGAAGCTTTTTAGACATTTCATCAGGTAGTTTTTAGTAAAGATTAAATTTTTATTGCTCGTTTTTTATTTTAACGATGCAAACAAATTAAGATTTCAAAAAATTTAATTTGAAATTCCCGAAAATTCCCGGAAACAATTTCCCGGGAATAATTTAAAAATAATGTCCCGGGATTCCCGGGTATTCTTTCCCGCGTAGAAACTCTAAAGGGATGGCAAAACGAAATTTTTAAGTTGCACTAACTGGCTACTACAATTTTATTTTGTTGAGCATTATTGTACATCAATTACATTTGTTTTATCTATTACATATTTATGTATTAAAACATTAAATAGTACATTTGTACTGTATATACAGTTAAACCTCGATTATCCGGCTTTGCCGTCCACGACATTTTCCTCAAAATTGTCTTCCAAATATCCTAAGAGATAGAGGACATGTCGTGCATAAATCGTTGACGTCGATGTCGTCGAAGGCAGTTTTGCCAACTGAGTATACATATGTATGTATGCCTAATACACATACATATGTATGTACGTATACAGATAGTAGACTCAAATTAGCAACAAAAAAATTTACTAAAAACGTTTACCACATACCTTCATACATATTTAAGGCCTTATTCGTAAAAACTATTTCAGGTTTTTAAAGCCAATTTATTACTTATAAGTCTATTAAAATTTTAAAATTTGTTTACGAATTAGGTTGTTAGTTATTCTTTATTTTATTTGTAGATAGGTATATACATATGTATGTATGTCAAGTGTTATGTTTCGGAATTATTTATTGTATTTTTTGAATATTGTAAAATTATGTATGTATGTATGTATGTATAATAAAAGCTAATATTGTTTATTGAACAACAAAATATTCCCAAATGAAAGTTTTACGAGCAAAGTAGAACAAATTCTTAATAGGTATATTGAATATTTTCTAACTGTTCATCCCGTTGTTATTGATTAAAAATATTTAAATGCGATTTAAAACTATTTTCAACTTAAGGGTAATGACGTTATCGTAACATAAAATGCAAAAGAGCGTACCTACCACTTTTGTAAACTTTATAGGTAATTTTACCGATACCGAAATAATTTTTTGCGTATACCTATATTCAATATTGAATCCATATTTATTTATATGTATTTTAATATTTTTTTTTATTTTTTTTAACAGTTAATAATATTAAATACGCGTAATTAAAGATTATTTTAATATTTGTCATTTAAAATTAATATGAAATAATGATAAATTTAAATAATGGGCATACTTTTGCAGAAATTTACTATGATTCTCAATCAACATTTTTCCAAGTTAATTTTACATTGGTATTTTTTTCTGTGTGTACGTCAACCGTTTTCTTTAATACCGGTATTATACCACTATTACCGTTTCAGTGTTAACAACATTTAAGAAAGTATAGTCGGTCAAGTTAAGCCTAATCATCCAATACCCTACACAACAGTTTAAAATAACAAATTTTCAAAAGTGTACCATATTTGGGACCAATAGGCAAGGTTAGGACTCAAGTAAAAGTTTTTTGTGCCAATTATTATTTATGGTGTTTTCTTTTCTACAAAAAAATGGCCTCTTTTTTTTTTAAAAATGCAATTTGGTGTCTGTTTCTTAAAAAGTTTGCTCCCGAAAAGCATGAGTTTTTTAGAATAAAACAAGCCACCCTTTTCGGGAGCAAAACTTTTAAGAAAAAGACACTTAATTGAATTTTTTTTTAAAAAAAAGGCACATTTTTTTGTAGAAAAGAAAACACCATTAGATATCTTTATCTATGTAAATTAGATTTTTTTGCCTTTGGCTGATTTTAGGAAGGTTATTTTGTCATCACACAGTAGCTATCGAAAAATTTATTGTCGGCAATACCAAAATTTATAAGGAAGTAATGACATTAAAAGTTGTTTCAATGAGTAGTATTTGTATGGGTGCTATGATATGTACCGACTCCAATAAAATTTTTTAAGATGATTTGGGTTGCAATAAAATAAGTTAGTACCAAATTTAATCTATATCTACATATACCAACATTATAAGATTGTTTTATTCTGAAAATAAGTTTGTATTGGGACTATTTGCAATTGTGCACCGATTCTCAGCATTTGCAATAGGCTTCGTCCTTATGACTATTGAAACCTATGTACACAATTTCATTAAATTCTCTTCCAAATTGCGACCTGTACTTTACGCACAAGGTTGCATGGATAGACAACCAGCCAGCCAGCCAGAAGGACGGACATCGTTAGATCGACTTAGAAAGTTATTCTGTGTCGATCGGTATACTCAAAGGTGGATCTAGGACCATTATCTTTTAGTGTTACACACATAAGCACAAATGCATAATACCCTGTTCATTATTGTGGTATAGGTTATAGATTATAATTTGCATAATTCTTCCCATTTACCAAAAAACATCATAATTTTGAAAATAATTCTTGACAACTAAAAACAGTTGTATGTATTTCAATTTCATTTATTTCTTTATAGGTATGTTTTTTTTTTTTGTTTTTTGAAAAGCAATAAAAAAAATACAACTTAATTCACTAAAAAACAAAATTAACAAGAAGTAAAATTCAATGGTTGCAGTCTTTTTACATATCGCCATAAAACATACCATGTAACTACATAATTGAAAATTTTACAGGTAAGAAAAATAGTTTATATAGTGAAAATCGAATTCGAGTGAAATTAAAATTCAACAAATTTTTAAAACAATCATTTTAAATTCTTTATACTATGAGTTCTACGGGAATCTTTAAAATAATTGAACATATAATATCTTTCGATTTCAATTCCACTCGATTGCTTAAACATGGCTGATATATTAGCTTCGTTGTTTACTTTTGAATTATAAAGAGCATGACATCAGCAGCCTACAAATTTGTAGGGACATGGGCTTCGTTATAATTATTTTTTATTGTATAAGTATATTAATATACAATAATTAATTATAACAACAATTTTAATTTAAATCAGATTTTCAGTGTTGTCAACTTATTAAGTAGTGTTGAATGGAGCGCCCTATGCTCCAGTGGGAGTTAGAGGAATATATATATATATATAAGAGAAACGTAGTTTTGATAGATTTTGAAACAAATGCACTAAACAAAACGAGAATTTCCAGTTCAATATCACGTGTTAGTTAAACAATTAAATTATTCTAATTAAACAATTTAATTTAACAACTTAATTATTGTAAATTTAAAAAATTACAAATATTTATCGATATTTACCGTATTCTGTTTTTAAAAAATTGAAAAATTCAAAGTCTCTTCAAGCTCTTTTCTCCCAAAAAAAGACATTGAACTTGATTCAGTTGTTTGAATGAGGAAGTAAAATTGAGATATGACCAACTTTGTAGAATTTCTTTTCATTTATTTTCTAGAGGTTTTTAACATAAATTTTTTTCAGCAAAAGCTTTCAATGATACGAACACAACAAATAGCATATTCAAGTCAATTTATTTATAGAAAATAATAGAAATACTTCTACGAAATCCTGGGGAAACCTTTGAACAATTGTTATTTTACCGTAATCACATAACATTAGTCTTGTAAATAATTTTTTGCAAGTCTTTTTGTTGTTTATGTTTCTGTAAAATCGTTGTATACGCATTCTGATGATATTCAGGCAAATTTAACCGTTATGTTTTTAAAACTTTGACAAAAATAAGTTATTTTTTCATTTAAAATCAGTTTTTGATAAAAGCAGTTAAAGTGTTTTCTTTTGAATAAAAGTGTGAACTAAAGTGAATTTTGTATTAAAATACAATAATTTAATAATACAAATATATTTATTTATAATGCTATCGACCAAAACAATACGATTGAGAAGCAAGCGAGAAACAAAAAAATTATGGAATCTGCTTACAATGAAATAGAATGCAGATCGTTCAAAAAATGGTTAAAGAAACATTATCTAACTGATGTCCCGCTTGAATATGTGGAAGAAAATTTTATAGATCCCTAAGAAATGTTTAAAAGTTCCCAGTTATAATTTTCCAGTGAAATGTATGGAAGAAGTGAATTGGCCGAATAATAATAGTATGAAAGAAAAAATTAGAGTTTGGGCGGTAGAACATGGGTTAACTACAACTACAGTCAACGAATTATTGGTAAAGTTGGTTGGCGACTGCTCCAACTCATTTATCAGGAATGCCATAAAAGAAATCCTGAGCGATGATGTGGCTGCAAAGTTAAGTTGGCGGAGAACAAACGATAAACCAAGCATTCATCAATTTAGTACCTGTATAAAGCAAATTATTACAGATGAGTGCTTTTTATGGCATGCTCTTACAACATTCAAATTCTGTTTTCTTTCTCTT
The DNA here is from genome assembly GCA_949318255.1 of Pollenia labialis. Taxonomy (NCBI): domain Eukaryota; kingdom Metazoa; phylum Arthropoda; class Insecta; order Diptera; family Polleniidae; genus Pollenia; species Pollenia labialis. The sequence continues at coordinate 102,773,193 of OX439140.1, forward strand.
TTCAAAGATGTCTGTGATTCGAAATTCCCCAAAGCTGACGATGCAATAATGAATAAAGTATTACAGCAACAGTTTGTACATGCTGCTGACTGACTTCGAAAAAGTAACAGAACCAAAAAGGGTGACGGAATTTAATATACCTATAATAATAAAGTTAATTTAATTTTTTTATCTACATACATTCGTATGCATTAATGTACAAATATTTTTGATCTCAACATTGATTTTTTTTATTTATTATAAAGAACTAGCTTAACCCGGTGCGCTTCGCTACACTGCTTTAACCACTTTATCGGTTGAGAGATATTTTATATATGCATCCTATGGAAGGTAGTTCCCCCCTGCGCCTACCCGCTATATTTTTATTTTCTCACTATAACAGTTTTTAAGATATCCGATATTAAACATTGGCGTCCTATGGGGGGTAACACTTCCCCCGCTGCTATTTTATTTCAATTTTGGGGCTCAGAAGATCCTACTTCCAAAAGTTCAACAAATTGCTTGCAGGGGCTCTTATTAATATTTCTATCTATGAGGGGTACTGCTCCTCCTCTGGCTACCCCGCCCATTTCTATATTGAAATTCATAGTTTATCATAATAGTAGCTTTAACTACGTTTGAAGACTATCCCTTTAATTGTTCTTCAGTTGAGCGATATTTAATATATCGATCCTATGGGAGGTATTTCCCCTCCTACGCCTACCCGCTTTATTTCTATTTTCAAAAGTGTAGTATACCATAAGACTGACTTCTACAAAGTTTGAACATTCTCACTATAACAGTTCTTAAGATATGCGATATTAAACATTGGCGTCCTATGGTGGACACCACTTCCCCCGCTGCTATTTTATTTTAATTTTGGGGCTGAGAAGATCCTACTACCAAAAGTTCAACAAAATGCATGCAGTGGCTCTTATTTATATTTCTATCTATGAGGGGTACTGCTCCTCCCCTGTCTACCCCGCCCATTTGTATACTGAAATTTATAGTTAACCCTCATAGTAGCTTTAACCACTTTTGAAGACTCTCCCTTGAATGGTTCTTCAGTTGAGCGATATTTATTATATGTATCCTATGGGAGGTATTTCCGCCCTGCGCCTACCCGCTTTATTTTTATTTTCAAAAGTGTAGTTTACCATAAGAGTGACTTCTACAAAGTTTTAACTTTCTCACTATAACAGTTTTTAAGATATCCGATATTAAACATTGGCGTCCTATGGGGGGTAACACTTCCCCCGCTATTTTATTTCAATTTTGAGGCTCAGAAGATCCTACTACCAAAAGTTCAACCAAATGCGTGCAGTGGCTCTTATTTATATTTCTATCTATGAGGGGTACTGCTCCTCCCCTGTTTACCCCGCCCATTTATATATTGAAATTTATAGTTTGCCATAGTAGTAGCTTTAACCACGTTTGAAGACTCCCCCTTTAATAGTTCTTCAGTTAAGCGATATTTAATATATGCATCCTATGGGAGGTTCCCCCCCCCCTCCCCTACCCGCTTTATTTTTATTTTCAAAAGTGTAGTATACCATAAGAGTGAATTCCACAAAGTTTGAACATTCTCACTATAACAGTTCATAAGATATGCGATATTAAGCATTGGCGTCCTATGGGGGGAACCACTTCCCCCGCTGCTATTTTATTTCAATTTTGGGGCTCAGAAGATCCTACTACAAAAAGTTCAGCAAAATGCCGCCAGCGGCTCTTAAGATATGCGATAATAAATATTGGCATCCTATGGGGGGTACCAATTCCCCTGCCCCTATCGAAAAAATAAGTAGCCTATTTTATTTTTAGGGCTCACGTGATGTTACTGTAAAAATTTCAAGCAAATCGGTTCAGTAGTTTCGGAGTCTATAAGCCAACAAACAAACACACAAACACACAAACATACAAACATTTTTCATTTTTATATATATAAAGATAGATAGATAGATAGATAGATAGATAGATAGATATGAAACTTAAAAAATGCTTTTTATTTTATACCTCACTGTTAAGCGAAGATCCCACTATCGGCTCAAATAGCACGATCTGTGACGATTTTTATCGTTCTATATCGGTGCACATTTAAAAACATTGCAAAAAAACATTCTTAGATGGTGCCATTATCGTCGCACACTGTGACAATTTTTTTCGGTACATATCGGCCGAAACTTAATTGCGACAATAATCGGTACAATGCCGTCACACTATCGTGCTATGTTTATTGGCTTGTTAGAAATTCGCAAAATTCTCCGTCTGAATATTCCATTATGTTTCCTAACAATTTTAAATAATCTATGTATGTACATATACATATATAAATTGGCTAAGGCAAAACAGTTAAGAACACTTTTCTCCTCTGTTTGTCCAGCGACTAGAATAAAAAATAAACAATTTGAAAGGTTCAATATATTCAGAGTTATAAGCGTTCAAATTTGATACTAACACATAAATAAAAATTTTGTTTTTTCCAATTATCAAATAATAAAAAAAAGGGTGGTCGATTATTCGACATTTTCAAAAAATCGACTTTCAAATATTTCGACTAAATAAATCGGTAGAGACAAACGAATTAAGAACGATATCTTTTTTTGTTATTTTTCAACCACTCTCAGAGAGCTGCAAGGAGTATGATCAAGCCGACTCAATCACTTCAGCAAAAATTCAGTATAAATCAAGGCGAATTAACTACAGGTGGTGTCGAAACGGCATCTGATATTGACCAAGGCGAATTCAAACAGGTAAACTCATCTCTACAACTACAAAAAGCCCCATTGATTTTGTTTATAAAATTTTATGGTTAGTTGTCAAAATTTTTTTATTGCAAATTAAAATTATCACTTTTTTATAAAAGAAATTAATAAATTCACTTCAATCATTCGCAGCTTTGAAATTTTTTTATTATAAAAATAATATTTTTAACACTTTTCATTCAACTTCTTCTCAAAACAAAATCATATTTTGACGCTTGACCATATTTTTTAATTCGCCGTGGAAACAGCTGATGAACCGCTGACGAGATGAGTTTACCTGTTTGAATTCGCCTTGATATTGACTATTCGAGCTTATTTGTTTTGATTTGTTAGTGGTTTGCTAATAATGATTGACATTTCGAGCTATAAACACTAACAATGCAATGCAAAAAACCCATGTTGTTTCTGTTGTTTTTGGATTGTTGTAGGTCCGACACCACCTGTAGTTGAATTCGCCTTGGTATAAATTAAAAAAGTATTCTACAGTTTTGTTCTTGTTCAAACGTCAACACGAACCAAAAAATTCAGTAAGATGTATGAATCGATAGCAAAATTATGCTTGTATTTGTTTATTTAAAAGCGATGCATCTGTTTATGAACAACATCTTATTTTACTCGGGTTTCGGCTCGGTGATTCGAACATGATTTTATTGTAGTCAGTTGCAACCACCACTCGAACTTTATGATTCAAACGTTTTTGTTCAACAACAAGAAATTACTTAAATGCAAAAAGCTCGTTTCAAACAGTCAGTTTGAATTCTTGTACTCGCAACCAGTGTTACCACCAGCATAATTCAAAATTACACTTGAGATGAAGCAAAATTACCCGATATAAAAAATATTACACCTGATATAAAATTCAAATATTATTTAATAAAAAGGCATTTACAAAGAAGCAAAAACACAATAAACTCGTTGAAAGAAGAAGTCAAGCTGTAAAAATTATTATTGTAATTTAAAATAAATTAACAAATTTAACATTAAAGAACTAAAACAATTAATAAAACTTAAAATAAAACTCCTAAAATAATGAGTTTAACTTCCACATTTGGTTGCATATAAATTAATAAAAATAAAGTTATATTTACCTTTTCAAAAAGGTTGCGTGTTGTTTTTCACAACATGGCTTACTTTATTTAAACTCAAAACCAAACTAAAAGTAAAATATTAACACATAAATTATCAAGTGCCAGCCTAAACCAAAAGTGTTTACGTAGTCCACGCGCCTGTTGAATTGGAATATTTGCGATTCCCTTGTTCTCGTAATAAGACACCTCTGGAATGCTAGTGCTAACGTTGCGCTCGTGTATTGCATTTGTAATGTGTTATGCATTAACTTATATCTAGGAAAGGTTCAAAATGCTCATTGCCATCAGCCATTTTCATTCATTTTTGCAGCATATAAGCGACTTCATGTTTTAAATGAAGCAATTTATTTTTTCACAAACAAAGACGATTTAGAGAAAATAAACTCTCAATAAGACTTCAAGGCCGTGCGATATGACTCCTCCGCCTCCGTAGGGCTTTGAAGTCACTGGTTTATGCTGATAAACTAGCAACAATTGACGTCTTGGAGGTCAACAGACAGCAATGCTCGAAAAATAGGAACAAAATTGGACGTCTGCAATGCGTTTCGTTAAGGACAGGCGCGGTGCGGTGCCTATTTGTTTTAAATAAGTTTCGAATGGAAATGCTGAGTAATAATCTGCGACTACAATTCATTTTTGTATGTTGTCTACCATTTCAAGTTTCATGGTCTTAAAAAAATGCCCTTTATACCTTAGTAAGTAAACAAAATGCGTGCTTAATTCAGTTTTACAACTGTTAAGGGTGTTAAATATTCTTTAAACTAAAGCATTTGAACGTTCAATTAATTATATGTTGGACTATTGGAAACATTTCTTCCCACAGGCTAGTTTTTAGTATGAATACCTTTTTTTAATAAACATCAGGTTCTAAATTACTATGATAGACATATTTATCCAAATCTAAGAGTCTATCTTGCGACATTTATAACCAAACTTTTGAAAATATACATATATGTATTTTTAATGACTGAAGTCTTTTCTTAAAAAGAAACCGAGAGTTTGGTTCAGAAGATTGTGCAGTTTTTATCAACAATATTTAAAAAGAAATAAATGTTATCTTTGAAATCGAATCTTGATTTTTTTTTGGGTATCTGAATTAAGAATTTCAAATAACACCTGAATTACACCTAAGAGAAATTACCCACGCTCTACCCACGGCAGTAAAAATTATACCAAATTCGGGTAATTACCCACAAAGTTGCAACACTGCTCGCAACGAACAGGAATGTACATATATACAGCGTTACCGTTGTGCGACTTTAGTTGCAATTTGCAGCCTTTTTGACGCTGTGACACTTTTTGTGCGACTTTTTCAAAATTGTCTAATTTTGCAACTTTTTCCAACTATTGGACCAAAAAACGAAAATTTGTGTACTACTCTTCGATTTTTGAATTAGTTTGACAAAAGTGTATTTAAACATATTTTTAACGAATTATTTTCAGCTATTTATATCGTTTAAATTGGTAATTTCTTTTTGTTTTGTTGTTTTTTGACTAACCACCGCCTTACCAAAGATTTTTATGTACATCATTTAACTACCTTAATTTAGACACGCGGGTGTTACTTCATGTCTATAAGCGATGAGAACAAGTTATCGTCATACAACTTTTTCTCGGTTTTTTAAAGAAATTTTCGTAATAAAAATTTTTGCAGTTTTTTTAACGAAAACTGTAAGTTAAAATTTCTTTTTAACTGAAGCAAATTTAAGAGAGTTATTAAAGAAATAAAACCGAAATTGTCACCCGGGTGGTAATCAAAGTAATTAAAATGGTAAAAAAAGTGAGAGACTTATGGTGTTTTCTTTTCTACAAAAAAATGTGCCTTTTTTTAAAACAAAAAATTAAATTTGGTGTCTTTTTCTTAAAAATTTTGCTCCCGAAAAGGGTGGCTTGTTTTATTCTAAAAACCTCATGCTTTTCGGAAGCAAAATTTTTAAGAAACAGACACCAAATTGCATTTTTTTTAAAAAAGGCACTTTTTTTGTAGAAAAGAAAACACAATTAAATTTGGAAAAAGGACTTTTTATGCGACTTTTTGTTTTAATAACGACTTTTTGTGCGACTTTATCAAAATTCTCAACGGTAACCCTGCATATATATTTCTTTGGTATGATAGAAGTAAAATTCATGTCATAAGCTCGAGCCACTTGTTTAAATACACAATGTGATTTATTTATATAAGCAATATAAAGCTCATGTTATTGTGAGCGTTGCGTGTTGTTCTTAGTAGTACTGTTCCTTTTATAGTTATAAATTATATTTTGTTATATAATAGGTACTACTTGTATTGAAAATCCATGTTCCTTTTTACATTTTGATATAAAAATATGTTTAAAAAAATGTTTTTTTATTATTAACTTTTTTTAATATCTCCAAAAATTTCTTTGAATTTGATTATATGCCTAAAAAATAATAATACAGAAAACTTTTTCGCAAATTTAATTTTCAAATAAATTTAGCTTGGTTTACGATTTTTTAAAATTTTTTCACTATATTCATATTTTCTAAAAATGTATGCACACATTTAAGGCGACCAGATTTTGAAAATAAAAATAGAGGACAAAAAGAAAAAAAGTTAAAAATTTAAGATTTTTTTTACATATTTTACTGACAAATTTACATTCCCACATTCACATATGTTAAGTAAATTAAAAAAAAAATAACATATCGCTTAAAATGCAAACCTGTTAAATCCAATTTTTAAGTAAATGGAGATTTTGATTCCGTGTGGTAGAGAAAGATATTCCTCGTCGACCAGCATGTAGTTTTCCTTTAATTTGAGTCTTGAAGTGTGTCAAATCAACTATATTTCTGGTTTTCCTTTCAAGCAGCAAATTGGGAAAAAAAGTTTTCCTGTAAAATTTGTTGAAAGGGACTTAGTAGGTTTGCTTGCATATTCAGCCAGCGATATATACACATTTACGTTTACTTATAAATAAGTAAAATTACTAAAAAAAAATAACGAAAATTAAAATGCATTGCACTAACTTATTCAAAATTGTATACTGCAAGTGAATAAGAGTTCAGTAGAAGTATGAAAAGAATAAGCACGGCACGACATTTTCCATACGATTTGACAGGAAAAAACCGGCGATCGCCGTGAAATAAAATTTATTTTAGTTTATAAAAATAAAAGCAAATATTGATTATGCATTTAAAAATAAAGAGGACAAAGATGACAGATTATGAAAAAAAGATGATAAAAGAGGACACAAATTTTATAGATGACAGCCAGTTAAAATAGATGATTGTCCTCTAAAAAAGAGTACGTATGGTCACCTTAACACATTATGAAAAAACAATATGGGCTTACATACATTTATTCAAACATTTGTATTTTTTGAACCAATAATGTTGCGACTGATACATACATACATATGTATAATGCTCAAACGAGAACGAAACTGTAGAATGGTTTGTACTTAAATTTTCGCGTTAATGATTGAAACGACTCCATCATACATGTTGCAGCTAAATGAACATAATATCGCATTTGAAAACGAATATTGCAAGAATGATGCGAACACCGCTTCGTTTCCTTGCAGTGATCTGCAGTCATACCAAAAAAAAAAATTACAAACGTTCATGTTCGATGCGAGTACAAGAATTCAAACTGATTGTTTGAAATGAGCTCGTTACTCCAAAATAATTTTTGTTGTTGAACAAAAACGGTTTGAATTATAACAATTCAAAGTAAATGATTGAATATACTCCAAATTTTAGTATTCGTTGCAGTTCTCTGCATATACATAGTATGTATATATAAAACATCCCTGCAAACAAATGGAAGATATCCCCTAGGGCAATAGCTTAGCAATATCCCCAAATTGTCATCTAAATGAAAATAATCAAAATAATTTTTTATTTTCTAGACAGAAAAAAAATATAACATAGGTACATATTTGTACGTCATAAATGAAAAAATAAAATTTATTAAATCTAAAATATTCTGCAGAAGGTAAATAGGTGTATACTAAATAAAATAAATCTGTTATATATTAATCTTTTTCCTTTTTAACTTAATCAAGATATTACGCAACACTCATAATGGATGCAATTTTAAAGTAGTTGGGTGAACCATATGGTGGAAACTAAATAACTATTTCAGTTTACTTAATTTAATTACAAAATATATAGGTGCATATGTATTTTTTGGAAGTATAATTTATATACATATACATATGTATTCAATTAAAAATTTAAGTTTAAATAAAAAGCTGTTCTTATTTTTACATAAATGAATATTTTTTAAAATGCAAACTCTTCTTTTTATCATCCCAATGATATTTTGGCGATATCTATATTTTTTCTCATTAGTGGTTATCTGGCTTTCGTATTACTTAGGAGTATTGATATCGAGACGCGTTTCTTCCCGAAGGAAGTATCTTCCGCAATACGAAATCGATTATTACCGCAATAATATTTTTCATCCTTGCAATACGTTTGGCAATACATACCCAGTAAAAAATGTGCTCCGAAAGGAGCAGGTTTTTCGTATGAATTCATACCTAAAATCGCTTCAAACCTGCTGATGGGATGTATGATTTTTGTATGAGCTGTTCCCGGTTTGCAGGACTACTTTCTGCTGACAATAAGCGATTATTTAAACCTAATCAAACATGCAAACAAAGCACTTTTCTGAAGTGCTTTTTTAAGGCCTTACTATATTAACATAATAACATAATGTTTAAAAGCTCTTGTTAAGATGCTTCATTAGAGCTTTTACCATGCGCTTTTTGCAATCGCTTTATTCAACCAATTTAAAAACCATATAAAATTGTGATCTTTTAAAACCCTTACGTTATGGCTTTTTTAAAGGCCTTACGCTATCGCTTTTTTAAAGGCCTTACGCTATGGCTTTTTAATATCCTTCACAAAGCTTGTATTGATATAAAAACGTTTTTTTTTTGTTTAGGTTTTTTGATTTTATTTTATTATTCTTTACATATTAAATATATAATTATTGAAACAAAAGAAAAAAATACTTTGTCAAATTAAACTTTGTTTGTCTAAACACCGAACAAAGTTTAAAAGAAAGTTCAAAAAATTTTGTCAAAGTAGACTTTGCCTGTCTAAAATGGGACTAATATGTACATAATTAATAAGTGTTAAAAAATAAATTTTATTTTGGTCTAACTTTTTCGTATCTGAACGGATTTTTCCGAAATTTTCAGAAAATATTTTCTACTAAAGATTTCCGATCTTTTGATATACAGAAAAAAGTAATAAAAATACAACAACAAGGGATTTTTTTGGAAAAATTAGAGGCAGTCGTCGTTTTTTGGTCATATCTCAGCCATATGTGGACCGATCTTGCTGAATTTCAATAGCAAGCGACGGTAGACTATATGTGACATAAATGTAAAACAACTTAGCCGCTATCATGTCTGGAGTCTCCGGAAAGCACATTTCAAACGTAAGACGGACATACGAACATGGCTAAATCGACTTCTCTCCTCATAAGGACCCATAATATATATTTACTTTATAGGATCTAAGATCGATATTGTAGAAATTACAAACGGAATGACAAACTTATATATACCCTTTTCCACCTGTGGTGAAGGGTCACCTCAGGTCATTTTTACGATTATTTTGAGAAAATACAGTAAAATGACGATTGACGATTTTTTAACTAAAAGTAATAGTGTTATGACGATTCTCTAGCATCAATAAAACACCTACAAGAAATATTTACAATTATATTGGGAACAGTTTAGAATTGCCATACGTACTGTTTTTAACAGTACATGTACTGATTTGTTGCAATTGTACTGTTTTATGCATAATGTCCAAAACAGTACGCAAATTTACTGTTTTTTTTACACTTTGTACTGTTTTTTGTACTGTTTTTTTTTTGTTCAGTCTACAAAAAACCAAGATATTAAGAAAAACCCTGTTAAAGTCATATTTTGAAAATATCCTAATATTTAACAGTACATAGCTTAAAAAAATAATAAGACTTTTTACGCTGTGGTAATTGTTTTCTCATAAATACGCAGTAGAAATCTTAATTATAATGGGTGACTGGCAGTAGTTGTATATTATCATATTATTATTTTTAAAACAAATGATTTTATGGCTACTTCTTCCAATAGTATTTTCTTTAAACACCTTTGTGAATATGTTTTATGTTTTTATGAAAATACATATATTTTTTCTTATGTATTTCTTTTTAAATGATCAATATATTTCAGCCCACTTGCTGAAATATATATTATAAAACTTAACCATATCACTTTCTTCATCATAAATAGAATTTCTTGCTAAAAATTTATATTTTTGAATCAATCAATGCAATAAATTGCCTCTAATTTGTAAAATTTAAATATTTGACGATTTTTTTAAATGTTCGTGACGATTTTGACGCATTTTGTTAAACTTTTGACGACTTTTAAAGAAAAAAGCCTAACAACCCTGTATGTATGTGTGTAAGTGCCCATTCACATTATACGATTTTTGTCGTTGCGATTCTTACTTTATAGGCAAGAGGGGTGAGAGGAATTAAAAGGGGTACACAAGCGAGTGTACTCTTCGATTCGTTTTGATCGCTCATTCGTTCTCTCATTTGACGAAAAATGTATTGAAGTTCGGTAACACAGAAAAAGTCGTAACGACAAATATCGTACAATGTAAACATCAGACCGACTTCAAAGAGGAAACGACAATAATCGCAACGACAAAAATCGTATAATGTGAATTGGGACTTTGTTTGTTTTCTTTTAGTATAGGCAGTGTTGTCATGCCGTAGATTCATCTTTTTTTTAGGCAAGTTTTTAAGTAGTTTCTATTTGTTAAAATTATTTCGTTAAATAGATTATAAAAAAAATAGAAGAGTTTTAGCTGTTATGAAAGATTTAAACCGACGTGTTTAAGAAGAATATTACCATTTGTTATGTTAAAAAACGCAAAAAAGTCTTAAAAAATATTTAAAAAAATTATACAAGGTATATACATAGGTATACTAATGATATAACTTTTTAACAATTTATTAAAATATCAAAATTGGCATAGCAGAGTCCGATAGAGCATAAAAAACTATAAGTGAAAGTATATTAAGGGCATCGCTAAGGCCAAAAAAGTTCACAAACCAACCGCGATGAAGTTTTGAAAATTTTTAATTTTATTCTTGATTAAGAAAAATTAATAATATGTTTATTTAAAACAAAAAATGGCACACGTATGAAATTTCATTAATATTTAGAGATGGTAAGAGATTTTTCAGCAAACCAAAACGTATCATGTGCGTACAATCAGAAAAATCGTGCCAAAATTTGAGCAAACCGGGTCTGTAGGAGTATGAAAACACCAGTGCATGCTCGTATAGCTCGTTCTGCAGAAAATATTGCTGCTGTTCGCGATAGTGTGGCTGAAGAGCCGTCCACCTCAATTGAATTTGTCACGCAAAAGAGCCATTGTTTCGTTAGCTGTGTCCTGTTAAACCACATATCGTCCACATCCATATCTTCTTATTCGGGCCATAAAATGTTCGTTATCATTACACGATAGCGAACACCATTAACAGTAACTGCCTGACCGTCCTCATTTTGGAAAAATATGGTCCGGTGATGCCGCCAGCCCATAAACCGCACCAAACAGTCACTCTTTGTGGGGGCATTGGTTTTTTGATTCTACTTATAGACGAATCCACTGAGGTGAAAGTGTGTCGCGTCACTGAATATGAAATCCACGAAATGCATTTTAGTTTAAATGCCCATTTTGATAATAAGCCTGAATAACTTTAAAGCGTTGCTTGATTGTGTATCTTTCCATGGTTCAAATTGAGTACGTCTGAAATTGAGAAATGTCAAATGAAATGCAGTAAAAACTTGACGTTAAGGTGTGGTTCATATTCAACATCGACCCTTAAAATTTAACCACCCGTTTTACATGTAATTAGGGGCGACATATACTTATTCGCGTTCGCATTGCGAACTATTTTCTTATTTATGCTATTCGCAGTCACATTCGCTAAGTCTATATAAAAAACCCTAATATTTTTGTCAGCGTTTTTTTATATGAAGTTTGACGTTATAACATGATGTTATAAAATCGTTGTTTAAACATTTGCATTAACAACCGTGTTATAACATGAAAACCCCTCTAACATAATGAGTCTATACGTGCAGTCTACAACTGACATAAAATGCTTAACTTTAACACTAATATGATGTTATAACACGGTTGTTAATGCAAATGTTTTAACAACGCTTTTATAACTTCAAGTTAAACAGCAAGTCATGTCAGTTGTAGACGGGCAGATACTTAACACTAACATCATATTATTTTTTATGTTAAGTATGTATTTTATGTCAGTTGCAGACTCAGTGTTATGACAAAAAATTGTCAGGTGAAGACCCCATATTACATTTTGCCTTTACCCTACGTTTCCACATGCAAGTATGTAATTACTTGCAAGTAGTGTATGCGTATTATCAACGAAAAATCGAGGAAACAGACAATTGGCTGAAAGTCCAAAAATAGCGTGAATTTAAGAGAAAAAGTGTGAGCGTATTGCGTTTTTCGAACTTGCACTTGCATGTGGAAACGGGTGGTAACATTCATGTATATTTCTGTTCACGTTTTTGGTTTTCTGCCACACACGCATGCCTATAAATTACATCCCAACAAACACGGAGTTATGAAATTGAACGTTTTCACACGTTTGATAATGATTTGAAATCATAGCATTCTCAACAACTTCTGTTTGTTGGGATATTTCCTTGTGTTTTCCATATGTAGTGGTAAGATTTTGACAACGACGAGGAATTTTATGTTAATTGGGGTGTTTGCTGTTTGTACAAACATTTGAAGCAATGTTTGTAGAAATATTAAAAATTTTTAATAATTAGCAGACATATTGGATATTTGTCAAAGTTTTTGCAGTGTATAGTGTTAAATGCAATCATATCAGTGAAAATTTTGCATAGTGAAGACGTATAAGACGACAAAAGTCGTCTGCATTCACTGAAAACAAAACAAAAATGAAAAATGAATGTTTGCAAGAAATATGATTGTGTTGTTTGTTGGCAAACAGAAGCAAAAATAAAGCGCAAGTTTGCCAAGCCATTTGTGTGGTTTATAATGCCCTTTAAAAATATTATTTTTGTAATAAACAAATTTCAAAACTGCGAATGATTGAAGTGAATTTATTAATTTCTTTTATAAAAAAGTGATAATTTTAATTTGCAATAAAAAAATGTTGACAACTAAACATAAAATTGTATAAACAAAATACATGGGGCTTTTTGTAGTTGTAGAGTTGCACTTACCTGTTATGAATTCGCCTTGGTACCGATCAAGGCTAATTCATAACAGGTAAGTGCAACTCTACAACTACAAAAAGCCCCATGTATTTTGTTTTTGCAATTTAATTGTTAGCTGTCAAAATTGTTTTATTGCAAATTAAAATTATCACTTTTTTTATAAAAGAAATTATTAAATTCACTTCAATCATTCGCAGTTTTGAAATTTTTTATTATAAAAATAATATTTTTAGCACTTTTCAATCAACTTCTTCTCAAAACAAAATTATATTTTGACGTTTCACCATTTTTTTTTAATTCGCCGTGGAAACAGCTGATGAACGGCTGACGAGATGAGTTTACCTGTTTGAATTCGCCTTGATCGGTACTACAACAAGTACAACTCGTACAAAACCCACAAGCAATTTGTTTTTGTAAAATCATTGTACAATGTCAAAAACAGAAATAAAACAAAATACAAGGCGAATTTAAAAAAGTAAACTCAACTCGTCATGTGTTCATCAGCTGTCTCCACGGCGAATTAGAAAAAAATAGAGAAACGTCAAAATATAATTTTGTTTATGCTTTGCGCAAAAATAACGGAACAAATTTCTGAGAAAAATTGCGAATAATTAAAGTGAATTTAATAATTTCTTTTATAACCCAAAAAAAATTTTATTTTGGTTTTCAATAAATTTTTGCCTCGTCAGCATTTTTGACAGCCACCTATTAAATTGCAAAAAAAATACATGGGACTTTTTGTAGTTATAGAGTTGCACCAAGACGAATTCATAACAGGTAAGTGCAACTCTACAACTAAAAAAGCCCCATGTATTTTGTTTTTGCAATTTAATGGTTAGCTGTCAAAATTTTTTATTGCAAATTAAAATTATCACTTTTTTATAAAAGAAATTATTAAATCATTCGCAATTTTGAAATTTTTTTATTATAAAAATAATATTTTTAGCACTTTTCAATCAACTTCTTCTCAAAACAAAATCATATTTTGACGTTTCACCATTTTTTTAATTCGCCGTGGAAACAGCTGATGAACGGCTGACAAGATGAGTTTACCTGTTTGAATTCGCCTTGAGTTGCACTTACCTTTTTAAATTGGTCTTGAAAAAACAGAAAAAAATATAATAAACAAAATATTGACATCCAACAATGATAAAGCTTTTAAGACCTCCTGTAATAAAGTAGCCTTGATGTAAGCAGACCTATTGGAGAAGATTTCAATCAACTTCTTCTCAAAACAAAATCATATTTTGACGTTTCACTAATTTTTTAATTCGCCGTGGAAACAGCTGATGAACGGCTGACAAGATGAGTTTACCTGTTTGAATTCGCCTTGAGTTGCACTTACCTTTTTAAATTTGCCTTGAAAAAAACAGAAAAAATATAATAAACAAAATATTGACATCCAACATTGATAAAGCTTTTAAGACCTCCTGTAATAAAGTAGCCTTGAAGTAAGCAGACCTATTGGATAGACAAAGACGAATTGACTAGAAGGTGGGGTGTTTATGGTGTTTTTTTCGGTGGTCGACTTGTCACAGTTTGTATACAAACTAGTTTTTTGTGTAAAAACCGATTTTTTACTAGCAATATTTTTGACAACCCGACCACAGAAGCAGTGTTGTTGTAGAGTTGACCTCACCTTCTAGTCAATTCGCCTTGGGATAGTACTTGAACCAGGCATTTGGAAATACACAAGGCGAATACATTTTTCAGGTGGCGTTGAAAGCACAGCTGTGCTACTGTTATGTCTAAAGTCAAGAGCGGAATGTCAAACGTCAGTTGTGTTTTTGACATATCGACCAGCAACAAATAAAATACCATGTTGTGTTTTTGGTGTTGTTACTTGTAGTATCGCCACCACCGTAAACATTAATTCGCCTTGGCAATATATAGAGTATTTCTGTGTTTGCTGGGTTTTCTCCTTAAGATATCATTTATGCTGACTGACGGTAATTAAGAAGAAGATCAAGTCAAAAGTATTTCCAATAGGAATTCTGTCAAGTGAAAAAAAATCGAAGAAACAAATTTAATGCTAAAGCAGAAAAGAAAGGGAGTTGTTGCGATTTGATATTAAAGTGAACGTAATATAAATAAACCAAAAGGAAATTTATATACATTTATAAAAATAAATATACAAAAGAATTATTTTCTACATTGTGTTCAAGGCAGTTAAGTTATGAAAAATTAACAAATATATGGTAGGAAAAAAGCCGAAAAAGTTCTAAAACTAAAAGCTCGACAAAATATTTTCCAGAAGATTACTTTTCAATAAGTTGCAATCATTTAAATTTCATTGTTTTGGGTCAAAATTAAATTGTTATAAAAGAAACATAAACACACATAAATATATTTAATTTAAAAGTAAGTAAAACTTTGCTAAAAAATTAATCGAAATTCTTGTTAGTCATCGCTGTTATCATACTTGTCATCATCTATATTTATATTACAATCAAAATAATACCTTTAAACTGAACTCATGCATAATTTTAATGGTTACGAAATATGTTTTGCCCTGTTCCCTTAACCCCTACAAAATAACAAACACATCGCGAACTCTTCCTTTAACCAGACATTGCAGTTGAAAGAGTTTACTTAAAACAATACAATTGAACCAACAGCAACACCTACAAATCCAACATTTAAAGCATGTGTTATGTATTATTAATACCCTTTCAACCCCCCATCATCCTAATTCTAGTGTTCAGCAACAATTACGTGCAGTTAATTTTATTCTTATTTGCCTTTTTTATCCGCACCACAATAGTGGAGAGAATATTATGCGTTTGTTCTTATGTTTGTAACACCTTAAAATATTACTTCTACCATCACCTTTAAGTAGGTATAGTGATCGACAAGGAATCACTTTCTAAATCGATCTAACGATGTTCGTCCTCAATTTTAGAGATTATTTGATGAAATTTGCAACATATTAGGGAATGGTAAACGGATTCCAAAATCGATTTTCGATCGTCTTTTTTTTATTTCGGTTTTAGAAATCGATTAATTGAATTTAAAAATTTTAAAATCGTTTAAGATTAATTTGCAAACTTATTTCTTATATCACAAATTGGGATACACCAGCATTTTTTTTGGCGAACTACTGGAGAAATTGAACTAAGATTTTTACAGTGGGTTGATATGACAACTGCTTATAATTTTCCTGCAAAAAGTAAACATGTGTAAATTTTGAGATTACCTTTAGAGCAACAAGTGCGATATGTATGTACATTTCACAATAAAATTGTGTTCTTGCGTAGTCAATCAGACCTGTCACATAAATCAATTCCGACGGAAAGTGATTTCGTATCTTGCTTCACATAACACGAAATCACTTTTGATTGGAATTGATTTCTGTGAGAAGCATAAGTTACTATTAAGATTTATATTTACAAAATAAACGTTTGCATGTCATTGATGTCGGAAAGATGCAGATTTATTTTCGTGTAATTTCGTATTTGTTAGAATAATTTACATACTTTTTGTTTTTCACTCTGATTATAACTAGATTTAAATATCGCTCACACACTGGTCTGTTTAAATATTAGCGTATTTCCACAGGAATCCCTTGGCTTAATTCACCTGTTGTGTTTCTATAACATGTTTTATTCACTGTCTATTGATGGCTGTAATTTCTGAAGAACAATCGCCTCTATATTAAAGTTGAAAGTATACCAAGGGTACTAATAGGTAAATACGTAAAACTACAACTTAGAAAACTACATAAACAAACCACCAACATATTTCGCATGCCAATCATTTATCGATTTAATTAAGATTAAAATTAAAAATTGCCAACATTTTGATAAAAATAAAAATCGATTTTAAAATCCCAATAATCGATTTCAGTATAAAATCGCATTCGTAAATTCGATTGCAAAAAATCGATTTTTATTACAACAAAATCGATTTTCGATTGGAATCGATATCGATTTACCATCCCCTACAACATAGATTATTATTGTCACAAGGACCAACATTATGAGAATCTAAGAATTGGTCCATAATTTCGCAGAGCCCCCATACAAGCTTCTTTCCGGAATAGAGTCTTTGTGCATATTAGCCATCTTATTATGTTGGAATTTTTATTAAATTTGGTCCAAACTAGTTACGAAAATTTATACGAATCGGTCGATATTTGACCATAGCTGCCATACACATACTACTCCCGAAAATAGCTTTTAGGCCCGTTTTCACAACTTACTGATAACTAAAGGTAGGATTTTATCGGCAGTATAAAAAGTGTTCCATTATTACAACTTTACTTTTACCTACCCGGTCGGATGAACCTTAATTTACTTTATCGCTCACTTTAGTACAGTTTTAATAATGGAACACTTTTTATAAGGCCGGTTAAAGTCTACTTTAAGCTATCGGTAAGTTGTGAAAACGGTCGTTAATGACATAATTTCCTTATTAATGGTTCTATTTACAAAGAAATTGCGGCAAGAACTTTTACAATAGGTACTATTTAAGTCATGACAAAATGTTGTACTTATAGATCCAAAATGAACCATAGGTAAAAAAAAATCCCACGTCCTAAATTAACTTAAAGGTAAACAAATCTCATAGATGAAGAAATCTAAGTAATATTTGGCATATACAACTTTTATATGAATCTTAACTTCATAACATAATTTTGTTCTGGTGGGCTCATGATTACCCATGGGTTCCCAACAGGCTTGGCTGCCCACTTGGCAATCTAGAAAAAAACCCACCCGGGTTTTAATAGGTTATTTGTTTAAAAAAACCCAAGTGGGTTTTATCTTTATATTCATTTAAACAAAGAAAATGATTATAAAATGCATACAATGTGTTTATATGCCCATTTGTCCGTATGCAGATTTAATTTTAGAGGGCTTTTCTCTATTTTATACAGTAGAATCGCGAAAAAGTTAACTCTCGGAAAAGTTAATCTTAATAAATGTTTGAAATTCTCGAGGCTGTGGCGAATAAATATGAGAAATCTGAGTTTCTTTTCTGTTATTATGAAAATTAAGCCATTGGAATACGTTTAGTGTGTTATTTCTGAAAGATCCATGTTTATTATTGTATATTTTTCAAATTTAAGCCCGCTTAGAAAAGTAAATAGTTCGAAAAAGTTAAAAAACCTTGAGACATTTTGGTTAACTTTTTCGCGATTCTACTGTAATTGAAACATAGATAGTATGTATACCACTTTAAGTTATTTAACTTCAAATTCGCTCTTTTCTAAATCTTATTATGTAATTTTAAAAATCAAAATCAGGCTTTTTAAAAAGAATTTGATTGACATTAATTTTAATATTAAAAGTGTCGAATTTGATTTGAAATGCGGAATATGATTTGTAAAATTACCAAACACCGGAATTTAATTTTGAAAAGGCCAAAAGGTAAAACTAAGTCTTCTTTCACACGTTTCATCTATTGATGCTCAACTCTCATGTTTTTAGGTGAGAAAACAAAGAAGGAAGGGGGCTGGTACGGAGATGCCTGTACTCGGTCAATACACTTTGTGTTGCATTTTTGAACATGAGCTACATAAATGAGAAAAGTTTTAAAAGCGAACATAAAACAATACTAAAAGTTTTATCAACAATAGCTGCGTTCGAGAACACAAAAGTTTTTACTATTTTTTACTGAACTTTACTGCATTTTACGAAATTGCGTTCGAGTACACAAAATACAGTAAATGAGAACACAAATTGAGAGTGTAAAGTGACAGTTCTTGTCTGAGTATTTACAAATTTTTACTGTAGAAATTTTTGCAGTAAAATTTAGTAAATCAAAAAAACATCATATGTTCAAAAATGTAAACAAAAGAGTAACAAATAAAATGCATATAAATTGTGAAAAAATTGTTAAATAAAAAAAAGTTGCAATAAAAATTAAACCAAAACAAAAAGTGAATAACTTTAAATAACTTAATCTTGCTTGTGAAGCATTTATTTGGCTAAATACAAACTTTTGAAATTTTTTTTGTTAAGTTAATTTTTTAGAGTTGTAAAAGTGTGAAGTACTTGGGGACTTAAGTAATCAATAGCAAAAAAATTATTGATGTTCTTTTAAATAATTTAACTCGCTACAAATTACTAAAATCAAATAAAATTGAAAACAAACAAATATGAAAGATTAAATAAAATATTTTGTTTGTATTTTCCAAAAATTTTCGTGTTATAAAAAGTTTTTAATCGAGTACCTATAAGAAAACGAGTTAAGTAGTCAAAAGTGTAAACTCAACACTTCAATTATTTGAAATCTTTATTTTACGAATTTTTACAAATTTTGCGTTCGCGTACTTTTTTGCACAACAGCTTTTTGTGAGAGCAAATTTTTCAGTTTACTCATTTACTGCATTTTACTGCAAAAGTACTCAAACGCACCTAATAGCGATGGTGAATTTTATTGAAAATTTTTGACATATGAGAGTAATGCCAAGTTTCTTACAAGTGATGCATTTACGAACATTAAACTTATCTAATGCGCAACTGATACGCAGCAACTGCATTTACGAATGTACCCTAGACTTTTCGCTGGAACTGCCCATATAAAAGTGATTAATTATTTCATTAGGAATTAATATAGAAAAATACATTGCAAGTTAAACAAAAGCTTTAAAAAACGACCATAAGCCCAAAAAATTGTGAAATCATTAACAAATAAAAGGCCAAATAAAGATTTATTTAGTAATATGTTATTAAATATAAAACATAAACATTTTGTAGGCGGCTTTAAATTTACTTTAAGCCGTCGCTAAACCTAAATTCTTTACCGCCGATGGTAATTACATATCTACTTTGTCATTTAATCAAGTGTAAAATTATACAAATACACAAAACATATACATACCTAATTAATTTAAAAAATGTTAGGATTATTAATTTTAATGGAATTATCGAAATAAATTCGGAATGGTACAATGTAAGAAAACATTATTAACGTTTTTCGTCAGTAATGTTTTGTAGTTAAACATATAATAAAAAATTGGTATTTTATATGAATATACATAATAAGTTTAAAATCTGTAAATATTAATCTTTTTAGAAGATTATAATTTTTATTTCTTTAAATTATTATTTATCTTTAATAATGTCCATATTTTTCTCTAAATAATTTAATTAAAATTTTTCACCGTTAAAATGAGAGTGTAAAAATATGGCATAAATGAAAAGTTTGTGACACTTCTTTACACTGTTACACAGAACAAGAATCACATTACTGTGAAAATGTGAAAACAATTTGTTTCATTCCATTTGTTCTTCTCATATGAAAACATTAGAATTTATTTATCATTTTTCACTAAACGAGAATCAGAAACTCTATGAAAATGTGAAAAAAGTTTTCATTTCACAGTTTCACAGAACCAGAATCGACCCCCTGGTAACGAAACTCACTTGAAATATTGTAAAAAACAACAATAGGTGCGTTTGAGTAATTTTACAGTAAAATGCAGTAAATGAGTAAACTGAAAAATTTGCTCTCCCAAAAAGCTGTTGTCCAAAAAAGTACGCGAACACAAAATTTTTAAAAATTCGTAAAATAAAGGCAACAGCTGATGAAAATAATTGAAGTGTTTGACTACTTAACTCGTTTTCTTATCGGTAATCGATTAAATTCTTTTTATAACACAAACATTTTTGGAAAATACAAACAATTATTTATTGTCTTTCATATATATTTTTATCTTTTATTTTATTTTATGTTTCTAATTTGTGTCTGAGTTAATTTCAGAGTTCATAAAAATTCATATGTGATCGTTCATATTTAACCATTCCTAATTTTTTTTCATAATTGAAAAATGTAAAATATGTAACTTTTTTTCACAGCCATAATTTAATTGTTTATATTTCGCCAATTCATTTATGTTGGTAAAGAAAAATAAATTTTTGCCTTTCTTCAGTCATGAAGAATGAGGAAAAAAAGTTTAAGTAACGCTCCTCACTAGTAAGTGGGGAACAGAATAGTCGCTGTAGTACAGCGTTTCGAATAGCGCTGCAAGTTGTCAAAAGTTAAAAACGGAAGTTTCAAAGAACTGTCAACAGAATACGTAGTTGTAGTAATCGTTGCAGTTGAAGTACAAAATTCAAATTTTTGAACTTTGTCGCGCTACAAAGCATTCGTCAGTTTCAGCTACTACTACAACTTCTTCATGAAGAATGAGGAAAAAAAGTTTAAGTAACGCTCCTCACTAGTAAGTGGGGAACAGAATAGTCGCTGTAGTACAGCGTTTCGAATAGCGCTGCAAGTTGTCAAAAGTTAAAAACGGAAGTTTCAAAGAACTGTCAACAGAATACGTAGTTGTAGTAATCGTTGCAGTTGAAGTACAAAATTCAAATTTTTGAACTTTGTCGCGCTACAAAGCATTCGTCAGTTTCAGCTACTACTACAACTTCTTTATTCTGTTCCAGGCCGTAATCAGTGTTACCGTTCAAAATTTTCAAAAAGGGGATTTTCAAAAAAAAAGTGTCACAAAAAGGGGAATTCTGAGAAAAAAAGGGGCAACTTTAAAAACAGGAAAATTTAAAAAAAAAAACGTATGTATTTATTAAATTATTTTCATCGAAAACTAAACATAACAAAAATTAACTTCATATTTATAAAAAAATACATTATAGGTATATAATACAAATTGTTTGGGAAAAACACACATACATATATACATATATCGTGAAAATACATGTCTTGTTTGCAAGTAAACGATAATGAACTGTTGCATACAATTTTTATTTCAATTATTTATACAAAAACAGTTACTAAATCCTTGTAAATAAAACGAGCTTAAAATAGTGTAATAACAATACTTACAAAAACCAAAAAAAGTTCATAATATGATTTGATACAAAAAAACTTTACATTTAAATAGATAGAGATATGTATATATGTAAGTATATGTACATAAATACTTGGCACTTGGATTATTTTACTTTTTTACCAAAAAAATTAAGTTACGAAAAAACCTCGAGGAAAAAGCATATAAAAGTATTGATAGGAAGATAGTTAATATCAAGTACAGATTCATTTTTTTTATAAATTGCAGTGTTATGTTGTTTCTTCAACTATTAAATATCTATTTTTTGAAAACGTAAATCTATATTTATTAATCAATTCATCACAAGTTTGGATAAATGTTTCAGGCTTAGATATTTTAAAAATTGCTTCATAGCTTTTATCGTTTGATCTGGTTTTTAAAAGTTTGAACTCTTTTACAAAATCATCTGGGTTAGTAATTATATCAATAAAAACGGTAACAATTTCAAAGTAATTTATGTCTTCAGCTGACTTAATAAATACTGGATCTAAAACCTTTAATGAACTCACCATCTTATCGCTAATATTAATTCTTGATAAAATTTCTTTGCACAGCTTTTGGTAAAAAAGTAAAATGTTGTTTTTAATTTCTACAATATCACTACTTAAGATGTTGTTAGTACATATTTCTAGCTCGGCTTCGTGGCCGATATATATGTATATATATTAAGAGTTTCTTTTATATGCAGAACATCAACAAAATCAATTTGTTCTATATTTGTTTGCATAACATACTCTTTTTTTAAAAAAATATTTAAAAATTTCTAATACAATATCTTTCGTGGATGAAACTAAATGTATAATTTGTGATGATTCGTTTTGAAAATTAAGGTTTAATTTATTCATAATATTTAATACATATACTAGAAATATGAGGTAAATTTTATTGTTAATAGATAGCCCTTCCTGAATTATTTTAATTTTTTCCAAATTAGATGCTATTTTCTCTTCAAATTGAGCTCGGATTCATTGATTGACAGTATAAAAAAAAATTGATTCAAAAAGGGGCAAAAGGAGCACAAAAAACTACAAAATGATACAAAAGGGGATTTAAAACAAAGGGGTCAAAAAAGTGGCACGGCAGTCAAAAAGGGGCAAAAATGCGACTTTAGTCGCATAACGGTAACACTGGCCGTAATGTCCCAGCAAATAAAATTGGACCACCTGACCCATTTTGATAAAATGGACTACTCCATGGACTGGTCCGATGTAATGCAAGCATGGACCATGTCATTCTTAAAAAGTGTTTGTAGTGAGACGACATGTCTTCGTTTTTTAACGACGTGCTTTCGTTTTTAAACGACTTCAAAACTAATCCTCTTGAGTATACCATGGAGTAGTTTTAAAACTACTCCTTAGTGGTCCAAAGGTGGGTTATATACCATGGAGTAGTTTTAAAACTACTCCTTAGTGGTCCAAAGGTGGGTTATATGATCCTCTCCTAGGACATCGTAATGTTAAATAGACCAGGTTTTTTCCATACGTTTGGGTTACTTTTGGACTAGTCCTGGTCCTTTGTGGACTACTCTTTACACGCGTGTTTGGACTGGTCCTATTATTTGCAGGGGTGGTTGTTGATCGACAGTTTGCATGACCAGAGGTCCAAGCCGATATATAATTGTCGGCGGCGGCGGCTTGAAGAAAACTAGTCGTCGGCGGCTTTAAGCCCTTCGATGAAGGGTATAAAAATAATAATATTTATTTGCGTATAAATAAAAATGATTTTGTTTCAAGCTCGAGGCCAGTATTGAAAATAAATTTTTATTTTAATATTTGCCGATATTCTGATACTCTTTGAGTATCATCTTCTGGGCTTGTCTATAAATATAAATGTAAGTATAATGTGTAAAACATACAAACAAAATAACAATAATAATAATAAACCACATAGAAAATAACTTGAACTAATATTTATTTGCTTAAAAAATATCTTGCTGAATTTATATATTTTAACTATCTGTCTCTTACCAATTTAAAAATCTCAAAAAATTGTCCGCACTTTGAGACATCACATGTGCTTTTCCCTTTTTTTCTACATATGTAAGTTTTTCTGTTGCAGAATTATTTTTTTTGTGTAAAATTGTTTTGGTAAATGCAACCACCCAAAGTGTCTGTTCGGAAAAAATTATGGGGGGAAAAAATTAAAAGAACTGCATATGTATATGTAAGTATGTATCGTCATCTTAAATGCTGAATAATGTAACATCACGTTTCATAAGATTATATGCAAAGCAAAAAACTTCGTAAAATGGTAAATATTTTGAGGACAAAATATTATTTTTATTATTATTTTTTAAGTTGTGTGCGTTACGTTATATTAATTTGTAATTTTCAGAAACAAAAAGTCGTATCAACGAAAGTATATTAGTATTAAGTGAAATAAACATTTACCCCCAATTTCACCAAGTTCAGTTAAAACAAATTATTACTTTTACTTCTAGTTAACAATATATTTTGACAGCTATAACTGATAGTTAATTATAACTGAACTTGGTGAAATTGGGGATTAAAATATTAAATTATTCAATATTTTTGTTAAATTACAAGTATAATCTATATATATAAAATTGTAACGTTACTGACTGACTCACTACTGATTCATCATCGCACAGCCTAAACGCCTAAAGCTAAAAATTTGGACCAGAGATTGGCCACACACCAAATCGGTCCACTAAGACGGGATTTTTGGAAATTCAAATGTTTAGGGGGTAAAAACGGGAAAATTCGGTAACCTTATATCTCCAAAAGTTAAAGAGATACAAACAAATTGAATACGCATCGTTGTTCTTTAGAAAAATAAGCGGACAGGTGTCTGGTACTTTTTTGAAATTCGGCCGTTTTAGGAAGTAAACGGGTAAAACCTGAATTTTGGTACTTTTTTAAACCCCATCTATCTTTTGAACCAATAAACATGGAACCAAATTTTATACCACATTCCAAACTTATCAAAAAAAAATAGAAACTTAAAATTGAACATGTAAGGTCCTGAGTGAATGAGAATCTGTAAGAGGGCTTTTTGGTAGTTTTTGTTCATAAACTTGTACATTTTTAATTTCTGTTAGTATTGGACCTAGAAACATAAAATTAAACATGCAAGGTCCTGAGTGAATGACAAAGTGTTAGAGGGATCTTTTTGGTACTTTTTGATTTTAACTGGTACTTTTTAAATTTTCGCTAATATTGGTCTTACGAACATAAAATTTAACCTGCAAGGTCCTGAATGAATGAGCTTATTGGTACTTTTTGGTTCTTAAACTGGTACTTTTTGAATATCCGTTATTATTTAACTTAGAAACATAAAATTCAAGATGCAATGCCCTGAGTGGATACGAATCTATAGCAGGGAAGTTTGTGGCACTTTCTGTTTTTTAACTGGTACTTTTTGAATTTCCGTTAGTATTGGACCTAGAAACATAAAATTAAACATGCAAGGTCCTGAGTGAATGAGAATCTGTAAGAGCGCTTTTTAGTACATTTTTGTTCTTTGACTGGTATTTTTTTAATTTCCGTTAATATTGAACCTAGAATCATAAAATTTAACATGCAATGTCCTGAGTGGATGAGATTCTATAAGAGGGAACTTTTTGGTACTTTTTTATTCATCGACTGGTAGTTTTTTAAATTTCCGCTAATATTGGTCTAATGAACATGAAATTAAACCTGCAAGGTCCTGAACGAATGAGAATTCTTAAAGCACTTATCGGTACTTTTTAGTTCTTAAACTGGTTCTTTTTGAATATCCGTTATTATTGGACTTCGAAACATAAAATTCAAGATTCAATGCCCTAAGTGGATAAAAATCTATTAGAGGCAACTTTTTGGTACTTTTTAATTCATTAATTGTTACTTTTTGAATTTCCGTTGGTATTGGACCTAGAAAAATAAAATTAAACATGCAAGGTTCTGAGTGAATGAGAAAATAAACTTTGGCATACAGATATGTCCACGAAGAAAAAGAAAACGCTAACGAAGTAGCGGGTTAAATGCTAGTAGAATAAAAAGATAAATCACCTACATGGTTATAATTGCAATAATGTCCTCAAGCAATAAATGTAGGCCCTAATTCTGTAAAACGCAACCGCAACGCCAAAAATGACATTAAAAGCAAAAACAATGTCAAAAATTTGCTATAATTTTGTTGTTGCTTTCAATAGAAATTCATACTGCGTTTATAAAATTTTTAACGCCACAAGATATGCAGCGTTTGAAATTTAAAAACTCAATATGAATTTCTTCTCAAAACAACAACAAAATAATGAAATATTTTTTATTTTGTTTTTGCTTTCAATGTAATTTTTGGCGTTGCGGTTGCGTTTTACAGAATTAGGGTCTTAAGGTCCTAATTATGTAAATCGCAACGCCAAAGAATTACATTGAAAGCAAAAACAAAGCCATAAATATTTTTTAATATTGTTGTTGCTTTTAATGTAATTCTTTGGCGTTGCGTTTTATGTAATTAGGGTCTTAATGTGGTTAAATGAACCTATAAAAATGATAATCACACAATTAATATGTAGCATCATTAAGATTGCGTCGACATGGTGAAAGAAGTTTGCTTTTCTGATACAGCGCAGGCAGTACTGCGTTTAACAACGTGGGCAAATTATATTATTATAGATATTATCACATACCTATTATGTATAACTTTTTATTGATTTGAATTACAAATAAGTAGTGGTTTAACCCTTTCGACCCCGGCTTTCGAATAGCAATGGTAAAATAAAACTTAATTGGAACCGATTATATAAGTAATATATAACTTACCGGTGAAAGAAAATTGGAAAAAACAATAATAGGGGCTGTGGGGGTTGTGGTACACAATTGTACCATTTGGGATGTTATGTGGTACAAATAAGTACCAACCTTCTGGTAAAATTAAATTTACGAATCTACCCAGGCAGAAAAAGACAATCACCACGACGCTGTACCGACGTTGCAGGGGTACTATCAACATCAATTCAACGTACTGTTTACCAAATTAACAATGTTGTCACAATATTAAAATGATAACGCCAAATGTGCGTCTTCCGACTCTTCTTTTTAGTGTTGTCACAGTACTGTAAATTTAAGTTTGCAATGTTGGATTCACGAATTTACAACGTAGTCACAACCGTCTTCCGATTCCTATTTTCAATATTGTTACAAAGCCGTAAATTTAAATTTACAACATTGAAACAATAAACACAAAACATTAATATTAATCTTGATCTGATGTTGATAAACTGAAAATAACGTTCCCATACAATGTTGCAAATTTGCAATTTTTGTACCCATGCAATACCTCTTAAATAAGAAAACGTTTTAAAAATTAAGTTTGTTTTATATATTGAAAATTTTATTTTAAAAATTCATTGTTCTATTTAAAAAAAAGCATTTATAAAAGAAAACCAAAAGAGGGAAATGGAATTCAGGTTAATATAATATGTATATATTTAGCAAACTAATTCCTACTTTTTCTTCCAAAATTCCGGAATCAAGAGCTTGTTTTTCTTTTGTAAATATTTGTGGGCTTAAAATTACAACAACCCATCCTGATAATATATGTTTGCTACAAAATTGACATATACATATGTACATATTTTTTATTTGGAAATGTGAGTTGAATTTTTTTCGCCGTTATCAATTATTTTGTGACAGTCGTAACTGTTGGCGTGATGACAATGGCCCATATTCATAGTCAAAAATAAAGTCGACTTTAAATAAAAACCGGTTTTAAATGCATGTGAACACCATTGTTTTAAAATATACTTTAAAAAAAGTCGACTTTATTTTTGACTATGAATATGGGCCAATGACTTAATAAAGCCATTTTGCACATAACGGGTCCGCCATCTAACGTTTTTTTTCAACTAGTGCTTATCTCGTGAATGGTAACACTTAGCTCATGTCTGATTTGACAGATAATTAGTTTTATCCTTCCGCTGAACGACTATGGTTGTGTATACGCTTGATCAATGCTGGGAAATATGCGTTTTCGCTTCGCTAAGTGGGCCTGCGATCGATTTTGCCAAAAAAATCATCTTTTCAGATGATGCTCATTTTGATCTTGGCGGGTATGTAAATAATCAAAATTGTCGTATTTGGGGCAAAGAAAACCCGCACGCATACATTAAAAAACCTTTGCACCCAAAACGAGTCACTGTTTGGTGCGGATTTTGGTCTAGAGACATAATTGGGCAATTTTTCTTCGAAAATGGACAAGGGGTGGCCGTTACAGTCAATGGCGATCGTTATGGGGCCATGTTGAATGAATTTTTGTTCACAAAAATTAAAGAGGAGGATATTGGGAACATTTGGTTTCAACAGGACGGCGCTACGTGCCACACAGCCGAAGCTTCACTTGATGTTTTGCGCCCTGTTTTTGAAGATCGCATTATCACTCGCAGAGCTGATGTCGTTTGGCCACCTCGGAGCTGCGATTTGACATCGTTGGACTATTATTTGTGGGGTGCCGTCAAAGATAAGTGTTACGCCGACAAGCCAGAGACAATTGACGCTTTAAAGGACAATATTCGTCATTGGTGAAATATAGCTGCACACAATCGATAATATCCTTAAAAATTGGACCGATCGTGTAGGCTACTGCATGGGCAACCGAGGCAGCCATTTGAATGAAATTATTTTCCATTATTAACCGGAAGGATTGTACTTTCAAATAAAAAAAGAAATTTGACAAAATATTCAGTAGTTTTTTTATAGCAATTTAAAAAAAAAGTTATTTGGCGGGCCCTGTAGCAGTCCAGATGAAGTGCATTTAAACTCCGCTTCCCCTCTTTCGTGCTTGTTACCAGAAAGTTTAGGATATAGTGTCAAATAAGTGCACAGATGTAAAAATTAATTCACTGTTAGCTGACTTATAAAAAATATAAGTTAGAATGTTCACGGAAAAAATTCCCTCGTAATTTGTTCACATTTCCCTTAGATGTTCTCACTTTATTTTTGCTAGGGAACAGAACATGTATGTAAGTAGTTCCTCCTATAAATCGAATATTAAGGGCTAGATCCGTTAATAAGCCACAAACCGATATATTGGTCAACAAAATGCAAAACATCAGGTAGATTGCCAGAGGAGTTGTGAAGCTTTCGAAAGATGTGGTGGCAGAATTTTGGAAAATATTTTACTTCATAAAATTTAAAAAGTGCAAAAAACTAACGTTGTAATCAAACTATCCATCCAATACTAAATATTTTGCTCTATTATTTTAACTTTTCATTCCAAATTTTCAATATTTTTAATCAGGCTTAAATGAAAATTAAATTTGATGAACTAATTAAGGGGGTAATTTTGTTGTTCACGTCACCTTGCGTTGAGAAAATTTTCATATAATTTTTGAAAATTTAAAAAATTTTATATGAAAATTTTCTCAACGCAAGGAGAAGTGAACAACAAAATTACCCCCTTAATTTTCATTTAATTACGTTTATGAAGAAAGGAATTTTACAACATGAAAATTAATTAATATTGTTATTGATTATCATTCATTCTTGACCGACCTGAGATTCGAACCCAGGCGGCTGGTTACCCTGATATGTTTCGATCGCTACCACTCGATCTCCTCAGAGGGATTTGCCGTCTTACAATCGCAGCCATCGACGACTGCTGACGTCAAAAGTCAAGCATCAATCCTTAAACCAAATTGTATGTTAACCCTTTGGTAGATCGAAATTTGCTTTTTTGAATGATTATCCATTTTGTAATTGATTTTACACGTTTTTCCTTTACCTCTATTTTTTCGTACTTTTTGTCAATAATTTTTATTGAAGTCCAAAGTAAATTTTTTGTTTTTTCATGCTTGTCTTTCTTCTTCTTGTTTACCTTTTTCAGCACAACTTGAAGATAGAGATAGAGCTCTAGCCTTAGCTTTAACAATAATTAGTATTGTGGTAATTTTGTTGAACTATTTATGGGTTATAATTAAAATTTTCAATATTTTTAATCAGGCTTAAGTTCATCAAATTTAATTTTCATTACATTATTTTTATGAAGAAAACTATAAAATATAAATGTATATGTGTATATTTTTGAAAAAAAATTTCATTGATTTTTAATTTGTTTTCATCTTTCTTCCTTTTTACATTCACTGGAACTGATAGCGTGAACAATTTTTCACATGAGATTCACGTTTGTTTTTTTCCCTTCGATGGGAACAAAAATTCCACTTGTTATTCACGATAGGGGTGAATATGTCACTTGCTATATCTTCGTTATCGCTATGGACAACATCTGATACAGGGTTTTCAGAGCTTCCGTCGTCTGCTTAATCTTCATTATCTCTGAAGCCAGATACATACTTGGGACAAATAGTCACTAGCACTATGATTAATATTCCAAATGGATTAAATGCCTTTGGTATGCATTTTTTTTAGGAAAACAACAAATTTTCTTCAAAACGAGATATCATACTCATCGAACTACTGGTACATATGTACATATGTGTACCACCATATAATACGAATGGTACATATAAGTATTTAGGTACCATTCACCAACAAAACAATGTTTGTTTATAAATATTTACCTGCCGCTAGAGCTGCAAAACAATCGATAGTATCGATAGTTTTATTTTTGGCGGACTATCGATAGTTTTTATCACTATCGATACTATCGGAAAATTTTAAAAGTAACTGCAAAGTTGAATAGATGTAATCAACAAAGCATTTTTAACAACTCATTCGATGCAAGTTTTAAGCAGTGCATAAAATTTTTAAGTTCTTTGGGAAAAGTATTTAAGTTGACTTAACCTAAATTTGAGTTTTTTTTTATCTTCATATTCAAAAGTACACATGCAACAACAACTAGAAATAATGGCATCCTTGAGACCTTTACAATCAAAATTACACACGGGCAAAGTTTAAATTATTTGTACGACTTTTCAGGAACTTATAGAAAAATTAATCATTGCGTATATATCTTTTTTTCAATGTGTAATAATATTTGGAATAAAAACTTAAGTTTAGTTCCGTTCTGTGACATAAGAAATGTTTAGGAACAAAAACTTTTAAAAAAATATAACCGCAGATAAGGCATGGTTATATTAGAATAGGAGTAAAATTTCAAAAATCACCTTTAAAACTTGGACAATTGACTTAAGCACTTTTTCCTTATTACCACAGAATTGTGCACTAATTATTAAAATAATGTTAATCGTACTTACCTTATACTATAAACTAAATTTATTCAAAGAGTGTTACATTGTTTATTCAGCTAAAATAATTTTAAGTTTAATAAAATAATAGCAGCCAGGGATCTTAGAAGTGGGGGTTTCTCGCTAAATGTGGCTATTTTTTTTACATGTTTATAATTTTTTTCTTAACGAAAAGTCTTAAAAAAATTAATGGGGTTATTTTGTAAAAGACTTTAGGTATTCTACTTCCTTGAAAAATTTTTATTATTTTATTTTTGGAAATTCAAAAAATTTTATATGAATAAATTTTCAACGCAAGGGTTACGAAATAACCTTTTAAATTTCTAGACTTAAGTTGAATATTTTAATTCTGCTTTGTTTTGAATGGATAATGAACTTTCGCGCATAATATCATGCAAAAACCATGCTATGCACTTCACTTTGGTAGCTTTGTAACTTACAAAAAAAGGTACCGTAAATGCAAACAAAAAAATAAGGGAAGGTATTAGAATATTCTCAGGAGACCTTAAAGACCATAAGGTTTATTTCGCAACCCAGCAACAGCATTGAAGCTGTTAGGGATGTTTGAACTTACAGTGGAACACATAGGGTCGAAAGGGTTAAACTAAAAAATGTTTTCATTCTAATTTAAGAGTATTTTGCTCTCCTTCAAATGAACTATCTTAATGAATTTTTCTTTACAATGAACCAATTTTGCAAATAAAAATTTGACTCATATACATACATACATATTTGTCTCCATATAACGAATTATTCAAAAGAACTCTGTATCGAAGATAATAAGATGAAGGCAAGAGTAGTCCAACTTAGAGTAGTGTCGATAGCAGTTCCGTATTCAGTAAACGTAATGCTGGATAAAGTAGTACTTCTCCAAAGAAAGATATTTATTAGAATTTAATAAATCTGAAGAATTCTAATTAACTGTATTTTTGGGGATATTGATGAAAACCCACTTGGAAGAATGCAATCCTTTAAAAAACAGATTATTTTAAATAACCGTGAAAAACTAAACTAATAAAAACTTTTTCTTTAGTATGACATGTAAACTTTTTATATAACGTCCCATACAGATTCATTATACTCATAACGTATTCTATCATAAAAATAGTCTGATGAAAAACTGAAAAAACTAAGGACCTGCTGGGGAGTGGAATGGGGTAGGTTTTTTTTCTAACACACCTATGTGGAAGAAGCTAATAGTCACACTTATTATAGGTTTTGTAATACATACGTTAAGAAGAAAAAAAACATTTCCCGACCGCTTGTCAGATTTTGTATTCGTATTCTCTCTTACTCAATACATTTTGCTTTTACATGATACGATTTTACTCATTCTACATAATTTTTAGCAATGTCGTAATACATTGTATTACCGTGTAAACTAGCCTTTAGCAAATGCGACAGTAAGTGTATGTGATGGGTAAGAAGATGTGTTTTATTGTTGCATTAATGAAACTTTATTGTTTCGCGCCAAATTATAATGCCAGTTTTTGTAAATTCAATGTATTATTTTCGACAAACAAAAAACCCACCGTCGCTGTTGGTACAAAAAGCCAAATTTTTCACATGAAAAAAATACATGTCTTCAGTTCTTACAGGTAGTAATTGTTTTCAATAATTTTTGTCTTTTCATTTTCACGCGTTTTTTCCTTATGAGGAATTTGAATGTGAATTTTTTCAATTTTTTCATTTCAAACAAATTCACGTATGAATTTTTTAGTTTGCTCACTCCTCATGAATGAGGGTATTCCAAATATGTTTTTCCTTACCCTCATGAGGATGAAAAAGCAGTCAAATTTTTAATTTTTCATGCTCGCTTATGACTAAAAAATTAGTGAACGTTTCGGTGCTCTGGTTAATTTATTCAAAAGAACCTAAATAATATTCTTGCTATTGATTACTTACAGCCGTATTCATAATGAAAATTTGGCATGAAGTTAGCACAACGTTAATTCATAATCAAAGTTATTTTCGGGTGTTTTGTTTTGGCTTTGATATTGCTACAAGTAAGACTTTCAGTGTTTATAATTCTTATTCGCTTTAGGGTTTTATTTGTATAATATTTTTGGCTTTTCTAAAATCTTTGGAAAAGGTTTCCTGATGAGCTGGCCTAAGCAACCAGTGAAATGCGCATAGAAACTAGCTTTCCCTCAATAATAAAGTTCAGTGTATTTATCGAATATGAAAAACTGGGAATTTAGCACGTCATACGGAAATCGTATTAATAATAAATTTTGTATTCCCGAAAATAACTTTGATAATAATTTTGTTTTTTTTTTTAATTAACTGTTCTTTAATTTACTATCTTTTATTTATTTATTTAAAAAACTTTTTAAAATTTTTATATGTGAAGTGAAAAACAAAAAAAGAAAAGAAATGACAAATTCAGCGATAATTAATGCAAAACGTGCTGCATTTTTGAGTAATATAATGTGGGATCATTTAAATCTAGAGTTGATTCATTAAAAGTTAGCAGATGGAGAACAGTTTGTTATGAATTAACTCTGTGCCAACAAGCTGCTTAACATAATCGGCATTCTAGTTAGCAGCTCGTTGTACGTTGTGTACAAACTGTGGCTTACTATTTGTTATGAATACAGCTGTTAAAAACCCAGTGCAGTTCTAAGTACCCAAATATTTCACACTTTTACAACTCTAAAAAATAAACATAACAAAAAAAGTTTTAACATTTGGTATTTAGCCATTTAAATTCTTTACAAACAAGTTAAGTTAATGAATATTAAAAAATTTTTTGTTTCATTTTTATTTTAACTTTTCATTAATTAAAAAGTTTCTTACAATTTGTATGCATTTTGTTTGATACTTTTGTTTGTTTGCCCTTTTGCAACATATGTTTTTTTATTTTACTTAATTTAACTGCACAATATTCTGCAGTTAAAATTTTTTAATACTCAGTCAAGAACTGTCACTTTACTCTCTCAATTTGTGCTCTCATTTGCTGTATTTTGTGTACGCGAACGCAATTTAGTAAAATGAAGTAAAGCACAATAAAAAATAGTAACTAAAAACTTTTGTGTTCTTGAATGCAGCTAATAAAAATAAACAAGTGTATGATTATGCATAAATGTAAAAAAGTACAGAAGAGAAAAGAGAATATTTTTCTGCTTAAAATGTATAAAAGTAAAAGAACGCCTGCTTTAAGACTGTGACTTCTGAAAACTTAAAAAAGCCAAGACACTGCTTGTGATTCTGATTTTTAACTGTTGTTAGAGTGATTTTATTTAAAATAGCTAAAAAAGTAATTAAAAGTTAAAAATATATTATTTAATACTTTTATTAATATTATTATTTTATAATTATTACATTTTATATTTTACATCAATTTTTATTTGGATTTTTTTTGTTTTTTTTGAGAGCTGGTTCAGATAAACTAACGATAATTGTTATCAAAATTGGAGATGATAGTTCATTTTTCTTGTTTCGCAGCATGTTTCATTAATCATGTATGGGCAAATGCAAAATGAAAATGCTAAAAAAGCGAACGATGAATATACATACACAAAAAACAAAGAGCATCCCTGCAAATATTATTGGACCACCTGATCCAATTTCATGAAATGGACTACTCCATGGACTGGTCCGATGTAATGCAAGCATGGACCATGCTATTGTTAAAAAGTGTTTGTAGTGCGACGACATGTCTTCGTTTTTTAACGACATGTTTTCGTTTTTAAACGAAGTAAAAACTAATCCTCTTGTGTACACAATGGAGTAGTTTTAAAACTACTCCTTTGCAGTCCAAAGATGGGTTATATGGTCCTGCCCTAGGACATCGTAATGTTAAATAGACCATGTTTTTTCCATACGTTTGGGTTACTTTTGGACTAGTCCTAGTACATTGTGTGCTACTCTTTACACGCGTGTTTGGACTGGTCCTATTATTTGCAGGGATAAAACCACCAAATGCAAACGTAAACAAACCAATGCAATGTTACACATGCAAAGCTTTCAATGTAGTGGTGCCCATACCTGTTCATAATGAAACGACTTGTTTAGCTCTCAAAATTTTGTATGGCAAAACATGTTGTTTTAATCATGTTTGGGGCGCAAAACAGGAATGGGAGAGCGAAGCACGAATTTTGCTGTCCGTGTGATCATGGTATTAGCACACGGCTGCCGATTTTTTTCATAAGTTTTAACAAAAGCAATGTTTGATTTTAAAACGCAGAGAAAAGTTAAATCCCGGGGAATTTTAATTCATAATTGGGCTAAATATATTTTTTGGCAGTTTAAATTATAGTTAATTATAACTGAACTTGGTTAAGTTGGGCGTAAATGATATTAAAAAATATATTTAGGTACGTATCAAAAAACTTGTAAAAAGGAAAAATCTAGTTTACGGACGCAGCTCCAAATAAAAAAAATACATAAGGTGATAGAAAATGAAAAATAAAAAAATATAAAGAGATACAATGGTGCAGACACATAGTTTTCGAGTTATGGTCCTCTGGCATTTTATATATCCTTATATATATATGCGACTGTCCACTACATTTCTTAACATACGTGGCCATTATTGGCATAATTTTAAAGTTTTTTTGCATAGATCTTTCTGGATATACAAAATTTATTTTAACACTTCTCCTCCCATTACAGTTTTTACAAAGTTGTACATTAAAATGTTACGGATGTACACAAGGTAAATACTTACATATCTAGTATATACATATAAATCGGCTAAGGCAAAACAGTTAAGAACTTTTCTCCTCTGCTTGCCTAGCGACTAGAATAAAAAATGCATCATTTGAAAGGTATTTACTGGCAGAAGTGCACAATATATATTTTATTAAAATCTGTTCAATATTTTCAGAGTTATAAGCGTCCAAATTTGATACTTACTCGTATCCAAAACACTTAAATAAAATTTTCGTTTTTTCCAATTATCAAATAATAAAAAAATAGGGTGGTCGATTATTCGACATTTGCAAGAAACCGGTTTTCGAATATTTCGACTATATATAAATCGGCACAGGCAAACCAGTTAAGAACGATAACATTCTTTGTCTGTCAACCACTGACGTGGAATATAACATATGAACCGGAGGTTTGGCCTTCGTTAAATCGATCCACTACGACGGAAAAATGAATGCTCGAAAAATTCATATATACTTAGATATACTATATTTTCTTCATATTAAAAAAAAATTATGGCCGAATTTCGACCATCCATTAGGCAAACACTTGTGTAGTTTGTTCTAACAAAAATTTTAAAAATAATTTTTTTTTTTAATAAACACCCGCTTCGGTAACTAAAACTTCTCTGGATAGCCGGATGCAAGGAGTTTCTTCTCTGTTCTCTTCTTTTTTTTAATTTTCTTACACTTTATGTACTTTTTTGTTATTTTTGTTATTAAAATTAAATGTGTTGGTATCTGTTAATTTGCTTTCGAGAATGCTGTCGCGAATATTAATAAACCCTTAAATGCCTACTGTATCTTCAAGATACAATCACCAAAATAATTCCCCCGCGCTCATTTTAAGTGAAAATAAAACAAGCTACACAAGCGTATTTAGAAATCACTAGAAAATCATCTAAAAAACTTTAAAAATTATCAAAGTTTTTCTTGGGATTCAAAAAAATTTAATCAAAAATTGAATCAAAAGGGTTATTTACAACGTTAAATCTCAGATCGGAGCTAAAATTGAGTTCGTGGGTTCGTGCATCCGCCATAAAGCTTTGTTCAATGGTTGTACCTTCTAAGATACAATGGGCACTCACCAGCAAATTTCAAAATCGTTTTTGTTAACTTATGCACCGCTTTATTGCTTTTTTTATTCATATGCTGAGCTTTAAAGAAGCTCATACGTGTTGTTATAGATGGGTTCTGATAAGATAAGTTTTCTCTGTTCTTCTTCACTTTTTCTTATTTTTCTAACATCCGATCCTATCTATTGTTTCGCAAATGACAGCAGCTTTTGTCATTCGTTTTCCTTTAATCATAGACCAAGTCTTATTGAGGTTGAAGCTATGATGCGGAACAGGAACGACACACTCAATCATGACCTTAGACGATCTTCGACTGGGGTCTTACGAATAGGCCCGATTTTAATTCTCGTAAGACCCAATATTGTATGTTGACCCAAGACGGCTTGAGGAGACAGCGTCATCTGTATCAATGGGTGGTATTGAAGAATCATACACTCTTGATCTTCTAGGGATGAAAATTCAATGTGTTCGTTGAACCGAAATGCTTTTCAAGTGTGGAAAGATGCATTCAATTGTAGAAAGATATATTCAAGTGTCTTGGTTTCCACAAACGGTGCAAGAATAACTTCACTCCGTCTGATCTCCTTACTATTTATACCGCCTATAACCGACCAAAAATGGAATACAATTGCTTCTAGTTCTATCTTTTCGCTCCTGGATCGGGTGCAAAGGAGTACGTTAAAGCTCAAAAGTGAGAGTAAGGTATTCAGCTCTATTGACTCCTTTTAGCATAGTCAGAATGTGGGTTGTGCATCATTGTTCTATCGAACTCATCCCTGAGATGCGGGTGCCTACCGTAGTACTCGTCTTTCCATCAGATCATACGTTCGTTGTCGACAGTTAGGTATATCGCACAACGCATTACACAGAATATTCGTTTTTTGGCTGAACTAGCCGTATGTGGAATTAACTCCCGGTAGGAGCCTTCCCAGTCGGCTACAACTTGTAAAAATTCAAACTTAATGTCCACAAACACTACCCCGTCGTTCCTCCCCCTCATAACCTATTTTTCTTATACCAACACAATGCATTGCATTAATAGGGGCATCCCCTGAGTGTTGGCTCAAAGTAAAAAAAAACAATTGATTATTTTCATTATCCTTTTTGTTTTTAACAATTTTATACAGAGTATAATTTTTTTTGTAATGAAATAAAAATATTTTAAAAATTCTAGTTTATGTTTTCTACATATGTACATTAGGGGTATAACTTTTGAACAATTTTTAAATTATCAAAAAATACCTATCCATGCCATATAGACCATGAAAATCTATGATAAAAATTGGGGTCACTTTTTCGCGGGCGTTAAAAAAGTCCCCCCCAAATCACTTTGAAGTTTAGTATTTGTATTTTTTTTTGTTAATTAAAAATACAATATCTCTATTGTAAAAACAAAAAACATTCAGTTCTATTTTACTATTTCACAAATAAGCCTTATACCACCAATTATACTACATCCAAACAGTTAAAATTATGTTAAAATAACACGGAAACTCTTTTTTTGAACAAAATGGAAAAAACGGTTTGGGGGGGGAGGTTTTTTATCCAAATTGATCTCAAAAAACTGTTTTCTTGATATATACATCAGTGGCCACCCCGTCGTGATAGGTATTTTTTTTGGTTATACCCCTAATGTACATATGTATGCTTTGTATTAATACTTTCGTATGAAAGTACTAACGGGGGAGTGCCCAGTATATCTTCTAAGATACAACCACTATTTTCTAAATAACTTTTAAAACAAAAATTTTTTCCACAAAATTCGTACGCAGGTGTTTTTTTACCATTTAACGCATCATATATATATATGTATTTTTTTTTTTTTATCAAAATCGGTGTCATTTATGGGTTAACTTTATTATATATGAACTAAACGTTAAAAGTTCCGAGTTTTTTGTTAAAATACTACCGTACATGTGACAAAATTTTTTAAAAAATGGTGTATTGCAAAACGAGTTTATTTTTGGCTGTTTCTTAAGTAAGTTTCAATGGGCAGCCGACACGAGGACGACAAATTCGTGATACGCGAACTAGTAACAAGTGTTTACCTGATTACTCCACAGCCATCACTGCAGACTCTAACCATTTCGATTCCCTGCTTAAAACACATTTTAAAAATATACGAAAAATTCCAATAAACGACAAAAGATAAATATAGTCGTACATGTTAATAAAATATTGAAAAAAAAATCAAGAGAAGTGGCCAATTCGGCTTTGTAGAATCTTTACCATATGCACATCTTCTAAAATAGAATTATTAAGATTTAGTCAAAATTATTCTGAAGTCATATTTTAATCTTAAAAATTATATTTTGATTTTAAAAAAATTTCAAACTTTGGAATAATAAAGAAAAAGCAAAGCTTCTTTTGTAGTTCTAAATAACATTCCGAAAATCCCCGACGACGTATGCGAACCAAGAAAACGGGTTTTTTGAAAAAATCTGGCTTACGGTTACATTTATAAAAATATATTTATCTAATTTTTTCTTCAAACAAACGGTTTTCAAAGAAATTGTTTCAAAAAATTGTAACGTACAGTATGCGAGCCAACGTCACGCTGTGGGAAATTTTGAAAAAAAATTCATTGAGTTTATTAATTATTCATCAATTCATTTTCAATGTCGTGGAGTTGTAAGATGTAAGTAAACCTTAATTCATTCTTATGGAAATAAAAGTACCTCTGAAGAATAACGAAAAAATACAACGAAACATTGTGTAAAAGAAATAAAAACTACAAAATGTTTTTTTATTTACATTTGTTAAAAAAATAATTGACCATAAATAGCCCGTGAGAAACCAATCTCAATTTAAAAATGAATAACAACACTGATCATAAACAAAAATGGAAATAATTCGGGATTTTCTTAACGCTTAGATTATACTCCATTGGCAGCCGTAATCAAGCACAGCTCACGTGGGTTCATTAATTAGTTCCCGTTGTGTTACCATATCGCTCCACCTCTTAAGGGTCCTATGTTACCCGGATGCTAATATTCTCACTCAGCCACCCAGTCCATTCAATAAAGGAGTGGATCCTGTTTAAATCAATATTTAGAGAGATAAGGCTTGTCTCCAAATGCTCTTCGACCAAACAATCTAAGTCTAAGATCTCCGAATGCCGGGCAATGACATAGAAGATGTTCCGTTGACTTTTCCACCTCCTCGTCGCCGCAACTTTTACATAGGTCAAACCTCAATGAGGTAGTTAAACCTATTCGTTTAAATGCTTACCCCGCATCATTACCCAAAAATATTGGAATTTTTGGCGAGGTAATTTTCCGTGGAATACTGTAAAAAACATTTAGCCTTTTTTTAAGTACACTGTATTTAAAACTTTCTTAATTGGGAATTAAAAAACAATTTAAATAATATGATGATGCTTATTTATACTGCTTTAATCAGCTGTGCTTTTGAATTTATATACACTAAAAGAAGAAAAGGCATTATTATACAAATTTCATTAGGTAAGTCTATCATGTTCTCTGTTTAAATTCAACAATTTTGCTTATACATATGTATGTGTATAAAAAATTTATCTTTATTGATACTTTTACCATCGTTATTAAAAGTACAGGTAAATAAACAAACCGAAAACTCAAGACTATAATGCTACATCTTAATAAACTAGAGCCCTTATTGCAACAAGCTTACAAGAAAATGTAATTTATAAAATTTATATTTATATAAAAAATATGGGTTTCCCCCCTTTTTCCCGAGGCTTCCATTATTTGAGGAAAAATATCCTAAACGAAAATGATCAAATTAGAACTAACTTCAAAACAAAACTTAAAAAACAAAAATCAAAAATGTAAAAAATAATAAAAAATATAAGTAATATAAATGAATAATCAAAATGAAATAATTTATTTAAAACCTCCAATTTTTAACCTAATAATTGTTAATACAATTGATGCCCCGGCACATGTAAAAGTTGTCATACTAATTCCTTTAACATCATTTTCCCTCGATTACAATTTTTATTTTCCACGTGAAATTTAAATCGATAAAGATTTCCAATTGCATTTTGGTAAAAATGAACGTTACTTTTCCTGATATCAAAAGTTGTTTAAATAGAGAAAAGTTGTCCTCAAAGTATGAGGTATGTAAAAGGAAATATTTTTATGAACTTTGAACACGG
This sequence comes from Pollenia labialis, assembly GCA_949318255.1. Taxonomy (NCBI): domain Eukaryota; kingdom Metazoa; phylum Arthropoda; class Insecta; order Diptera; family Polleniidae; genus Pollenia; species Pollenia labialis. The sequence goes on from OX439140.1 coordinate 102,814,084, forward strand.
GAGAGTTTTCAAAATTTGTTCGATTTCAATTTCACGTGCTTTCGATATCCAGAACATGCCCGAATGACTAATGTTAACTATGCTATAACAATCTGTTGCAATTTTTAAAGGGTCTTTCATTTAGCGCTTCCTATCTTTAAATTTAAAAATACCAAAGTATGTGTGAGATATCTTCAAAATTGTTTATTCGAAGACTATCGGTGCCATAATATAAAGAAAATAACCTTGTGCAAATGCCCTCCTCAGCTTCGCTGGTTGGTGCTCATCAGTTCATTTATTATTATTTTTTTGCATACTTCTAAAGCTCTAAATAAATTTAATTTGAAAAGAATGTTTGCTATCAACATCTTGCCCTCGTAATATTAAGATAAATTCAACGTTACACCTTTATATTAATTTAAATAAAAAATATTTCTTATTTTTTCTTTTTTAAATTGATTTGATTTTTCTTTTTATACGTATTTAGCTTAAGAAAATTTATATGAACGTTGCCGTCTACAACAAACGAATTTGATTATTTTACTGGGAATTCAATCTTAGCTACCAAGGTATCTATCTAATCTAGACGAATACAACAAATACAAAGAGTACTAAATAATTCAGAAATATAATTTACCTTGGTATTCCATATTTGAATCGAAAAAAAAAACTTAAAAACACGAATATGCAAAGTGTTTCGAATGGTGGCAATGCTGAAGCTAGTGGAGGTGGCAATGGTGCTAGTGGTGCCGGTAAACGCCCAAAAAAGGGCATTTTAAAAACATCAAGCAGTTTTGATCGCACTGGTGCAAGGTAATTTTTTTATAATTATGAATTTTTTGATTTAGGCATTAAAAAAGAGCTGTTTTTATTTTAATTAAATAACTGTTTGTCATTTTAAACAGTGACAGTTTAACTCAAAAGTTTCGAATTTTTTAACGTAAATTGTTTTCTTTGCTTATGACATGTTCACATTGCATTTTTAATTATGCTGTTCGCTCTTTGAATTACGAACGCAAATTACAATGTTCATACGGCATATTCATAATTCAACAACTCTTTTTCTGACATTTATGACCATTTTTTTGCTTTAAAAATTATTAGAAAAGTAAGGAACAATTAAAAATGTCTCATTATTTTAACAATTCCTAGTTTGCTGCTTTATTTGGTGTTTTAGATTTCACAAAAAATTATTTTGTTTTTGCAATTTTATGTATTTTTAAAATTTTTTTACAGCCTCCGATAAAAAGTAATTCAAAGTGAACTACGTACAAATAAGATAATTCGCGTTAAAAATTTTGTATGAAGAATATGCTTCATAATTGGGCTGTGCATTACGAATGAAAGAGCGAATTACAAAAAAAACGTCGTGCAAACATAACATTACCTTCTGACAAATTGTTATGTCCTTCCTAATATTTAACATAAATCAAACGAATTTTTCTCATAATATAAATTGTTAAATATAAACTAACTTACTTTAATATTTATGCAAAAAAAAATCGGGTGTTTTTTAGTTGCATGAGAAATTTCGATAACTATGGTTTGACAGCTGAGAATGCCAAACTGTGTTGACCTTTATGTTAAGTAAGGTTTGGCAAGTTATCATGAATAGTTTAACGCTTCCAAATTGTGGAAATTAAATTTGAAAAAAAGTCAATCTGTTCGCGAATTTCTGGTTAATTGGCTACGTCAATAAGAAAAATTCCAGTACTTGAGGCGAAGACAATTCTTACGCCGTTACAAATAACCATTAAATCCATTAAAATTTACCGTTTGCAGCAGTTTCCATGTGTTGGCGTATGGCTGGTGTAAACAAAGATTTTGTTTACCCGTGTGGAACGGGGTTTAATGTTGGGGTGCCAACTGGCAACCATGTAGTATGTTGCTCAACTGTGGTAATAACGCCACCTGAAAAATTAATTCGCCTTGAATACTGCTTTTTATAAAACCGAACCAGCCAAACGCCGGCATTTGCAATTATTTGAACAAAAAATATAAGAAATTGTTTAAAATATAAATAAAGGGCCTAAATTAAAAATTAAATAAAGAGAAACGTGAAATTAAAATAAGGAAAAATAAAAGTGTATTTTACTTAAAGGCGAGTGAGCCACAAAAAATAAGGGTTGGTTTTTGAATACCACCAACGTTTGTGTGTGTGTAAACGAGACACGACCTACCGCAACGATTTATTGCTTGAGGGCCCCGGACAACGCTTGATTGTTCCACAGTCTACCCAGTACATTCATCCAGAACCAGGTAACCCCATTTGCACCCAAACACCATGCTTTTTCGAAATGAGCAAGGAACCGCCTTTACGGTGAATGGCGAGCGCTATCGAGCCATGCTGACTGAATTTTTGTTTTCAAAAATTTATTAGCTAAATATCAAAGATATTTAGTACCAACAAGACGCCGAAACTTGCCATACAGCGCGCTTAACAATCGGCTTATTACAAAATCAATTTGGTGTCAACTTTATTTCCAGAATTGGTCCTGTTCGCTGGCCTCTCGGTCAGGCGATTAAACGACTCTGGATGGCTTTTTATGCAACTTTGTTAAGTTATTGTTTTATGCCGACAAACCAGCCACTCTTGAAGCATAAAAAGGCTAAATTTATTGGAAAAAGTAATCAAAAATGGGATTTATCGAATGGACCTAGTAAATCGTAGCCGCGGCGGACATATTCAGGAAATTACATTTAAAAAATAAATGCCATGAAATTATCAACAAGATATAATAAAAAAAAATTAATTTCAACAATATTTCTGTCTTGTATTATCATTGTGATTTCTCATACAGTTAAAAAAACATCCTATAATATTTTGAAAAATGATAAATTGAATTGAATTGAATTTATAACCGTTGATAAATTTCATTTTAAAAAATTCTTTTTAATCATTAAAATAGATATTAAAAAAATTAAATTAAAAAAATATCTTATTTCTATGGAATAAATAAAAATTAAGAAATAAAGTTTATTTTCGGAGAAATAACAAACTCGGAATTTTTTATTAAAATTTATTGATAATTTTTCTTGGCTGAGCTGGGATTTGAACCCGGGTTGATCTTTACATGTTTCAAGAAACACCACTTTCTATCGTCAGACGATCTTTGTGTTCTACCCACTGCCCCACTGCGGTGCCAGTTAGTGTAAATGATTTAATGATAATTAAATTTGATGAACTCAAGCCTAATTAAAGAATATCAAAAATTAAAAATAAACAGTTCAACTAAAAATCAAAATTGTTCTAACAAAATCAATAATAATTTTTTTTTTTAAGGAATAAGTAAAACTCAGAAAATATTCGGTAAAGTTGAATTTTTTTAATAAAACTTAAAAAAAAAATAAAAATTACGCATCTAGTACATGCAATAATCATTATCTTGGTGTATTCCGTATGCACGCAGAACTTCTCTTTTAGTTTGATTTGTTTATTTTCTACTTCAAAAATATTCGTTATTTGCAGTCCCTAGTTGGAATAGATGTAAAATCAAATTGAAACTTTTTAACTACAATATAAGACAAGTTAGAGTGCTATATTCGGCTGTGCCGAATCTTTGATACCCTCCACCGACAGCTCAGTGGGCTTTATATGGAGCATATAGTAAATTATGGACCGATCATCACGAAATTTATTAGTGTGAGTAGTGAAGTATTCAATTTTATTTTAATAGCATTATTAATTACGATCTTAGGCGTACTACACTGTTTTCCGAGAGTAGGGTTAACATGGGGCCTAAGGTAAATGATGGACCGATCTTCTCGAAATTTCACAATGGTATTTCTAGTCCTAAAAAACTGTGACGCACCAAATTTTGTTATGATAGCATTATTTTTTACGGTTTTAGGCGTACTAAACTGTTTTCCGGGAGTAGTGTTTATATGGGGCCTAAGGTAAATTATGGACCGATCATCACGAAATTTCTCAGTTTTATTTGTAGTCCTAAAAAACTGTGACGTACTAAATTTTGTTATGATAGCATTTTTTATCAGTTTTAGGCGTACTAAACTGTTTTCCGGGAGTAGTGTTTATATGGGGCCTAGGGTAAATTATGGATGGATCTTCACGAAATTTTACAGGGTGATTTCCAGTCAAATGAAACAAATTTTTGCAAAATCTTATCTCATTCCGTGCCTTGTTCCACCATTTATGTTATTTTTTGTAACAAAATGATAATATTTAGGTGGTGGTTCCACATTTTGATTCATAGCTCTGGTCCTACTGCACCGATTTGGCTGAATTTCAATCCGAAACTGCTTAGGATAACTACAAGCAATTTGGCACCAAGTTTGTTAATATCTTTTTAGTTGTTCGAAAGTGAGCGTGTTTTCAACAGACGGACAGACATACTGACATGGCTAAATCGACTTAGAATCACTCAAGGATCCAGAATATATATACTTTATGGGGTCGGAGATGAATAATAAAAAAGTTTCACACGGAATGACAAACTTAATATACCCTCTTCACAACTAATTGTGGTGGAGGGTATAAAAATAGATACGATATAATACATATAAACATAGTGTGCAGTAAACTATTTATTTCAATTTAAAAACAAATCTATTTTTAGCTTTACTACACATAACACAATCACGTAGATAATACTTTTATTTTGTTTTCTTTTCTATATTTTTAAATAAAATAGTTGTCGTAAAAGTGCTAAATTCGATGAATTAAATGTGTTACAAACTTTTCATCCAGCTGATAAAGATTATGGTCACATGAAAATTGACGAACCTAAAACGCCATACAGTTTAGCTGAACCAGATCCACAGCGTGATCAATTAGATGCTGAATTATTAGCTGAAAAGTAAGTTGAAAACCAAATCTTAAAAAATTGTTCGCTTAATATATTCAAGTTCCATTTATGCACTAGATTACGTATTGCTGCCAACACACAAACTCCTTCATTCGATGATGAAGAGGAGACTGATGAGGAATTTGAAGAGACACCGGAAGAAAAAGGTATTATATTATTTATTTGTATTAGTGGGACCATATTTTCATTTCAATACTAGTTTATTTATCTGGGCACCCTCTAGTTTGGCAAAGTTGGATGATACTATTCTAATTGAAAGTCAGTGCGCAAAGACATATCGTCAGTTCATTATTGGTTTGGCGCATATCATGGTAATTTCACCACGATATGCGCCAAACCTGAAATCGATTTTGAAATCAATTTTTTACTATAAATATTTTGGCCATTTTCAATTTTAGTCTTTATTAAACTGATATTTTGTTTTTTGTTTTTTTTAGTATGCATACTAGGGCGGGTCGATTTGTATGGATGAAAAAAAAATCTAAAAATCGTATAGCAAAAACGTAATCTACATAAAATTCCACGAAAATTCTCCGAAGAAACCATGGGTCCAAAACAAAATCCTAATCCGCGCCTCTCGACTTGAACATTTTTTTACTTGGTTGAAAATTTTTTCAATGTAAAAAAAATTTTGATTGTAAAAAAATATAAAGTGCAAAAGAATAACCTTACTAAACCATTTTATTAAAAAAATTCGATTTCTTTTTGGAAACAGCTATTTTTTCAAAAAAAAATATTTTTTCCAAGGCGGAGCCAAATTTTTAAGTCGAGAGGCGCGGATTAGGATTTTGTTTTAGACCCATGGTTTCTTCGGAGAATTTTCTTAGAATTTTATGAAGATTACGTTTTTGCTATACGATTTAAAAAAAAAAAAATCGACCCGCCCTAATGCATACATATTTTCGTGTGTAGGTATTATGTGCGGTATGACAAGTTTGAAGTAAAATACAGTTGTATTTTTCGTACTCAGCTTTGAATACTTTTGGTATACTTCCCATCTTTGTGTTTCCTATTTTTACAGTCGTTAATAGATTGTTATCAAAACAGTCCAAAACGTTTTAGCGCTATCTCTTAAAAAACAGTCATTTTCTAAAACTTTGGGGCTCTTTAGGCACGGAAAAGCAAAGTCCGAATGAGCTAAAATTTTCGCAATTGTATTTTAACACTAAATTGCATAATTCTAGATGTGAGCACCTTTAAAATTCAAAAATCGATTTTGAAAAATTTCCCTAATCAAAAAGTAATTTCAATTTTTGGGAATACAAAATTTAAATTTCAAAAGATTTTGTTATTCGTGCTAAATTCCCAGTTTTTATTATTGATAAAAACACTTGAAATTTATTGTTGATGGGATAAGCTATTCCTATGCGCATTTCACTGGTTGCTTAGGCCAGATCATCAGGAAACTTCATCCATAAAGATTTTAGAAAAACTAAAGATATTAAACCAAATAAAAATGTTAAACGTATAAGACTTATAGCAACAGTTCTACTTGTAATAATATCAAAGTTTAAACAAAACAACATCAACAATAAACAGTGCGTTCATCTCATCTTACATTCCCCGCTACAATTATTTGAAATTCTCTCAACATTAATTGTAGTTGTAAGTAGGTTAAGAAAAACATAATAAAAAACAAACAACAACTTACAAAAGATGTTGTCAATTAAGTGTTTTTTAGACCGTGCACCTGCCCGTTCATTATCAAAAAGTAATTTCAATTTTTGGGAATACAAAATTTAAATTTCAAAAGATTTTGTTATTCGTGCTAAATTCCCAGTTTTTATTATTGATAAAAACACTTGAAATTTATTGTTGATGGGATAAGCTATTCCTATGCGCATTTCACTGGTTGCTTAGGCCAGATCATCAGGAAACTTCATCCATAAAGATTTTAGAAAAACTAAAGATATTAAACCAAATAAAAATGTTAAACGTATAAGACTTATAGCAACAGTTCTACTTGTAATAATATCAAAGTTTAAACAAAACAACATCAACAATAAACAGTGCGTTCATCTCATCTTACATTCCCCGCTACAATTAGTTGAAATTCTCTCAACATTAATTGTAGTTGTAAGTAGGTTAAGAAAAACATAATAAAAAACAAACAACAACTTACAAAAGATGTTGTCAATTAAGTGTTTTTTAGGCCGTGCACCTGCCCGTTTATTATCAAAAAGTAATTTCAATTTTTGGGAATACAAAATTTAAATTTCAAAAGATTTTGTTATTCGTGCTAAATTCCCAGTTTTTATTATTGATAAAAACACTTGAAATTTATTGTTGATGGGATAAGCTATTCCTATACGCATTTCATTGGTTGCTTAGGCCAGATCATCAGGAAACTTCATCCATAAAGATTTTAGAAAAACTAAAGATATTAAACCAAATAAAAATGTTAAACGTATAAGACTTATAGCAACAGTTCTACTTGTAATAATATCAAAGTTTAAACAAAACAACATCAACAATAAACAGTGCGTTCATCTCATCTTACATTCCCCGCTACAATTAGTTGAAATTCTCTCAACATTAATTGTAGTTGTAAGTAGGTTAAGAAAAACATAATAAAAAACAAACAACAACTTACAAAAGATGTTGTCAATTAAGTGTTTTTTAGGCCGTGCACCTGCCCGTTTATTATCAAAAAGTAATTTTTTAATATTAGCAACACTCTTTCTGTTTTGTAGTGGACAAAAATAGAAATTAGTTTAATTTGACTACAACGACAAAATAAGCACAGACAACAACCTGCAGCCTTGTAGCCGTGTCGTCGTGAAAATAATCATAATCAAATGATAAAAAAAAATTTTTCCATACAAGCAAAACATTTTTTTTTTAATGACGAAAAAAAATTTTTAAAAAAAATTTAAAAAACCTGGTATTAAGAGCAACAAAAAATCTTTAATATGTGCTTATCAAAACTAAAAAAAAAATTTTTTTTGGAAAATTTTTTAGAGTAAGCCCCTAACAAGCCTCAAATTTTTTTTTCAGAGTCACTTTTGAAACTGAAAATCTTGTCCGATCGAAATGAAATTTTTTGTTGTTAATAAGCTAATAAAGCTTACTAATATTAAAAAATAAAAAAAAAAAATCGAAAAAAAATTTTTTTGGTTGTATGGAAATTTTTTTTTATTATTTGAACTTTGACCTCAAAGGGGCACGGGTTAAAGTTATCCGATTTGGCTGAAATTTTGTCCACATCAGTTTTAGACCATGTGGCACAATATTCCGCCCGGAGATGTTGAAAATCCAAAGTTGAAATTTAGCTGCCATCCTAATGTACATATCTCTAATTTTAGAGTTTAATTACATTGAATGAAATTCTTTATTTAGAAGGAACATTTTTAATTTCTTATTTATTAAAAACTAACTGACCCGGCAAACGTTGTTTTGCCTAGAAAAGTATTGTTTTTGTGTATACAGATACAGAATCAGGTACAGGTAATATTCGGTGCAGATAATTTATCTTTATTTACAAAAAAAATAAGAATATGAAAATGTGAATTATAAGTAAACTATTGAATAAGTTAAGAGAATATCATTGAAGCACTTTGTGATAAACAATATTATTCGTTTTGTTGTCAGGTGCGAAAATAAACAAAGAGGATGGCTTTCCGACACGGGAACATGCGACATAGAGTTGACCGTGTGAAAAACAGTCGCTCTCCAAATTTAGGCCACAAACACACAATGATTGCCCTTGGGATTTGTTGATTGTCATGGCGAATGCGAGACGAATTGGAAATTGGATTCGTTTAAACTTTAGTGGCATGTCGGTTAGGATCATTGGAATTCTCGGAATGAGAACTTCCTCTTCTTTAAACTTTCTTTTTAGCACTCCCTACAAATTGTATGAGAAAATGAATTTTCTTTAAAATTTCTTTTTTCTGGAATATTTTAGACATTTTTTTGCTAATTCTGGCAGTCGTGAACGAGTACTTTCTCGATTCGAAAGCAATTTAATATCTAATTATTTCAGTCAATACTGAACGAATCGGAATTATTTTTTCAATGTTGTAAAGCATTCATTTTAGTACCAGACTACTGAAAAAATAATTTCGATTTGTTCAGTAGCTACTGAAATAAAATTGCTTTCGAATCGAGAAAGTACTCGTTCACGACTGCCAGAATTAGGCCCCAGATCAAAGCATGATTAATTGCATAGCTTACGATTTGATTCATTTTCAATGGCACTTCTTGTCGGAAATTGTTCATACCAACATAGAACCCTTTGCCGGCTCATGCGCAACAACTCTACTAAAGAACATAGCATGATCAAATGATATAATTTATTTTGAGTAATTTTCAATGGTGCCGCCTATCGGAAATTGGTCATACCAACCTAGAAACCTTTGTATGGTAATGCTCAACTGCTGTGCTAAAGATCATAGCATGATAAAATGCACAGTGGCGCCACCTGTCTGAAATTGGTCATATCAACTTATAAACCTTCGCCGGCTCATGTTCAACAACTTTGCTAAAGATCATAGCATTGTCAAATGCAGAGTATACGATTTAATTCATACTGAGTAATCTTCAATGGCGCCACGTATTTTAGATTTTTTTGCTATTCTTCTTACTTGGTCAGAGACCATTCCGAATTGGTACGAATATAAACGTAGTAACTAACGCCGCTTTCTTTTATATATATATAGATTAAATGGATTAAATATTTATTTTAGAAAGAATTTTATGAAAAAATATAGCTTAAACACAATTTAAACCTACAATCTAATTTTGTATAAATACCGCAATTATGTATTTCGATTTAAATAGTTTCCATAATAAGAAGTATGTAGTTTTAAAAAATTAAATTTTTTTACTTTTTTGCCCTTGTTATAAAAAATTTCAAGATTTTTCTCTTAAAAATAAGATTTTTTTTTCGCCAAATTAAGATTTTCCTTCCAAATCTTCTGGCAACGCTGAAGGTAATAAAAAAAAATGAAAATGTGCATGAATTGGGACAAGTAAGGCACAATAACCACAAAAGTAGAAGTTTAAATAAAGCAAAACGTAAAAATGCAAAGAAAAGCCTAAAGCAAAACAATTATGTAAATTAAGTCACTTGTTAGATACACATTGAACCTACATATGTACATACATATAAAACGAATTATGCATAATTTTTTTTTCAACATTTTCAAAAGCAAAGCTTATTGCCTGTATTTCAAAATTTATTATTTATTATTTATTATTTATTTATTTGTCTATGGAATATAATCCTTACAGAAGTAATGCAATATCAATTAACTTAATTTTCCTTTTTTGTGGATTAGATTTCTCTAATTTCACAATTGTACCCATAATTTGAAGTCACAAACATTGTCTGAACATTATAAATTTAAAATTATTTATTGATACTGCATCACCGTTGTTGAATCCTTCCACCACATCTTTGCATTGGTAAAAGTTATCATCATAATAGATTATTGCTTTCAACCACGTTCCCCACCTTATTGTTATAGGCTGTGTAGGAAGACAGAAATCGGGATACTTCTCTTTATATTCAGCAAGACGCGAAGGTGCTTTACAAAATATTTTTTTCCATAAGAAATCAATAAATAAATATCATCAAAGATGTCACTTATCTCTTCTGCAACATGGCGCATGGCAAAAAATAGCAATAAAAACCAGTTTTGTTTTTCAAAATATGCAATATCAGCATTACATGCAAAAATATGGATTTTACTACAAATTTCTTGTTTCGCAAAGATATTGAGAATATGGGCATTTCCATGTCATCGTACGTGACATTTGTACACCTTCAGAGAGATAGAAATTTTGCCAAAATAGTATTAACTGGAAATTTTTTTTTTTATCATTATGTTTCGTTTAGAGGGTACTATATATGAAAAAAAATTATTAAATTCGGAACCTTGTTGTCCAAAATATCGAGCAAAGTAAGTGCATATCGTACGTGACATAAAACGAAAGTGATTTTGGGGTGAATGTAGAAAAATACGAAAATCTGCGAATTGTGGAAGGTTTTTTTTCTTTTTTTAATTTTTAACATTAAACCAGATATTTTACCTTTATAATCCGTAATTGGAATTTTTTTTTTTTGATGGTTTAATAACAGTACAACATTTATCCGGTGATTGATTCGGGACTGAATTCTGATAATTGCTTATGAAAGTAGGACCAAAAAGAAGAACTTCTGCATCATTAGTTTGATCAAGGTAGCTCAATTAATAATTTAAAAATTAATGAAATTTTTCCTTTGGAAAAAACATTGATGACATTTTTTAATTGATTCCTTATTTTGCATAAAAATAAACATTCCGATTCCTATTTCCATGCATAGATAACAAAATTTAGAACATTTTCAATTATTGTCACTATCCATCCCCGTTGAAGTTGACGCTTGTATTGCGCTGAGATTTTGCTCGACCATATGACACCCTACACTATATAATTTAAAAAAAAATTTTTTTTTGTTCAAAGCAAGATATTTGCTGCAAAAAAATATTGATCGGAATTTTTATTTTAAATTGGTATAATCAAAATTGTATAAGCTTTAAAAGCTCGTCACGTACGATATTGTAAGTACTAAAATGCAACTAAATGCATCATCTTATTATGTTAGTATTAAGTTTAAATGTGGTCAAACCTTATTTTATTACAATCAAAATCGTCTTACAAAATTTTTTTGAAATCGATCCATATTTAACCATGGCTCCCATACAAGTGCTACTCCCGAAAATAGCTTTAATGTCATAACTTCCTTAGAAATGTTGGCATTTACATAAAAATTGGCGACAATGACTTTTGCGATAGGTACTATATCATGATAAAATGTTGTGCGGGTAGGTTCAAAAATTAACCATAGGTCCCATATAACCCCCTTTCTTAAATCGGCTAGGGGCACACAAATCTCATATAGATGGAGATACATAAATAATATAATAAAATGACTCTTATATAATTCTTAACCCCATTGCATAATTCTATTCTGGCGATCTTGATTTGCCATGGGTCTCAAATAGGGTACATTCTCAAAAAAAAAAATTGTTTTAAATATTATAGTGTAGGGTGTCATATGGTCGGGCTTGACCGACTTTTCTAACTTCTTTGTTTTAAGTTTTTATATGCATACATATATTTATAAAACATATTTTTCATGCCTTGTAAATACTATAAAAGAAAAATCTGTCACGTACGGTATGTCACGAACGATATAACAGTTTGTTCATTATTAAACCATCAAAAAAAAAAAAAAAATTCCAATTACGGATTATAAAGGTAAAATATCTGGTTTAATGTTAAAAATTATAAAAAGAAGAAAACCCTCTCACAATTCGCAGATTTTCGTATTTTTTTACTTTCACCCAAAAAGCACTTACTTTGCTCGATATTTTGGACAACAAGGCTCCGAATTTAATAATTTTTTTTTCATATATAGTACCCTCTAAATGAAACATAATGATAAAAAAAATGTCCAGTTAATACTATTTTGGCAAATTTTCTATCTCTCTGAAGGTGTACAAATGTCACGTACGATGACATGGAAATGCCCATATGTATCTTGCTTTGAACTTTTATTTTGAAACACCTAAGACTGGCCAAATAGAAATGGCAAAGACAAATGTTGTTTTTGCACCACGTACGTGACATTAGAATAGCATCCAAAACAAACAAAAAAATATACCGCTAATCGAACTATATATTTCGTCTTTCCTCATGGATCTTGTTCATTGTTGTTGTAACACTAATTTTAAAGCATAATTCCAGGGTAGCCAGTATCTGTATTTAATCGGAAGAACATTGTTAATTGCAGTTGCTAAAAATGAATCAAAGAGAAAGTCAGTTTAAACTTTTATTTTTTGCTTTTTAAAAATTTGAATAAGCTATAAGTACGTCTGCATAGCAAAATTTGGGTGTTTTATTTCTTTTTACTACATATGAAAAAAAGTTTTAAGCGTTTTAATTTTATGAGTCGTGGTTGACATTCTCAAGGAAATGCCCATCGCTTGCGAGTATTTTTTAAGTCATTTATCTATTGTTTCCTTATTGTGTGAAAGTCTTGTAATAGCCATTTAATATGTAAGAGTCTGTTCTACGTCCCTTAAGATCGTGTAACTGATTAATCAGTATTTTTTTTATCAATGAACGTACTTCCAAATGCTAGCTGGGAAACTATTCTGATTTAAATTAAACATCTAACCTAAAAAATGCTACGTTTAATACTTTGTAGGCTATATATTCCGAAAAGTTATTATTCTTATGCATCACAAGTTGTCGGCCTATACTTAGTTCGTTTAATTTATTTATACTGTATTCTGTATTGCAGTTGTAAAGTTTGTGTGTTATTTAATTTAATTTGTTTTATTTTTTATTTTATAATTTTAGCGCGTCGCATCGAATTTGAACGTCGCCGCAAGGCCCATTATAAAGAATTTGAAGCGGTTAAGTTGGCACGCAAACTAATAGAAGAAGAGCTTGCCGATGATGACGACGACGGTGATGAAGAAAATGAAGCCAGCAATGCAGAAAAATCAATATCGCAAGCACCCGAATCAAAAGTCATAGCCGATGTTCAAACTCAAGAACGAATCTCACAAAGTTCTTCCAATGTTCGACAAATGGACGTTGATTTGCCTGTAGGTCATTCCTGTCAGGCTGACGAGAAAATTTAAAATAATTTCAATGTCGTTAATATACATTCGTGTAAAACAAAACAAAATAACATACATACACCATTTAATAAACATAATTCAAATTTATAATTTGGCAGTGTGATCTTGATTTTAAATACAAATAATAATCAATTAAATTAAATTAGAAAAAGAAAACTTAAAAAAAACCAAATGAAACAAACAAATACTACATATAAATATACATTTATCATTCAGGTTAGTAAGATTAGTGAAGCGAAATCGCTGCATATTGATTTATATAAATACATTAAATATAAATATATTTGTGTGACATTTTGACAAAACATCATAAGTCAAATTAAAAAAGTTGAAAACAAATTTTGGTTTATTTTATTATACGAATTTACATTCAAAAAAAATACTTTCGTTTACGTTTTTAAAATTTTGTATTATAAACAAAATTTTTCTTTAGTTTTGGTTTATTTTATTATTTAATAAAAATAATTTTTTCACCGAGTTTTTTTTTAACATTTTTGCTATCTTATCTCGACTTAAGATGTTTTGTCAAAATGCCACAGATATATAAACATAAATACGAACACATACATATTTCTTAAAAAATATGTTTAATTATTTTACAAAAAAAAAAAAACAATAATACAATTAAATTTAAAATATTTTTGTTTCAAATATCAAAATTATTTGCATTTATCCTAAAAAATACCACCTTTAATCTTTCACACTTTGTTGTTGAATCTCACATTTTATTGTTTTTCTTTTTTTTAAGAAAAGAAAACAATTGATACTACTTGTTGCAAGCAATTGTATGTTGAAGCGCCTTTTATTGAGTTTATCATGAGTAACTATATATACACGATATAAATTAAAATTATAATAATTGAAGTGCCACATTAATTAACTATTTTATTTAATTTCATTTACTTACACAAATATTAAAATTTTACTAAAAATTTTTGTTATTATAATCAATAGTTTTTATCCTAAGCAGTTGTGTTTATTAAAAAAATAATAATTTAAAAAAACCGTTATGCTTCCGAGCCACATAACACCAATAAATAAAATACACATACAAATAAAAATAAATTCAGAAAAGTAACGAAATTATAACATTTAATAATTTTTAAAAAACAACTAAAACTAATTTTGACTGATTTATAAGTTTTTAAAATTAAATTATTTTGCTAATTAAAAGATGAGAAAATACAAATAAACACTAATTCTAATTGGGTTCAATCAAAAGTAAAGGAAAATAAAACTAAAAAAAAAATTAACTGAAAATAACAATTTGCATAAATAATTTAAGTTAATTTGAATAAAGAACGTATTAAAAAATAAAAAAAGGAGTAAAATTTCAATTTATAAAGCGTTTTTGCTAATAGTCTAAGTTCTCCAATATTTTACATACATTTTGCTATAACCGAACTATGGTTTCGCAATGAAGCTTCCAAAACGTGCGAGTTCTCAAACTTCGATTGCAAAGCAACGAAAGTAAAGGGTGGTCCAACCAAAACCCACGATGTTTAGTGTAAATAAAACAAAAAGTTTTCTGAAAATAATATTAATAGTTTTAAATATTATAGAAGAATCTATGAAAATTATGTGCGAAACAAAATATCGGCCAAATGTTCGCCACGGCTTCGGTGGTCCGATGGTCCAGATTTCAACGATTCTGAAGGTCAATTGAGGCAAAATCACGTTTATGTGCTCTTGAATTGTCCTCGACTTATTGTTAACGGATCCACTGAGGTGAAAGTGTGCCTCGTCGCCGAAGATGATTTTCTTTGTAAAGTCACCATTAATTTATGTGTGTTCAAATAATCATTCGGCGTATTGACGACGCTTGAAGTGGTCAGTAGGCTTCAGCTGTCGAATCAATAGAACCTGGTAAACGTGTAAATTCAAATCTTTATTCAAAATTTAAACCAGTTATGTTCACGACGACGAGTTGGCGGCTCTTCTGCCACACTACCGCGAACAACAGCAATTTTTTCCGCAGAACGAACTGGCGGAGCTTTCATAGGTGTTTTCAGATTTCCTATTCTCCCGATTGTGGACACATTTGATCGATTATGCTGACCAAAAATCACAAAGTGCACGAAATGCATTTTGATTTGAACGCCCATTTTCGTAAAAGGTTTCAAAAATCTTAAAACTTGACGTGAAGTTGTGACTCACAATTAACATCGTGCATTATGGTTGGACGCCCCTTTATTATAATCACCCTATTCTATTTAACGTCGTCGTTATCGTATTCTGCATATCCTATGTCACTGACCTAGCCTTCAGAACAGCAGGCTGAAATGGTAGGGTAGTAGGTTAATAGGCGTATTGAGAGATGTTTAGGTCTGTGGGCTTGAAAATCTGACGATATTCGTAATGAGCATGACCTGGCTGTATAACCGGTAGCTGATGACTGGGCGTATCTAGAACTATTGTGTATTGCATTGTGTTATTTTTCTTTCTCCATCGATAGTAATTTCCACTATTTCTTATCATTTTAATCTGTCTTTTATTTGTAATGTATTAGAATGCTTTTGCAGCGTAACATTTTTTTTTGAAACTCTGGTTAACACATAACTTTAAATATGTATCTCTATACAGAAAGAAGTTGAGTTTCTAAAGTAATCAATTTTGTTTCTTAAAACAAGAAAATCCAAAAATAATTTCTTGTTTTTAACTTATTTTGATGAATGAGATATGACCAAATAAACTACAACTGCCTCTAAAATAGATATATTTATAGCTTATTTATAACGGTATTTACATAATTTTCTATTCTTATTGCACCGTTTTTTAATAAAATACTAGCTGTTTGGTCCCGGCGCACTATGCTTCGTTCCCATATAACGAAGGGACAAAAATAGAAGGAGTTGTCAGATATTTTTTGAAATCGGCCCAAGGACACGCATTGGGCCATAAAAAAAGAACTCGAGCTAAATTTTGAAAATACTTCAGTGGTTTTGATCTACTAATGATATAATTAAATTTTTTTATTTTTAACATTCAAAATATAAAATCGTGTTGCGCAATGATATTAAACACTCTTAAATGCCTGATATTTGAGTAAAAATCATAAAATTAGGCATTTCAAAAAAACGCATTTATTTTTAAGTTGTGGTAAAAAATAGGCACTAATTTTTGAATACCCTGCTAGCTAGGAGTATAAACTAACAAAAACAGAAAAAAATATCTAATTTTTTATAATTTTTTTTATACTCCATCAAACATCACATCAAGTAATTTTTGGATTTTCAACAAAAAAAAATGTGTTTTTCAGAGCAATAAAAAGAGTTATTTTGTAAATAAATACTAAATTATAAATTTTAATTTAACTGCAAATATATCAAAGTACTTGAAAACCAAATTTCGAGCGACTTTTAAAAAAAAATGAATTTTTCAGAATTATTTTTGTGAAACAACTAAAACTCATTTTTCTGTTAAGTAATTTTTGCAAGAAATTATCTGCTTTTAACGCCCTCTCGTGGTGGCAAAAGCAATCAGAAAAATTTTTTTTTAACATTTATTTGAGATTCCGTATTATCTTTCAAAAAATCTGTATTTAAAAACCATTTGAGACAAAATTTTTTTTTTGATTTTTGTCTATGGGACAAAGCATAGTGCGGCGGTGCTCGGGATTTTCTAAATAAAAATTAAAAATTAAAAACTGGAGAATTTTGTTAATAACTTGACCCCAGCGCTTTCTACCATCAATAAAAAGATTTCAATATCACGACAACAGCTACCACCTACCGGTAGTTTTTTTTAAAAACCATCAGTAAAAGTAGTCATTTACAACGCATGTACTCGTTTGAAAATCGGCTGAGTGGTTCTCGAGTTATAAAATCAAGATCATAGGACAACTTATTTTTATATATTTAGATTAATTAAATAAATAATAGGTTAATAGTATGTTCACACTAGGGATGGGCAATTTTAAAAAATATATCGATATATATCGAATCGATATTTTTTAGAGTATCGATATTTATTATTTCAAAAATATCGATATATCGAAAGTATTTTGCTGAAACTATTACCAAATTAAAAAATTCGGTATACCTTAGTACAAACATATGTATGAACAAATTAATTATATTTAATTACAATGTTACTTTTTATTGTTTCATTTTATTTAAAAAAATTAATAAAAACAAAAAAATTTAATCAAAACAAAAAATTCAATTATAACAAAAACAAAAGGGAAGAATACATATTCATATTTATTTAAAAAAAACATGATGCATGCAATGATTCCAATTCTTAAAAAACATATTGTTTGAAAAACGGCTAAAATTTTGAGTTCTTAATGAAGACTGACTTTAAAAAATATCGAATTCGATAGTCGTATTTCAATATCGATACATCGATATATCGGTATTTAAAATATCGGCGATATATATCAATTATATTTTTTTTAAATATCGATATTTTGATATATCGATATTTTTTGCCCAATAATAGTTCACACTTGGGTTCTTAAACGCGTTTAAGCAACTCGAACGTGATTAAGCTCTAATCACAAGATACGAAATCATGATTAAAGTAACTTTAGAATATAAGTAAATTTAAGTTTGCTTTGAGTCATAACTTTTTGCTTAAACCAAGCCACACATATATTTAGAATTTGAAATTGTTGGCTTGGACGAGAATCGTGAAAATTTTTCTTGGTTCAAGCCATATTTTCTGGTGATTTAGTAAATAGTTCTTTCCGTGTATACTTGGGTTGCTAAATGGGACCAGGTTTTTTGAAACCCGGGATTCGGGATTTTTTATTAAAAAAAAAACGGGATCCCGGGACGGATCAGGATATTTCGGATTTCATATATAAGAGCCAATTTTTAAAATTCATATAACGGGTCCGCCATATAACGTTTTTTTTCAACTAGTGCTTATTTCGTGTCACTGTTTGGTGCGGATTTTGGTCCAGAGGCATAATTGGGCTAATTTTTCTTCGAAAATGAGCAAGGAGTGGCCGTTACAGGCAATGGCGATCGTTATCGGGCCATGTTGAACGAATTTTTGTTCACGAAAATTGAAGAGGAGGATATTGGCAACATTTGGTTTCAACAGGACGGCGCGACGTGCCACACAGCCGAAGCTACACTCGATGTTTTGCGCCCTGTTTTTGAAGATCGCATTATCAGCCGCAGAGCTGATGTCGTTTGGCCACCTCGGAGCTGCGATTTGACACCGTTGGACTATTATTTGTGGAGTGCCGTAAAAGATAAGTTTTACGCCGACAAGCCAGAGACAATTGTCGCTTTAAAGAACAATATTCGTGAAGCCATTGGGGAAATACAGCTGCACACAATCGATAATGTGCTTAAAAATTGGACCGATCGTGTAGGCTATTGCATGGCCAGCCGAGGCAGCCATTTGAATGAAATTATTTTCCATTAGTAGTTTTTTTCATAGCATTTTCAAAAAAAAAGAGTTATTTGGCGGACCCTTTAGTTTTTTCCGTTTTTTTAACGTCACTCCAGCGCAGATTTTTGCTTATATCTGCAAATCCTTAGCGTCGATAACTGTAATGTTTTTTCTGAATATAGTGCTAATTCATTACATTGGATATATAAAAACCCTTTTTACAAATTTGACTTCTTCATTTAATTTTTTTACATTTTGTGGCACAAATATCACGACACGTCAAAATGGAAATGTCCATATGTGTTGTATATGGCGCAACTTAATTATAAAAATTATTTTTGTTATTAATGTTTTTGAATAAAATCCTCAATTCATTGCCAGCTAATAATGGCAATCAATGGTACATTAAAAGAATGGACTTTGCCACCTAAGATGACCTGATCCAGCTAGCCGATGACTTGGAAAGTATACCCACTGCGTCCCATCACCGGGTGGTGGCCCATCGCACCTTAGGGAAACACGAGACAGAAGGTTACCACAGCTCCATGCCCAAGAATAAAACCAGCCTCAGCTGGGACGAAGATAAAATAACAGCTACAGTACTAATAAAAAATAAAATGATCCATACCATAATCGACACCGGAGCCACCATGAGCTTTATCACCCCGAAGCAGATACGCCAAATATGTGATAAGCCTGTATACATACGTGCCGGTAAGCATAAATGTGTTCTTGGTGGATGGAACCTTGGGAAATGTGACGGAAAACTGCAAGCTACTGGTTATGCGCGAGGCTACCGAAGATCTCGTACTCGGGAAGGATTTCTTACGGAAATTTAATACCACCTCACTTGTGCCGGCCTGGAGATAATTTGCTCTCAGTGGAGGACTTCCCATCACAACTCCCATAAGAAGGTAGGCAAATCTTGTAAAAACCCCCAAAGACTAGACCAACCAGCCCGCGTCGCGAAGATTTTGTCTGTCAGATACCGAAAGGGGAAGCAGAACCTTGTACCTGATGCTTTATCCCGACAACCCTACGAAACCAGCAATCTCTTGACGGCAAGACCAGCTAGTGTGTGTAAGTGGTTACAGACCCGATTGGATGAAGTACGTGAGCGCCCGCAAGATTTCCCGGACAACTCCATCGTGGATGGACAACTGTATCGTAATTTTTCGCATGAGCTAAACAATGAAGACTGTACTCCGTGGAAATTGTGTGTCGCGACCCTATTAAGAGAAAAGGTGTTAAAAGAAACCCAAGACAACGCGGCCGGTGGCCATCTAGGGATCCGGAGTACCATTAATAAAGTCGCCAATAAGTAAATATGTCCCAGATGTGAAAGTTGCCTGCGCTATACAGTATCGCAACAATTACCAGCAGGTGAGATGCTTACTCGTATTCCGGACGAACCCTGGGCAACTGTGTGCGCTGGTTTTGTAGGGCCATTGCCCAGAACCAAGCATGGTCATACAATGCTGTTTGTCTTCTTCGACAAATTTACCAAGTGGTGCGAATTGGTTCCCCTGAGGAAGGCCACAGCCGAGGGTGTAGTGAAAGCGTTCCAAAAGCGTATTCTGGCACGATATGGAGTGCCCAAGGTAGTCATCAATGATAATGTGTCCCCCGTTATCGTAACAATTCGCGGTCAACAAAAGAACGATGTGCGCTCGGCGCACTTTAGCGATCTTAAAACGTATCAACACGGTGGTATACCTCATTCGATGGTCAAGGCACAAGCGCGGCCCTCACACCAACATCGTCACAAATAAAACCGTCGTCTGCATCGTCATCCCCAGCATCCCCCTCAACAAGCACATCTTCCACAGCGACTTAATCCGCAGGCCCTGACTCAGCAGCAAGCGTGGCAGTATCACCTTCGGTAACCCCGGTGCAAGTATGCCAATCACCCCCTGCTGCCCCGGTCCACGCATCCTCAACTATCAGCGACAAAGTTCCGCCACCGGTGAAGTAAAGTTTTACTCCACCAATGCCTCCCAGTCTGATGGAGATCGCCATCACGCAGTGCTCAGCGGAGTTGCGGAATAAAATCGAGAAGAGTAGCGTAGCAACGTTTTTGCATACATGGAACATCGTTTAGCGGCGGTATATTATTTCATTTGATGTTAGTTATTTAGAATTCATTATTATTTAATTAGTGAAATCTAGTTTAATTGTTTCTTTAACGCCCCTATTGCGGTTAACAACTCAACTCAGTTCAGTTGTAATTTCTTTATTTTTGTATTATGGTTTACAACTTTGCTATATTGCGGTGAACAAAAACATAACAAAAATTACAACTTATCACAACCAGTTGTCTTAATTACAGTAATAGGGGCCCTAAGGCTCAGTTAGCGGGGAGTAACAGTAACGTTGCAAATCAGCTGATTCATTTTGTTGTATATTGTATGCTAACTGAGCCTTTAGCCGGGAGTTAGAGTTACGTTGCAAATCAGCTGATTCATTTTGTTGTATGTAAAGCAATTAGAACGATTATAGTGAGCAGTAAAATCTTACGTCTCAATCTGTAAGAAATAGATTGGTCTTACTTTTTTACGTTAAGGTTAATGTTACTATTACTCCCGGCTAACTGGGAAGAAAAGAGCATTAAAGACACCTAGCGTAAATTAAGGGAACATGCCGACTGAGAAAACACAACCCTGAGGGTAATCTCCTCTACGATTGGCGAGGAGATTACATCTCCCCAACTGCATTTTCTTACGTGACGTGCATGCTTGAATACAGAAGTAGTGAAGCAAGAGGTTACACTTCTACTTTTACTACCGCGATCACCCAACCGAAGCGACCTTCGAGCGAGTATCTTTCTCTGCGAGTTGACGATTTAAGTAGGTAGCGGTGGTCAGGGAGATTACATTTCCCAAAGCCCACCGCTGGCTCCGAACGCAGCGTGCATCTATTGCGTAGCCTTAAGTGATAGTCTATAATTGTGTATCTGTGTCGTTGTATGTAAATAAAATAGACAATTTATAACGTTGTAAACTACCAGCCTTTTATTGACGGGGAATAACTACAGTTACACTGGCCCGATGAGCTGCCCCAGCACCCAGCGAAATAGTGTTGGTGGTGAAAACCGCTTTCGTTGTAATGTAATTTTAATAAACTTTTCTTTAAACTCACCAATTTTAATTTCAAAATAAAAAAACAAATTTTATCCGTTTTTACTTTATTTGTTTCAATATTATTTTAAAGTAAGTTTTAACATTATAATCAACTTATTTCGAAAAATGTTTAATGTGTTAATTACACATACATAATTATACAATAAATAGTAAATATTAAGAAGGTTGTTATTAGTACACAAATTCCCCCTCTAAAAGAGAAAAGTGAACATACTAAATATCGAATAATAAATGAAAAATATTTAGAAATATTAAATAAACTTCAAAGAATTTATGTATTTAAGTAATTGTTTTGTGAAATGATTTGAATAATTGTCAAAAAAAATTTTGTATGTGTGTCCGATTTATTTTTCAATGCACTCACTTGAAGTCAAATCAAAATTTGACATTATTATAATTGGCATCCTCTCTCTAATTAAATGGTGGTAAAAAAATAAATTTCAATTAATAATTTGGCAAAAAGTGAGTAAATCGAAATAAGAGACCAGAACCACTTACAAATCGAAGTATTTTGACACATAATGCACCTTCTTAGTGACAAGAAGATTTATATGATTTGTGTTGAGTGGAAATTTTATCTCAAATTTCTCGTTAAGACATTATGTGTAAAATACTATTCGTAAACTCGTTTAAAATTGGCGCATTTCTTTTGGGATCTTTATAGGAATACTCTCACGTTTCTCTTTTGTATTCTTATATTTATAACAGTTTATTTTGTTTTGCTTATAGAATATTTTGTTTTTTTTTTTTGTTAAACAAAACGAATAATAATAATAACTATAATTGTTAAAAACATTTTAAAATTACGCAAATAAATATATTAATCATTCTACGTAAATATTTATTTGTGTTCGTTTAAGGGATTAATTGAAAGTTTAAAATATTCATAAAGATCTACTGCAGTTTAAGTAGTTTTCAAAAGATTCTAATATTATAAAGTTTTTTTTTTTTTTTTAATAAAATACATATTTATTGTTGGGGAACATTTAAATATAATTATTTTTTTTTATATTTTATACATACATATGTAATATTTTAGTAATAGTTTTTTTTTATAAAATACAAAAAAATTGCACGGGGACAAGTTGGTAAATTCCCCTTAGCAAACCTGATTGAAAAACTGCAATTTTTTGTATTTCATTTAAAAAATAACTCTTAGACTGTTAGAACACTGCGTACTTTAAGGATCTTGGCTGACTTCATAAACGCAGTTTGCAATGCAGCACTGCAAACAAATGCGTAGACAAGGCAAAGCAACACATTGTGGCAACACTGCATTGTAAAAAAATGCAATGATATTTTGACACATTTATGAACGCATGAATACTTTGCATCATTTGTTGTGTTTCGTTTGTGTTTACATAAATAAAAAAAATTTTCATGTATAAAGCATCACAAGTAAAACCACTGCACAAATTTGACTAATGTTGCGCATTAAAAAGTATTGCCATGCAATAATGAACTTGAGGCATTGCCGAAACTAATTTCACTGCGTTTATGAACATTTTACATTTCAGTGTTGCTTTGCAAACTGCGTTTATGAAGTCAGCCCTTGTTTAAATAACGGTGTTTACTAACAGCTCCTTAGTGAATTATTTGTTTAATTTTTAACATTTTTTTTTTTGATAAGATGTTAGAAAATTTAATTTTTTTTTTTACAAATTTAGATTCAGTTTTTCGTACATTTATAAGTTAAGCCTTAAAACTATGAAGTGCATACATTTTTCTTAAAAACTTTTTCTTTAATTAGTAAAATTAGTTTAAAGTATTTTTACTTTTATTCGTTACTGTATGAATTAAGATTTTATCGTTATATTTTGTTAATTTTTTAAACATTATGGGTAATCATTTCCTTAGTTTGCAGTGGGGGTTCCGTCATCTGTTGATATTTTCTGTTGCATAAAAAAGTGGTTAATAGGTCATGTGCTGTGTGCCTGGAGGAACCTTATAGCTGGGATAATGGTGACTCAAAGCATTTTTGGCAAAGAATGGTGTGTAGTCCTATTTGACAAAATAAAATATATTAAATAAGGTTTTTAAAAAATAATTGTTGTAGACAAAAGAAAAAACAGCTACCCTATCCTTAGTTCTAATAGAATCTAAATGGTATTAATAATATTACGAATTCGATTAATCAATTGTTTATTTTTTAGATAAAAATTGTACTTTTCAATTGTAAATTAGGTTTGTAGGCTGTCCCGACTGAATTTCTACTATATGACCGTTTTGAGCCGAAAGCATGGATCTGCGCTTGAATCCTGGGGATAATTTTTGTAGTGGATTGGCAAAATAACAAACCTGTTGATTTATTCTTGTATATTAAATGTATTTGATTTCAATTAAAACTTTTTGCCTCGCGTCGTACTGTCGATACCGTTATAAAATTATTTCCGATAGCGCGCTAAACGTAGGTTTAAAATCATTATTCCGAGAGAATTTTAGTAAAGGTGTTATGATACTTGCTATTTTTTGTATTGGATTTTTTTAGGATTGACTGAATGAAACAACAAATGCGAGAAAGAACAAGAAATACAATTTGATAAAATGTAAACAAAACAAACAATACTGCCCACGTTTTTTCCCCACAAAAAATCGTCATTAAAGCTAAAAATCGCTAAAAAAAAAGTTAAAACCCGTTTCTTTCGATCAAAAACTAAAAAAATTGGCAACAGTGCTAACAATTAATCTGGAAATGTCAATTTTAAGTTTAAAAATTTTATATTTTTTTTGACAGTCTTAGATTATTTATCGATAACACATGTATATTTGTTTGACATTTCAAGATTTTTTATGATATAATCATACTCTTTACACTTAGTCAGTTTTCCTATGCAAATATATTTGCACTGTTCTCCAATATAGAAAAAATACAAAAAATAGCAAGTATCATAATAGCTTAAGTGGACTAGGAAATTCATATAACTTTTCGGCTTTTTTTTTCTTTGTTTAAAAGAAATTTTTATACCACGCATTCAAACTCAGATGCAATGTATTCAAAAATTCAACGGAGGTTAAAAATAGTTGAAAAACCTTTGCGAGACCGTTGGTATATTATAGTACGTTGAAAGGAGATTCGATTTCCGCGCTGAAAAATGTGTTTAAGACAATATATCAAACCAAGCCATGTTGAATCACATACAGTTAATATTACCCACAATTTTAGGAACATTTATATTTCATCCTACCAATAAATTGAAATACAGAATATATAGAAGTATGTATGTATGTTTGTATATTTACATACACCCAGCGGGAAAACTCAGAAGTTCTTTTTAAAGGCCTGTTTAACATTTTTTTGATTAAATTACAATTCTTATCTGAATGCTAAAAAGTGCCTCAAAAAAGGCCTGGTCTCTTTCATATAAAATATAAGATACACTTTCCACATTCCCTTCTATGAGAAGGGAGAAGAGGAGTAACATTTTTTGTTTTGCTCTTTATTGCCAAAGCAAAAGCAAAACAATTATTTTTGTTGATCTAGTTACCTATTATTCTTTTAGCCTGTTCGTCTATTTTAAGCGTCAATGTAATTGCGAAAGAAACGAGAGCGGAAGGCTTACTCCGCAATGGCAACGTGCGTAAAAAAAATATGAGTATGGAATGGAGCGTCATAACACTATTACTTTTTGTCAAAAAATCGTTAATCGTCATTTTACTGTATTTTCTCGAAAAAATCGTCAAAATGACGAAAAATCGTCACATCTAATAACCCTGCTTGCAGTGTTGAATTCGCGATCTTAAGGTTTGCTTCGTATACATCAAGGCGAATTGACTAGAAGGTGGCGTCAAGTCAACATACGGTGTTTTTTTCTGTGGTCGACTTGTCAAAGTTTGTATACAAAATAGTTTTTTATGTAAACAAACCTATTCTTTTTACTAGCAATATTTTTGACAACCCGACCACAGAAGCAGTGTTGTTGCAGAGTTGACCCCACCTTCTACTCAATTCGCCTTGGTATACATTATATAAAAATGAGAAGTTTGTCATGAAAAATACGCTTGACGCTCTTATTTATGTAGGTCAGTTATACGACTAAGCATTTCACGAGTCGTAAGGTAGTCCCTACATGAGTCTTATACGATTCTTGACTTAATGTTTAAAATACTCTTAAGATAATCTTTACACATATCTCAAACGATTCCGCTTGGGATTAATATAACTGAATTTCGCTGGAAAAGTTTCTGACAGAGGAATCTGCTGGTGTAACAGTTGATCCCGTGCGAAGAATCTTCTACGATTACAAAATGCGCTCGTTGACGATTCAAAACGCTCTCCATGAGATTCCCAGTAGACTCTTACATAATTGAAAATGCTAGCTGGGATACATTTTTAACAAATACCTTCATACTTACACGCTTATTAATAAATCCCATTTAAACAAATATTTTAAAAGCCGCTTCTTTTTAAATACTTACGCGATGGACTTTTCTTGGCCTGCATGCAGGACCCAAGGCCAATTTGCGACGTTCTTCATTTTCTTTGACGGCAGCTTCTTTGTATTCTGGTGGTGGCCACTTTAAATCGCCGCGCATGCTGGAGCCTCCTAAAGAGTCAGTAGACGATTCTTCAATTTAGTGTATAGAAGGACCAATAGTTGAAGAAAGTACTAATACTAACCTCTAAAGCTGATGGCTGCTGGTTGAGATGAATAAACGGGTGCTGGTTTTTGGGTAATAGGTGCCTCCTTACGCAAAGTTATAATGCCAGGACTGGTGCCACGTTGATCCTGAGCCAAGTAGGGCTGTTGCTGTTGATCGACCTGATCGTGAGACACGGTATGCTGTTGTTGCTGGGGCTGTGAATAAGAATTAAATTGTTGTTGATTGGTTTGTGGTACAAATTGATTTTGTTGTGGTGGATATTGATGTTGTTGTTGGTGAAAAGGTGCTTGGTTATATTGATTTAATGGATTTTGATATTGAGGTTGTTGTTGCTGTTGCTGTTGATATGGCTGCTGCTGAGGTTGTTGCACCCATGGAGGTTGTTGGTATTGTTGTTGTTGCTGCTGTTGGGCTGGCTGTGGTTGCTGTTGTGCCCAGGCTGGTTGATAAGGGGGTTGCTGATAATGTGATCCCGTTTGGGGTGCTTGTTGATATTGATTTTGTGGAGCCTGAGCTTGATATTGAGGTTGTGGGGGATATTGTTGATGCTGTGGCTGATATTGTTGTTGTTGGGGTTGTTGAGGGTGTGGTTGATATTGTTGGGGCTGTTGTTGATAATTATCATAGGATGGTGCACGATATTGTTGCTATATTTATCGTTCATTGTGCAACAAATATCAACATTACATGCATGTATAGTTTCCACGTTCACATTATTTTTAAAATGTTTTGTAGGTGGTGGTAGTGGTGGATTTGGTGCATTTGTTGATGGAAGTGGTGTAGTTAAGAAACAGATAAAGTGGGACACAAAAAGTTTATGTATGGGAAAGAGAAAAGAAGACAATACCAGACAAGAATTAGTTCTGTGTTTTTTGAAGGTGTTAATATTGGTTTAGGAATAATATAGTAGACATTATTTTGTGTTATTGTCAATTATTAAGCGCGCTGTAATGGCTGAAAATTTTAGAAGAGAATAAAAGCATACTTTTAGTATTATTAATAAAGCATTATTATATTTAAGTATTTATTGTTTAATTAAGCTTTATGTACAATTTTTTACACGTATATACAGAGAAATTGAAAGAGTATAAAACATAGTGGGGTTACAGATATTTAAAGGACTACAAAAAATGTTTAAAAGTGCATTTTTTTTTTAAATTTAAAACTTCAGGATCATTAATAAAAGTTAAGGTTATTTATTTTGGTACTAACGACAAAATAATCTTTTTAATAAGAAGTTTAATTAAAACAAAATAAATATTTTTAAAAATTAATTATCTTGTTTTTTATCCGAAATAATGGTCTTAGAACAATAGCGCCTCATTGCTCATATGGTATATATGAGCAAGGATGATCTAATTTGGCTCAGATATTTTTTAAATATAAAAAGAACTTAATATTACAAATTATCCCAATTTGTCTATTATTTCACTTGGCTTCAATAAAAGTGTCCTACTCGGTGTAAGAAATGCATTTGGCTTTCAAAATAAGCGAAATCGACCTATTATTTCACATAGCGCCAATCCAAATATGCTCTAGGAATAAGCATTTTGGCCCACACCGTATGAGCCAGAGAACAATTGGCTTTTCAATGTAGCATTTTTTTAATTTTGAATTTAATATCAATATTTGGTTGTTATTTTATTATTTGTATGCTAAACTATTGTTATTTTTTTTTTTAATTTAAGTTATTTATGTTCCTTACAATATTTTTGTCCGGAGAATAACTTTAACAATTAAACAAAATGGCAGTAAAGGCAGCAATCTTACAATATTGGTAAGCAGCGTTGCTAAAACTGCATTAAAATTGGCTAAAATATCTTTGTATGTATTTGCAGAAGTGCAAAATTAATGCATCTGACAATTGCACCATTGTCAGAAAAATATTGCTGTTCGCAACGCCTGCTTACAAGATTGTCAGATCTGACCATCGTCTGTACGAAGCTTTAGTTTGAATAGTGAAAGTGTGTTGAAGAAAAGTGATTTTAGCGTTAGGCTCACACCCCCAGGATCGATATCTGTTTTTTTAGTGATTGTGTAGGCGCACACAACCCTTAATACCGTTCGTAACTATTTTCAAGAAAGAGCCGAACATTATATAGTGTTCTGTTAAAAAAAACAATTGTGGTGATACTGTAGACAAACATTTAATTTTAATGTTCTATAATGTTTCTTTTTTCATTGATAAAGAAAATAACAAATACAAATTTTAAGCAGCACGAACAGCTTGTGTGTGCATTGTGTTTTTTCGTATGTGTATTTTGATTTTGTAAAAAATGTTTGGTTATTTTTTACGAGCCAAAAGGGCGCTAAGCAAAACAGAATCAAACGAAAATTAATGAGCTGAACCGAATTAATTAATAAAAAAACCGAACGGAATGTTCTCATCTTTTTTTTGAGTTGGATAAGAACAGTGTTATTTTTGTGTACGAAAGATGACAATCAGGGAAACATTATTTTTTAATGATTTACTACATATACACTTAGCGTTTGCGTTTTCCACAAATCTACCGAACCAAACACTAAGGAGCGATATTAAGTGTTTATTTTCGAACAAGGGTTGTAGTATAAATGTAATAGCACTATATCTGAACCAGAATTTGCGTTCAAACAGAATTGTTTCTTTAACTTAAGGCAGAAATCCTGAAGCCCATAATTAAAACGTCGGCAGTAACTTCAAAATTTTCTTCGCACAAAAATATTGTTCGGCACGAATGGGTGGGTGAATCGAGTTTAACAGGGGTTAATAAAGCTTTTCATTTCAATGCGCATTTTTTACATTATGTACAACTAAAAAACACTAAACTTTTTCTACAAATGAAAAAAATAATCTGCACTTTTTTAAAATTTCTATGTATTTATTTTAAATTTCATGTATTCTGTTTTTCCCTAGTTGGTAAACGGTTTAACAAAAGCTCTATAGTCGAACACTTTTGTAAAGCTTATACCGAATGTTTATTACGAGAACAGCATTTTTGGTACAGAAACTAGCTACTGCTACTAAATATGTTAAGAAAAAAAAGCTACCAATACTTTTTTTCTTCCTCGCTGAGTGGAAAGCTTTTTTGGAGAAAAAGTTGGCTGCAAAATATTTTAGGCTCTAAGCAAAGAAGTGTCTTTGATAAAAGCTTAACACAATATCTAAAAGAAAAGCTGCTAATGCCAATAGTTTTCAAAAATCTCTGCCGATTGGCAGTACCTGTTGGTTTGTTGGAGTTTGATGATAGTTCTGATATTGTTGTTGACAGATGGGGGAAGCTACAGTGGGAGTAGTTTCTCCAACACCAGGTGAACTGGTGAATAAAGTGTTTTGTATGGTTTGGGGTGGACGTATGGTTTTCCAACCAGTGGGCTGGTGGTGTTGATAGTGATGTTCTTCTTGAGGATGTTGGTACTGATGTTGTTGTTGCTGCTGTTGGGGATAAGCAACATTTTGTTGGTTTGGCTGATAGTTTTGCTGGTGCTGTAAAGATTGTTGGTAGTGAGGCTGTTCCCGTGGAAAATTTTGTTGTTGAATTGATTGGTTTTGTGGTTGCTGGTATTGCTGATACGGCACAGTATTTGGTTCCTGAGATGGTAGTCTACTGAATTGTTTGTCTTTCAATATAATTGGGGTTTCTGGGGTTTGTGGGGGAAAGGCTTCATAGTCATTTTCATTTTCATTTGGATTTTGTGTATTAGGCATGTTGGCATCACGAGCAAAGTTATTATTAGTATTGTGCTGTACATTATTATAAATTGGACCCTGCAAGTGTTAAGGTCAAATAGACAAATTTATTTGCATTGTGTGTTGTTAGAAAACAAGGATAATGTGTATGTTTATAATAAGGAGGCTTTTTATTTTGATTTCATACTAATTAAACTAACAAAAAAGTTTCTAAGTGTAAAATTTTTTTATTTTATTTCATTGTATACAAATTTGATTTCCTACTTAACTTTTCGTTTTAATCTTTAAAATAAATTTATGGTGTGTTTTAAATGTTTTGCCTTTAAAAATTAAATAACTTTATACATGCACATGTTTGTATGTGCGTGTGTGTGTTTATTATATTCTTAATTTTTAATTTAATTATTTTCAAACATAAAATATTTAAAAATTGCGGCTTTCATGTCTGGGTCATTGTGGTATTTACAACGTTGCATAGATTTTTACTAAAAAATTCATTTTTTTCTAGATTTGTTGGCTTAAAGTCACGCCAACTGCGAACTATTTTCTTAACAATTAAATATTGTACACAACTGTAATTTAAATCAATGTTTGTAAAAGTACTTTAATTTTCAATGAAATAAATAAATAGCTAAAAAGTATGTAATTAAAAATGAGCACAAATTCTTAAGATTTTCTTAAAGCAATTTAGAAATTATTTTTAAATTAGAAAATTGTATACTTTTAAAAGAATTCATACGATTTTTTATTTGGTTATTTTTTAGCACTCAAAAAGTGATCGCTTGTCACTTGGAAACAGCACATTTAACACCTTTTAACAATAATTTCGCAGGAAGTAAAAGTAATGGAGTTTGGAATTTCGATATCGAGCCCTAAAAAGTTTTGATATAAAGTGAGTTTTTCTATTTTACGTGCAGAACCTAAATTGATTCATAATATTGTTAATTTTTTTTAAACATTAGGAATGTTTCTAATATTTTTTCCTCAAATTCATTTATTTATACCAATTGGCTCTTAATAAAAAATACCCCATTGAATTTTTTAGTATGGAACAGTGTTAACAAGCTAAAATTACTACAAATTTAATTGCCATTTCGATAGCTACTGCTTTTAAAAAATTATATTACAGTAGCAATAGCATGAATGGGCAATTTTTGGTGTAGATTTTAAATGACAATTTTTTCAACAGTATGGTACATTTCAAATTTTAAACTTTCCATTGTGTATAACTTAGCTAGGTGTCCTTAATATCACAATAATACAAAAACAACAGGCAACGCAAAAACAATCAGCTGTCTCTTTGAGACCAGCTTGTAAATCAATACACTTTTTTATGAAATTTATTTGATTTTTTAGTAGTGCCATCATACTTTTATCTTAATAAGATTGGATTATTTTAATAACACAGAAAAAATAAAACTGTAAAAAGCAATTTAATTTTGAATAAAAATTAGCTTAATACTTGTAGTACGAAGTCAAAAATTGTACATAAAAGGGTCTAGTAGCTATTTAAATTATTTTAACTATGCCGAGTTTTTAAGATGTGGATTTAGTTTAAACTTAGTTTAACGTAGTGTGAAACTCGGATTTTCCGGCGAAATGTGATTTGTTTTTAAAATAAAATTAAAGACAAACATGTTAAGCAAAACTTAATCTTTTTTCCGATAAAGTAGACTTAGTTTAACTAAGATCTCAAAAACCCAGCCTAATGGCTAATAAATTAGTAAATGTTTAAACGCTGGTTAAGTTTAACTAAACTTAAAATTATATGTAACTTAAACTCTGTAAGCATCTGTAAATGAGTGTCCCATGTATTACATGTAGTTAAAAAAACAACATGTGTCAGCACTATGATAAATGTTGGCAAATTCATATGGTTTGTGTTGGTAGTAGTGCTGGGAAACTATCGATAGTCTTAAAATATCGAATGGAAAAATATCGATATTTTTATTTAAAATACAGCTATGCAAACAAGTAACATCAGCTATTATAACAGTTTTTCGCAGCAAAGTTTACATTATTAATTGACGCTAAAATACAGTAATGTATGCAAACAAGAAGAATAGCAGGTGGGATCGATAGCGAAGCTGTGCTTCTTAAAACTGCTAACTAGTGTCCCTTGTGTCAACATTTGAAAATGTTTACATAGGTAGAAACTCATTCATTTCTAAACCTCAATCTTTGCGTTAGCCATTTTGAGAATTTTAAATAAAAGCTTGAAAACTTTGGTGCGAAAATTTTCTGGAAGCTTCAATCGACAAAAAAATTCAAGTGCAATTGTGAGCATAAGGAAATACAATATTTATTGTTGAGGGAATTTTAGATTCTATACGCATTTCACTGGTTGCTTGGGCCAGATCATCAGGAAACTATTTCCAAAGATTTTAGAAAAGCTGAAAATATTATACACATAGAACCTTAAAGCAAATAAGAATTATAAACACTCAAAGTCTTACTTGTAACAATATCAAAGCTTAAACAAAACACCAACAATAAGCAGTGACTTTATCTTTTCAGATGTGAAATTTCTTTCCTAAGAAAAATAATTTAATGAAAATTAAATTTAATGAACTTTAGCCTGATTTTTTTAGCCTGAAAATTTGAATTAAAAAAAAATGTAAATAAATTTAAGTAATATTTTGGTACTTCACTCTTGGCTTTTTTTCTTTTTAACTAGTCCGCCATGTTGTGTGTCCAAAATGTTTTATTTAGAGTGACCCTTTATTTTGTGAGAAATTCTTAGCAAGCCCTCTCATTTAATAACCATTTTGTAAAAGTGCATTAAAAATAACTAGTCCGCCATGTTGGGCATGGCCGCCATATTAGATTTAGAATGACGTCACACAGTTTTCCATGCATTGTCATCCAAACTGCACAAATTTTCAGCTCAATCGGTTGAAGATAACTGCTTCAAAATTTAGTTGCAAGATTTCACCCACCCAAACATACATATGTACATACATATTACATACATACATTGTAAGTTAAATAAAATAAAAAATAATTAAATCTTATTAGTTCCAAAAAGGAGTTTATATGATTTTGAAAACCCACAAAATGTATGCAAAAACAGAACTGTACCCATGTTCTGTAATTTTGGTGAGAACTTCTCGCCTCGAAAAGATGTGATATAAAAAATTTTCCATCGTTTCTCGAAAGGTAAGGAAAAGAAAAAAGTGAGTCTGTAACTCAAGTCGAAAACTATCAAAAGAGATTACGTCGTTACGTTATGAATGTCATAATATTCTACTCGAAGCCGATTTGAAGTTACAGACGTTGCGAACGCCAATCACACATACACATATCGTTGCAGCGACCAAAATATACTAAAATCTATACCTCATAACATAAAGTGCGACGTAAATGTTTGTTGCTTACGAAATAGCTTTGCAAAGATTCGTATGTTTTTCAAAAATGTTTAAAGCAAAGTAATTAAACAAGGAAAAATCTGCCAAGAACAAAATACTTAATTCTTCCGTGCTATTATTTATTGCATTTTGCATTATTAATTTATTTTTTATTGCTTAAAATATTTCTTATTCATTTTTTAATCGTGAGTTTATTTTATATTAAAGTTCAAAACAACAACTGTCTCTGTGACACCTATTTCTTGCCAAAAAAGTTAAAGACGCACGCACTTAAGTGCAAAAATAGTGGTTTGTTTCAAATTATGATATTTTGGTTTTTCACATTTCAATCGAAAAGTTTCTATACGCAGCAGTAACATAACATGGGTTCTGGTGGACTAAAAATTAACAGGCTAGGCTGTTCGTCGATTTCGAACGTTAACGGAAAGAGATTAACGTTTAAGATTAAATGAAGCTAGCAATACAAATAAAAGTTGCGCAAATTTGGGAAAATGAATGGAAATAATGAAGCAAAACAATCAGTTTGGAACCTTTTGTGAATTAGGGATGCCAAAACTAACGACAAACCAGAAAAACAATTGACAACATTTTTGCAGGAAACAACATGAGCTCCAATCGGCTTCAAGTAGGTTCGTAACAAAAAACTCTGGGGTATAATCACTGCATACGATATCGAGCAAAATTGGTCGAAATTATTTATTTTGGTATCATGACTCTCGAAATCGAATGAAAT
This sequence comes from Pollenia labialis, assembly GCA_949318255.1. NCBI lineage: Eukaryota > Metazoa > Arthropoda > Insecta > Diptera > Polleniidae > Pollenia > Pollenia labialis. The sequence goes on from OX439140.1 coordinate 102,848,390, forward strand.
TTATTGAATTTGAAATAAAAGCATTCGATATCGAGTAACTCGACATAACATTTCTCGAGTCGTGATACGTCAGTGTCTATCGTATGCAAAAAAATTTTATATTTTCGATCAGATCATTTTTTATGATGCGCAAATCCCGCCCGTAAGAATTTTAACCATCTTGCTAATCTTAGCTTCACATATTCCTCTTTACTTCATACTGTCAGGTAAACCTATAATTACCAGAACTACTTTTAAAACTCGGAAAAACTACCGTCATTTTTCAAAAAAATTAACCAAAAGTTTTCATCGATTCCAATTTTACTTGATTTTCACAAATGGCCGATAATTACTTTTCGGTATTCAGTTTTCAAAATAAGCAATTTTAAATAAAAGCTTGAAATTTTTTTTTAAAACATTCGTTAATCATACAAACAACCTTGTGGACATGGAAAAATTAAAATGGCAATTTTTTTTTAGCAAGTTTGACAATTTTCTTACAAGCTTTTTTTTCTAATTTGTCATCAAATTTTGAATATCATTCATTATTTTGAATCATATTCAACGAATTGATTGACATGGTTTTAACTAATTTAATAGTTTTTTAATAAAAAAATCTTGTTATTATAAAAATTATCTTTAAGTGACATTAAAAACAAATACTGTGCAATGGAAATGCGACAAATGTCAACTTTAAACTAGTTTATTTCTTATGTTTATTTCTCACGCTGTTAAACGAAAATGCATTTTAAAAACGTTTTTTATATACATACGTGTGTACGTATGAATGTATGTACGAATACGTAACTAATCGGAATCTAAAATGTTCAAAATAATCATAACCAAAGGAAAAAAGAAAAGAGCAAAAACCCAAGAAAAAAATTAAAAACAAACTTGGTTGATCATTAAAGAAATTGTTAATATTGTTCAAAATTAAGTTAATTTGCAATCGCGTGCAACATGAAACAATAAAGCCTACAACAATACGGGCAAACACACACGCTAACTTACACAGCCGTGGATTAGGAGCGCTCTGTTTACATTGAAAATTCAGTTTTTGTTTTGTCTTAAGCGAAAATCCCTCAATTTATACTATTAGAAAGGATTAAATATGAGCACATTCGGAAATACTTAAAGAATTATCTTTTTGTTTTAGAATCCAGTTTTTGGAATTTTTTATTAAAATATAAATTTTCATTACAGTTTTTAATGTTCTCACTTTTAAGGACATTCCTAATATTTGCATGGATGTTGTAAGGAAAGTTAGTTGCTTTTTTTTGTTAAAAAATGAAAAACAAACTGCAAAAATTTCTAAAAATTTTTTTTTTTTAGAAATTTTGTATGTGTTCTTTAAATAGCCTTCATCATATCGGTAACAGACGAAGATGTTTAAAATATCATACTATCGGTAGAGGAGGAACTTAATGAAAAAAATATAAAATAAAGGAACATTTAAGTTACACTTGCAGAAATAATTTAATGGAGCGTATGATCAATTTTTATAAAATTTCTATGATACTCATACGCTTAAGATAACAAATTATAAACATATGGTAAAATGTGGGTGGGGTGGTAAGGGTTGAATTCGTTTGAGCTGAAGTTTTCAACGCATTAAACAGGTGGTCGCACTCTTAACAGCTGTCCGTCCGTCTGGTACTGGCGAATTATGTGGCCATATAAAATTTGTATTTATATTTAAAAGACACTTAAATGAAATTTGGTAAGTAAACTTTTATAAAATTTGTAGGCGAATTCATAATTGCACTTAGCTATCAAACAAATATTCTCCAACAATAAAGCCTCAGCGCTCTTAAGCCTTCTCATTATGAAGGCATTTAGAACCTAAATGAAGTTTACTTAAATACTAATAAAACTCTAATAAATGTTGGTAGCAGATACAATTTGGCGATAATAACAATTTTATTACAGAAAATTTTTTCTGGAGGGTCTACAGATTTCTGTAGGTCCTCTAAAAACAAATTTTGTATTTATTTCATTTAAAATAATTTTGGTTTGTTTTTAATGTTAGTTAAACGAGAAAAATTTATGCACTGAATAAAATATGTATTTTTACTAATTAAATAATAAAGAAAAAATTGAGTTTTTATTTAAAAAAAGTGTTTGCTTTTTTGTGTAAGGATATGTTGCCCTGTATTACTACAATGCAATAGGCGTTTATTACTTCTTTATTATCAAAACGTATTACATGATTGCATTCTTTCAAATTAATCCTTTCCTTGGCTATTTCTACTTCATGATTAGTTATGATTGTCACAACGTAATATTTGCCGTGTAAATGTATTAATTTTTTCTTTCTACTATTGATCCATGTGCTAATGTTGTTGTGTGACTTCGATAAAACATTCATACATACGCATATTCATTCACATTTAGCTTAAACAAATTTACACACAAAAATAAAACTCTCGAACAATTATTTACAGCTCGAATCGCGAGTTAAGTTTTAATTTTCGACTCTCAAAAATAAAACTCGGTCGCGAGTTCTGTTTGTATTACTCGCAAGCAGAAAAGAATAATTCTTTCTCGATGAGAATAATAACTATGTATGTGGCAACCTTTAAGGCTTTCAAATTTGCTGGAAGTTTACCGACGTCAATTGAATTGTTTGAATCGGTGCAAAAGATAAACAGTAGTAGAATTTTAAGATCTCAATTTGAATTACGCATTAATTTTTGAAATCATTTCAAAAAATGTTCCCACTTTAAGCAAATCGGGTAAAACTTAATTTGGCAAAAAACTATATTAATGAATTTTAGTTGTTAAAATCAGTGGTTTACATAACAAGCCGTATTACCATAAATTCGAAATATTGGGTTTTTTGAAGTCTTTAATTCTTCAGTATCGCAGTAAATACTTTTGATTGTATGCTATAGTTTTAATTTCTTTAAATGTCGGCTGACGCTAGAAAAAAATAGATAACTGATAGACTCTAAAGTCTGATACAAATTTTAAGCTATAAAAAATACTTAGTTTTTTTTATTTGAAGACATATTTACTCTTCATAAAACAACCATAGATAATAATAATATCAGGTGAATAACTTAAAATTTTAGGTACTGTCTTTTGTAACAACTGGTTTTTTGACAGTTTTTGTTGTTTTGAGGTTAGGCGATGAGTTGCCTCACTCAGTGCCTCACTTTAGAGCTAAGCTTGCAAGATGTTTAAATTTATTTTACGACTTTTGCTTACAGATAATTTTTATTTGCTTAACAGTTTTGCTTCTTTAATATCTTTAGCTTTTCTAAAATATTTGGATGAAGTTTCCTGAAGATCTGGCCTAAGCAACGAGTGAACTGCGCATAGGAAAAGCTTATCTCTTCAACAATAAATTTCAGTGTTTTTATCAATAATAAACATTGGGAATTAAGCACGACTAACAAAATCTTGTAAATTTTGTGTTCCCAAAAATTACTTTGATATTTTAAAAATTGTAAAAATTGTGAAAACTCAGACAAACTCACTGTATTCCGTACTATTTACGCCGAAAAATAACTTAAATAATTGTGGAAAAATTTTATTTAAACATTATGTTTAGTGATAAGGCACACTTTTGGTTTAGTGAATGTGAAGCCATATCGAAGTATTGGTTCATATGTCTTTACAAATAACGATGTTCGAATGCTACATTAGTAAACACGATCACCTGACGTGTTTTCCAAAGGTGGTCTTAGCCACTTTCACCTTTTCTCCTCCACCATCGATCAGCACAATTTTACTACATCACGAAAACTTTCCTTTTACGCAAATAACAGTTTCTTTGAGAAAAGTACGCTCCTTGCAAAGGCAATATTTTTGTGGCGAAAAGCATTCTTTAAAAAAGGGCGTATTCAATAGTCACACCGGTGCCTGCTCTTCGGGGGCTACTGATTCCTGTCACTTTATATATGATCTTTGGTAAGCAGTCAAGAGACTGGTCAATTTTTAACTTTGCCAAATTATTGCATATTCCGGAGGTTGTACCTCCAGAACTCCAAAATATTACCGTAAATACCCAGAAAAGTGTGGAAAAATTGGAGTTCCATATTGCGTTATGTACGCGCCAACCCCTAAAGTTGACAAATTATCTATCCACAAAAAGCAGTTAAATTGATATTAAAATTATTTTTCTTTGCTTAATTTTTATTTGAGGCCTTGTAACTCGAAAAACTACCTAATTAAACTTTATCAAATTCTTTTCACAAAAAGAAATCCCGACAATTGAAAATGAAAATGCCCAGAGTTTTATGAACCTAATATAGGACTTTTGCGGTCATTATTGACTTCAGGGATCTAATTCTAGCAGTCGTGATCGAATGCTTTTTCGATTCGCAAGCAATTCTAATTTTTTCAGCCGATACTGAACGAATCATTAATTAAGTTTAGTTTTCACAACAGAGACACAATTATTTCGATTCGTTCAGTATCGACTGAAAAAATTAGAAATAAAATTGATTTTGATTCGATCCTACTGCCAGATTTAGCCTCCAGGACATTGTTATTGGTAGATTATTTTGTGAATTATTAATTTAAGCATCAGATTTAGACTTGTGAAATTTAATTTTAGTTTTTTTTTTAAATTTTTGGAATTTTATGCGTTTTTCCAATATATAAACTCAAGAGATATTGGATTTTTTTTTAAAAGTGTAATTTGTATCCAACTCATTTATTTAACGTAAAAAAATATTGGCATAATTTTAGTTTTTTTTAAGGTTTAATATTGTACCAGTTATGGTTGATGTTGTTATTTAGTTGAAACTAAACGAGACTGCTTAGTACAAACAAATAATGATTACTTGGGCCATTGTTGTTGTAATTGTTAATGTTGTTGTTCATGTGCTGTATCTGGTGTCGTTGCACAACATTGGTTATAAAAGAGTTAACATCATATATGTGTGCACATGTGTATGTATAAAATGCCTCAAATTTTGTGTAATTTTTTGTTTTTTCTTGGTGTTACTGTTGTTGTTGCTTGGTTTTATTGGTTTCATGAAGTTATAAAATTACAAAAAAGTGAAGAAAAATAAAAAAATAAATAAATGAAGATAAGCCAACTGCAAATTACTTTAACCCCTGCCAGAGCCACATAATGTGTATATAAAGGGAACAATTTTAAAGGGCAGAACAAAAAGCTAAAGCAATAACAACAATATTGGGTGTTTATTTGTTAACATAAACATTTGCTGTTGTAAAAAGGCACACACACAAACATTCTCTTAGCCATACTTTAATACACATACACACACACACACAAACATACAAGAAATAAACAACTTAATGGCAAATAATTCATGTCTCAGCTTTACTTCTTTATTGTTTATACTGCACTTAAAGAAAAATATGGGTTTACTTGGTAACAGACAACTCATTCGGTATAGAAAATTCAAAAATATTATGGTCTCTTTTATCATACTTTAGTTCAGAGTTAAACATATCGTAGCACAATTGTGCTAAAGCAATCACAAGTATACTCTTACGCACAAACACATTAAAAAAATAGATATCGTTTCTGCATGTGTGTATCGTAACGCTTAATAATGTTCGATTTAGTTCGATCAGTGCACAAAACCATTTAATTTTATTATGAAGATTTTTATGTTTGAATTTGTACAATCATTGTTTTAAACTTTTTTTAATCACATTTTAAGAGAAGCATGTTATATTAATGATAAAAATAGCCATATTATCAACCCTTCCAGAGTTAATGTGATTGCAGTTGTCTTTAAAGGACTAATTTAATCATAATATGAAAGAAGTAACCCTTTTTGCGAAATGATCGTAAAAGCTGCTTTAAAATGTCACACAAGTCTTACGTAGATATTTTGAAAAAATTGTATGATAAGTTGTTATTCTTTTTTGAAATTCTTCAACAATAATTAGATCAGAGATGCATTTTTGCAAAATACATAAGACGGCCATTTTAGGTATCTATCCATGCTTTCTAATCAAATTATATGTAAAAATTCTTAATATAACGTCAAATAAATAACGTGTTCGATTTGATCGTATGTCATTTTGTCAATTTTTTGATAAACCAATTGATAGTTAGAGACACACAGAGGGAGATTTTGGAAACAAATTGAAATTAAATCTAGATTTTGTAAGTTGTTAGTCCGATTGAAATAATATTCTAGGTGCTAATTAAAGACATGTATTCCAGCTAAAATTTTGAATTTTTAATCTATATACACATCAAAAGGGCAGCCATAGTTTCCTAAAGTAGGGCACCTCGGGTATTATAAAAAATAAGAACAATCCACCCATGTACCCATGTTCTGCATCTTTAGTGAGAACTTCTGGCATCGAAAACGTGTGAAAAAAATTCCTTAGTTTCTAGAAAAGTGTCGAAAACTATCAAAAGAGATTGCGTCGTTACGTTTTAAATGTCATAATATTCTATTCGAAGCCGCTGTGAAATTGCAGACGATGCCAGCCACACATATCGTTGACGGCGAGCAAAATTTACTAAAATATGAAACATTTTTTACGACGGCGACGAAAAGACAATCGTCGGCTAAACCAAATAATGTTAAGTGCGACTTTAATGTTTGTTGTTTACAAAATGGCTTTGAAAACATTCGAATAATTATTTAAAATGTTTGAAGCAAAATAATTAAACAATGAAAAAATCTGCCACGAACAAAATATTAACCACTTTCGTGTTATAATTCATTGCATTTTTGTTATATTTTTTAGTGTTAAATTTTTTCTCACCTTGTTCCTATTCGTGAGTTTATTGACACACTTTTTCTGTAAATTGGCGAGTAATTAATTCCCCTACGTGATAGCTATTACTCGTTAAAAATGTTGCAGACGCAGTTAAGTGAGAAAAGTTGCTTGTTTGAATTAATGGCATTTTCGTTTCTGCTCTCACATTTCAGTTTCTCGACGCGGTTGTTACGGAACATGGGTACAGAAGCCCGATTTTAAAAATTTTATAAGTGGCACCTACTAGTTAAGTTGCACAAAAACATTTTTGATTTTTCGGATAGTTTTTAAAACACATACATAATTACAAAAAAACTTCTCATGTGAAAATTCGTGTTATGAAGCTTTCGATTATTTCCCAAAAAAGGTTCGATATTTGTGAAAATGTTCCTTTAAACAAAATTTAGTTTTCTATGAATATATGCCAACTCATTTTACCTCTGCGTGTACTTGCACTCTTTAACTTATTCGTTTAAATGCTAAAAAAAGGAATACAGCAGCAACAACAATGAGCATAATAGCAAATACATAAAGAACAAATAACAACCAACAACAGTGTACTAAACAGTATGTGTTGTTTTACTCATTAAAACTTCATTTATTTTCCTTGAAATTGCCTTTTAGCATTTTTATGAAAATTATTCTCTTCTCTCCTCAAATGCGTTAATTCATACACATAAACGTTTCGCCATAAATATATGTGTAAAAAAAGAATATTTATTTATTTATTCGTTTTTTTATTCCGTCAAAAAGTCTTTTATTGGCTAATTTTTTATTTCTTTATTTTGTATTGTTCTTAATAAAAATTTAACAATTTTTACAAAAAATTTGTTTATTAAAGTCAGCCTACGCATTGAAAGAAGAAAAAAATTCGGAAAAAGTGCGATAGAAAACTGAGAAGGTATTAAAGTCTATTATTTACAAATCAAACTTAAATTTTCAAGTTAGGGAGCAGATAATATTTCTTGCAACGTAATGAAAGATAAAAAACCTAACTCAGCTGTCAGAAAAATCAGTGTTACATTCTACGGGGAAACCAGGTCAGAGTCTGGAATAAGGCAAAAAACCAAAACACATCTCAGGAGATCTTCACGATCGCTTGAGACCACGGCTGACCAGATGTCTTCAATAGCCCCCAATGGCAAGGACTTTTGGTTGATTCCGACGTTACTTTGCTTTTTACGGGAAATGCTTTATTTATATTGGGAAGATTGACTTTGTGGTGAGTTTCGCTTTTTCATTGAAAATGTACATTCGGTGATCTTGAAATGGTTTTAATTTACTATCCCAAGTCGCGTTAAGGGATACCTTAAAAAACCCACTCAAGAGCTGATTTTCTGGCACGTTTAGGAGAGTTCGCCTCCCTGGTTGCTCGCCGAATTATGCACTAAAAATGCTATCTGTGCTGGCTCACAATCAGGGGCCGTTGGTAAACGAATTGGTTGCCACCCATGAGATAAGGCCATATGGCAGGTGCTTATGTAAATATTTTCCACACCCACATTTTGTGTAAGAAATGTCTGTTTACTTTGTTGTTGCAACAACTTTATAATTTATAATTTTGTTTTGCAAGAATTTCTATTTAGTCAATCTTCTTTGTTTATGTGTTTCAAATAATATGTAGCTACCTTTAAATTTTAGCAAAGTAAGTTTTTTTTTTAACATTTACCAAAGTGTATTTCATCGAGCGCATAGAAAGTTTATTATTTTACTTTCAAATTTCTGAAATTTTTCTGAAACATATGCTTTAATATAAAATGCTCAGAATAGAAAAAAAATTTAGATTAGAAAATTAAAAAAAAAAAAAATAAAAAATATGGGCAGTTCCAGCTAAACGTCGACTTTTTGTAACGTAACGCCAGCAATAATTCAAACTGTTTCTCAAAAAATTGTATATCTATCAGGGGTTTTCTGGAAATCGAAAACTCAAAACGCAAGAATTTGAAAGTTTTTTTTAATACACTTTAAATCTAGTTTTTATAATTTTTGTTATAAAATTCGTTTAATAGAGAAATATTTGTAAAATATTTGTCAATAAAATTCTTTCACTACAGAAATCTTATTAAACAACGACATTTAAAGTTCTTGCGTTTTCGTTTTCCAGAACACCCCTGTATAGTTTACTTTTTTATATTTTGGTGTTAACCACAACAAGCTCTTCACTAAGTAACAAAAGGGATAACGGTTGAAGAACATGGCCCTAAAATACAACCTTATTTGCATTCTTGGGTTACATTAAAAAAAGTAGACTTTTCGCTGAAAATGCCCATAAGTACCTTTAAACGAGCAAAGTTTTTTAAATTTGATTGCTTGAAAAATAAACCTATATAAATCCAAAGCTTACTAAAAGAGGTTTTATACAAAACGTCTTTCTCAATTCGCAGTCTTATTCAGTTTTGTAATGCAAGTCTAAATCCACTCCTGTTGTTTAACGTCACGCCAGCTTCATTACTTTGCGTATATAACAACCCTTTTTCATATTGGACTTCTTTATTTAACAATTATACATTTCGGCCTACAAATATCACGATGAAAATTTCGCTTTCTAACCGCCTTCTGTTTTTAGTTTACTTGTGCCACATGCATATCATACACTAAAAAGTACTATTTTTAGTTGTGACAGTGCTCTTATGAGTAATTTATACGTTTTCTCTTATCAATATAGTATTATTTCGAGTTGTGACGCTATTAATGAAAAAAGTATTGAAAAAGTTTTGTGGTGCACATTTAGAGTTACACCTAAAGCAGGGGTGCTCAAAAATGTTTTGCATATATTGTCGTGCTTTTGCATATGTATAGCGAGAGAACTTTAAAGTACAGAGATAGGCAAAACTAAGCGCACAAAATTTATTTAAATTTAATAGAAAGAAATTGTTTTGGCTGTAAAACATTTATAATAATACAATCCAAACTAAATTTTCTATTTTTTAAATTGACTTTTAAAATTTTAATATTTAAAAATTTTTAAAAAACAGTAAGAATTGGAAATTTTCCAATATTACTTTTAAAAAAATTCGGTGTGAACTGCGAGCATGTTTGGAAATTAAAAGTAAGAATTATATCTTAAAAAAACTTCACTAAAATCTTCTACATTTATGCTTTTATGACAGTTTCGTAAAAGCATAAAAATATTTTTTTAATATATTACTTATCTTACACACTGTATTTAAAACAAGATCAACACAGCTTCCGTACATGTGCAACTAAATTAATGAGAGTTAAAAACAAAGGGGGGCTTCTAAACAATTGTTTGCTTGAATGAGCATCACTGACCTAAAGACTAAAGAGTCACAATTCAAAATTACCTCTAATTTCCAAAATGACAGTACAAAATAAAAAAAAAAAAACTGGTAACCATTCTTCTAACTGCGGAACTCAATTTGATTCTAAAATTACTCCAATTTCCCCAAAAACCTAAATTTTTTTTTAGTTTTACAAAAATTGTAATGCAATATTAAAGCTTACACTTCAAAACATGTAATTACAAATTTTGATCACAACATACAGCCTACTTTGACTGCAGGAGTGTTGAAAAGTTAGCGTATTTCATTACTTGTTTTTAATTAAAAACTGACACTCTTTTAAGTCAACCACACACATTATTTTTTAATAATTTTTGCGGCATGGTTCATCTAAAATTTTTGGTATATAAAATTTTCTAAAAAAATATAACATCAGCAAGGTTTGGTAAGCTGCGTATTTTCCAAGGGTTTTTTTGGAGGTTGAATACAGGTCTTTCGCTCCCAAGAAGTAAACCACTTATTGCACACAAATTTGGTTTATTGAAATAACATGTGGGGAAACCAGAAAAATCTGGCCCATCATAGATGAAAAGAGAACAAGGCGCGCATTAAGGCTGTCCAGACATCACCTCAGAAACCTAATTGAGGTTATAACTGGCCACTGGCCCATTGGGGACCAAAGGTTGGGGCTCCCTTAAAAATACCTATGTAGGAGTAGCGGTGTAGAGGAGGAGGAGTCAACACAACATTTTCTCTGTCACGGCATTCGGAAACCTTAGGCTCCAGCTGTTTGGTCAAAACATACTCAGGGGAAAAATCTGTCTCTCTGACATTGATTTGAAGAAGATTAATTCCTTCATTGAATCAACCAGACGGCTGGATGAGATTGTCAACAGCCAGGTAACGTAGGTAACACAACGGGAGCTAATTACTAGACCCACGTGAGCGGTGATTAGTTGCGGCTGCCAGTGGAACCTAACTCAACCATTGAAGTTGAACGGCCTTACAATAGCGTAGTACAAAGGTTCACGAGTATTTAAGTTCCATGAGTTTCATAACCTTCTTCGGCTGACTTTATTATTTATGTTCAATGTGTGGAAAGAACATAAAAATAAAAAAAAACTTTATGAAATAGTTACAGTTATTATTGAAAACATCGAGAAAATTTAAAAAATATTGATTGTATTGTGTTGATATTTTTTGTATGAATAAAATAATCAAAAACTTATTTTTGGTTACCAATGAAAATTTTGTTTATTATATTAAAATCAAAATTGATATTACGATAGGTTTTATAATCACTTATCTGACAAATACAGCTAGCTGTCTTAAGACCATTTACAATGATTTATATAGCTTTAATATTGGACATTAAATGTCATCGAAATGGGCACTACATTATAAGGGCCGTTATATATGGGCGTGACAAAAATTTTAAAACGTCAGTACAATGGTCTTAAACTACTTAACCAACGTATTAGGTTTCATTGCTTTTCGAAAATAAATAACAAAGTAAAAGAGTTTTGGCAAAAATATACCACTGTGCAATGTTTTTAAAGTCAGTTTTTTGTCCCTCCTGAACATTTCTGAATTTTGAGTTGTGAATAAGGGGTTTTTCGCCAAGCAATAATCACATTAATAGATATATGATATCTAGACATAATGCGTGTTTTATGGTGTTTTCTTTTCTACAAAACAATGTGCCATTTTATTTAAAAAAAATGCAATTTGGTGTCTGTTTCTTAAAAATGTTGCTCCCGAAAAGCATGAGTTTTTTATAATAAAACAAGCCACCCATTTCGGGAGCAAAATTTTTAAGAAAAAGACACCAAATTGCATTTTTTTAAATAAAATGTCACATTTTTTTGTAGAAAAGAAAACACCATTTAATTTTTTAAAACTTTTTATTTTTTATTTTGCCATTGGATAATTTATTTTCGTGGACATTTTCTGCTTTGCAAATAGATAAGTGCTTTTTTCCCCTCATATTTCTAAATCTTTTCGAGGAACTTTGGCTTTAATTTAAAATGTAAGTTTTAAGTTGGTGGTTAATTCGCCGCAAGGCCTCACAGAAATAAATTCAAATTGATTTAAATTAAAAATTTGTGATATTAATTAAAAAATTAAAGAATTTTGCACGAGTAAACAAATTAATAATAAATTAAACGTTAAAGTGAATTGAACCTTTAGTTTACTTAATTAAATTTTTAATTAAAACTGATTTAATTTTTGATTAATGCTTTAATTGGTGAACAATTTTAAGGATGTTTTTCTGTGCTGTTAACATTCAGGATCTGTTTAGTCCAGCGGTGACCTGTAAAAATTGCTTGTGTGCAAAGTAATACGCTCGTCGAATATGCCTCTAAACAAGCCTTTTTAAGCAGCAGCAGCAGTATGTGCCCAAACTTGTTGAAACCACAAGGTTAAATGGCTTTTCACAACTGGCCTAACAAAATTTGACCGAGATTGAAACACAAATGTAATTTTCAAGAACAGATATAGTCCAATTATTTTTTCGTACGGTACACTGCACCAAAAAGTACACTTAAGTGGGTCTAATTGGCACTGATAAACTGCTTTTGGATTCTGCGTAGCATAAATTCTTTTGCTTAAATGACGTAGCCATTTATTAGAAAATGCGCTTCATCGCTCATTATCAAATATCCACGAGGTGTCAACACCACGGATTGTTGGTTTGAAATTTTTTCCTTTTTTCCTTTATTGAGACAATTTGTTACTTTTTAATATACATAATTCTTCTAAAGGCCATTATTACAACTTGCCAAAAGTTAAAAGTAGGATTTTGTCGGACCGATAAATAGCTTTGCATTATAAAACCTTCAAAATAACAGCAATAAAAAATGGAAGTTGTAATAATGAAAAGCTATTTATCGGTCCAACAAAATCCGACTTTTAACTATTGGCAAGTTGTAATAATGGCCCTAAATCTTTATATCTAATTTCATTTAAGCAACTTTTTATTCCTCTTTCGTATTTAAATAAGTGTTAATATTTTTGTGTGTTTTTCGTATTTACATTTTATTTGTTGGATGTTTAAACATAAAGGCAAAATATTCATTCATATTCATAAATCAGTTAAACTTAACAGATGTTTATGATTAATGAGATCAAGACCCGCTTGTGCCATTCATACACCGATACTTTTGAAAACAAACATGAATTTACAAACATTTTTCTCAGAGGGGAAAATAAAAAGTAAAGGGGCCTTAAAGAAGTCCTGATTGTGCAATCATAAAAAGTATAAATTTTGTTTAAGTGCAATTTTAAATGCATTTCCTAATATAAATACAGCGTGCCATTAAAGCAGACCTTTACCATATCGCTTTTTTCGAATTTCTTGCAAGACCTTTTACCAGATTTTTTTTAAACCTTGTCATTTTGCTTACTATGACAAATTGAAGATATTGGGGAAAGAAAAGGTAAGAGAGTTAGAAAGCAGTGCATAAGAAGGCAAAGAGAATTGAGAAATGAATATTTAAGAAGGAAAATAAAATGCAAAGAATACAAAAATTAAGGCCTTGCCCTTTTTTAAGTTGGCTGATTTTAAAACACGCACATACATTAATAACTTAAGTAATATAGACTTGTAATGAAAGCACATAAATTATATTCTTATTAACATGTTGTTGTTTAATTAAAACTGTATTAAATATTAAAAATCTTTATTAATAAAAAACTTTTCAAAGAATTCTTTTGGAAATGTTATAAATTTTATATTAATTTTATAATTGTTTACCAGATTGTAGTTGTTAACAATTAAATAGTAACACATTTAGCTGATTTAAAAAGGCATCAAATGATTTGAATTTAATAATGAATAATCTCCATCTTTTTTTTCATAAACTAATTTGGCATTTTGTTATTTTTTGTAATTTTACTATTAAAGAAAACTAAACTACATAAAAAAAATAAAATTTGAAGATATTTCTTCTTAATGTTGGCTTAAAGTAACATTATTGCCATGTATTTTCAATGGTTATAAAACACACTGCTTGTGAAATGGCTGAAAAAACAATTTTTATTTATAGTCGATCATTTCCGAGAGTGATCTTAATTTGGACCGACCTTTACGAACCGATTCTGCTGGTGTTCAATATCAAACTGCCCAGAAGAACTCACAAAAATTTGGCACCTAAATGGCTAAGTTGACTAAGAATTACTGAAGCACTCAGAATATAATATACTTTATTGGATCTAAGATGAATATTAAAAAAGATTTAAATGGAATGACAAACTTATGGTGTTTTCTTTTCTACAAAAAAAATACCACATTTAAAAGGCGCATGTATAACATGTCTTGCCGAACATGTAATACTGCAATTTTTTATTTGACGAGAACAAAACACAAAAATGGATCGCCCTGTTTTTAACAGCTGACAAAAAATTTGTTCATCAATATATAAAAAAATATGTACATAAATCAAAAAGTGTGTTCTTCAAAATATAAAAAAATATACATAAACCCAAATTTGTTAATAGATCGATATTAAATAAATAAATAAATGAACAGAATGAATGACGAAATTCCAATTTCTTTATAAGAAAATACCTTTGCCAGATTGCCGATTTATTAACATCAAGTTTTTACGATTTCTTGAGTTGACGTTTTTTTCAAAAACAATTTTATAACACCGAATCCATTTAAACTTTATATCACTGACAGCTTACCATTAACAATGTAATGCTTTCTTTTGTTTTTACTATAAAATAATAGAAAAAATAACTATTAAAACTTAAAATTTTTTTGTGTCCTGATTAAAGGCGATTTTTTCCCAACTTCGTCTGGTAACCCTATATACATATATAAACAGAAGCCATCTTTTTACAGGGCTGCCCTTCTAGAGAGCAAAGCATTTTTAAACGAACACCAAATTGCATTTTTTTTTAAATAAAATGTGACATTTTTTGTAGAAAAGAAAACACAATTAGTATACCTTCTTTGACCCTGCTGACTCAGGACTTAAAACTGTTAAAACATATGTTATAAGATCTTATTTGCCCTTCCAGGTTAATGCTGGCAGGTTGATTTCGAAAAAGGACCTGTCAGTTAGCCTACAAGGTCATGCAATTATTTCCTGTGGGCCTTCGCGAAGTCACTAGTTAAGGCTGATAAACCAAAAACAATTGACGCATTTAAGGTCGACATTGTTCGTGTAATGCTGGGAAAAGTGGACCAATATTAGACGTTAAGAATATATTTTGTTAAAGGACAGATGCGTGAAATCAGTTTCAAATGTTAATGCCATGTATTGATCTTTAGAATATCAAGCTTTTGAAAATCTATTTAAACGGCGGAAATCCTTTCTTAAAAAGAAACCGTGACATTGTTTGAGAAGATTTTGTGCATTTTTTGTATCAACAATTTTTCAAATCATTAAAATGTAGAGACTTTTAAAAAATGTGGCAAAATTTTATATATTTGGCAATCTTTTCCGATTTTTGTCAACATACTTATGAAATTCTTGACACAGCAATATAAAAAATTGTTAAATTTCTTTGAGTGATCGCTTGGCGCCATGTCAATTTTGATTTTAATATGAATTTGTGAAACTCTCTTTTACAAGAATGGAGATACTTTGAATTAAATTTTTCAGAAAAATAAATAGAAAATTTACTAAAGGTGGGAATCAGAAAGTTTTGTAGTGAAGTCACCATTTTAATGAAAATTTCATTTCATTAGCTTGATTTATCCACATGCCAATACAGATTTTTCTATCATTGATGTTAATTTTTGGGATTCTTTTTTAGCCAATCTTTTTATTTGTTCGGCAATGAATCATATATGAAATCTTTTTTACTTGCTAAACGGATAAATTAAAAAATTTACAAAAAGTTATCACCCAAATGCTTGCAGGGAACAACTTTAAATAAAATTTATACATCTGTGGCAATTTGACAATACATCTTAAGAGAGATTTGTGTATAACGCGTAGGGAAATTAGGGATTTATACGGGCTGCGTAAGGACTTTTCAAAAAAGTTTTTATACACTGCCTGTTCTACACCTATAATAATATAAAAATATGGTTAAATAACCCATAATATGTGTCAAAATTTTCGTTAAAAATAGTTTTGTTGAAGGTGGCCATATTGAAAAGTATTTTTTTTTCTGGCTCAACAAGCAAAACTGTTGCGTTTGGTTGAGTAAGCAGCCTGAAGTGATGCAAGGGGCATACATTTAAAAAAAAATTAACTGTTTTGTGTAGTTTAATGATTCATCGCCCAATTTTTATATTTCGTTAAAAATGTTGCGCCAACAACTGACGATAGCGGTTACAACAGAACAGCTAGGCGTTATGACTTTAACGATATGTAGTCCCAACAGGGAGGCGTAACGAGCCACACAGTACGACAAAAGCGAATTACTGAAGACAAAAATCGGCGAACGATTTGTCTCACGTTCGTGCAATTTAACTCCTCTCGACTTAGTTATTTGGTGTTACTAAAAAACTAACCCATAATTATTTAGTTAAAAACATTCATCGCTTTTAATTAGACATTTGATTAAGTGCCATTTTCATTTATCACTAACAATGTAAGTGAAAGGCGTCTGACGATTTTCATAAAAAACCTAAAATCACATACGTTCTTACACCTGAGCGGAATTAAAAATGTATTTGTTTATTACTTTTTCGTTTTAAAGGAAATCGTAGTTATTTGCGTCCTGCCCCTTGTGATAACAAGATTATTGTACAACCAAAATATTAGCATTAAGTTTTTAAATGTTTTTAGAAACTGTTACCTTTTAATATGGCTGGTAAAAAAGTTAGATTTCAAATAAAGTTGTATTAAGAAAAAACGAAGAAACGAAATATTTCAAAATTTCTTCACTTTTAGTGTTAAAAACTACATCCAAAGGTTAATTATTATTGTTAGCTATAAAAAGAAAACAAAGCTGTATTGTAAAACTGTTTCAGTGCCATATTTTTTTGATTGATAATAAAAAATATGTATTAAATTGCTTGTTAAACCTGACTGTAAATGTCATATAATTTACTAACAATGAATTTGCAGTAAATATAACACAAGAAAAAAAAAACATGTTATAATATCAGAGAGCAAACAGAAGACTGAGACGACTTTAAAATGCGCTAACATGAAGAATGTAAATAAAAAGACAATAGTAAAGGCTGCTGCTGCACAGTGGCCTAAAATGTAAAACTAATCAAATATAAAGCATCATTTCTTATAACTCGATTTTGATACAATTTTAGAAAAAAACAAAAAAATTCGACTTATTTTGTGTAATTCTTTGTTCACACTTGGGTTTTAAACGCGTTTAAGCATATCGAACTTGATTAAGCTATAATTACGTAAAATTTGAGATGATAATCCATAGACTTAGGTGATTTGTTAATCATTTCGATTTTACATGATTAAAACTAAATCATTTTATTAATCACAAAGAACCCTCTAGACATACCTCAAACTAAGTATGATGTAGTATCGGCCACAAAAAACGTACCTCCTACGTGTACAACCGACCACGATTTCTTCTGAAGGCCATTAATATAACTTGCAAATAGTTAGTTTTAGGATGTCATCTACAGATAATTGGTTTTTGGTTCTTACAAGTTAAAATTACCCTAAAAAGTGACTGATAAGCTAACAGGAGGTTTATCCTCATGGTAACTTTACAATTAAACTTTAAGAATACGAAGATGCCATATTTTCTGCTGAAGATATGGTAACTTCAGTAAAAGCCTTATGCTAGGAACACAACTGGAACGAACGACGAAATTTTGGCCGCGAATATTCGTCGCCAAAAATAAAAAATATTTGTGAATATGAAAAGGCACACAATCAGGGTGCCGACGAAAATTCGCCGGACGTTGCAAACTTTAAATAGATTTAGTTCTAATTATTACGCCGACGAACGACGTACAAATCAGTACCGGGTAGCCATATTGTTTAAAAATGGTAAGTGTTTTAGTAAATAAAGTTACTTTTTACTTTAGAAATTGTAAAATTTTAACTGAATATAATTTAAAATACAAATTGTAAAAAAAATTTACAATAAAAAAGTATTTTAGTTAGTTGTTCTTAATGTTTTGTTTGTGAAGTATTTTTTGTTCATATGGTACCACTGTTTATACAAAATATTTTATTTCCATTTTGTTTTTTCGTCGTTATTGTGTTTCATACGCCGTATTTATACAGCGAATTTCTTCCGAATAATTCGTCGTGCTGGACGAAGTTCGTCGTTCGTCCCAGTTGTGTTCCTAGCATTACTGCCTGTTCATCTATTTGCGAACAAAAACAAATAGTAAAATATTGTTTTGTTTAACATGTAAGTTAAGCGAACGAAGTCCTTGTTCGAAATCGATGAACAGGCCATTAAATTATACAACTTTTTCCAAAAAACACACAATTTAACACGAAAAACAAAAAATTATTCTATAAAAAATGAAGCACAAAAAAATGACTTTTGCTTTTTATAAAAAAAAAATAAACAAAAGTAAGTCGTTGCCACTACGTATTTTAAACTACCAAAAGTAGTCGGCATCTACTAGGGTGTTCAGTCGATTAATTTTTGTTCGATTAATCATTCGATTAATTAATTCGAATAATTTAAATTTTTTTTATTTCGATTAAAAGATTAATCGAAGAATTTTTGCCGATTAATCGAATAATATATATTATTTCTGTTAAATGTATAATTATAAATGAACCAAATGTATGTGTCCGTTGGAATTAAAAAAAAGAAACAATCACTTTTAGTGAGTAATTTAGCGTATATTTATGTTAAATTTTTCAGCACAATTTAATAATTCATTTCACAAAAGAAAAAACGACAAAGGTATTTTAACTCAAAGATTTATATTAGTTTATCGGGCATGTTCTAAAAATCGAAATGAAGTGAAATTTCAATCGAACGATAATTTAAATTCAATTATTTACAAAATGACCGTAGTTTTTCGTGGTTTTAAGTGTTGTTCTTGAAAAATAATAGATACTTATAGAATGAAGTAGATAAAATGGAATATTTTTATGAACTTTCATTACAGGGTCGTTTTTAAAATTTGCTCGATTTTAAATGCACTTCATTTCGATTTCTAGAACACGCCCACATTTTTAACAAAATAGTTCATGCGTTTCTCTCTTAAGAATAAGTTTGGTTTAAAAATATTGTACGAATGATAAATCTAATAATGCTAAATGTAACAGGTATCCAAAAATGTAGTAACGTAAATGTTCTTCAACAACTTCACTAATTAACCACTTACACAGTGACTATGGCATAGTACTTGAAGAAGATACTCCACCAAAAAAATCAAGGGGGGCTTCAAGTGGTTCAATGACTAAATATTTTAAACAAGAACCATAGCAGAGAATAGAATGTCCTTGAATAATTTTAAATAATCCTAAGTTATATTGACTCTTTTAAAGTCTAAGTGCCCGAAAGTGAAGCAACAATTTGGAGCTAAATTGACAAGTATTATTTAAAAAAGAATGTTTATTTACTCAAGTACTAAGTTTTTCTAAAATTATCGAAAAAAATTTCTTGTTATTTGTAAAATTATTGGATTTAGAATTATTCGATTAATAGATTAATTTTAAAATTTTATTCGTTTAATCGAATAAGTTAAAAATTCCAAATATCGATTAATCTATTAATCGAACAAAAATAAAACCTGATATATGGCAATGCTGCCATATAATATAATTTACACTTTTCATTTTATCAGACAGTTGTAATAATGGAGAAAACTTAATGTTCACTTTATCGCTCACGATAGCTTTTGTTCACGTTAACAATCAGGATATTTCTCATTAGGTTGTAATAACGGTCCTAAATGTTTTTATTTCGTCCTTAAATAATCCACAATCAATTTTTACTACTTAAAAGAAATACAAATTTGTAAATTATTGTTTTCAAATGTTATGTGAACGGCTTAGATTAATTTAATCAACATTTTGCTTAAACGCGTTTAAAAAACCAAGTGTCACCTACTGGCCTCCAAAACCAATCACACTTTCCAATTTGTTTTGTAGCATATTTTAAAGCGAAATAAATCTTTGTTTGTATATACATAGCTACACACATACAATCATATACATATACACATACATAAACATAAATATAAAGTATTTGAACAATATGTTTCCATCATAAGAAAGTTTATTATTTCGTTGTTGCTAAAGTTTTCCTTATACATATTTTGTTCAAATGCAAATAACTCGAACAACAAAAACAATAGAAAACTTTTACCCAGGTTAAACAAAAATACTAAAAAGCAAAAAAATAACATAAAGAAAAATAAAAAAAATTCTCAAGAAACCATATAAAAAGTCTTGTCTTTTGAAAGAATAAAATATTGCACTTAATGCAAAAAAAAATCTGGAAAAAATCCAAGTCTACCACTTGTATACTCAATTTCACTTTGGGGTGTCCTTCATAAATGGTGGGAGGTTAAATGATTGGCATGTGGATGGTGGAGAAAAAAATATGTATATTTATATTTGTATAAGTAGAGGCGTTGCTTGTTTGGTATTGTTGTAATCATAATTTTCGATCAAGAAAAATTGTATAATAATCGTTATAATACAAAAACAACAAAAAACGATGGAAAAGAGAAAAAAAAAATTGTTATTACAAACTGTAAACAAACACAAAAATAATGAAAGCAAATAAAAAAACGCCATCAAAGCAAAAAATAAAATAAAAAATTTATAAACATACATATATTTTTTTTTTGCTTTTTGAATGGCTTGCAAGAGGGGGGGCGCCAAAGTCTACAAAAGGATGGTTTTTTTAACAAATGTCGGTACAAATATTGTATATCTTACAATGACGCAAAATCAACGCTAGAAAAGAAAAAACAAAATTAAGTAATAAGAACACTTAATTCTTTTTAAGGTTAACAACAGTCGCCAGCTCCATTAAAGAATTTATTATTGTGGTCGTACTCTGCTGGATGTTGATTTTGGCTTTGATTAAAGAACTTGATTAAAAAAATTTATTTGAAGTGCGTGAAAATTTTTTTTATTTGATTACATATTTGCGTTTTTATTTTTCTATGGACATTAATTAAGGAAAGAAAGAAATTTTTTTAATCGTCAAAATTTAAATTTAAACAAGTGGTAATATGAAATATGGTGTGGGTGGGTGGGTTGATTGTTACCAAACGTTAATGAGCCGTCTCTATAAAATTAAAGAAATAATTTCCAAGTACATTTAAAATTTTTGCACAGCCAAAAAATGGAAAACACTTGGTGATTTAAAAGACGTTAATAGAGCAATAGAGCGCCAACTTTATATGTATTATTAAAAGTGATTTTTGGTTATACATATACATACTATGTTCATCAATGTGATCGCGAATGAAAAAAACAAAAGAGAATTCCAGATGTTTTTATTCCAAACGTTCGGTCGTCTAAGCTCGGACGAATATATAAAATTAATAGTTCAGTGTTCGTATGTTGTGCACGGCAAATCGCTTACCCGATCGCGATAAAATTTGGTCCACTTATTCTGTGCACCTCGGGTTACATTCTATTTTTTTTTGGGAATCTTACTCGGCGTGGTACTTCTTATACAAATTCGATATAGATTTCTGTATATCTGGAATACTAAATTAGAAAAATATTCCAAATTTAGTAAAAATATCTTGGTTATCAATACACAACGTCCGACAAAACATCGGCTGAATTGGAGAAGAAGGCGTGGTACTTACTATACAAAGACAATATCGATTTATGTATATCTGGAGAACGGCAAGAGCTGAAGTTTTCGAATTTAGTACGAATATATTGGTTATCAATACAAACATTTGTCAAAATGTAAGAACAGGGCGGGGCACATAATTTATATGTATGAGCGGTTAGAGAATTTTTTTTTTGCAAATTCGCAAAATATTCGTTTGAGTTTAGCGAATGCGAATACGTCTTAAAATAGGCGAATATTTAGTTATACGAATACGAATATTCGAAACATCACAAGTACATATTAAGCTTCCAAACAAATAAAATATGGTCTAAAATTTTTTTTAACCACTTGTTACAAATTCAACTTCTTTTGTATTATAAAAAAGCTTCCAGAATCTAATAAAACAAAAAGAGAAACACCCAGTTTCTTATATGTATGCTTTTAATAGAGCAGTTCAGTATTAGTTTTGCAAAAGTAAAAATACAAACTATCGAAAAACTGTTGTTAAGATCATTTAATCTCTTGCAAGTCTAATATTGAACACCGCTAATGTTAAATATTGAGTGTTAAATGCTCAAATTTCTCATGTTGCAGTGATTGCTCTATTTAAACAAGTAAGATTGCTATATTCGGCTGTGATGAATCTCTGACACCCTCCACCGACTCGTAGGATATTTCAGGAGTGGGCTTTATATTGGACATATAGAAAATAATGAATCGATCTTCACGAAATTTGACAGTGTGATTTCAAGTCATATAAAACTGCGGCAGACCATAAATTGTTATACAAGTATTATTCGCTACGGTTTTACGCATGCTAAAGTGTTTTTCAAGAGTGGCCTTTATATGGGGCCTATCTTAAATAATAAACCGATCTTCAAGAAATTTGACAATGTGATTGCAAAAGAGAGAGTGTACTTTATATGGGGCCTTTTAGTTATCTTCACAAAATTTAGTGGTATGATTTCATATGGTTCCTATAGCATATGTGCATTCCGCCACTATTTCTGCTAGTTTTTGTAACAAAATTATACATTTTTGAGGGTGGTGGTTTAACATTTAGACTAATAGCTCTCATGCTTCTAAGCCGATTAAGTCCAAACTGCTTAGGTGAACTAGAAATAATTTTACGCCAATATTGTTCTTTTCTTTTGAGTCGTTCGAAAGTGAGCGTGATTTCAATAGACGGACAAAGAGACGAACATGGTTAAGTCGACTTATGCCCTTAATTTCTACAAAAAGAAAGCAGGTGGTGTTCGTTCCTAACAGTTATCTTTACCTATTTCAACGTTTATTTTGCCTACGTGTTTTTACCTTCAGTTTTCCTTTAAAATATGGCAGCTTTCACACCATAGATTTCTATGCAAAGCTAGATTTTTTTTTGTAGATATTACGGACATTAGGATTACTCAAGGAACGGAATAAATATCCCTTTTGGGGAATTAAATGAATACTCAAAAAGTTACACACGTAATGATAAACTCAGTATACCCTCATCACAACCAGTTGTGGTGGAGGGTATAAAACAAATTTAATTAACCCTTTCGAGATCATAAATAATTTGTGGCGAGGTAGAAATCTGAAAATTTGTATTTAAGGTAATGTCATGGTGTTGAAGTCGAAAAAATAGTAGTTTTCGTCTCAAGTAGCTCCCCTAGTTTTTAGGTAATATCGCATACATTCGACATTGACCTTCAAGAATACCTCTTGTTAAGCATATATGCTTCTCTTTTGTACGGAAATAAAAGAAAAAAATAGATTTTTTAGCATTTATTCGTTAAATATTTATTGAAATATGAAAAGGGTGTAGCAATTTCATAAATTCTCTTGTTT
Source organism: Pollenia labialis (assembly GCA_949318255.1). Classification (NCBI taxonomy): domain Eukaryota; kingdom Metazoa; phylum Arthropoda; class Insecta; order Diptera; family Polleniidae; genus Pollenia; species Pollenia labialis. The sequence goes on from OX439140.1 coordinate 102,871,819, forward strand.
TTGACAGTGGCACAAGATGAATGCGTCCATAGTTTTTGGGCATTCGAACTGTTCACCAACTTATTATGCTTTTAGGAGTCAATACAAGAGGAAACTTCGGAGCTCAATTGACGTTTTGACTTGGCCTTTATATGTATATCTTTAATATTTTCTTCTAACATAACGTTCTGCTTGGCAGGCACAATATCCTTTAATTGCACTTGTGGGATTTCATCTGAAAAAGCTTCTAACATGGCCATTATCTGATCATTATTTAATTTTTCCATTGTCTGTGAAAATCCGCAGAGAAAATGTTATGATTTCTTAATAAAAACGCTATCTTGTAGTGCTTACTAATAAAAAAATATACAACCTCTTAAGGTAAATGTCCCCAAAAGAACAACACAATTTATTTTTGCAATATTTTGTTCAAATAAACACTTATATACGTCTGTATCAATACTAAACATATTTTTTAATCACCGAAATTATTATTTTTTCCTTCATAAATAAAACCTTTTTACAAATTTACTGACGAGTGTACGACAATGCGCCCAATAACAAGAAAATAGAGTCAATGGCTACGACAATAACTATTTAAAATATCAAAAGTGTCTCTATTTCAGATAAAACAAAAAAAATACTTTTAACTATACATTTTTATGCATTAAAAAGGCGTAGAAACAGAGTACAATAAAATGTCGTGTATATTCGACAAAAACACTAAAAGGGTTATTAGCATTGTTTTCTGTTGCGTATACTTAACAGTGTCGGTATTCAAACTAAAACTGCAATACTTATACGACGTGCTGCATAACTTAAATAGAGTTTAGACCCGAATTTATAGATAAATTTAAACTTAAATCTGACACCTTTAAACAGTTTTTTTAAAAACAGATATTACAACACATACATACATAATTTATTGCTTAAATACAGTTGTAATATATGTATATATAAATTATTTAAAGCCTACTTTCAGGATGATTTAATAATTTCACGTGCTGATTTGTATTTGTTTATCAACTACAAACAGAAATATTTGAGAAAAACATTTATTGCTTTTACATTTTTACTTATGTTTGTATGTTTTATTGTCTTTTTCATATGGCTGATGTATTTAAACTTGTTATACTGATATATTTAAGACTTAAACATTACCCGGTTTTTTTTTTGTAAACAATTATTTGAAGAATATTTTGTATTTTTTTTATATTTTGTGCTAAATATGTTTTTCTTTATGTTTATTTCTGCTTTTTATGATGGCAGAAAATATAAATTTGAAATATTTGTTTTTTTATAAACTTTTTTTTTAATTTTTTGTTTTACTACCAGAAAAATTTGTCCTAAAGTTGAAATTTGTTGTTTGTTTGCTTGTTTGTAGAACGTGTTTTGAGAAGTGTATTTTATGTTGTTTGTCGGTTTGTCTGTTTGCTATTGGCAGAGGATTGTACATTGATGTGGGAAATAAAAAAAAAGCAATATGATTTGGAAAAATAAAAAAAAAACACTAAAAGATATGTTTGCAAAACCATTAGAGGTGACCAGCTTGTAATGTTTTCCTTTTTTTTTGTTTCGTATTATGATTATTAAGTCGTTAAAATACTGTAAAAACAATTCAAAGATTATTTTTTATTGACTACAATGCCACAAAGTACATATTAATTTTATTTAAATGTACAATGCCACAAAGTACATATTAATTTTATTTAAATGTACATAATTTTAAATAACCAAATGAGGTTGACTTGCGTTTTGATATTTTGTTTGTTATATAACGGTAATGTAAGTTTTTTAGTATCAAAAAATAAAAAAAAAAATACATAATTTGAAACCATAATAAAAAGTTTATAATTTCTTTTTCTGAACTTTTTTAAGTTTGAGGATTTTATTCTAAGAAGGGAAAAAGAATGAAATTATTTTCAAACTGGCCATCCAATTGCAATGTATGTCAAACATGCAATATATTATAGATTCTCAAATGAAGTGTTGCCAAACAATTTTGTTGGTTGTTTGAAACATAAAAATATTTGAAAATACACTTACAAACACATACATGTATAGCATTATGTACAAATACTTGTACATTTACATGAGTCTCTGTGTATGTACATGAACTCATGCCATTCATAGTAGACAGCACTAAAATTTATACTTTTTCCTCGTTTTTTTTTCTTTGCTGTCCAAAAAATGCATTTCACGTTTGTCGAAATAATATTTTTGGGTTGAGTGGATAAATAACATTTATGGCTACAAAAAATAAGTAAATAAACTTAAGTTTTTTTTTTGTATTTTTTCCAATTTTCAAATTAAACGAACAAAAAACTGAATAAAAAACAAAAATATATATATTTTTTAATGCATATTGGCATAGTTTGTTGAAATGTTTTTTTAGGTTTTTTTCTACAACACTTCATCATCTCATCAATATTAAAAACTGAACAGTACAGAAAAATTGTCATTGAGTCAATATAATGATGATGATGCGATGGTTGGTTACATGTTTACAGCACAATATAAAGTTGGTTTCGTATGCTCAATGTTTTTTTTAAACTTCGTTAAAAAAATAAAAAATTGTATTAAAAAAAAAATAAAAAAATAGCCATCATTCAGTATTTTATGATAGATATTTTATATTTTTATAGATCATTGTATGCAGTAATTTTGATATTTTTTCACAGCTATATAAATTTATATTCTTGGTGGATTTTGCTATTTATGTTTATTTTTATTTTTGGCACATTATTTTTTTTAGTAAATTTTATTTACTTTTCATAAGTGTGTTTTATTAGGAATAAACTTAAACTTTATGGTTATTAAATTGTTTGCAGTTTGGGATACAAGTTTTAAAAGAATGGTGTTTTTTGAGGAAGTGAAATAGTTTTGAATGTACCAGAGATTTGAAAATATTTTTTTTTAGCTTAATGTCATGCAAAGTTTTGAGGCTTATAAGCAGTGCTCGAAAATAAACAGAACATTATTTAGCGTTCGGCTCACACACGCAAACACAATTTTTTTTTTTTTGTGTTTGTGTAGACTAACACAACCCTTAATACCATTCGTAGTTAAGGCCCAACCACAATATGCTTAAGTTGGCTTAAGCATATGTGCGAATATGTGTGAATTATATGAGGCAAACCATTTTGAACTTAAGGAAACTTTTTGCTTAGTTTAATTAAACTGTCATTTGCTTAAGCAAGGTGCGAATATAATCGCACATTCCGTACGTATGTTTTTTATTTTTGTTTTTTTAACGACATTTGACATTTTCTCCACCCCTTAAGGGGGTTCCCATACAAATATGAACATTTTTGAAAATCTCAAGTTTAATTAAACTCTTTCATCTTTTGTAAATAAAATAAAAATTTGAAGACAGATTTTAATCATTTGTTTGGAACTTTGGTTTCTATAATTGTAGAAAAAATTTTTAAATTTTGCTAAAAAATTATTCTTTTTGCAAAAAAAAAAAAAATTATGTTTTTAAAACGACTGGTAATTTATCTGCGTATTTAAAAAAAAGAATGTGCCAATTTTAACCAAAATCAGTAACTGATAGAAAAGCATTCGACTTTTGCAGAGAACAAATTAACAATGATTCTGGTTGTTTTTAATTATTATTTTCAAAATTGTTGTTGTATTTTTGGCAACACAATATTACCATGCATTGACCATAAAAATATTTGTGTGCAAACACACGTTTTGTGGAATAAATGTTCAAACATATTTTGAAAAAATAATGTCCAAAATATTTTATTTAAGACTAGTTTACACCATCACACAAGTCTTACGTATTTCACAATACTTTGTGAGATTTAAATCTAATAAGTTTTGTTGCGACTGTCAAAAAATCTAATTTAACATGACCGTTTCTATTCACACTATCGCACATAAACAGGCTTTTGTTAAAATGCAACCCTGATAAAATGAAAAGTATTATTGTTTTGATAAATTAAAAAACGATGAAGTCCTATGGGATGTCAAATTATTTTTCGTAATACTTGTCATTTTTATGACACATTGCATTCACACTATCACACTTTCACATATTACTTGAGTTTTTGACATGTATTAACAATGGTATAATAGTGTAAACTTTATATTTAAACTTCATTAATCGACCAATAGTAACTTTGACCTTCAGAAGAAAAAAAGCCTCTGGCATGAATCAAACCCCCCAACCCTCGCAATGATAGTGTTAACTTTGTTTAGATTTTAGAATTAAAAAATAAATATTTGTGGAGTTTTTTTTAAGACTGTCGATTGGGCATAAGTCAATAAACTTGTTTAAGCCAATAGCCACAATTCACAGAGAATTTTAAAAATTCATGTTGCTTAAGATTTAACATAAACATTTTTGTGCTCTTCTTCCGCCAAAGTTACTGCTTATGTTCCAAACGGTTTTCCCTTTATCATTTTATTGCAAACAAGGACTCAGCTAGCATTTGGGTGATTATTTTTTGTAAAAAATAACCTAAAAGAGATTTTTCAGATCAGTTTTGATGATTAAAAACTGATATACCACTTGAGCGATAGAAAAAGGATTAATTTATGATTCATTGATATGTTAAAATAATGATTTTTAAATATTTTTGTTTTTGCCAAATCAAAAAAAATAAAAATAGAAGCTTTTGTGTTAGCCAAACAAATAAAAAGCTGGGCTAAAAAAGAAGCCCAAAAATTATAGACAGTTAATGAACATACATAAATGTTAGTGCAAATTGTTTCTTCTCTTCTTCTTGGTTCGAATAATCAAAAGCCCTAAGGGCGCTGATTTTATCAGAGAAAACTTAAAAAACGAGAATTAAAAAAATTATATGAAATAATATCAAAAACTATATAATTAGCGATTGAAAAATAAGACGGTACCGATTTAATAACGATTATAAAAACTAACTTCAAAATGATCAAAAATTGTACCACAAATGATTCTTTCAGGTGATTCATCGGTAGGGTACCATTTTCACACAAGGAGAAAGGAATGAATTTCAAAAATTTGCTTGAGATATCCACAGAATTCTTTGGAAAAAACATTGACTAGTGGTTCTCGAGTTATGACAAACAAAAGAGCCTAAAACGTGGCAAATTCCCCTATACGATACTTCAAATTAATTTTTAAATTATTTATTGAGGTACCATGACCAAACTAATGATGCAGAAATTCTTCTTTTTGGGTATACTTTCATAAGCAATTATCAGAATTGAGTCCCGAAATCATGTGTTGTACTGTGTTATGATATAAAATGCTAGCTGGGGAATAACCATAAGGTTATGCAAGACGAACTCATACTATCAAAACTAATTTTGCTCTGAATGTATGATTTGGGACACTGTCATGTGTAATTTCCTAATTCTTCATTGACAACACTGGGTACACGTATAAAGTATAGAAAATGTATGAAAAAGTTAACACCGAAAATCTATCTTATTGAAGATAAATATTAATGTTGCTTATTGTAAAAAAAATTAAATAGCAAGACCGGAAATACATCATCATCGGTGTTCTTTTTTTTAGCTACAGAAAAAACCAACTGACTTCTTAATGTAATCGTATTAATATGTGTAATAAAATCTATTTACATACATTTTGTCTATAAAAGAAAAAAAAAAAAACTCAGAAAGATCAATTGTAATAAATTTAACACGTTTTGTTTTTTGTGATTTAAATGCGATTGTGTTGATTTTGTGTGTGTGTATGTTGCAACATAATTTACACACAATTAATTGCATTTTTGTTTACTCTACCATAAGAAGTATTTTACATAGTGACTTTAAATTGTTTTATTTGTATGTAATTCATTTGTAGTCGTAATGGTTAAACAACGCCCTGCAGATATTATTGGACTACGTGATCAATTTTGATGAAATGGACTACTCCCTTTACTGGTCCAGTGCTTGTTAAAAACAGTTTGTAGTGAGACGACATGTCTTCATTTTTTAACGAAATGTTTTCGTTTTTAAACGAAGTTGAAACTAATCCTCTGAAGTATACCATGGAGTTGTTTCAAAAATAGTCCACAAGAGTATGTATGAACATGTAGTAGTTTTAAGAGTACTCCGTTGTAATGCAAAACTGGGTTATATGGTTTACTCCTAGGACATCGTAATGTTAAATAGACCACCTTTTAACCATAGATTTGGAGTATTTTTGGAGTACTCAATGCATGTTTGGACTAGTCTCGTTATCTGCAGGGCGTATACACACGTACACATGCACATACACACATGTGAAAAACGAAATGTTCTTTTTAGCATTCACACTAATACTATTTACAAAAATACATGAGATTCTTTATATCTTTTTATTGTATTAAAAAATATATATAATTTGTACATATCAACATACATACTCGTATATTCATAATATTTTATTTACATTTTCTGGTTTTTTGTGTTGAAAAAACATGTGTATGTATTTTTGTTTTTGTCTGAATATCCGTTTCTGTAACGGAAATACTACTGTTTTCAGTTTGAAATAAAACGAAAATATGTATTTTTTTTACAAAAAATAGACAGACGTTTGGACAGACAAGTATTTTTTATTATGAATAATATGGTTTATTTTTTTTCTGTTAAGTTTTACGTTCACACAGGTATTTGCTTGTTAAAAGGAAATCTGAAAAGATTTTTTTCGATACACATCTAAATTATATGTTTCTTTTCTTAAACATTGGCATATGCCAAAAGGTATTTCTGGGATCATAATGGTTCAAGAATTTAGCTCAAAGCAATTAACGTAAACTATGAAATTTGAAAAGAATTCTCCGTCGGCCCTTATAAATCCTTAAGTGTGTGTGTGATTGTGTGTAGGTAGTTTCATGTATTTTAATGTTATTTATTTATAGATCTGCCTGTAACTGAATTACGCACATTTTTTAATTTTTCACATACAAGCCCATGCTTAACTATAACTCTATTACGTAAAGGAGCCCAGTCATTAAAAATGTTCGTATTAAAGTAGTTTTCGAACTTGCAAAAAGGGGCCTGAAGAATTTAAATTACTAGATGCTGAAGTTATAGAAATGGGCAATAAATCCCTAGATTGAAAGTTATCAACCCATCCAGATACAGTAAAAATGTTTAAGTATTTACAAGTAGAAATGCAATGTAATTAATTAAGCTCTTAAGTCCCAATTTTCACAATGCAAGTCTTATTGATCAGCTTGCTACTTTGTAGGCGAGAGTGACGAGGGGAAAAGAAACGAGTACTCATATTTTGACAATTATCTTTCATATTTAATTTCGTTGTACAAAGTTAATTTCGTAGCGTGTGTGATTTTTTGTGTGTAAATTTTTTTATATATTTGTTATTTAACAAGACAAAAGAAATTTATAATTAAAAGTACATTTTACACAACTTTAATTTTAAATTAAACAATTGTTAAAATATTCAACACGAATTTGAATTTAAATACATTTTAATAAGAAATATGTTTTAAACGAAATGTCAAAACGCACATTTACATTCATACAAATGGAATAACAGATAAATAATAAGACTTGCCTCGTGAAAACGCCGAAGCTGATTCAAAGAAGAAATTGTGATAAGTTTATCAATAAGACTTGCAATGTGGAAATTGGGACTAAGTAGCCGTAAATTATTAATTAAATTATTTGCTTAATTGTTTCCCTTTTTCAAAAAGCATTTATTGTTTAATGAGATAATTTTGGGCCATTAAGACAAGAGCAGTTTGATTCGCAAATAAAGATGCTTGCCGCCCATTTTTTAAAATTTTTTTTGTTTACATAAGGGACACGATAAAATCGTCGTCCTTAAGAGAATTTGCACGGAAATAGACGAATATTTCTAAGCTTCAATAAAATAAAAGGTAACTATGTCACTTTATCCAGTGGCAAAAATTGTGAACAATGTTCTCTTATTGGCCTATTCACTGGGTACTGCGGTCGGTCACACATACTAAGAATCAGTTTATATTAGTTCATGTCATTACCGAAGAATACAGATTTTGCTATATGGACGATGAGACATCTGATGATTTGCTACGTAACTGCCCTGCTTTAGGAACTATTAAAAAATATTAACTGAATTCTATAAGAAATAATTCAGCAACATTAAGATTTATATTTATGAAACATCTATAGGAATTCATTTTTAAATAGTATCATGGGATATGTAGCAGCTATACCTGAGAAGTGACGTTGTAAGTTTAGTTCTAGGGTTAAAATTTTGGTCCCAACACAGGCATTTTAATAAAATTAATGCAACATGACTGTGCCACAGCTTTCAATTCAAATGAGTTTTGACAGGGAGCTTTTGTAAAAAAATTGGAAGTGATTTATTGAACGTGTGGCTGCAGCGTTACCGTACTCTAAAATATAAAGCGATCTTTTTATTGAAATATTATTAAAATTATTAAAATTTTCTACGCCATTTTTCATTGAAAATGAGAAAAATTTCCAGATGAAATTGAGAAAATTCCTAATGAAATTGAGAATTTCAATTTGAAATTCAGAAATTACCAAATGAAATTGAGAAATTGAAATTTCAAATTGATAAAAGCTGTTCATATGCAACCCATATCAATGAACAGTCTACTTTAAAAAGGAAAACGTTGGCCTCGATTTGGACTGCGCGCAGTGCATTCAATTTCTATGTCCCGTGGTTCAAACATAAACTTAATTGGTGCAAGTATTACATTAGAAATTATTCAAATGGACACCTGAAGGGATTCGCTTGGTGCTAAAGCGCAAATGAATGGACGCGTTTTTCGTAGGTGTTGGGAGATGAATTATCAGAACTCGTATTAGTACGACACAATGCTCCATGCCACAGTCGGCGACAAATTATTTTTGACAATTCTGAAGCTGCACTCCTGCGATTGAGCCCCACATTCAACAATAGTTAAGTCCATTGAAATTATTTGGTCAAAAATAAAAAGAACGATGGAAACAAAGATGAATGTACCGAACGTAATTTCCCCCAATGTAGGAGAGCAGAGGCTTGCCTTTTCAAAAGAGATTATTAATGCTTCTAAAACATGCAGAACTACTGGAGATTGCAGTAGAGCCATACAACATACAACAACTTTTTACCAATCTGCTCTACGTTTGGAATTTTCTCAATTTCAAATTAAAACTTCTCAATTTTATTTGGAATTTTCTTAATTTCAAATTAAAATTTTCCAATTTTATTTGGAATTTTCTCAACTTCAAATTAAATGTTCTCAATTTTATTTGGAATTTTCTTAATTTCAAATTGAAATTCTAAATTTTATTTGGAATTTTTTCAACTACAAATTTATATTCTCAGTTTCATTTGGAATTTTCTCTGTTATTTGGGTTGCTTATACAAATATGCCAAAACCTTTATGTCGAAAGGACATTGGTTGAAAGATTATGTGAAATTGCCCATTGATTTCCTTTCTCTTCACTTCGAAAATGTATATTTTTATGGCTCGATGTCTTAACGTTCTTAAGTGTCAATTGTGAAGGACTAACACCACCAAACTTTCACTTTGAAAGAACATTAATAAGAGATTTAAATTATATATTTTCTTACTTTTTAGATTCTGTGATCATTTTGACTTAAATATTATAGAATGAAATTGCAAAGTGAAATAGAGACCAATTAAGTTGTATCAAGTTATTTCGTTTTGGTTATTTTTTTTTGCCACAAAGCGATAGAAAATAAAAAAATTGCATGTATAAAGCAGTGTCGCTATACAATATTGCAAACTAGTTCTGGCCGCTTAAAACATTTGCTTCGCCTAGCAATGAACTATCGGGGTTTTTACAGAAGTTTTTTTTTTTCAAATATGGAGAAGTAAGTGTACGTACATGTATATGAACACATGAGTATCATTGCATGCGTAAAATAATGTTAGCAGACATGACTTGAATGTAAGCTGGCGGTTTTTATGCAACTTTTTAAATTAATCTTTACATAAAATAAATTTATACGTTTTATTTTTTGTTTGTTTGATTTCCATTTGGCACTGAAACTATTAAAAAGTGTTTATAATTGACATTAAAGCACTGTAAAATAACCGAATAAAACTGTAATTACAAAAAAACACTGTTTTTTTTAAGTTGAATTTTGCAAAATAAATAAATAAATAAAGTGTAAAAGATATATGGGAATACTTTTACACTCGAGTTAATTTGGACCATAAATAAAGATTTAAAAGTTGTGTACAATGAAATCCCAAATCGAGGTAAATAACAGAAATGTTTTGTCTGACCGTTCAATGTTATTTATTGTTAAACATTTGATTTTTATTTAAAGGAAATATAATTTTTGGATATTCTTTTAAATTATGAAACTTTAAATATTGAAAGATAAGTTTTTCAAAAGTTAAAAAACCTGCAGTAATTCTTTAATTATCTTGTTGATAAAAGAAACAGAATCGTGAATTTCTTATAAAAGAACAGTAAAATTTGTAGAATGTGATTTTTAAGTCTTTTAATAAGGTTAATAAAAATCTCTTAAACTGCCACATGTCTATAAATTAAACAGATTCTACTCAAATATTCAGTCATATAGGAATTAACGACAAAATTCACTAAGCCAACATAATAAATTAATTAGAATATTTAACTACTGGTACTTTAGAGTAACACATATCCTGTATATGAATATCATATTGTAATAAAACAATTTGTATGTGTTATATGCAGAATTTAAAACTCTTTACATCAGCACAAACATCTCTTGACCGTCATCACATCAATAACAATTACATTCACATTCATTTACATCTCTACATAAACACAAACACACACACACACTCATTCACTCTAACATTCACTCATGCAACACAATCTGTAACGTTTAAATATTCCCTGTAAAATAATGGAAATATAAAATATTAAACAATAAAGTTTTATGAAAATTCATACGAATTCATGAAAATTAATTGTAGTTTCTGAGCAGTTTTAAATTGTATTTTTGGTTGTATCACTATTTAAGTTTTAACACACGTACAATTGGGATGATTTTTATTTTGAAAAAATAAAGCAAAAAGGGGGGATTCAAAAACATGTAAAAAGGGTGGTCCAACCATAATGTCCGATGTTAGTTGTGAGTCACACGGTAACGTCAAGTTTTTTGCCCAACTTAATTTGAAATTTTTAGTCTGACAAATTCAATCATAGAGAAGTACACAAATGAGCAGGGCGTTGAGTTTCTTGAGGTCTTTTAGGAAAATGGGTCTTCAAATTAAAACGTAATTCGTGCACTTTATTTTCAGCGAAGAGGCACACTTTCATTTTGGCAAATGAGAATCCACGAGTGATTGTTGAAAAGCCGTTGCATCCACAAAGAGTGACTGCGGTTTGTGGGCTGGTGGCATCTTCGGGCCATATTTCTTTAAAAATGAGATTAGCCAAATAGTTACCGTGAAAGGATAAGGACCTGGACGGTATGTGATTTCAGCAGGGTGGTGCCACTTGCCGCATAGCCAACGAGACATTGTCTAGTTTGCGCGAGAAATTCAATGGCCTATCCCACGTCGTGACGATGTGAATTGGCCGTCACGATCAAGTTATTTGGCAACATTGGACTTCTTTCTTTGGAGATATTAAAATGAAAAAGTGTACGTCAATAAGCCAAGAAAAATTCAGCAGCTAAAAGTTAATATAATTCTGCACATTAAAGACATCGAACCTCACCAAAGCCGTGGCGAGCAATTGACCGATATTTTGTTTCACACATAATTGTCATAGACCCTTTTTGTTTTATTTACAATTAATATCATGCATTTTGGTTGGACCACCCCTTATACATTTTTCTTGAAAATAACTCTGGACTTAATAAAAACCTTTTTTATGATTGATTTTTAGCACGAAACTTCTGCATATTAGAAACTGTGAGTATTGGTGAGTACCAAAACATCAAAACACATTGGAGTGATGCGGTTTTGGTACTGTTTCGGTACAGTTTTGTTACAAAGTAACATGCTATTTGGTTGATTAAAAAAAAAAATGTCACACAAAATTTTTGCCGCACAGTTTGCCTTTTTATGGTGCATTGGTAACTTTTATTATACATTTAGGGACGTAAGACATTGTCAATGTTTAAAAAGTTTAGCAATGCATTGATTGCATTGCAAATGAAGTTTTGAAATTTAAATCTTTATCTTTTGAAAATCTTGATATCAGTTACGAATTTGCAAAAAAAAACTATTTATTGTAAAATAAAATTTGTGTTAAAAAATTTTCCATAAAAGCAAAATTTTACAATTTTTAATTATTAATACGATTTCCGTATGACGTGCTAAATTCCCAGTTTTTCATATTTGATAAATACACTGAAATTTATTGTTGAGGGAAAGCTAGCTTCTATGCGCATTTCACTGGTTGCTTAGGCCAGCTCATCAGGAAACCTTTTCCAAAGATTTTAGAAAGGCCAAAAATATTATACAAATAAAACCCTAAAGCGAATAAGAATTATTAACACTCAAAGTCTTACTTGTAACAATATCAAAGCCAAAACAAAACACCAACAATAAACAGTGAGTTTATCTTTTCTTACATTCCCCTACAATTGGTTGGGTTCTTTCCGACTCGAATTGTAGTTGTAAGTGGGTAAAAAGAAAAAACAAAATTAAAAAACAAATTGCTTTATTCTACTGTCATCGTAAGAAAACAACAAAAAAAAAAAACCGATTTGCCAATTCAGTTTTTTTGCACGGACACATGCAAGTATGTATATTATCAAAGTTATTTTCGGGAATACAAAATTTATTATTAATACGATTTCCGTATGACGTGCTAAATTCCCAGTTTTTTTTTTGTTTTTTTTTAAGTTCTAATGAAAACTTTTTATAGTACATTTTACTATGATATAGATTTATGTGTTTCATTTTCATTTCCCAAGGACAGTTTTTTGTTAATATTTACGATCATCTGTATTAACTCACTTCCCGCAGGAAACCTGTGATCAAGTTTCTCATAGTCGCCACTGGAAATATCTGAAAATTTTAGGACAATTGGTCAGGAGATTAGAAGTCTAAAGGGCACAAACAAACAAACACACGAACCAAACCATTTTCATTTTTTTTGTATATAGAAGATAGATAGATTCGTGGTGAACATATTAATGTTATTATGAATCATAACATGTCCAGAGGCAACCAAAGAATGTTTGCGGCTTCTTAATGGAGGACTTATTTAACCATAATATGGTTAAAGTAATCATAATAAGTGAAATCATTTTCGTTAAAAATTAAATTCTCCGAGGTGACCATATCGTAAATAAGTTTTCTTTGCGTGTACCGTCCCTATTTAATGCTCCTTAAACCGTAACGAATTGTGGGGCTTAAAAGCAAAGGGGTACAAGTGCAAAAAACAAAATTCTGAATAAATAAGCTTTGAAGTTATTTGTTCCCATGCGTTTCACACATAATGTTTCTGGTACATACCGTCTTTTGAGATTATCATACAGTTCTACATTTTTGCCGAGTGATAGGTTTTAGTTTAAAGTACTGACTCTTGTAAGTTATTCCGTTTTTTTTATATTTGGCTCTTGTAACCCTTGGTTTTTACGACTGTAAAATACTAAAAAGGCTGGCAAACTATTACAATTAAAAATATCAATAAAAATAGATAATCATTCAAAGCAAATTTCGATTTACCAAAGGTTAAATACAATTTGGTTTGAAGAGATTGAGTGGTTGCAACTGAAATATGTAAGGGTAATCTGTCCGTGAAAGCCTGGGTTCGATTCCCGCGGCAGTCAAGAATGAAAAATTATCAATACATTTTCATTAATTTCATGCTGTAAAATTCCTTTCTTTATAAAAATAATTTAATGAAAATGAAATTTGATGAACTTTAGCCTAGTTTAAATATCAAAATTTGGATTGAAAACCATGAACAGTTCAACAAAATAACCACAATACTAATTATTAAAAATATTATTTAAAAAATACTTATAAAAGACTTGTAATAAAATAACAAAAACGACACAAATTGGCTCATACACAGTCAGAAACATGACTTGAAACTGATAAGAAACAAGAATAATTAATAATTAAAACTAAGTCCCTTGTCTACTGACAAACTGACCTTAATGGTCACAAAAATTTGCTCAATTTAGCCTTAATTATGCAGAGAAGCTAAAAAGGCTCATATGAATTTATTAAACTATGAAATGTTAACTGGGTAATTATTATACATACTTGAATTTGTATGTGGGTATGTATATGTGTGTTTGTGCAGTAAATCAACAGTATAAATATATTTTTAATATAAATTGTATTTAAATATCATCAGCAACAACCAACATCAAAATTTTTCAGCAATGCACAATGATTGTACACTTGGCAATACCGTTGCTGACTAGTAAACGGATTTTTTAAGTGTGTGTGAGTATGCAAGTTTTATGAATTATACTAAGGAAACCTTAAAAGTTGTTTGAAAAGTTTTTTAAACATGATTAACACCTTAAAAAGGTTTCTATAATTATTTTTCTTTGCAATAATTGTTTTTACAAGAGCAACATGAATTATCTTTTACTGTTTTGAATAGATCCCATAACTTTGAAATAAGCACAAAGATAAAATTGCAAATTTCTTTTGCTAAAATCTAGTGTATCTAAGGCAATTCCCAGTCCTCCCTTCTATAAAGAGACGGACTTTATGTGTTGTATAAAATTACAGTATTTTCTTTTATTCTACTTGACTGTTGGTTTTGTTGTTATTTAATGTACAAATAATTTATGTTATTCATACGCCACGTGCTGTCATAGTAAATTAATGTGCGGAAATGAAAACGTCTCGCATTTATTGCCCCACAGTATCATTGTTAAATCCTTATGTCTCACAAAACTTGACCAAAGTATGTAAGTTAAATATTAAAACACGCTTTTAATGAAACGTTGGAAGTAAAATGAAGAAAATAAATTTTAAAGATTTCTGAAGCACTTAAATGGATTTCAGTTCAATTGAAGCAATAAATTTCAAAAGATAATAAAATAATTATAGATATTTTTAAATACATAAGAGTTTTGTTGACCTCCTTTGTTGGTACTCTGTTGCAACTTGTGGCATATTTCAATTTCATTCATGTTGATTTTCCACTTATCTCTGTATGATATTGTGAATATCAATAATAACTTATATTTTTTTCATGTTTATGTCATAATTACTTAAATATTAATCGATATCGGCTGGCATAAAAAAAATCAAGATGGGGTTCATTGTAGTTTGTACAAAATTAAATTTTAAAATTTTGCTGTACGCAATTCTGGAAAAGTGCAGTTTACTCTAGAAAAATGTTTTTTTTTTTTGCTTAAAATCGAAAACAGAATGAAACATGGATAGTAAATATCAGAAATGATTAAGCACAATTTTTTATTATACTGAATAACCACGAAATTTTTATTACCCCTTTTAAAAAGAAAGATACTGTTTGTTATCAAAATGTAAAATGACATTTTACCTAAAATTTTAGTAGAATCAATTTTCGAGATATTTATATATTTCTACAATTTTGATCTTTATAGTTGAATCAAGCAACATTGAATTCAAAATACCATAAAATACCTAACAGTAAAGTAGTAAATTAATTAAACTTTTGAGAATCCACTTAAAAAAAACAAGGAGTTATTTAAGTCTCTAAAATATTAAGCAAACTATGCAAAAAATATTTTATTTCTAACAATTTAATGTATCACTCCGTTCCCCTATTTGTTAACGATTGTATCGCTAGAACCTCCTTCTTTGAAGTAGCACTCCCTGATCTGTGCTAACGTAATAAATTTGTATTACCCCTAGACTTTTCTCTATTGATAAACAAATTAATTAATTTTAATAATTCGTATTGTGGTTATTTTGATGAACTATTTATGGTTTTTAATCCAAATTTTGATATTTTAATTAGGCTAAAGTTCATCAAATTAAATTTTCATTAAATTATTTTTATGAAGAAGGAATTAATTAATTTTATTATTTTTTTTAATGCTTTATATTTTTCAGTTATGCACATGATGAAATATGAAGTGCATACTTTATGGTATTCACTTTACTTTTTCTTAATTACAAAATAAACTTTAAGTACTTATTGGCCCTATAAAACTCTTGATGCTCTTAAACTTTAACATTACATTTACGAGTTTTCGTTGATTACTTTTGCAATTGTGGTCAATATTATCATGTTCGTCATCAGTGTCGTCATCATCAATAATTGACTGAATTTGTGGTATTTTTTTCTCGTGGATCTTAAGTGTACTTTAAATTGGTCATTTAAGTTTGTATACAATACAGAAAAAAAATTGTAATTGGTAATTTCTCATAGGAGACAGTTTCACACAGAGAAGTAAAAATCAAATTTGGAAATTATAATTAAAAAAAAAACGTAAATTTTTCGCTCAAAGAAATATCGACAAAAGTAATATATGAAAAATCGACCAAATGAAGAATAGTCCAACGAAAACGAAATATCACCCAATTTGTTTTTTACATTTTTATTTTATAATTCTAACATGGAAACCTTAAACGTACATACTTATATGGGTTGGGGTCAAACCAATTTTAGTCCCGAACCCAAAATCCGGAATTTCCAATTCCCGACTAGCCCAAAAATGTTTCTCAACATGCTTATTTGGGTTGGGGTCATATTTTCGAAACTTGAAATTCAACATTCAAAAACCCCGAATTTCTAAATCCCAAAATTTAAAATCCAGAAGACTTCTTCGCATAGCCGGTAATTTTCTCTAATTTTCATTGAAAATACATACTGCCTATTTTGAATTTATAAAAAAAATTTTCGTTTAAAAATGTAATTCCTAAAAGAAAATATTTATTTTTATTTGACAAAAAAAAAAAAACAAGTTAGAGTGCTATATTCAGCTGTGCCGAATCTTTAATACCCTCCATAGACTGTTCGAATATTTCAGGAGGGATATCTATATTATGTCTATTTATTATTAATTTATCTTTATAAAAACAGACATCAGCATTAAAATTGGTTGGTTTGAGGTTTAGATCTATATTAAATTATTTAGCAATTTAAACTAGCTTGAGTAACAGTTTCAATTCAAATTTTGTTATGATAGCATTATTTTTACGGTTTTAGACGTACTAAACTGTTTTCCGAGAGTAGTGCTTATATGGGGCCTAGGGTAAATTATGGACGGATCTTCACGAAATTTTACAGCGTGATTTCCAGTCGAATAAAACAAATTTTTGCAAAATCTTATCTCATTCCGTGCCTTGTTCCACCATTTATGTTATTTTTGTAACGAAATTATCATTTTTTTTAGGTGGTGGTTCCACATTTTGATTCATAGCTCTGGTCTTACTGCACCGATTTTGCTGAATTTCAATCCCAAACTGCTTAGGATAACTACAGACGGACAGACAGACGGACATGGGTAAATCGACTTAGATTCACTCAAGGACCCAGAATATATCTACTTTATGGGGTTTGAGATGAATAATAAAAAAGTTTCACACGGAATGACAAACTTAATATACCCTCTTCACAACTAATTGTGGTGGAGAATATAAAAACAGGCAGATAATCTCTCACTCTTTACTATAAAATGTATAAATTTAATTAAAACACTCATTAGGAAACTATACATTTTACTATAAAATAATGACATTTTATTTAATTTCCTTAATTTGTTTACCTTTAACTTTTTCTTTAAAAGCTTAATTTTTTTTATATCATATACGTAATACGTATTACGTATCTGTCAATTACAGAATAGATTAACAATAGTATGCCCATGAATTCTATTCAATATAAACTCAAGCCAACAAGAAATTTTTCTTCATTCAAAATGATACAATCTGTCAAACAACCCCCCGGGGCTTTTATTGTTATAACTATTATAATGTTTTTAATGTTTCTTTTAGCTATAATAAAAGACAAGACAACAGATTATTGTAACAACAACAAAAGTATTATAAGTTAAAGCCGAAAAATGAAATCAAGTTTTACATGTGTAAAACAAAATTGTATCGTAAATAAACAACAAAAATTTATCTTTAGGTAAACAGATTTCTTAAGGTAAAAATCCTTAACAAAGAAGAAAAACAAAGAAAATTATAACACACAAAAGGATTTAATCGATGAGCATTTTAGCAACATCAAAAACAATAACTTAGATGGAAAAAATCTATGTGAAGCAATTTGCTTACATTTAATACGCCTTAAAAAACTCTGACTCATTTTAAATTTTGTTTTAATAGTTATAAACTAATTGGGAAGTGCAAAGCAAAAAGTACTTTTTGGTACGATTAAGGTGGAGTAGCAGAGAAATGAACATGACCAAACAAGGATATTGCAAAAATAATTTTCACTAAAGGGGGGAAGAGGAGACGATTTGAAAATGTCTGATTCTGTTTGTTTGAAAGTTAGTTAAATCAATTTCCTGATATCCCCAGATATTTTAAGAACAGAGTTGTCATATTTTTAAATCTTAAATAGTTTTATTAAGGCGGATAGAGTAAAAGATTTAATAATTTATGTCTGTAAAATTAATTTATTGATCCCATGAACATTAAAATGAAAACTCAGCGAAAATAAAATTAGACCAAAACTCTATAATTACACCAGAAAAAAGAATATCAGGCATGATGTCGTCAAAAGTAGATTATTTAAGTTCAAAATGACATTCCTTAAAAACTGTTTTCTCAAATTATGCAAAAACACAAAGAGTGGAATAGTGAAGTTTTGAAAAGAACCGCCTCAATTAAAAAATATCACAAAAATATAAAATATTTTAACATTATTATTTACAAAAAATTTAAAGAAATTATCGAAAAAAAAGTTACTGGGAACTAAAAAAATCCGAAAAATAAACAAACCTACTTTCTATATAAATAAAAAAATTGATTTTTCTCGAAAAACAGGCGAAAAATACATTTGTATTTATTTCCTTTATAATCCTTAGTATTTTTGTTTTACTTCTTTGTTATAAACTCGTACACACATGTTTACATGTATAAATGTGTGTTTATAATTACAAACTCTGTGCATTATGCGGAACTTGCTTTTTTTTCTAAGAAATTTTTATTTTTTTATTGTTCATTTTAGTTTTTTTTATTATTGCTACTGCTGTCTATTTTGGCTTTATGCTTAATTTTGGTCATATTTTTCTATTTAACGTTACCCTGGAGGCCTATTTGGGGGCTCGTTAACTTTCATATGACCAACAAGTCATAAACGCAGAAGGGGCTAAGAAATACACACTAAACACATTTCAGATGTTTGCACCCGTACATACAATACATATACAGCAAATAACGCTAAGTGCTGATTCACACGCTTCAGGTTTTAGCAGTCCATTCTTGAGCTTTTGGGAGAGGAGATAAAAGAGAAAGACATTTGTTCTCATTTCTCACCCTAACAAGTTTTTTGAGGTAAAACCTCAAGATTTGATGCCTAAAACGTGAAGTGTGTGAATTAGCCCTAACTAGCACATGCACAAAAACTTACTTCAACTTAAAAGTTCATGTGTAAAAGTTGAGTTTTTTTTTTTGGAAGTTCGTACAAACACACACTCATATGGATTAAATAATGTTTATGTATCTTTTCGTACGAACACATGATCGTAAATGAACATTAATAGAAAAAAAAAGAAAACAATTCAAATCCATAAATGGTACTAGTTTTAAAGTTAAAGTTTTTTAATTTTTTTTTTGATGGCCCATTTTTCAGAATATAGTGTACAATATAATTTTGAGCTACTTTTTGAAAAGCAATATATTAAATTAATAAAATATTTCATATAACTTTAAGAAATCTTTTGAAACAGACAACAAGAACTGAGAAGGGATCCTACAAAATTTGTACTTTTTCCAGGATATAAAAGATATTACGACGTTGATTACTTTGTTTGAATGGTCGGGCTTGTCGATTTTATATGAAACACTTAGAGTCATTACTAAAGTGATCAATATGCTAAAGGCATGTTCTTCCTACCAGGTAGGCCAAAGTTAAGCTGAAATAATTAATAGCTTCTTATACGTCCGACAAAATCCTATCTTTAGCTAACGACAAGTATTAATAATGGATCTTAGACTAATTATTTTATTTTCACACTTTGAATCTTTCTGTTGAGGTTTTTTTTATAGTAACCCGACTTCACCCAATTTCCAATATCAACAGATCCTTTTACGACAATTTCTTTTCTTGTCCATGTAGAACAGAAAGAACAAATTTGTCAACCCTGATAAATAACATTGACTAATACGTTTGTATAAACATTGCGGGAGTAATTAAAAATTTAATATCCTTGAAATAAAAAGGTCAACTTAATTGCCATCGACCTACGAACTAGATTGGCTATAATATTGTTGAACAGATAAAAAAAAATAAATCGGGAAAAATATTTTAATATCAGAAATGACACCATTAGAATTGATTTAATTTTTTTTATTCAGTTTCGCCCGTTATGAACGAGGATTAGTTTTTACTTTGTCTGGAAACCTTACGAAAAAGACAGCTGGATCCCACTTTGACACCTAAGGGAAATATTTTCCACATAAATGCTATTCAAAGTTTGGCTCCCCTCACCCTCTTAGCAATTTTTCGCTTCTTATCCTACAAATATTGTATTAATTTTTCGACACTTTTAATCTTTTATAATCAATTGTTTCTGCTAAAAAAGGAAATTGTTGAATTGACTCTGCTCTCAGGAAAATATTCTTTCAAAACTATACAATGCAACCTGGAGTCATGCTTAGTCAATCTACCTACTCTTATCTCTACAGATGCTTAAAACCCTACCTGAGGGGTTGCGGATATTCTCCCTTTTAAAACTGCTAAACTAATCCAATTTGATCAAAATATTTCTGTCATACTTCCTTAGGCCATCCAATTAGGAAGATTTGCGCAAAACTGGAACACTGCCACACTTTGATTTGACTAATAATGCATTGCTTGTTCAATGCAAGAGGTCTTGTTCGATCATACAATGTTATCATTAATCGTACAGAACCACAGATACATTTTACTGATCATCAAAGCCTAAAGTCGTACGATGATTGCAATAAAGCAACCGTTCTAATTGAGTCCGCAGTTCCGGCATCCAGACGAGTGGCTAGAAACTCTTAAGCATCATGTATGTAGACAAAAATGCATTTGCGTCTGAGGCAGGACTGTAGAGTCGGAGTCGCGGTAATTGTGACGGAGTCGGAGTACCTACAAAAACTTGCTATTCTGACTCCAACATTTCTTGGTATCATATGATTATTTGATTAAGAATTCAAGGAATATTTAAAATATTTTCCAAATTTAAAATTATTCGAAATGGGCGATGTTAAATTTTACATATCATTATGAATAAGTGGAATTCAATTTATTTCGTGAAAGTTACTTCATTCAAGTACTTAAATTAATTATTATTAAAGTGTGTAATAATTTAAAATTTTTGGTATTTCATTTATTAGTGCGGACAGTAGTTCAAATTGCATCAGCAGAACTTATACTCGGTTGTTGATCTAGTTTTAAGAAATATTTTCAATTTCACCGGTTGGAGTCGGATTCGGACTTAGAAATATTTTTAACGAATCAATAGTCCTGCTTAATAACAATTCTTAAGGGCGCCGTACACAAAACAATGCTTGACATCAAGACGTATTTACTCCTTTACGTGAATTCGCCTTGAAATCTAAATTGGTTTGGTCGGTGTCCAACATACAATCACATTTTCATTAATAGCACTTCAATTAACATATCAGTTAGAAATTTGAACTATTAATTAAATTCCGTACTGCTTTTACGCCTGCAAACAAATTGGTCATATAAATTAACATTTTTGTAAGTTTGAGCTTTTCTTGCTTTGGAGTTTCAATCGATAGGTTTAATTGAAATGTGACCACCAGCAAAATAGGCTATATAAAACGTAAACGCAAATCATAATATTTTTTTTAATCAATACAGTTTATTGAAACAATTAAAAAATTGTTTGAAACTTTAGAATACTTTGAAGTTTGTGTGTATTTTTTTTATATTTGTAATTATACACACAAACATCATATTTTTATTAATAAGATTTCTGTATGACGTGCTAAATTCCCAATTTTTTATTTTTGATAAATTCACTGAAATTTATTATTGAGGGAAAGCTAGTTTCTATGCGCATTTCACTGGTTGCTTGGGCCAGAACATCAGGAAACCTTTTCCAAAGATTTTAGAAAAGCTAAAAATATTATGCAATTTAAATTTAAAGCGAATAAGAATTAATAAAGCAAATTTATAGAAAAAATGTCCTTTAGTTAAATATAGTATTTTGTCGGACGAATAATAAGTTATATACCCGGTTATCCGGTTGAATGAACTTGTCTTTAACATATTGCTTACATTACTTTAATGAAATTTAAAGTAATACAGCCAAATTATGAATAAAAATTCCCCAGGAGTTTTTTTCCCTTTTCCCATTTTTACAATAGAATTTACGCAGGAAAAATGGTGGAAATGAGACAACTTCCGGGGAGTTTTTATTCATAATTTGGCTGATAGATAGATACAAGGGACAATTTAATAATGTCCCTTAGAATATTGAGACTTCGCTGCTCTTTAATTAGGCTTTTTAAAGGCGCTTAGCGTATGATTCACAAATTTAAAAAAGTATTGTTTATGTTAGATGGATATAAACTTTTATTTAATATTTTGAAATATCTGCTTTAGAAATAAGGATATAAAATCTTTAAGATGTGACGGTAAACAAAAAAAGTTTTTAAAAATTTTATATCGGGGGGGGGGGGGGGGGGTGCTTTAATACCATGGGAGATATCTCCCCAGTTCAATGCCTTCGCTATGCCCATTTCTAAAGCGTATACGAAGCCCATTATATGGAACACAAATATTTGTTTCCAGTGAATTGTATGTTCCATTAATGCCATAAAAGAATTTAGCATTTTGCTTGTATGCAAAAACCGAAGTCGTTGTTTAACTGTTATAGAACTTTTTCTGACTTATTACAACTTTTATAATGGCGTTATTTATTTTTGCAGTGATTAAACTTACGAAACAAACTGCACAGGAAAATACAAAAGATTATTTTTAGTTTTTATTTCTTTTAGTAAAAAAATGGAACGCACAAACACACACATATTAAGAAGTCTAGACTTAAATGTGTTGTGTTGTTTGATTGTGTTTCTTTGTTTTTTGGTTTTTTTGTAAATTTGTTCTTTTTTTTTGAATTATTATTGTTAAATAAAAGGTTGTATGCAAATTTTATTGAAAATAATTGGCATACAATTAACTCACACTTTGGTTAAGAAAAAAACAAACGAATTAGCAAAACACTTTTACATATAAATAGGATTAAATAAACTGCAAGACAGACTTAAAAAATTTAAGGACTGAGATAAATCAAATTTAACACCAAATTTTTTATGTCAAATAACTACATAGCCTCTGCCACAAGTTAATTAAAAATTAATTTCGATTAAAAAATGTGTGATATTAATGCAAAAAATTATTTAATTTTGCACCAGTAAACCAATTAATAGTATTAATTAATTAAATTTTTAATTCACTTGATTAAATTTTTAATTAAAATTAGTTTTATTTTTGATTAATGCTGAAATCGGTGAACAATTTTGGAGAATTTTTCAAACAAAAATCACTGCCAATTCTCTTTTACACTTCTGGTGGAAGCATAAAAAAACTGGAATGCCTTATAAATTTGTTTTTTATATACACTGCTTATAATAGGTATTAGTCGTGCAGCGGACAACTAAAAAAAAAACATTTTAGCCGAAATTTGGCATAATTATGCTTCTGTGTGTGCCAAATATGTTTCTGGTATGATGTTTATTGGTCGATTTATGGGGTGGTAAAGTGTTGTTGCCGTTTTTCAAAAATAGTTTTTTTCCAATAATTGTTTCGACTCGAAAACGAATAAATCAAACAAAACATTAAGATTAGTGATTCAAATAGGAAATAATTTGATCTTAATCATTTTAATAAAATAATTTTCATTTGAAAAACTGGAAATAACCAATTTAAATTTAAATTTATCTTACTTAGACCCATTTTTTTAAATTTATTTTTTATCAAAATTAAACTAGGTTGTCCTTAATTTACTGTAAAATTTTTAAAATGGGATCTTCATAACTTTAAAAGTTATGCAAATTTCTTTGCACGCATAACGCAATTCAAAGCCGGAATTGAACATTTTAAATTTAAATTTTTCTAACTAAAAATTTGTTTTTTTTAATACCAAATTAGGCCAGAGTATTCTCAAAGTCCTGCAAACGACTTTAATTAGGATAAACATTAGTTAAAATGATACGAAAAAATCTCCATGGTTGTCGCACTGCAAAGTTGGAAATGACCATTTCAATAAAATTTTGTTTTTAACCGAAAATAGCCTACTCTGTCCTAATAAGAGGGCTCAGAGCTGAAGCGAACAAAGTAAAAAAAAACCGAGAATATATTTTGAGTTTGAATAAGTGAACTGCCATTGATTTCTGGAGCCATTGACTTGCATTTGTTACCGTTACCTTAGGGACGATACACTTTTTGAGTTAGTTCGCTACAGAACCGGATAGAGTTAAACTTTGCAGAGAATCGTACACCAGTTTTGAAATACAAATATTTAAGTATTATATTTTATGACTGGCTTATGTTCGGTTCTAAGCCCTTAAATTATATTGTACAAGCTTTGAAATGGGATATTCAAAAATTATTGAATGAATCGCTTAATCTTGTAGGGTTATACATTTAAAACAATTACATGGATGAGAAAGAAAACTGCATATTCTAAAAATTCAAAAATCCTCGTCTTGAGTTAGAAATTTTTTTTTATACATAAGCCACTCGCATCCCAAAATTACCTTAAAGGAAAAGACACAAGCTTTCTTACGAGAAAAAAAACATTCCGGATAAAAAAAAAAATAAAAAAAAGTTTTAAATTAAAAAAAAAAATTTTAAAAATTTTTTAACAAAACAAAAAAAAATTTTTTCGAAAGATTGATCAAATAGCTATCGAAGCTACTTGGGACAAATTTTGCTAGCACCAATAGGTAAGAAGTTACATGGAAGAGAAAGAAAAGCTGTATGGCCAAAATGCTAAACTTTGGCCCCCTCCAACTCAGAAACTTTTTGACCGATCTGGTTGAAAATTTGTGTAAACTACTATCCAATAGGACTAACCTTGGTGCAAATTTCATCCAATTCGGAAGACATCGATTTAAAAGTTGGGGCACTTGACACCAAATCCCCCATATATTTATATATACTAGTGTTGCCTAGTGGTCGAAATTCCAACATTAGTATCTATGCAAATATTAAGAAAACATACATACAAGTCTTAGTCTTAGTGTATCGATTTGTCGAGGGACCAAAATCCGGTTCATATATTATCTTCCACTCAAGTCCAAAATCAAGTGAATGTTTAATTTTGTTTTGTAAGTTCAATTGTATAAAAAAAAATCAAAAAGTTTCAATTAAAAAACAAAATAGTACCAAAAAGTCTCCTCTTATAGTTCCTCAAACACTCTGGGCTCTACATGTTTAATTTTATGTTTCTAGGTACAGTATTAATAAAAATTCCAAAAGTACCAGCTTAAGAACATAAAAGTACCAAACCCTCAGAACATTGCATGTTTAATATTAACAGAAGTTCAAAAAAGTACCAGTTGAAGAACAAAAAAGTTTTAAAAAGTTCCCTTTTATAGATTCTCATCCACTCAGGGCAATGCATATTTAGTATTATGTTTCAAGGTCCAATATTAACAAAAATTAAAAAATTTTCAGATTTAGAACGAAAAGTTAAGTATTTTAAAAATTCAAATGTACCACAGCATGGAAAAGTAAAAGAAAGAAATTTAATTTCCCGTATTTTACCATTTTGATAATTTTTTCTCTCCATTGAAGTATCAAACATCGTTTAAAAAACTGCAGTCAAAGTAGAAAAATGCCATTTCTTCCACTTCTGTATTCGTCATTGGCAAAAAAAAACAAAAAAACTGTTGCTTTTACTTCTGGTTCATTAAATGTGACAGTTTTCGGTTTCGACAGCAGTGTTTAAAAACCTGGTGTCAAACAGTATTATATTGCAGTGGGCGCCCATAATTTAATATGTATATGGGCATTTCCATTTTAACGAGACATTATATTTGTACGATAAAATGTAAAAGAATTAAATGAAGAAGTAAAATTTGCAAAGTAATGAAGTAGCACTATTCAGAAAAAAAAATTACAGCAAACGACGCTAAGGATTTGCAGATATAAGCAAAAATCTGCGCTGGCGTGACGTTAAAAAAACGAAAGTGGATTTTGACTTGTATCACAAAACTGAATAAGACTGCGAATTGAGCAAGATGTTTTGTATAAAACCTTTTTAGTAAGCTTTGCATTTATTTATTCTTCAAGATATCAAATTTTTAAAACTTTGCTCGTTTAAAGGTGAATATGGGCATTTTCAGCGAAACGTGTTCATTTTTTTGTTCAACCAGAATGAAAATAAGGTTGTTCAACCGTTATCCCTTTTGTTATTAAATGAAGCGCTTGTTGCGCTTTACACTAAAACACTTTTTTTGAAAAACAATTTAAATTACTTCTGGCGTTACGTTACAAAAAGAAGACTTTTCGCTGGAACTGCCTACATGTCAATGAATGGGGAAAATTGGTTTGTAAAAAAGTACTAAAAATAGGTACGATATTCACCCTTTAAATGTTCGAATTTAAAAAAAGTTCAAATTATATTCGTGTTTTTTTTAAAAAGGTTACGAATTTCGTATAATCTTTATATCTTTGTTTTTAGTTCAATAGACAGATTGGTTGACAAAGAAGTTACAGATGTTACCCGTTTACTCTCAAAAAGGGTCGAATTTAAAAAAACACCAGGCACCGGTCAGCTTATTTTTTTTTTTTTATTGAACAACGATAAGGGATATATTTTTTATCTCTTTTAGTTTTTGAGAAATGAGGTTACCGTATTTAGCCCTTTTTACGATTTTTAACCACTAAAATTTTAATGAAACAAGATTCGAACGCCCATTTTAATAATGGTCCATGGTTCAAATTGAGTTAGTTTGTAATTAAGAAATATTAAATAAAAAGCAGAAAAAAACTTGACTTTTAGGTGTGGTTCACATTCAACAACGGCCCTTAAATTAAACCATTATGCACTGCTGTAAGTAAATAGCGTTCAAATTGTGTATTTTTTTTTAACAAGGTTTCTTTCAAATGTGCTAAATTCCCATTTTATACTATTGAGAAACTGAAATTTATTGTTGAAGGGATAAGCTATTCCTATGCGCATTTCACTGGTTGCTTAGGCCAGATTTTTGTTGTGTATTTTTTTGTTAACATCGGTTGACATACAGAGGAGGAAAGAACACTTTCTTAACTGTTTTGACAAAATTTTTGAATAAATATATTTTGGAAAAATTAGAATTGTGGTTATTTTGTTGAACTATTAATGGTTTTTAATCCAAATTTTTTAATATTTTAATCAGGCTTAAGTTCATCAAATTTAATTTTCATTAAATTATTTTTTTTTTTTTTTTTTTTTTTTTTTCTCCTTTTTTCCTTTCTTCATAAAAATAATTTAATGAAAATTAAATTTAATGAACTTAAGCCTGATTAAAATATTAAAAAATTTTGGAAAAAAATTTAAACTAATATCCAATTCCGGGAAATCGTTTGTGTAACAGCCAAAGGAAGTTTTAGACCACGTTTCACTAATTTAAATAGGCCCAATCCTATTGATCGTTTTTTTTAATAATCTATACTTTGCTCACAAGTTAGAACATATTTATGAATGGATTAGTGCACTTAAATATATCTGAGACTGTTTAGATAGGACTTTTCAAATTAAGTTGATTTTAAATTTGTTTTGTCTCGCACTAGTTCGACCGATCTCAATCCTTAGTGTGTGTATGAATCTATGTGCAAATGTTAAGCATAGAGACAAAAATGAATGAATATATATTTTGTTATTGTTCAGTTAGAACTTAAGGCATTAAACATACATAATATGAATTTTCCCAAAACTCTATTGTATGACATGTAAGAGAAAGAACATACATACCCATACATAAACAAATCTTGCAGTATATATGACTCGACATACGAGTGTATGAATGTGTGTACAAATATCTGTGTTCATGTATTAAGTCCTTGTTCTTATTATTGTTTTTTATTTTTAGCCACATCGCAAAAGGATTCCTTTGTGGTGTGAATATAAAGCTTAGCATATTATTCTGCTTGGCTAATTGTTCAACATTAACCACAAAGGAGTGTTTTTGTGTGTAAAGCTTATTTCACACTGAACTTTTGCTAAAAGGATTCTTCTATCCCTTTTCTCTTTCTCCCTTTTCCTTACCTCATACTGTCATAATCATAGCACACAAACTTGTATGTTTGAGTGTGTGTGTGTGTGTGGATTAATATTGTATGTATGATCCATATTTAGACGTAGACATACGTTTATGGGCATGGGCATGCCTGACGTTATGCACATTCAACCACATCCGTTTTTTACATTCGTTTTTTATTGTCTGATTTTGGTTTCTTTTTGGTACTTTTTTGTTATTTTTTTTGTTTTTGTTATAATTCATTATTTTTTGTTAGTGAGTGGCTGTGTGTTTTTTGGAATTTTTGTGAACGCCTTGCGTTTTGTTTGTTGCGGACGGACTCTCGCACTGGCTCACACGTACCTAGCGACGACTTCCACTACATGCATGCTTGCTTAATTATTATTAAGTGCCCAACTTATACATTTATGAAGTGAAAATATAATTTATGAGCCAAACTTTTAAACGTGTAATTTTGTTGTTGTCTGTTTTAAGCGAATTATGAAAAAAGGAAATTCTTGAACTTAATCGGTTTAATACGTAATTGAGTTGATGAATTTTTGCAAGATTTTTTATGGCATTATTTCCTATTCAGTTTTTGAAAAAGAGTATGCACTTATTTTAAATGAAAGTTAAGAATGAAACTGAGTTATTGTTTGGAATAATTATTTTTGCAAAATGCAATTTTTATGGTTGGGTTGTAAAAAAGGAATAATAATTTTGTGATATATTTTATATCAACCTATTGGATTTAGGGAATAATTTTTCATAATTATTAGGCTTTTATTTTAAAGAGAATCATACAGTCTTTAAGTGAGAGAATTCCTTTCAAAGACTCTGGTCTATTTTACTTTAGCGGGCTGAAGGCTTACGTTTCTATTGCTCGGAAAATAAGTTTAAATATAATTTGTAACAAATAAATAAATATTTTAAAATCTTTCCTTCGTCTGCTGTTATGCATTCATTGGAACTTAATATTTACGAATGGTTTCGAACTGTGTACTTTTTTTTAGGACCAGCACTCAGGGGATGACTCTTACTACAAAAGGAGCCGAGAAGCTCCAAAAAAGATTTTGAAGCACCGGGCCACATATGACAGTTGTATTCCATACGCGGTACGATACAGATGGTATAAATAGTAAGGAGATCAGATTGAGCAAAGTATATCTTATATCGTTTTAAAACCCGAGGCACTTGAATGCTTCTTTCGATACCTTGAATATATGTTCTGTCCATCGGGCATCACACTGTATCTTCATGACCAGTAAACCGATTTTTCTCTGAACAATTTTATAATTTTTACATCCTTTAGCTCAGGGAATTATTAAAGTTGTGTACGAGAAAGCATAGAAGAGAAACCAATATTAATTAAAGTAAAAATTAGACCTGAAGCAGAATTGTTATCATGCGCTTTCACTTAATATCGTAATGATTGAAAAATTTATATGTTGTTAAATTTTATTCTAAATATTTTTTTAATTATCAATTGTTCACTAAGGTGAAATGAATTTTGTTTGTTAAAAAAAATTTTTAAAAGATTTTGTTATTCGTGCTAAATTCCCAGTTTTTATTATTGATAAAAACACTTGAAATTTATTGTTGATGGGATAAGACGAGATGAACGCACTGTTTATTGTTGATGTTGTTTTGTTTAAGCTTTGATATTATTACAAGTGGAACTGTTGCTATAAGTCTTATACGTTTAACATTTTTACTTGGTTTAATATCTTTAGTTTTTCTAAAATCTTTATGGATGAAGTTTCCTGATGATCTGGCCTAAGCAACCAGTGAAATGCGCATAGGAATAGCTTATCCCATCAACAATAAATTTCAAGTGTTTTTATCAATAATAAAAACTGGGAATTTAGCACGAATAACAAAATCTTTTGAAATTTAAATTTTGTATTCCCAAAAATTGAAATAACTTTTTGATAATAAACAGGCGGGTGCACGGCCTAAAAAACACTTAATTGACAACATCTTTTGTAAGTTGTTGTTGTTTTTTTATTTTGTTTTTCTTAACCTACTTACAACTACAATTAATGTTGAGAGAATTTCAACTAATTGTAGCGGGGAATGTAAGACGAGATGAACGCACTGTTTATTGTTGATGTTGTTTTGTTTAAGCTTTGATATTATTACAAGTGGAACTGTTGCTATAAGTCTTATACGTTTAACATTTTTACTTGGTTTAATATCTTTAGTTTTTCTAAAATCTTTATGGATGAAGTTTCCTGATGATCTGGCCTAAGCAACCAGTGAAATGCGCATAGGAATAGCTTATCCCATCAACAATAAATTTCAAGTGTTTTTATCAATAATAAAAACTGGGAATTTAGCACGAATAACAAAATCTTTTGAAATTTAAATTTTGTATTCCCAAAAATTGAAATAACTTTTTGATAATAAACAGGCGGGTGCACGGCCTAAAAAACACTTAATTGACAACATCTTTTGTAAGTTGTTGTTGTTTTTTTTATTTTGTTTTTCTTAACCTACTTACAACTACAATTAATGTTGAGAGAATTTCAACTAATTGTAGCGGGGAATGTAAGACGAGATGAACGCACTGTTTATTGTTGATGTTGTTTTGTTTAAGCTTTGATATTATTACAAGTGGAACTGTTGCTATAAGTCTTATACGTTTAACATTTTTACTTGGTTTAATATCTTTAGTTTTTCTAAAATCTTTATGGATGAAGTTTCCTGATGATCTGGCCTAAGCAACCAGTGAAATGCGCATAGGAATAGCTTATCCCATCAACAATAAATTTCAAGTGTTTTTATCAATAATAAAAACTGGGAATTTAGCACGAATAACAAAATCTTTTGAAATTTAAATTTTGTATTCCCAAAAATTGAAATAACTTTTTGATAATAAACAGGCGGGTGCACGGCCTAAAAAACACTTAATTGACAACATCTTTTGTAAGTTGTTGTTGTTTTTTTATTTTGTTTTTCTTAACCTACTTACAACTACAATTAATGTTGAGAGAATTTCAACTAATTGTAGCGGGGAATGTAAGACGAGATGAACGCACTGTTTATTGTTGATGTTGTTTTGTTTAAGCTTTGATATTATTACAAGTGGAACTGTTGCTATAAGTCTTATACGTTTAACATTTTTACTTGGTTTAATATCTTTAGTTTTTCTAAAATCTTTATGGATGAAGTTTCCTGATGATCTGGCCTAAGCAACCAGTGAAATGCGCATAGGAATAGCTTATCCCATCAACAATAAATTTCAAGTGTTTTTATCAATAATAAAAACTGGGAATTTAGCACGAATAACAAAATCTTTTGAAATTTAAATTTTGTATTCCCAAAAATTGAAATAACTTTTTGATAAAAAATTTTTATTTAAAATAATAAAATGTTTTTAATGTATTAAATACAATTTTTTATGCAATTTTTTATTTTTTGTTATTATAAAACCCTTTTACCACAAAGTTCACCCAGTTACAAATGAGAGTGTATTTAGTTAGCCATTCTGTGTGTAACAACATTTAGAAATTACTCTTCTTAGTTTTGTAATGATTAAACCATAATTAACTATAGGCGGTAAATAAAGACCCTGTTACCTTTCGAAATTATAGTATAGTTTTGATGGAAGTTTTGATCGATATCGAATGCCGCAGTTTACGCCAGGACTTATGTAAAGCCTATTTCCGGAACATAAGCTTTATATGTTTATGAAATGTACTGAAAATAATTATTATTCAAATTATTGGAGAAGGGTATCAGAGATTCGGCACAGTCGGATCGGGTATTATGCGTTGGTGCTGGTGTTTGTAACATATTTTAATAAGTATTCTTAGAATCAGTTTTTGAGTCGATTGATCGATGTCCGTCCGCCTGGTTAGCTCTCTGGCTTTTATGTAAAGCTTGTGCGCAAAATACAGGTCTCCATTTTGTTAACGGTTCAAGGATCAAGCCTATTAAAAATCGGTCCATAATCACATAATCCCCATACAAGCTTTTTTCTGGAAAAGAGTCTTATTAGGTGGATATTAAGATTAAATTTGGTCCAAACTTATTTTACTACTCTCTTTACTTTTCTCTTTCTATACCTTTTTTCATTGAAGGGATTCACAATGGACCGCATTGGTCTCCGAGTGGAAGTGTACCCTTGGGCACATAACCCTTCTTAACCTAACCTGACCTATTTAACTACTCCCGAAAATAGCTTTTAGTGCCAAAACTTTATTTTATGTTTTGATATTGGTATACAAATTGGCAATTAAATTAAAGATAGCTACTATGTGATGACAAAATGTTATACCGGTAGGTCCAAAATAAACCATTATGATATTAAGATTTAGTTTTAATGTGCTAAATTCCCATTTCTTACTGTTGACAAACTGAAATTTGTTGTAGGCTTTCACTTTCACAACTTCATCTAAAGATTTTAGACAAGCTAAATATATTATTAATTAAACTCTTAAGCGAATAGGAATTATAAACACTCCAAAGTCTTACCCGTAATAATATAAAAGCTTTAACAAAACACCAACAACAAACAGTTACAATGCCGACTACAATTTCGGTAGTGATTTGGCTTCATAGTTACTTCATGTTAATTTAACTTGATTTTACAACAACTTGCGAACAAAATAATTTTCTTTTAAAATAACTAGAATTCATGTTAATTTAACATTTCAGTAAAGTAAGAGCAAAATTACATTGATATTGAAATAACATTACGAATAACGTTGAATGAAAGTTATTTCAAGTTGAAACAACTTGAATTTCAGGATGAATCGAATTGGTTTGAGTTTGAAATAAGAGCGAGAATAATCTTCAGAGACAACATATGCATTCATTTAAGAAACATTGTATACACTTACCCGTAGAACCAGAGAATATAATTATTTTTTTTCTAAATTTTCATATTTTTCGAATGTGTATTTTAAGTCAAATTACAATTTCTTTTCCTGTAACAACAATACATGTCTCAATTTTGTTTTTCATTTTGTTCACAGAAGCACTCACAATTAAAAGACACCAGCAGAAAGGCCCGATATGGGTTTCGTCCTCGTTCTATTTTGAAAATTTTGTTTACTATTTAACTAAATAATTTTAACAAAAAGAATACGAGAATTTTTTTCTTTTTATAAATACTTTTAAACATGAAAGAATTCATGTTTTTCTTTTTATAGTGTTGTTATTTTTTCTCTATACAAACAATTATAACAGGATTTTTTGGATTCAATATTGATCAATGTTATTTTATCATAGGTGGGTTCATGATTACCCACGGGTCTCAAATAGGGAATTCTATAAAAAATTTGGTTTTATATATTGCGGTGTAGGGTACCCAATGGTCGGGCTTGACTGACTATACTGTCTCACTTGGTTTTTTTTAAGTTTATTTAACTGAAGTGGGAAAAATAATTAAAATAAAATTGTTTGTGTTAAAGCAATGAATAATTTAAATATTATACGAGTGTTGCAATTTATATATGCTTAATTTATGATGGAATTATCTCATGAATATTTTCGTGCGATGAGTTTTTACGAAGTTCGAAGAGGATTATCAAGGCAGGAATGTATCGATCAACTTACTTCGATTTTGGCGAAAGAGCCACCTCAGTAAGAGCAAAGCGAATTCGATCGTTCATGAAAAATATTTGTTCGCGTTGGATCCCGCATTAATTGAAAATAACTCGAACAGATGCTTGTGTCAATTGGTGCACAGAAATGCTTAATAAATACAAGCGCAGTGCAACAAAAGCTGTGTTTAACATCTTTACAGATGACGAATCTTGGATTTATGCATGTGAAACCAAACAAAGATAGCAATTCACTTAAAAGCCATGTTTTGGCGGTTCCTCTTTGGGAATGGAAATTGTGTCGCTAAAACTTGTTCCAGTGCTTGCAATACGGCTGTTTTCGATTATAAATTACTATACGCTCATTATTATTTTGACAATAACATTTGTAGTTTTAATGAACTGTTGATTTTAAATTGCAATTTCTGATATTTTTAAATTAGGCTTAAGCTCATAAATTGAAGGGGGAAATTTTACAACATGAGATTAATTAACATTTTTGACATTATTTATTCTTGACTGAACGGGTGATTGAACTCGGGTCAAATTTACATGTTTCGAGAATAACCACATTCTCATCGTTAGAATTCTTTTCAGATCTACCGTTTGCAGCACTGCAGCGGCTGGCAGTCTGTAGTAAAATACAATTTTAATTTATTTCATGGTGTTAAATTCCATTCTTCATTAAAATAATTTAATGAAAATGTAAATAAAATATTTTCAAAATAGTTATTGCAACCTCGAATAAGTTTTCATTATTCAACATAATTAAAAATTTTAATTAAATTGTTGTTTATTTTTTTTAATTAACACCTTAAAAATAATTTATTTTTGTTAAGCTGTAAAAAGAGCTATTAAGTTGTGTGTGTTTTTTTTAATAGCTGGAGTAAAAATCTATTTAAAAAAAATTGCCAGTAAAAGAAATTTTTAAAACATATTTTATTTTTAAAAAAACTTTAATAGACATTTAACTAAACCTTTTAAATTGTATGTAATGAATAGTAATTTTTTTTTAATAAAAACAGTTTTATTAATTTCAACTCCATGTAAATTTTGTGTGTTTTTTACTAAATATAATTGTTTTTTTTAGACTTTATTTATATAAGCTTTTTGTAGTTTATTAAACAAAAAAACTTTTTATGAACAAAACTTAATTATTTATGGTTATTTTAATTAAACAATGTACCGTGGAAAAGTGTGGTCCAACCATAATGCACGATGATAATTGTTGAAGCCGTTTACGAAAATCGCGGCATAATTGCCGCATTTGGACATATGAGAATCCACAATTGATTGTTGAAAAGCCGACGAGGATATAAATCTGAAAGATATGTAGTTCCACAGGATGGTGCCACTTGCCATTCAGCCGCCAACGTAATTATGGCCGTCACGATCATGTGATTTGACACCGTTGTACTTTTTTCTTTGGGCATAATTTAAAGAACAAGTGCACGTAAATAAGCTAAGAACAATTCAAGAGCTAAAGGATAAGACAATTCAGCACATTAATAAAATTGAACCTTAATTATGTCTCAGAGTCATTGAATATATGGACCATCGAATGAAGGAAAGCGATCGAAGCCGTGGCGAGCATTAGGCGAATTTTGTTTTAATCATTATTGTCATAGATCCTTCTATCATAAGAAAAAAAAAATATAAAGTTAATTTGCTGAAAACTTTTTGTTTTTTTTACAATAAACATCGTCCGTTTTGGTTGGACCACCCTTTTATTAGCAAATTATTAAATTTGATCATCATTCACTAGAAAATAAACTAAAACAATTTAAAAATTAAAACAGTTTTTAAAACGCGTCAAACTTTAATCCGCATACTCACTTTTCGATTACTATAACTATTCATACTTTACATGGATTTTGTTTTTTAATTAACATCCTTTGTTTTTTTTTTAATATTCACAATGCCATCGTTTTGAATGAAATAAAGTGAAGGATAATGTAAAATAAAATATTATTGGTAAAAGTTAAAATTTTTATATATTGTAATATTTTATATATAAATTATCATATTATTTGAATGTGTATTCTAAGTCAAATTACCATGAGAAATAATACCCAGATTCTAATTGTAATATTTTATATTTAATCATGAAACAGAACCAAATAGTGAATTAGTTTTGTCAATTTTAAAATTTTGCCGTCACTGTAGCTCAAACGTAATAAACACACACACACGCACACTTTACATATTTGTGTATTTGGGTATATCGAGTTTCTATAAGAGGACGACCTAAAAAGATATTTTTGAGTTTAGTTTGTCTAAATAAAAATTATTTCCGAAAATGTTCTGTTTTCTTCTAAACCGCAATAAGATACGAACGGGTTACCGCAGAGTGTTATGTATCGTTTGAAGATTCTATCACTTTATATCCTTCACTTCAAGTGGAAATGATATATGGGCATTTCCAACGAAAATTCTCCTTTTTGTAACGTAACGCCAGCAAGCAATTACATTTGTTTCTCAAAAAGTTTTAAAGGAATTATTTGCTTGTTTGTATTTTAGTGTAAAGCGCAACTAGCTCTACATTTATTTACGAAAATGACAAACATTTTACAACATGGGCCTAAAATACAACCTTATTTGCTTGCTGGTGCTACGATACAAAAAGTAGAGTTTTCGCTGGAAATGACCATATATAAGTATGTCGTTCTGTTTGAAAATTCTACAATATTGAAGTTAGAGCCTATAAAGACGATAATATATACATATATATATGTATATATATCTGGATCCTAATGAGATGATTCATCGATATCAGCTTGTCCGTCTTTTTTTATCCATAAAAAGGAAAATATGTAATATAAACATATCAAAAACTACTTCATATAAAGAGCCTTAGGAAAATTCATTGAAACCATTAAATGGACAGAAAGTGCGAAATATACGGATGGATCATATACATATATTAATATTTATATGTATATGTACTTTATCTAATATTAACATTGTAAGAACTACATACGAAATGATATAATTATGCATTTACATATATAAAAGAACTTTTGTATTAGATCGGTGGTGATTTAAATTTAAAGTTTCATATCTTTAAAAATAATATTTTCTATATGTCGATTTATTACACAAGGGAACAAAATTGAACTTTTTTAGTGCGTCCTGAAAATTTTTTGCAAATTTTTACTAATTTGAGGTTGCTGATTTAAAATCTAATCTTCGTTTTTCTCAATCAGCTGTAGTAGTACTCTTCATTATGCGATTTTCAAATTTTTTATTTTTATTAGGATGTAATTGTTAGCTTTGAAAGCCCAATCAAATTTTTGGAAACGTTTACGTTAACTAACATAACATATGAAAAAAATCGGACATAGATCATACAAATCAATGAACGCCTTTCGCCTTTATTCACAATTAAGTAAAGGTACCACACTTTTAAGTGAAGAAAAAAACGTCCATAAATAGAACACACACAAATATAAAAAAAATTTTATTTTTGTATAAATTTTTCAATCAAAGTTTTCTCAGTAAAGTTCCAGATTTTTTTAACTGAATATGGTGAACCGTTTTCAAGTTATTCCAATTTATGTAGTGAAAGTGCCTTATTTTTGGACATTATTGGGTTATCTCGAAAATTCGAGCTGAAAGAGAAAAGTGGAGGTTTGATTTGAAATCAGCGACTTCAAATTAGTAAAAATTTGCAACAAAGTACCAGGCTGCAAAATGACTGTTTTCCACGTGTAATTTGTTTAACTGTATTTCGCAAAAGAAATATTAAGACTACAATAGAAAAAATCTAAAATCGATGGTTCTAAAAGCGATCGATTATCTTCACATACCAGTGTTTTTATTTTTTTTATCTAACAATCATTTACAGAAAAGATTAAACTTATCTTAACCACTCATTTTTTTTTTGATTACCAATACGAAAAAAAATCATTTAAGATGTTATTAAAAAATCCTGTTTGGTTTTTAATATAAAACTCAAATACGAATATTACATTAAGATATATGTATGTATAATAAAATAAACAACTTATTTAAAAATACATACATACAAACAAGCACACAGAAATAACACATTAATATCAAGAAGGTACTTATTTCTGTATGCATTTATGATTAAATTCAATTAAATAAAGAAAATAAATATTAAAAATCTGTTGACAAAAAGTTAACGCAAATGCTTATTGAATTGTAAATTGGTTTTAATAATAAATAAATTAAAAGAAATTACATACATTAGGGTGATATATAATAAAAAAGCTTTCGAAAAAAGTTTTTTTTTATAAAAATTTGCATATTATTCGAATGTGCATGATGGGTCCCGAACCCTTCTGTGGGTTAAGTTGGGCAGGGGTCCAGTCCCTCATGGAGGACTGGGCTCTGAGGGAATGCGTCAGGCAAGGGAATTCATCTCTCCCGGGAATGTAATGAGGACGAATGGTCTCGGATACACTTGTGGCACGGTATAATGGGTGCGACCCGAATCGGTACTTTATCGGCAAAGGCCCTGGTTGGGTTCCCATGGGAAGCAGAGGGTCTTCTGGCCAACTAGGGGGAGTGGGTACAATAGACCTTACCTGGTCGCGGTACTCATCACTGTGGGAGGAACCTCCCCGCCTTATCGTTATGAAAAAAAAAAATTTCGGATGTGTATTCTAAGTCAAATTACAATCCTCAAAAGCTTTTATACTTTAATAGTCTTATTCCATCAATATTTTCCAGGAATATTTTGTATGTTACTCAACATGAGAAGTAAATTCCCAGATTCTATTTGTTTTTTTTTTTTATTTTAAAACAACTAGTTTTGTTTTATTTGTAACATAATAAGGAATGTATTGAAATAAATAATATTACAGCTGTCCAGCATTTGCCTCCAAGCATGACCAAAGTCGAACAGGCCATTCGTCTATCGCAGTACCACTGCATCCATAGGAAAACTATACACTGCTAGGTGTTTCTTTTTTAAGTCCATTTTGAGACACCAAATACAGCAGTTAAACAATATTCAACATATTTGTTTAGAAATGATAATTTTTTTTAAGTAACCTTTTGGTGTTTTTATAGAACTTCCGATAGGTGCAACTGTAAAACTAGCTGCCATACTTATGAAGCGTATTCGGAATTTTTTCAGTATACTTTGGCAAATTACCATGCAAAGGCCTTCACCCGAAAAAGTTTACAAACCATGAATATTTAATTCCAAAATTCAAGCTCTGTTAGACAAACAGATAGAACACTTCATAAAATTAACGATGCGCATAATCGTCCATCTGAGCAGCGAAAACGAAAACTATGCGGGCCAAATATGGCCCGTACCATGCGTGCAGAATAAGCGATCGCTGCTGTAGACGTGATTGTGACGGTGGATTCAAATTTATTAATCCGACGCTGCTCTCAGCAAACCGGTTTGCGTCCGTCCTTTATTGGGCAAATTTTATATATTTAGTATAGATCCATATAAGTTCCAACTCGAGCAAGAATTGAGGGCAGCGGACCAGCAGTTGCGTTGTGTGGTCGATAATTGGGCTGAAAATCAACTGAAAGTTGAACCAGAATTTTATAGTAAAATCATTTTCAGCGATGAGGCTCATTTCTGGCAGCAGAATTTTCGTTTTTTTAAGAAACAAAAAAAAATCACAGTTTGGTGGGTTTATATGCCGAAAGCGTCATCGGCCCATTTATATTTAAATCCAAAACCGGGGCCAACATTTCCTTAAATGGCTGTAAACACTGTGGGCAAATGATTCGCTATTTTTTTATTTCTAATATAATTTTTATTTGGAGGAGAAATGTTTCAACAAAAAGGTGCAACATGCCATACAGAGCATGAAACCATCACTTTATTGATCCAAGCGTTTACTAACCGAATTTTTTCATGAAATGGACCTATGAGTTGGCCACCTTGTTCGTGTACTTTTAGACTACTTTGTGTGAGATGTGGGGGGGGGGGGGTTGTTGTATGTCAAATATCTGATTCCAGCAACGATTGATCATGTAGGAGTCAACGTTCGTTGCACTTTTTACAAAATACGTCCGGGTGTGCTCCAAAAAGTGCTGCAAAAAAGGCGAATCCAAAAATTTTGGTCATTCCATTGAATTTATTTTGTTTAAATTTGAATAAATAATCCAATGCCTCTAAAAGAACACCCCCTTATATGTGTCACTAACAAGTAGGCACAAAAAAAGTTGGTACTTTTTTTTATTCTCGAAAAAGTTAGTAGTGATTGGGTACCCTTTCGTATAGAGAATATTATTTCATTAACTTTTTCTTTAAAATTTTAAAGAAGCACCACCATAATGTATGTATATTTTATGCAGTTTTCTGATAATATTTACAATGGAAATTTAATATGTTAAAAAATAATGTAAATGTAGTAGTTGCAAATAGTGTTGTTGTTGTTATGAATTTTTATGTGCAAATACCATGAAACAGGATTTTATTTTTATTTTTTTTTTTAATTTTACCTGTTTGTTACCATGTGAAATATAAAAATTTATAAAAATATTTACAATAAACTAAACTCGCATAATTTTACACAAAAATATGTACATACAGCAATTGGTACAAAGTAACAAACATGTATTTTTAACATTAAAGAAAAAATATGTATAAACACAATAAATGTAATATGTACAATAAGAAACGCACGTTAACAAATTTTTTTTTTTTAATTTATAATATCTACAAATTGTAATATTAAATTACAACATTCAAAAGGAAATGAAAAGAAACAACAATGTTTTTCTTTTCCGGTTTAACAATATTTTTAACTTTAGCGAGGAGGAACAGAAACTAACCTGAGTTGGTGGTACAGCAGAGGCGCCAGGAGCAGCAGATGGTTGTTGTTGCTGATTATAAGCCGTCGCTGGTTGAAATTGAGTCTGAGGTTGTGGTGTAAATTCACGTACAATTCTTTCCTCAGATGCGGGTGGCCAAGCTACACGTTTATAACCTGCAACATAATAAAGAGAGCCAGACAAAAGTTAGAAAAAAACAACAGGAAAAACAATTTTAATTAATAATCACATAAATAAATAGTGAGAATTAAAAAACAAACAGAAACCATTTGATCGTGATTTATTTGAATTGAAATAAACTTAGAAAAAATATTTTAAAGGCAATATTAGTCCAAATAAGTCGCTTGCCATCGTTCAAACCATAAAATTGTGTATTTAAAGACTTTAATTTAAATTATAAAATTAAATGAAAAATTATGCATTTATGTTTGACTTATTTTATAAATATCAGGAGTACAATTAAGGCATTTATTTTAAATCAATTTTTTCCAAAAAGTCTGACTTTATTGCTAAGGGAGGAAGAGAACATGATTTTCTTCTCTTTCCTCTAACTAATAAACTTGGATTTTCTAAAAGAAGACTGTCATAGTTTAAACGTTATAATAGTCCTATCAAGGAGAAACGCGTTTAATTTTTATACGAATGTTGGCCATATAGTCAAAAGAGAACAATATCATCTCTGTCTGGATACTTTCAGTTTTTTCACAACTTCCTTCAAATACTCTTCTTTGACTCGGGCATTAGTAACGAAAACTCTATTTCGTTACTAATGCCCGTAATTTCTTCAAAAAAATCTAGCTGTGTAAAGAAATCTACAGTGTTAAAGCCGTCATATTTCAAAAGAAAACTAAAGGTTAAAACACGTAGGCCAAATAAACGCTAAAATAGGTGAAGATAGCTGGCAGGTGCTAATACGGCCAGCTTTCTTTTTGTAGAAATTACGGGCATAATTGCTGTATTAAAAATTTCCTCAAATATTGATTTTTCACATTTTAAACCTTTCTTACATAAATGGTATTTACTACATTTTCAGAATATACTCTAAAAAGTATTTTATGCAGCTGCCATAATAAAATAAAAAAATAAAATCCCGGCAATTCCCACAGAAATTTCCCGGGATTTTTTCTTGAAAAATATGCGGGGTCACTGGATTTTTTTTCGAGAAAAACAGTACACATAATTTAATCGTTTATTGCAAAAACCATTCAGGCGAACAATTTATGAATTTATGTAAATCAAAGAAAACTACTTTTACTCAACTGAAACAAGGATTTCTCGGATTTGCTTCACCATCACATGGGGACTGTATTTTATTTTTTTTTTGCATTAAGTGATGTATCAATCTTTACATATTGCCAAATTACTCGATTTAGGATTTTTTGTTAATTAACTGATTAATTATTAATTTTTCGCAATTTTTTTTGTGCATGATAAATGCAGATTGCATATGGTCAGGATTTTTATAAAGGCTAATTTTAAGGGCTAAAATTGGTACTTTTAAATGGGTAAAAACGGGTAAATACTGGTACTTTTCTGTCTTCGATAAATTTGCTATACATACAGGTTATAGCCTACACTAACATACAGTGTACTTTCTGTTAGCCTTAAATAAGGTACTCTTTAACCTAAGGTACCTTTTCTCTTTTCGAAAAAATCTGGTATGGATATAGCATATTAAATTAAAATATAGGACACTTTTTAAGAAAAAAATCAGGAAAAAATTCAGGACTAAAATATTGGGTACTTTTACAGGGATACAAGCGGGATGAAATTGGTACTCTTCCTCTCTTCGATAAATTTAATATACTCTTCATTAACACACAGTGTACTTTCTTGGGGCCTAAAGTGAGGAAAAACTGTTACCCATGGTACACTTTAGCCTTTGGTACTTTTCGCTTTTCGAAAAATTTTATATAGAGATATCATATGACCCATAGTAAAATAAAGAGTACTTTTTATGATGTAAAAACGGAAAAAGATGGTACTTTTTTCACTTCATTTGTTTTTGATAAATTTTGTATAGAGATAACATATTGTTACGAAATTAGATTTATCCAAAAATTATTTGTAGTGTCATTTTTAAGTTATCTTGGAAATTATACTATTATGCCGCATAAGTTTAAGTTGTGATGAACGGCACTGTTCGAATTTTCTAGAAATACAAAGCTTGTTACGCCTTAAAATATACTTTGTAACGGGTCCGCCATCTAACGTTTTTTTTTTCAACTAGTGCTTATTTCGTGAATGGTAACACTTAGCTCATATCTCATTTGACAGATAATTAGTTTTATCCTTTCACTGAACGAATATGGTTGTGTTTGCGCTTGAACAACGCTGGCAAATATGCGTATTCGCTTTGCTAAGTGGGCCTGCGATCGACTTACAGAAGATGCCAATTTTGCAAAAAAAAAAATCATCTTTTCAGATGAAGCTCATTTTGATCTTGGCGGATATGTAAACAAGCAAGATTGTCGCATTTGGGGCACAGAAAACCCGCACGCATACATTGAAAAGCCGTTGCCCCCAAAACGAGTCACTGTTAGGTGCGAATTTTGGATTCCACAGGCATAATTGGGCCATTTTGCTTCGAAAATGAGCAAGGAGTGGCCGTTACAGTCAATGGCGATCGTTATCGGGCCATGTTGAACGAATTTTTGTTCACAAAAATTGAAGAGGAGGATATTGGCAACATTTCGATGTTTTGCGCCTTGTTTTTGAAAATCGCATTATCAGCCGCAGAGCTGATGTCGTTTGGCCACCTCAGAGCTGCGATTTGACACCGTTGTACTATTATTTGTTGGGTGCCGTCAAAGATAAGTATTACGCCGACAAGCCAGAGACAATTTACTCTTTAAAGGACAATACTCGTGAAGCCAGCTGCACACAATCGATAATGTGCTTAAAAATTGGACCGATCGTGTAGGCTACTGCATGGCCAGCTGAGGCAGCCATTTGAATGAAATTATTTTCCATTATTAACCGGAAGGATTGTAAATACTTTCAAATAAAAAAAGAAATTTGAGAAAATATCCAGTAGTTTTTTTTAAGCATTTTCAAAAAAAAAAAAGTTATTTGGCGGACCCTGTATTAAGATGTCTAAAAGTTATTTTAGAATAATTCGTACAGAAAGATCTGGAATCGATTAGAAATGGTTGTGAACTATAAATTATAGGCAGACTCTTAATTATGTTTGTTTTGAGACAAAATGCGGTTTAGTTCGTTACTAAAAATAGTTGACGAATTTGTGAACTTTGTAATTAATTTTAATAAAGTTTATTAACGGTAAATTTCACCAAGTTCAATTAAAACTAACTATTACCTTAACTTTTAGTTTACAATATGTTTTTGACAGTTATAACTGCACTTGGTGAAATTGGACGTAAGTTGAATAGTGTGTGTATTAATTTTGATTTGCAATTAGAAGAACTCAAAGGTTTATTATAAATAGAATAAACCTTGCCGGAATATACATATTTAAAAACTCATTGCTTTTGATATGGTCAGTTGAATGTCGGTTGCTTAAGAGTATCGAGTGCACAAAATTTATAAATATGTATGTGTTGGCGAAGAATAACAATTCCTATAATGTTGTTTATTTGAATATTTTAACATAAAATAAGTATAGACGAAGAAAACGAAAGAACATAAAATTTCTGAAAATTTGTTTTAGGATAAACCCTTTTTTAATCTTGCTCTTATTTTCACGTAAACGTAGTCACGGGTTAAAGCTAGTCCACTCAATAAATTTTTTTAATTGTTCTTAAGCTGATTTATTTTAAAATAAACTTTAAAATCCACACCTGAGTAAATATCTTGAATGTATACAAAAGTACTGCAGTACTTTTACTCTTGTAAATAAATTCTTACACCTTAAATCCAACATATTTACTTTGGTTTTATGTGCATTCACACATACCTCTAACGCGCATTAATATGTGGGTGTATTTGTAAAATAAGTACGGTATAGTTTTTGGTTCTTTCCTTAATCGTGGAGCAGAAAACGTGTATGTGTCCAATTAAAACAAGATTTATGTTGCATTTTCTCTAATTATATAAAATAAGAAAAA
This sequence comes from Pollenia labialis, assembly GCA_949318255.1. Taxonomy (NCBI): domain Eukaryota; kingdom Metazoa; phylum Arthropoda; class Insecta; order Diptera; family Polleniidae; genus Pollenia; species Pollenia labialis. The sequence goes on from OX439140.1 coordinate 102,916,417, forward strand.
CCAATTAAAATAAATACATACATTTTATACATAAACTTAGAGATAGAGAAATAAAAACATGGAAAATTAAGGTATAAATTCATATACAAATATTAGGCTGTCTTGTGTTTTTCGATTTTGATTAAATTAATAAAAAAATAAAATATATTATATTGATAAATTCTGCAATCTTGTAAAATTCCAAGATGATGACGCCATATCCGCCGGCAGTAGAAATGTGGAAATAATTTACATGGTTACCTGTCATATGGCCTAATCTCATGGTGGGTCTTAAATACTGTTTGACAAACAATTACCTTATCAACCGCCCCTGTGTAGTTGCAATTTTGAGTGCACAATCCAGCAAAAGTTACAAAATCTTCCCTTGTTTAGAAGCTGGTGCTATCTTATTTCCTCGGCTTTAGAAATAGCCAACAACAAATGTTGTCTTTCCTCATGCCGAACTCTCCCACAAGTGCTGAATAGTCAGCCCTTAAATAGGCTTTTCAGTGATTTCCCTTCCAGCGAATTTGGGTTTAAACCACAACCACCACCTGATCCTCGAAAGTATAATTTCGTCAAAAAAGCACTTCCGTTGAACTCCTTATTAAAAAATCCGTAAGTGTAGCCTTTGGACGTACTTATTACCTAAAAGGTAAGGCTTACTCAAAGACAATCATAGCAAAAGACATGAAGCATTTCAAATAAAAAGTATTCTTTTGGAGGGAGGCTTCAACCAACCAATAATTTCTTAGAAGGCAATCTGTCTCTTTAATAAGTTTTACAAAAACTCAGGGTGAATCATTTGAAAGTTAAAAATTTATTTGTAGTATTGGAAACATACTTTTTTCTGGTTATTTTTTTGTTTGAATACTCTTTTTCAAAAAACTTTAAATAACTTTCTCCAATAAACTTCGAGTTCTAAACTACTGTGTAGTTCATACTTATCAAGATCAAAGGGTCTTTGCTTGAGCCGCTCAATATCAAGCTTTTATTTAATTTATTTAAAACAATGGAAATCATTCTTTAACAGAAACAAGAACTTTGGCTTAGAAGACGGTGTATTTGTTGGATTAACAATATCTAAAATAAAATAAATTTCATCGCTATAGATGGGATTCTACTCGGCCTTTAACTGTTGTATGGTTCATTTCCGGGTTAAGAGGTATATTTGGTTTTTGGGATTTTTTTTCGGAAATTTATAAAAATCATTAAAAATGTTGCATTTTATATGCAGCATATGCCAATCACTAATTGTCAATCAGCTGGTATGAAATTTCAAATTGGTTTTGCTGCTTGATGTTGAACTAAATGATGAAAAAGGTTTGTGTTTATTAGCGAATCTAATACTGATGGAATGCAAGGCAGTAAGAAAAATAACTCCAGGGAATGTGGTCCCAAAAAGTAAATGAAGAATGGCTCCAAAATTTCACAGGAGACACAACAACACGTACTTTTGGGGCAATATTTTTTTCGTTGGGATTTTACATTCTAAGTAAAATAAAATATGACCCCAATATCAAGGAATAAGAAATAGCCTCAAATAAAATAACATTTGTTACTTTTTAAGAAATGAAAAACCAACCCAAAAAAGTTTTTAATATTTGATACAACAATTTCCCCGCGCCCCGTCCAAGACCAACCTTTCTATCTATCGTGCTATTTTTAAAACCAAAACTTTGTAATTATTAGGGATATTAACAACCTGTTCGTCAGGCTGTAAAATTCAGGATTTTTAAATTCTGGATTTGTTTAAATTGGGATTTTGAAATTCGAGATTTTAAATTTGTGATTTCAAGTTTCGGACGTATGAACCCAACCCAAATTTTTAATATTACTTTCTTTGTCTTTTTTTTTTTGTTCAACTTTTTTCTGCGGTCATTTTCCATAATGAAGAATACGGGGCATATGACCCCAAATTTGCGGTAAAATTCCATTTTTTGGGACCTATTTCGCAGCTCCGAAATGCGAAACCTAAAAATAAAGAAATATGGAATCGTCTTGCAACAAGCTCTACCAACACAAAATTAGTTCTATGCAGTCATTGTGACAAAATAATGAATGAATTTGGTTAATCCAATTATGGTGAAATGAGATATTTGCAAAAAATATATAGCTAAACTGACAACAGTTTCAAGTGAATTTTATATTTCATAAAGTGACCTTTCATCAAATGCTGTCCAATCATCAAACTCGTTTGGTTGGCACGACTTTCTTGGATGGACAGTCTAATTTATAAACCGAAGCTTTTTGGATGTGTTGATTTGTTAAAAGTTCTATAACAAAGTTTATACCTAACTTTTGGTAAACACTAGGCTATTTACCCACTTGTACCCAATTTAGCAAACTCCCGGGTATTTAACAATTGGATATTCCTTTCCATATTAGAACTGAATAGCAAAAGACCCCATCTGACATTTCTAAAATTTTACGAGAAAAGCAAAAAACTATTTAAAATGTAAAAGTAATCAATTGCCTTAAACTGTTTATGATTTATTTTTCTTGTAAAACCTACCAGTTGTTCTGAAAATTCATATGTTGCATATTAAGAGAACTGTTATGTTGCATATTAAGAGAACTGTTATGGCCGTTTTCTCATTATGCGATTATCTTTTTTCCCAACGATAAATTTCACGCTAAAGGAATTTGGGTTTCTTAAGTCTCATTTGCTTTAATTCAGCACTCATCTGCCAATTATTTAAAACAATGTTTTTGTCGGTATATTGAGAAAACCGAAATCGTTAACGGACAGTTAATTTTTAGCAAATTTATGTCGATACAATGAGGAAATGGCCATTAGTTTGTTATTTTAGCGTTTATCATATTATCTTTTGTAGAAACGCCGGTGGTTTTTTTTTTTATTAAAATCTCTAATTTTGATCGAAAGATTTGTAGAAATTTGTATAGAGACAAAAAATTAAAATCAATGAAAAAGTCGATTTTTAATTTTTGGTTAGTTAGGGCCTAATGCGTTTTAGACAACAATATGTTTGTCGAAAAGCAAAACTATATTTCACTTACGTTTAACAATAAATTTTACCAGTATTATCAAGTTCCAATAAGCTCTAGAACCTTAAAATAACAAAATCATTTAAATTAAATTTTGAATTCCCATAAAAATAATTTTGACAATAAACTGGCACTTGCACGGCCTAAAAAAACGGACTGGCAACCTGCTTTATATTTTTTTTGCAAAAACAATAAAGCAAGTTTTTTTTTGTTTTTTCTACCTACTTAGTACTGAAAGAATTCCAATCAATTGTAGTGGGGAATGCAAGAAGAGATAACATCACTGTTTATTGTTGATGTTTTTGCTTAAACTTTGATGTTGTTACAAGTAGAACTGTTGCGGTAATTCTTATACGCTTAACAGTTATTAACAGTTATTTGGTTTAATATCTTTAGTTTTTCTAAACTTTTGGATGAAGTTTTCTGACGATCTGGCCTAAGCAGACAGTGAAATGCGCATGGAAATGGCTTATCCCATTAACGATAAATTTCAGTGTTTTTAAAATAATAAAAATTGGGAATTGAGCACGAATAACAAAATGATTTAAATTAAATTTTGTATTCCCACGAAAATTATTTTAATTTTAAGAAATTGTTGTTTTACATACGTAAATCTCTATTTTTATACCCACACTACAATAGTGGAGAGGGTATTATGCATTTGTGCTGATGTTTGTAACACCATAAAATATTGGTCATAGACCCACCTTTAAGTATACCGATGATCGACTTAGAATTACTTTCTGAGTAGAATAAACGATGTCCGTCCGACTGGCTGGCTGTCCATACAAAAAGTTATAAATTGATGAAATTTGAAAATAGGGGCGAATCAGACCATCATTTCACATGACCCTCATAGAAGCTTCTTTCCAAAATAGGGTCTTTTGCCCATAAAATATCTTATTATGTTGGTATTAGATTAAATTTGGACCAAACATATTTTATTGCAATAAAAATCATATGACTTGAAATCGTTCCATTTAGCCCCCATACAAATGACTTCCTTATTAATTTTGGTATTTACATAAAATGTGGCCACAATGACTTTTACTATAGCTACTTTTCCATGACAAAATGTAGCCCTGGTTGGTCTAAAATCAATATCCATAGGTCTAATATAAAACCCCATCCTTAACTCTCATATAGATGAAGATATCTAAATAAAAATCAGCACAAGGACCTCTTATATGAATCTTATGCTAACTAAGTATGTTCACACTTGGGCTTTTAAACGCGTTTAAACAAAATGTTGATCAGGTTAATCAAAGCCGTTCACATTTGAGATAGTTAAGATGACAGTTGATTAATAAATAAAACACAACAAACAAATTTATATGTATGTCTTAAAAGTATTACAAATGGATAAAAATACTTTAATAAAGTTATTAAAAAATTATTTTAAACATATTAATTAAAAATTAAAGAATTATTTAAGGACAAAATAAAAAGATTAAGAAGAAATCGTTGTCGGTTGTACACGTTCAGGGTGGCCGATTCTACATTATACTCAGCTTGAGTTACGCTCAGAGGATTCTATTTGAATAATGAAGTGATTTAGTTGCAATCATATCAGTTTGAAGCAGAGTTTGCTAAGCGCGTTAAAATGTGAAACCGCGGTATCGGTTTCAAAATTATTAAAACCGGTCGTTTTCGGTTCGGGTTTCAGTTTTGAAATTATCCAAGCAAAACATCATTAATATTTATTTCTTTGTGTGTAATACCAATTTTTTTTTTGTTTAAATTATGGTACTTTTATTAAAAAAATAAGCATTTGTTCTTTTTAGTACTTATTTTAAATTTAAAGAATTTTGAAATACGTTGCCATTGTTCCATGCTGTTATGTATACATTTTCTTTATATGAAGTACGAGTATTATGAATAGTTTGCAATTTCTTTTAGCATAAATATACATATATTTAAAGTAAAAGCTTAAACCGAGGTTTTTTGTTCGGTTTTCTGTTTCGGTTTCGGTAAAAACCGAACAGCAATCCCTAGTTTGAAGTGAATAATAAATCACTTTAATGAATGGATAATATCTTGATTTTGATGTGATTAGAGCTGAAGCACAATCGAGATGTTTAAACGCGTTTAAAAACCCAAGTATGACCATAGCATTATCCTTCTAACATAATTTTGTCAAGGCAGGTCCGTTATTGCCCATGGGCCCCATGGGTTATCATGTGGTCGGGCTTGACCGTCTTTACTTTCATACATGCTTAAAATTACACTTGCTCTACATGCTAACAAATTATCCACTCTTTACTCGTGGCAGTAAAAATACCACCTAAGTAGGGTTATTACCTACAAAGTGTTAACACTGTCCAGTTTATAAAAAATTCCAGTTTCATATATTTTGAACTGACTGTTTTTTTGTGTTTTAGAATGCTTCAAATATAGTTATTTAATTTCTCAATTTAAAACCCAAATTTTCATCAAAGTTTTTGATTTTGATGATTAAATTACTTTCACCATCTGCCAAAGTAGGATTAAGTTCCTTCTAGAAATACGTTTGCCAACTGTACATTGAAAATGTATTTATTTAATTTTACTCTGTTCAGAAGACGTTATTTTCTGATTTTTGTGGTTATTAAAGGATTCTTAATATCGTGATTAACTTCAGCTGCCAATACACACGTATTGTATTTAAGTGGACAGGAAAAGGAATTATTATTTGTGAGCCAAAATATTTATTTGTTTTTGGCTTTTTTTTCCAATAAAGTATTATTTATGGAGTTGATAAGAAGCAAAATACGTGATCAGCTACAAATGTGTAATTAAAATGTTTTCAGTCTTAAGGAGTTTAATGAAAGGCAACCAACCTACTTATGATCAAAACCCTCCTAACTAAATAAATTATAAATGATTTCGTTACACTGTTACTATGGTATGTATGTATATGTGTTTGTTTTCAATACTTGAGTAATAATATTATTTTTCTTTTTTGTTGAATATTAATATTTTAATGGTGTTTTTGTTTCCCTTTTTTATTGTATCATTTATTACTCGTTATAATTTCATTTCAGACAAAAAGTAAAAACTCATAAATGAAAAAAAAAAAAATAAAATCGGAGTGAAGTGGAATCATAGAAGTATTAACATGTTTTATATTAATGTAGCAAATGTCTATAATTTCGATTTTTTTTTTGATTATTTAATAATGATTAATATTGCCAGTACGTGATTTGGTTGAGAAGATTATTGTGGTAAAAGAAAATTATGATTTTTTAACACATTTACTTTTGAAAGATTAAGAATTTCATTCGAAATGGAACTTTAATATAAAGCAGATTTTTTGCTTCAAGAAAATTACAACAGTTTCCATTGAAAGTTTTAACAAAGACTTTAAGGGTTAAATAAGTCCAGAGCTTTTTACACTGAAAAAATTTATTCTCCGAATGAAATTTTTATGAATATATAAATATATAATATGTAAAGCAAATTCACTCAGAGTTCTAAAGTTTAAATAAAAAAATACTTAATTATTTTTTTAGACTAAATAGCACTGTTGTGAACAGCCTATTCTAAAATATAAAAAGGCTTCTTTATTTATTACGTGAATACATAAAACATTTAAACAAATACTAATTACCTAAAATTGTAACCAAAACCACATTACATTGAACACTTTTGAAAAAAGAAAAGTTTAATATAATACAAATAAATTATAAAAAGAAATAATTCTCACATTATATTAACATTTTTGTTGCAATTTTTTTTTTAAAGTTAACATATTTTCATAATATTCGTTCAGAAGTTAGAGACTTTTTATTTTAAATGCTATTTTACGCCTTGAATACTATCCTCGAAAATCTAAGGTTTTCTTAGTTACCATGATACCAAAGCCAGGTAAAGATCATACAAAAGTTGAGTCATATAGGCCTATTAGCTTATTATCAAATATGTCAAAGCTGTTTGAGAAATTATTGGTTTTAAAATTAACACCGATTTTAATTGAAAATAGATTTATTCCAAACCATCAATTCGGATTTAAAAGAAAACACAGCACAATTGAACAAACTCATCGAAAAGTAAATATCATAAGAAAAACATTTGAAGAAGAAAAAATATTGCTCAGCACTCTTCATCGATGTTTCGCAAGCTTTTGATAAAGTCTGGCATAAAGGCTTACTACATAAATTGAAGCAAAATTTACCAGCAAACACACACAAGCTGTTAGAAAGCTACTTAGTCGGCCGTCAATTTATTATTAAAGAAGGAAATTTCTTAAGTTCACCTTAGGCAATCGGCGCTGAAGTTCCACAAGGCAGCATCCTGGGCCCTCTTTTATACTTAATTTATACTTCGGACATACCAACAAACAACTACGCCCAAACTTCAACATTTGCAGACGATACAGCTTTTCTAAGCGTCCACGAAAACCGTTATGAAGCATCTCGTTACTTACAACATCATATATTTCAAATAGAAATACGGCTAAGACAATGGAGGATGAGCAAAAATGCGTACATATAACATTTACTTTGCACCGGGAATCTTGCCCCCAATTACAATCAATAATCAAATAGTTCCTCAACATTCGCATGCAAAATATCTCGGTATACATCTGGATCGGCGATTAACGCGGAAATCCTTAGTCTCGATTGCAAGCTTCTACGGTGCAACGGTATTCAACTAGGGGGCACTGTGTCGGCCTCTAATAACGAAAAAATTCAAAGGCGCCAAAATAAACTTCTTAGAATAATAACAACCGCTCCCTGGTATGTTAAAAACTCAGACATTCATAAGGATCTCAACGTGCCATTAGTAAAAACTATGATTACAAAATATGCAGTAAAGAATTTAAAAAGGCTTGAACAACACCCAAATCAACTAGCTCGAAATATTTAAAATCACTTGCAGCACTTACCCAACTAGATGAGCGATAAGCGCGTATATATGTGAACAGAACCCGTGATGAAGAAAATTTTTGTCTGGCACTGGCAGGACATAAATAAAGTATTAGGATACAATTTGATTAATTACTGTTAGTGCATATTAAATATATGAAGATTCAATAAAAAGTAATGGGCGAAAAAAAGAAGTTAAGAGACTTTGAATATCACATGCACTGCCATTCACTTCAATGACATAAAATTAAGGCCTCTTTGTATCAAAGTGTAAATGCACCGTGTAACAAGTTTTAATTTTCTCTATTTGGCAGAAACGCCACTATGTTGCCATAAATCTGGAGACAAAATATAGTCAAACTGAGTTCCTGGTTTTTCATTTCCTCATCTTGTACCCTTTTTAAAGGACTTTGTATTTTCAATAATGCTTATTTTAAATGGTAAGAGGGTATATATAAGTTTGCCATCCCGTTTGTAATTTATTTCTACAATATTGTTCATTGATCTAATAAAGCATGTACATATATATAATATAGGTCCTTATGGCGAAGTTGATTTAACGGTGTCCATCTGTCCATATGTAAGTTGAAATGGGTTTTCCGAAGACCCCAGTAATGATGGGGACAGAGTTGTAAAATATTTATGCCACAAATACTCCTATAAAGTTTGTTATTGCAATTCAGCCAGAACGGCCTATAAATGACTGAGATATGAGAAAAACCACGACTGCATCCAATTTTACCAAAACATCCCTTGTTGTTGTTGTGATTTAATTTTTTTCTATACACCTGGACAGCGGCAGGAGCCAAAGTTTTGAAATTGGGTACAATTATTTTGGTTATCAATACACAACTTCCGACAAAATGTAATCGGGATATATCATGGTGAAATGATGTAGGTAACATCGCTACGGCTACAAATACAACATTACAACACAAATGGAAAATTAGTCCCAGCTTACGTCAAAACTTATCACAACACAAAACGTGGACCTGTTGTAAACATAAACAAGACTTTGACATAAGAATGGACAAACAATTCAAGAGCAAAAAAGGTTTAAGATTTGGCAAAGCCGATTATAGCACTCTTATTTGTTTTTCCTTTTTAAATTGGCATCTAATAATTTTTAGCATACTCGGTACCAAATAGAAGGGAAAACTCTGATTAACTTCTTTTGTTTATTGGATTGGCAATTATGTTCATATTTTACGCTTAGTTATAGCGGGAAGGATATTTTGGAGTTAATTTTTCTCTTTAGTCCTTTATTTAATATGATAATTTACGGATTTGATATAGGATCGATTTTCGAGTAAGTTTTTTAAAAGACTGAAACCGGATTTCTGATCTGTAAATGCGGTGAACGATATCTCTCGGCTTCAGTTCACGTGGCACCTTATTTTCTTACTTTTTTATGAATGTTAATACTTGTGAACAATTTTTGATCATATAACTCTTTGATAATGAATCTTAATCAAGTCATAACTCTTATTCTAGTTTCTCAAAGTTTTGTAGCCTTGCCAGATGTATGACACCTTTAACAATCCTCAACAAGCAAAGTCATCTGTCGACTTTGAGAAATATCTTATTCTACCAAAATGTTTTTTAAATACTTTCCTATTTTGAATTTATTGTTATTAGTTAGAAAGAAGATTAATGTTTTGTTGTCAAAAAACACAATTTTCCATATTTAAAAAATGTTTAACGCTCTTATTTAGTTTGGCCGGTAAAAAAAAACTTGAAAAATTTGACCACAATTATGGTTGCAAGTAGTTATAATAATATGATAAACTAAGCGAAACTTCTAAAATCTACAAAAAAGGCTTTTGTACTTTTGTCTTTTGAACATAGGAAACAAATCAATATTAATTTCAATAATCACTAGTTTTGCCCGCCCCCCCCCCAAAAGAATGAAAAATCCATAAATTCTAATATTTGTGCGGCTTTTAATCAAATAAAATAAATCACGTTAACACCTTTTAGTTTATGAACACACATATGTACTTATATTTTTATTAATGCATATAAAAACTGTTTTACTGTAGTTTGAGTTTACTCACACACCTACACACACACAAATACACAAACATATATATTTAGAATAACCCACAAATAAATGACAGGAAAAATAACGAAAGTTATAAGAAGTAGAACAAGAAATAACCCTTGAAAATTATGACCCAAAAGTACTGCTAATAACTTTTTATGCCATAACTTACAAATGCTCGAATGATTTACTATACGCACACACACACACACACACACACACACACAAACACAGGTATCTATATAAATACATTTAAACCGAAAACATAAAATATCTAGGTAAACTTATTTATGTCACTACTGCAAACAAAAACACATCATCAACAACAGGAGCAACAACGGCAGCACACAATGTGGGAACAAAACCAAAAGTGTTTGTTTTCTACAAATAAATGTATTCTAGATAAATAAATAACCAAACATTTACCAATACAAACAAAATACTCAATTTATGTACAGTCGTTTATGCATATGTTTTTTGTTGGAAATGAATCCTGGCGGGAAAATTCGCAATCGCTTCTACATTTTGGGCCTTTTAGAAGGTCTGAAATCGCATTCAAAATTACCGTTTTGCCCATTCCACTCTGCCTTCTTTCAAAAGCCTTTTGAAGAAAATTTTACAAATTCAAGTTTCTATTCCACAAAACGGCCTGTCAAAATCGTCTTTCTAAAGGGTTCTTTACACTCTCACACAAGTCTGACGTATTTTCCAACAATAATTATATCAAAGACGCATTTTCGTCAATATACGTAAAACTGGGATATTGTAAAGGGTACTTTAATAGTTTTCACTATTTATTTATTTATAAAAATAATAAATAAATATGGTTTTAAATCCCTTCTTACTATATTAAAATTACAAACAATATTATTAGTTTATGTATTTAAAAACAAGCTAATACTACGTTTAATGATACTGGCACTTCAAGAAAAGTCAACTAAATCATACATTCTATTAAAATCCATCTATTACTATCACACAAGTCTTACGTATTCCATAATACTTTGTTAGTTAGAAATCTTATGAGTTTTGGCATGTTTTAATACAAAGTATAATAGTGTAAGCAAGCCTTTAGTTGTTATTTGGGTTTAGTTTTTTAATTTATAAAGAATACTGCACATCCGCAGGTATTGATTTACTTACTTTAGGCCATTAACAACAACAATTATAATAAGTTTAATAATTTTTTAAACTTAATTTTTACATATCTGGAGAAGGCCTAGAATAGTTTAAGTTAGATGGGAAAAGCCAAGGACTAAATATTTATTGACACGTCCCCTAAACTTAAAATGAATGTGGCTAGAAGGCCTCATGTCTGCAAAAAAGCCGTATAAAAGGCCTCTTTACTGCTTCTTTTCCCCGTTGGGCATATGTTGTCACAAATGTACTTTATGAAGAGTTTTGCAATGCGGTTTTGGTACAATATAAATTTGGCTCTTTGAGTTCATTGTTTATGTTGCCATATGATTTGTATCAAAACTGACTTAAGCAATTGAGTATAATTTTTGTATTTAAATACAAGTTGATCCGGCATAAAATGTCTTTATATTCTTAAAGGACAATTTTTGATAAATCATGCTCTCGATATGAGAAAGAATTTTAATAGCGATGCAATTTTCCATGAAAAACTTCACTTGAAATTAATGAGAGTCGGTATATTTTTGTACATTTTTCCAATACATGTTTATTCTTCATAAATATAAATATTTAAAAACAATTGCACCGTGCTTGAATTTAAGACTTTTTTTTTTAAGAAATAAAGTTTATTCGAGTACGCTGAATTCAATGGTGCTAGTAATTTTTTTTCAAAGACGGAGCTAGATTTATTTGAATTGAATAAAGATGCCAAAAGTATAAATATATCCTTTTATGGTACTTTAGTACCAAAGCTATCATTAGCTTTCACCATATAATTCAGCTTACTCGAAGTAGCATTACCAGAAGGACGCCCAGCTTGTTACTATTTACGACTTGCACAGTGTAATAAATCAAATTACATTCTAATACTTTAATGTCCTACCAGTGACGGAAGAAAATTTTCACTATCACGGTTTCTGTTCACATGTGTAGTTGAAAGGTGTCCCAAAATCAATACAAGCTTTTATTTTTAGGGTTGCCGATACCTTACTGCATAAATGGCAAAAAATTCTAATCTTGCGTTAATCATGGGACACCCTTTATTCAGCACCCTTATAATCGTATGAGTTCAGCCTTATCATTTTGTTTGTAACTCATTCAAATATTTAAGGAAAACTAAATAAAGTCTATATGGGGTCCTCGTTAAAAGTCTTACACAATCTAGCTATGTCCATCGTCCGTCGGTCCGTTTGTTATTGGCACTTTCACAATCCCGATTTCAGTTGATCCAATATTACTTCTTAATGACTGACTAATGTCTTTATCACAATTGGAGTCACACCCGATAATAAAATTCGAAAAAACTATACCACAATGTTTGACATTGAAAATTGGTTGGATCGGATCCATTTTCAAATGTTGCTCTGATCTTAAAGTTTAAGATCGCTAGTAGAAACACAGAATGAGTAAGGAAGACAAAATTTGTCGAAAAGTTTAATCGAAAATGAGAGCCAAATCGGTATATTGTTTCAAATAGCCTTCATCCAAACATATTTTCCAAAAGGACCAATTTGTTTGATACGCACAAAGAAAATACGTTTTTTAATATGGCCACCTACAGCAAAACAATTTTTAACTAAAAATTTTAAATACATTATTGTAACTTGTCGCATTAACAATATTATGGTTTAATTAGTCCTCCATCAAGAAGTCACAACCAAATTATGGTTATGGTTTAATGTGACAAAAATTTGTTTAGTTTTTAAATTAACAATAGTAGTTTCCTCTTTTCAGAGCAACATGCTATAGTTGAAAACCAACCATGCAATAGTATGGTTAAATTAACCACAATATGATTAAATACAGTTTTGCTGGATGTGACCATATTAAGCAAGGTTTTTCTTCTTTGTGTGTAAAAATTACAGTTTATTCCTCCATCTCTACTAAGTGAAATTTATATTTGTAGCACATGTATGTGTACCTGGTGTGTTTGCTTGTGGTTTCAAGTGTAGCTTTTGTAAGTAAAATGTCTACCCCTTCATACGTTTTTTTGTATGTAATTTTTTTTTTGCTTCCAATACTTATTTAATGGTATAAACTAAAATTTTCTAAAAGCAATAAAAAAAAAACAATGTAAAAGAAAACTTTCAAAGATTGTTGTTGCTGCTAAAAAATTGCAAAAGTTCTTTGTATAGAACCAATGTTAACTGAATTTCACATCAATCAATATTAATTTCCTTTAATAACAGAATAAAACAAAACATGATCAACTAAAACGGAAGAGGAAAAACAAAATGGGAGAACTTAACTGATTTTATAGATTTTGCTTGTACAAAAACTCATACTCACGTAATCGAAAAAGTGTGAGTACAATATGGAACACATGACAGACATTCGACAGTCATTGTTTATTCCTATAAATGCAGAGTGTAAAGGAATGCATTTTCTGTGTAAACAATATAGACTTTTTACTAACATTTTTAAAATTAATTGTCGTTATTGAAGTGAAAAAATTATGCTTTTCCGTTTAGATATTAACTTTTTTCCAAGTTCTGTTTTTAAAATTTGATTCCTTTGAACTTCTGCTTTATTTTTACACGATTTAATGCGGAAATATTACTAACAACATTTTTGAAATTGTTTGTAGAAAAACTGATGTGATACTAAAATTAAGTTAAATTTATTTTTGGCACGTATTCCAAATGAGACCAGCTTTGATAGTTTAAACTAGATTTGACTCAAGTCTTATATATTGACTTTTACCTTAAACAACCGATGAAAAAGGATTGGTAACCTTATTAGCTTAAATCTGGCAAAGAGGACCTTTAAATTAAACACTTACCTAAAAGTAGAAAAGAGAAAGGAAATTTTAAATTTTTTTTTGATTTTAATTGCAGTTTTAATAAAAGCAGGTTAATTAGAAATGTTTTTAGGAAATGAAAAGCATTTCTATATTGTTTATCAAATTTAAAGTACTTAAAGCAAAAAGAGCACTTTCTATTAAAAAAACAATTGGTCTCATATCAAAATAGTGTCCGGAGATTTGTACACCACATGTGTCTGATTGTGGTCTTGAAAGTATGAAAAAATAGCAGGATGAACATCTTGCCATAAGCAAAAAATAAAATAAAAATAAAAAAAGATAAAATTACTTGTGTTTTATTATATGATACAACCCTTCTGGTTCTATAATACACACCATCATAAGTCCAAATAAAACGACAAAAAAATTGTAAAACACCAGAACAATAATCAGTTCAAATTATTTTTAAAAAAAATTCACGGAAGGCTGATAGTCATGTTATAAGGCTACGTAGTTATATTAGCAGCCACAAAATAAATTTATTTATTTAACAATTTTGAACAAATGGAATCTGAGAATTTTTTCATGGTGAGTAAAATTTATTATATACATTTTCATATTAATCGAATGTGTATTCTAAGTCAAATAGTAATTTATAAAGCTTTCATTATTTAAAAGTCTTATTCCTTCAATATTTTACAGTAAAATTTGCATATATGCATTGTTAAAGGAATAAGGCTATTTAAGTATGAACTTGTAATTTGACTTAGAATTAAAATTTCTCTTTCCCAGACTTTTTCATTTCGCGGGAAAGCGGGATTTATTTTTAAATTTCCAGGGATCCCAGGAATTCCCGCTCAATACAAATCAATGCAAAATATTATTTAATTTAATTTATTTGAACAAATAACAAAAGCAAAAAGTGCTTAATGGCACCCTAAGATCTTTATGTACAAAAGTACATATCGGCAAAATTTAAATTTTTTTATATTATTTTTGAGAAGTTATAGCAAAATGACTTTTTGGTTTTCTTTAGTAGCATTTGGAATAATAAAAACTTCCGATCTGTGACACAAGCAGGTTTAGGAATAAAAACTTAGAAAACTATAACCGCAGTGAACTAGTGATAAAATTTAATTCGGAGTAAATTTCCAAAAGCCACCTTTAAAGTTTCAAATTGTTCTCCTATAACACTAAACAAATAGTCTTTAGCTATTATTGCCACATAATAAATTTAAAGTCAACCGCAGTTATATAAAACCAAAAAAGTTAAATTAATCAAACAAATTATTACAAAATATTTCCGTGTTAAAAAAAGATTTTAGTTCAGAATAAGCATTTACAGAATCGTTTGAAAGCCTATTTTTATTTTTTTTTCAAAAAGATTCAATGATAATACACGTTTCCTTTCTACGGATGTTTGTCTTTATAGCCAAAGGAACATTATATAATCTCTACACACTTTCAGTTTTCTAAGCACTTTCATTAGGCAAAAATGTCTTAAGTCAGAAACTGTAGTTTTCCGTCGCGCAAGACTAAGGTGAATTAAACCAAACAAAAGAGAAAATCAAATTGAATTAAAGCCAATCAAAAACTCAAAATGCGTTCAATGCAATACATTTTTTTCAATAGCTTGTCCTTTGCGGCCGTTATCATGCACAAATTCCCCATCAAGAAGGTTAATAGTTTGTTGAATTTTTGTATAAAGAAAATCTTGATTCTTGCTTTTGCTGAATCCGGAAGGTCGTTATTGTTCCGAAAATCTTATGCCAGCAAAATTGAGTGCTCAACTCAAGAAAACAGCTAAATTTTTAACACATGACTCGTGGGTTTAATCACTTGTATGGCATGTCAGAGGGTTAATATTTGACATTTTTTTATGAAATTAGTCATATAACGAAATCATGTAAACAACAAAGTTTTTGCGCTTCCATAATTACGAATTTTTTAAGCACAACATTTGTTTACCAGCGTAAAATCGGCACTACTTTATGGCTGCAAAACATGGAAAGATACTTAATCTATATCGGCCAAACTGTTTGTAAATAAATGTCTGCGCTAAATCAACAGAATCATTTGGTCCAACCAACGCCTCGAAAGGACATCGCAGACATAGCGCAGGCTAACATACAGTGAAACCGCCAGGATAGGCGCAATGTTGGACGCCAGAAAAAACTTGGGGAAGACAAAGAGTTCTCAGATGCCCACAAATACGTCACATGGCGCAAGACAGAATTATATGTGTACATTTTGAATATTTTGCTGCACACATCAAATACGTAACACATGTGGTTTGGCCAGACCAATATATATTTTGTATAGAAGATGCCGTATTTTTAACTTTCTTTCTTGCTGTTTTTAATTATATTTTTGTAAAATGATCTATTATTTATTTAATTTTATTAAACACACAAACAAGTAGCTCCATATAGTTCTCAATTTAAAAAGAAAACAATAAGCACAGTTACTAGTAACTCACTTATCACTTAGAACATAATAAAGCTGCTGAGGAAGGTAATGATTATGTTCCAAATAAGGACAATTAATCCGGTACTGAAAATAATTTGGTCATAACTTAGACCCAATGAATCGTTTGCTTCTAAGGACGATGAAGAAGAACCACACGTAAAAACTTGTCAACAATACTCTGTCATTGATTATTTCTATGGTAAAGATCGATCAAAATGGAATTAGCAGCAACTTAATGTTGGTATATGCTGCGTCAAAATAATATGCGTTTTGGAGTTGGGCCCTTGGAACAAGGCTCTATTCCAATTCAGGCACCCAAGATATTTTGCACACCAAATATTAAATTTTTAATCATAACTTAAACAAATTGTATGCGTGAATTTGCTTGAAAAGGAACGATGTTTGAAAATTTGCAAACGAATTGGTTTTATTTAATATTGAAAATAGAATATTCATATACTCCAAAAAAAATTTTGTTCAAAGTGTTTAGATTGTCAGCAACATTCTAAAATTAAAATGACATGCTACAGTTGCTAAGGAAATTCATAATGCTAATACATTTATTTTTTTCTTTTTTGTATTAAAATAAAATATTATTGTATATTATAATCATGTTATATACATTTTAAGAAAAAAAACGATCTTATTTTTCCGTTTTTAGGAATATTTTAATAGGTAAAAATATGCTTATTTGTATATTATAAATAAAAATAATATGAATATGTACGCATATTATTTTATATATTTTAATCATGATACAAATATACAAGGTAGTTCCACTTCTCTCTCAGAAATTATTTTTTGAAGTTTATTGGAATTATTTGAAGGTTTTATTTGTATCAAGCTTCAAATAATTCCGATAAACTTCAAAAAATAATTTCTGAGAGAGAAGTGGAACTACCTTGTGTATTTGTATCATGATTTTAATTATAAATGTGTATAATATAACATTTAGTTAAACAAATTTGGTTTTATTTATTCAAAAGTTGGTTAGGTCTGGCTAGACTCATGCGTTATGAATGTGAAAATAAAAACATGTGTAAGACTGAGGGTTAAGATAACCTAATACCGTGTTCAGATATACCTTTTTTATTGAGACAATATTTAGGTAATAAACATCTGGCTTTTTGTTTTAGTTTCAGTTGCCAAATGTCAAAAAACTTTGTTTAGTAAGTTGTGTTTTGCTCACTAAACACACTTGTCACAGGGCACAGTGGTATTTCTTCATACATCTAACTGCAAAAAATAGAATAAGTGATCCTACAACGATGAAATTTTGCACATTTGTTCAATTTTAAGTAGAAAAGAAAAATTCAAAAAATTTTTAAAATCCGTCGACTCCTTGGGGTACCTCCCTTGGACCGTATTTTTCCACTAATTTTTGTCCTCAATGTATATTTTGACGAAATTTGGCACACGTCTATTAGTTGATCCCAGAAAGAGCTCGGACAAATTTTTGAATCCGTCGACTCCAAGGGGTACCTCACTTGGACCGCCAATTTGTTCACTTATTTTTCTTTTGAATGTATAGGCCGTTCTCCTCAATATAATCTGATGAAATTTGGCATACATCTATCAATTTATATAAGAGATAGTTCTGCGAATTTTAGTTGAAATCCGTTTACTATTAGGGGTACCTCCCTTGGACCCCATTTTTTCTTTTATTTTTCTACTCAACGTATAGGGCGCAGTTCTCAATAGATTGATTAAATTTGGCACACGCCTATTAATTGATAAAAGAAAAAACTAACAATTTTGATTGAAATGCGCCGTCTTGTATGTAACATGAATGAAAAAATTTCGTGTAAATATTATTCTCATTGAAAATACTAGTAATATTTAATTAAAGAAATGCTAAAAATTGGTTATTCCCTCCCAGCTCGAATAAAAAATATTCATATAGTTAAATAATATTTAAGCATTTTATTCATCAACTATCATTTCTTTAACAACATCATCCAATTCTAAAATATGCTTATGAGGTTGACGTCTTAAGCTACTAATGGCACAATTCACTATATGACACAGAAAATAAAATCATTTTTAGAATTATACTTTAAATTTCAGCATTGTAGAATTTTTAAGGACAATTTTGATGCACTCATATCTCCCAAACTATGTTCGCAATAACTTTTTCTTTTCTTTGAAATTAAAAACAAGGCTTCGGATTTAAATAAAATCGACACATAATTGGATCGTTTCTGCGAGGACTAGGATGAAAGATATGGGAAATCATATCCTTTTTTGCACTTTTATCCTTAAAAGTTGTGATCTTTAGTGTTTAATTAATTTTACATTTTACATTTATGGTGCTAATAATAACAAACATTTCATTTTCTTTCCTAAAACTCTTTTGACCTAAACCTAAATTCCAATAAAAGTATAACCGAAAACTGTAAGTTAAACACGGATATCCGTAAATTACAACTTTTGGCATTTATTGATTTTTAAAAACCTCTACATAAGAGCCACAGAAATGCACACATATATGAACATTGACAAAGAAAAAAAATATATATGACATCGACTCTTTGTATGTATGCATGTAAATACAGCAGCTTTTATTGCTCAAAACCTGCCATCACATGGAAAATATAACTACACACCAAAACACACAGAAATTTCTGCACTGACACATGCAATAAACATTTTTAAAGTTTGAATGATTTTTTATTGCTGTAACACATCCATGAGCTGTTAAACAAAAAAAAATTTTGCACGGTTATTTAAGTTAAATTTGTTTGTTCGTGTTCCATTATTAATTTTCTTTGTGTAAATTTTATACAATTTTCTGCCAATATTCAGGCACAGCCTTTTTGGTTTTATTCACATACATATTTTTTTTTGTTCCAAATTGCGGACATACATCAGATTCCGATTTCTGACCATTTTTTTTTGCTGTCGTTGAGAGGTTTTTGTTGTTCATAAAGTATTCCCACTTTTTCCGCCAATTTAAGCCTTTTGCATCTGCATTCTTATGTCAATTTATTATTATTTTTTTTTTTTTTTTATTTCAATGGAAAAGTATTTTTTTTGGAAAACAATTTAAACATTTTTAAGATCATCTTTTTATATAGGAATATCTGCCTGTTTTTAGAAAATGAAAACAAGTGAGTGAGTGAGAAATTAAACAAATGTTTTTTTTATTGTTGTTTTCAATATAATTTCTCACGCACTCACTACACAGAAAAAAATAAAAATTGATTTCAATTAAAAAATTTGTGATATTTATTAAAAAATTAATTAAATTTGTGCCAGTAAACGAATTAATATTACCAATTAAACGTTTAATTTACTTGATTAAACGCTCAATTCGCTTGATTAAACGTTTAATTCACTTGATTAAATTTTTAATTAAAACTGATTTTATTTTTGATTAATGCTTTAATTGAAAAAAAATTAGCGAGAATGTTTTCTGTGTAGTTTTTATTTTCTAAAAAGAGGCAGTATATCCCCTGCGGGAAATTGGTGTCAACTGGTCCAAGCGACTGGTCCTGGGATTTGTGAAAATAGAACAAGTACAAAAAGAAAGGACTCATGACCAGTGAAAGAAGAACCAATCCCATTTTTTGGTAATTTCTAAAATTTGGCTCTTAAATTTAATTCTTGGACTAGTTTTATTGAAATAATACTACATTGTATTTAAATAATACTACTTTTTAGTAACTGACACTAAGCAGGTTCGTTGAGAATAGGTCTGTGATTGGTCAAATAGTGTCAATTGACCCCCTCCAATGACAACCCCATGTAAAAGTGATAGGTCTTATTCATATAAAGTGTTAGAACTGGAACCGGTCTCTACCACCAAAGACCTATCACGGGACTACTTCAGTGTCAGTTCGCTTCCCTCTAGGGTCCTTTTACTTTTTAAATCTTAAACCACTATTGTGTTTTCTTTTTTACACAAAAAATATCACATTCTTAAAAGGTGCATGTATAAAATGGCTTGCCAAGCCTGTAATAATGCTTTTTGGCAAAAAGTTTGTTCTTCATCATAAACGCTAATTTTTAACGCTTTTATGTTAATTTCTGACATTTTCTTTTTTAAATTTAGCGATTTCAAATACATTTTAGGGTTAGTTTCCAAGTTTGGAATTTTTCGCGAATTTTAACCATGTTCTTGGATAGAAGCGATTTTCCCCTATAATTTTTCGGATTCTTTACAGCTTTAACGATTTTAAATAAATATTAGTCTTGCTTTCATGCCGCTGAGGCGAGTTTTTGGGAATTTTTACCGAATGTTTGCGATTCGTACGAGTTTTAATAAATTGTATGGCTTGTTTAAATTATGGAAAATTTTCGCTATTTTTGCAAACTTTTTCGTCGCCATTATAACAGACCCAAATAGCCAAAAAGGGCAATGCCTTATGATATTAGTAAGGGTGAACTTTATAGAATAAAATACGCTACCCAAAGATTTTTAAGAATCGAATACCAAATTGCATTTTTTAAATTCAATGTCACATTTTAAATCTTAGCTAAAACACAATGCAGTTTTAGTTGTTTAGAAGTATCGACATTAAAATTGCAAAAGCAAGTACATCAGAAAATGGTTTTGGTCAAAGAGAGTGGCCGTCTGAACAATAGCGCATTTGAAGAATATAAAGAGAAAGTTTTTTTGCTACAACTTTCTGAAAAATCGTATTAATTAAAACATTGCTCATGCGTTCTTTTGAATATGGAAATTAAAAACGTGCTATTTTTTCATATTTAGCTTAAGTCGACTTAAGCACTTATCAAATTTTCTTACAGCTCTATCGGAAACCACAACGATATTATGGTTGCCTCTGACTACGTCATGGTAAATAATAGCATTGTTATGTTTAAAATATTAGGTCGACTTAAGCACTAATCAAATTTTGCCGTATCATTTCTGTGGTCTTCGGAAAACCCATTTCAACAAACCCACGGACAGCCAGACATTAAAAATTCGGTAAATGGTATAAAAAAAGATTCATAAAGAATTATTTTTACTACTAAGCATAGCTTTTTCGTAAATCTTTTATCTGGAGCTAAGATAATTTTTTTTTTATTTTGAAAAGCGTCAATCAAGTTATTTTGAAGTAAGCTTTAATACATATATAAAGAGGTAAAATGAGGAGCTCGATAAAAAAACGAAACAATTCCTCTTTTACAAAAAAAAAATGTATTTAAGCCGGTACGATGCATGAATGTATGCGAATCTGTTGCGTTCAGTTATATGTAACTATCAGTTATAACTGGAAGTTAAAGCAATAGTTTGTTTTAACAGAACTTGGTGAGAGTGGGGGTTAGTCAAATAAGCAATAAACTTAAAAAGTGAAATTGTTGCGTTTTGTTATGGAACTCCTCAAATGTTAAAGTATTCTATCAAGTGCTGTGAAGTAGTCAAATAATAGCTCGAATTCTGGCTCCGACTCCAACCGCTGACATTTTTTAAGGCCGACTGCGACTCGAACTCCGACTTCTACTCTAACTTTTCACTAAATGTATATGAGACTGGTCCTAATATGACTTTCAACTCTTTTTTAAATGCAGCAACTTTTAAATGGTTAAATATAGTAGGAAAATAAAATAATGTAAAAATTGCAAATCCATATTTTAACTCTCACACGTGTGCCGCTTTGAGCTTTAATATACTTATGAACATATGCCACCACATACTATATTCTATCTAACACACAGTTACAAAATATTCTAAGCTTTACAAATTTAAGTAATAAGACCAATCTTAAAATTCATATTATTTGTCGTTTAGGTTTTAACCTCTTATACAAAACTTAAATTTAACAAGGTTATTAATTTAATATTGATTACAGTTTAAATACATACGAACATATAATTCAAACAGAAAAATATGATATTTTTTATCTCTCTGTCTTTCTGTGTCTTTAGGTGGGTATTTATTATTAATTTAACATTTCCGTACAATACTATAGCTGGGGTCGTATGAGCAATATTTAAAATAATAAATAACTACATTCCCACTTATTTGCATACACAGCCAAACACACACGCACAGACAAAATACACATCTGTATATATGCATGCGTTTTATTTATTATTTTGTTTTTCATTTTAAATTTAGCACAAACTTTTATAAACAGAATTAATTTTGTTTTTGGCATGAATATTTAAAAATTTACAAATACAAATTCTGAAAAAAAGAACCAGAATATACAGCTGTCAGTATGTTGTTTTTGTTGTCTCTTTTATTGGTGTGTTAGTGAATTTTTCTCTTTAAAATTTAATTTTTTTCTATTTAAAATGAATCGTATTGTTGTAGTTGTTTGTATGTGCAACAAATTTTGCTGTGTTTGTTCACTTTCACACTTTCACACTTTTTTTTTTTTGGAAGACGTGATTAAATTTTGCCAGTTGAAAATAATGGGTTTAAATTTGAGCTTTTTTTGTAAGGATACTAGGAGCGAGAGAAACTTATTTGAATCATGATACAATTTATCCCTCATCGAGGCAAGCATAGAAACAATATTTTTTCCATATGGTAACTGTTAACAAAATTGTTTCAAACATTATATGGTGCTTGCTGTCACCTGGAGCCTTGGAAACCGCAACGATATTATGGTTGCCTCTGACTAAGTTAAGGTTAATAATAACATTATTATGTTTACAATAAATACTAGCAGGTTTGTTATTTTACTATTTTCCTGTATCGGGTATTAACTGTATGTTCTTCCACTGAACATTAGACGAACATAAAACTGTCCCAATCTTGTCATTTATTTGATCGAACAATGTCGGCCCATCTTATAAATATAATGTACATTTCGCATATTTAAAAAGAAAAATGGCACATGAGTTTTTATGGACCCAGGGATGAACACTTTTAAACTTATTCTTATAATTTTCAACATTTTTTAAAATTATTTTTTGAAAAATGTCCTTGTTCAAATTTCCCTGCCTCATCATTGTTTCAAAATATTGTTCATATGAAACAAACCTCCATATAATTTGTTCATCTGCAAATGGATTTTCGTATAGGAGTGTGTTATAAAAGTGAATATGATGATATTAAATTTTAAATATGCAACAAATTTTTCTGCTGCTGCCTTAAATTGAATTTATAATGTGTATGAATGTATGCATAGAAGTATGTATATGTGCATATAAAACAAAACATATATTTACATATGAAAATATACATACATATGTTGCATATCTATAAACAAACATGGGAATGTTTGTCTGTCTGTCTGTCTGTTAGTCGGTATGCCTGCTAGTTTATTTTTGCATAAGTATTTTATGTTGTCCTGTCTGTCTGTCTCTCTGCATATGTATAACATTTAAGTTATTATTTGTTTGTTGTAAATGTTTTTGTTTACATTTATACTCTTATTTGTTTTTACTTTTGTATTTAATTTATTTTATTCTACTTTTGTTGTTATTGTTGCCATTTAGTTTTGTCTGTTTTCGTTTTTATTTTTTCAGACTAATAAAATTCATAAAATCTAAAGTCAATGACTTTATTTTACAATTTTACCTACAATTACAATTGAAAATAACGAATTCTTCATAAATTTTATTTAAAGTGCAAATAAACTACAAAAATACTGGCGTATTGCAGAGATTTAGTGCCATAAAAATAGTAGAGAAAAAAAAATTAAACCGACCAAGTTTATTTGTTCGTTTGTTTTTCTCGTTGGCGGTTGGGCAATTATAATTAGCAACAATAAAATAATATAAAATAATGGAATACCAGACACTGAACAACAGTGTTGTTTGTTGGTTTTTTTTTCTTAAATTATGATTCTGGCTTAAATATTTGGAAAATGCAGTAAAGCAAATTATGTAAGAATTAGAGCAGAAAAAAACTTTGTAAAGGATGCCCCATATCTTCATTATTTTTGAAGAAGTTTTGTAAATTGTTTTAAAATAAATTTTTTTTCTTAGCGAGTTTGAAAAGGTGTTAGATACAAATTTTGGTAATTAAATTATAAACAAGTTAAGGCTAGTTTACACTATTAAAGTTTGGATTAATACATGTCAAAAACTCAATTAAAATGTAAAGCTGTGATTGTAATTTGTTATGAGAATGACAAGTATTGTGAAAAAAATTTAACATCACATACGACTTTATCTTCAATTTTCAATTGATCAGGATTGCATTGTAGCAAACGCATGTTCATTTGTGATTGTGTGAATAGAAACTGTAATTTTAAATTAGACTTTTTGAAAGTCCCAACAAAACTCATTAGATTTCTATCTCACAAAGTAATATGGAATACGTAGGACTTGTGTAATAGTGTAAACTAGCCTTAATGAAGAAGTTGTAATTTTATTTAAAGGTTATGTTGAGACTTGTTAAAGAATGTTTAACAGTTTGCTTAAAATGTTTGACTTTTAACTATTTTATTGCAAAAAAATTTAATTTATTTTAAATATTTAAAAAAATATACACTTGTCCTGAATATTACGAATATTAACCATTTTTTTGCACAAGTCACGAAAGATATTCAGGAATTTTTGCCGCTTTCACAACATGACATACTATTTATGTGTCAAAGACTTTGACATGAGAATTGCAAAATAAATACACAAACTTTGTTTAAAACAATGAATATTTAAGAATTTTAATTACGCTTCTGCCTTAAATATTTTAATTGAGAAAGAAAAAAAATAAAGTACAATAACGAAACACGTTGGAATATGCACAGCACAAATACGTATGCACACACGTAAGAAAGTTAAGTCGGCTAAGTCCGTTTATATGCTACCCTATTCCACTTTAGCTTTAATAGAATAAACAGTTATTCTAGTCTTGAGTGGCTCGATAAGAAAACGGAAAAATTCCACTGTGAATTAGTTGCATTTTGATCCGCTTCAAAGTAAATAAATTCGTCAACACAATGACTATAAGGATTTAGGTATGTATTATATAATTCATTAAAAAAATATTAAACTTATAAAGTGGAATTGTTGCGTTTTGTTATGGACCTCCCCATTTGTATGTCTTCTATAAATGAATATACGTTTGCCTATTAGGGATCTATGAAATCTACTAGCACCAAAATTTACCTAAATCTACTACGAAGATCGCCACTAATTTTTGCCAGAAAATCACCTGTTGTTGTATTTTAATTTTTTTATGCATAACAAATAAATACATGATTTGCCGCTAAAATAGAAAAATGATGTTGTTTAATAATGTATGTTAGTCGGTGAGTAGTCTAAGTGAAGAATTACTTTAAATTCAAGTACGAATAATATTTACTAAAACGTAATTAAAACAATCATAAATGGTATTTCTTTCGAAAATCAATCCCGGAATTTCTAAAAATAAGTACAAAATTCTTAAGCCAAGTAAAAAAGGATTAAATTTTTCGTTTGTAGTTAGAGAGAGTAAAGTTACGAAGTGAGCGTTTTTATCTCATTTAACTCGATTCGATTGATTGTTTCATTTGTTAACAGCACATTAGAGCATTATTTATAAACCATTAATTTAAATTTGAAATGTGTTTTAAGAAAAATTTGAATGTAAATTTTTGTCTTAAAATACAGTTTTAACCAAAATTATAGTATTTTTATTTGAAAAAGGTAGTAAACAAATTTTAAATTTGATTCGTACTTAAAATAATCCGAAAATTATAGAAAAATTTATAATATTGCAGCCATTTCATATTTCATTAAGAATTGTTGATTTTTACAAACAATTAATTTTTCTTATTTTTCACTTATCGGTGTTACGAAAACCTTTATAGAAACATAATGTTGTTTATTTTTTTATTATAATATTTATCTATGTATTTTTAAATTGGAATTCACCTCTCAAATGTTAAAACTTTAAACCCTACATATGTAAGTACGTATATTTATACCAAAAATCCAAATTTCTTTAAATTACCGTATTTTAAATAAAATTACCTTGCTACCTTTTGCGACCCAAAATTACCATAAAAAAGGGTAATTACCGTACGGTTAACATCACTGCGGATAAGTTAAGTATTTCGCGATTGAAAATCCGTGCTTTATTCAAGAAAATTAGTACTCACCGTACTATTAATACCACTTAAGATTGATTTGAGTACGGATGGATGGATTTTTATTTTGAATGAAGGCAAGTTAAAGCTTATTTCAATAGAGTATTTGTTTAGAGGCTATCCGATGTCATTTAACGTTTCTAACCATTTTCAAAATAATCCTAAAAAAATTGCCATCTGTTCTTTTTCAACAAGGTACAAGGTTACTAGACGAACGAAAGGAATGCGTCAAATCGACTAAGCAACTGATACTCTGCCAAAATAATAAATGTTTTTTGATTTTATTTGATGGTGTAGTATATAACAAACACAAAGAAACGTATTGATTAAAAAAAAATATTTTTTTTATTTTCCCACGCACTCAAACGCTTAATCATCGTGGTTACCATAACAACTTTTACGCTAAAAGTTGTTCTTTTATTTCGACATTTTCCGTATTTACTGTTATTGTATTCATTGTAATATAATTATAATTTTGCACTCAATTAATTTAAATTTATTGGTAAATGATTATTAAAGTTTTGAACTAAAATTATAGAGTGGAAAATAAATGTGTTGCAACATTATTAAAACTTAACTATGAAACTTAAAAAGTTGATTAGTATCAAATTATTATTGCAAGTTTTTGTAGGCGAAATAATGGACTTATTCGACTCACTGCAAATACTAAAAAAACTCTGAATAGGTTTCGTACATACTTAACTTCCCATGAACGGAATTTGTTTTTAAAACAGGTTTACGGGATCATTTGTATGGGGTCAAGGTGTATTTATTCTCCGTATGTTGTTCCGTGTAGTCAAAACTTTTAATCGCGCAAAAACCCTCATTCTGCGGGAGCATTTGTTTTGTTCTGACAAATGCTACTGGACTTATACCATTTGTCCCATTACAACTACTGGTCGCAGTTTTAGAGATATTATGATGAAGTTTGATATACATATATGTATGTACGTTAATCATCATAAGGACGAAACCTATTAAAAGTCATGAGAATCGGTCCATAATTTTACATTGCCCGGATAGAAACTCCTTTCCGAAATAGAGCCTTTGTGCCTTTAAACCAAGCCCGTCAGATTATTATTGTTTTAGCCTATAAGCCATTAAGTTGGTTTTGAGAAAAACGATAAAATCACTCGATAGATTTTTTTTTTAAATTCTCCTAGTTGATTGCTACGTATGTTTTTTACAAATCTATGCAATTTCATGAATTTACATGCAAAAAATCTAAAGTTTTAATGGTTTTTCTAGAATAACATTTTGTTCGTGTTGTGCTCCATATCAAATCTTATGTCGTATTATGATGCTTTCTTTGGCGTGGAGTAAATTAAGACTATGGCAATAACAATTAAGTTGATAGTTAAAAGAGGTTTTAGAAAGATAATAAATTCTTAACTCTTCCCTATAAGCCCCGAACTGCAGATGCAACATAATATAAAAAGAAAATATATTATGGTTTTTAAACTTTGCAATATTAATATTTTATTAGCAATATAACATAAAAACAGTTCTACTGTTATGTTTAAAAAATAAAATGTATAATTAATAATAGATTTTGTACTTAAGTCTAAAACGACAGTATTTTTTGAGTAAACTATAAAAGTTATATACAAATATAAAAGTATCAAAAACTGAAAACTTTATGTTAATAATTTTTACTTAAAGTCTTAGTGCCGTATTCATAAAAAATTTAAATTGATTTGAAATGTATTTTAAGAATAATTTGTATGAAATTTTGGCCTTAAAACACATTTGAAACTTATTTTATTTTTTATAAATACGGCAGTTAGTATATTTTTGAAATATTCTTTATCTTCAGATGGAAGGAATATTACCAAATCTTTGATATCTTTTTTCCTTTCATTAATGGTAAGTTAATAGATGCTGATTTTATTAGTGTTACGTTTTGAAATTGTATTTCTCCTCCTGAATTTTTAAATTTGATTCGAAATTCGTCAAATTTTGTATGTATAATAATTTTATTTTGGAAAATGGTTAAATAGAAAATTGAAAACTAAAACAAATCAGTAGTGCAATTCACTAACTTTTAACACTTTAAAAAGTGTTAACTTTAACCACACATTTTGATGTTTGCACTAACCACTATGTGATTCACTAACTTATTTATAACCACGGTAAACAGTTTTATATTTCTCTCTATTCAAATTGATATATCGTGGCAACTCTGCCAAGAGAAACATCGAACTAGGATAAAATAACAAAGAAGAATAAAAAAAAAACAAAACAAAAACCTTTTAATTTAGAGATTTTAAATGATATTGTGCAAAGTGCGTAAATAATTACTTATTTTTATTATTATATTAATTATTTTATTTTATTATTTTATTAATTTATTTTAATTAAATTAATTTTTTTAATATTTTAATTTTATTTGATAAGAATAGGATAAATAAATAAGAAGCTGTACGGAAAATTGGTGTGTGATAAGAAGTGGATAAATTGTAGGCGAAATACCTTAAGTACAAAGAAAAATAAACACTTTTCTAAGCGGATTTAACCACACCAAAAATGTTGGCGATAATAAACAACAATTTATTTTGTTTAAAATAACAGCTGACTGAAACAGCTGGGTTTTAACACCAGCAGATGTCGTTAAAAGTGTTAGTGAATAGCAAAATGGCTAATTTTGTGTTAAACATTTTTAAACGAAACAATTGTGGTTTAAAAAGCATAGTGAATCGCACTACAGAGCTGCTTATAATATTTTAGTTCAGCTAGTGCAAATCAATAATCAGAAATTAGTTTTGTTATGGGCTCCATATTCATCTCAAGTTTCACACTGCGTGCAATAAATTTTGTTCGTTATTCGAACGGCGCAAAGCAAAGTAAAGTATAATTTTGTTATATTTGTATGCAAAATGTGCTCCATACGCAAAAAAAATTTTCAGTAAAGATTTTGAGTGAAGAATTTTTGATATTTTCTTAAATTATTTGATAATAATTTATATAAGAATATGACTTATACGTGGCATATAAATGCCCTTGCAAAACAATTAAGAACTAGATGGATGGGACTGGTAAAAACCGTTTTCAATTTTTAATATTTCATAAAAATAGTTTTTTCTTTAGCTTTTAACTAAAATTGTTAAGATTTTGTAATTATAACGAAATTTTTAATCATAAAAGAAGTAGAAATGCAAAAAGTTTTTTAAAATAAATTTTTTATATAAAAAGTATCCAAGTTGGAAGTTAAGACTATTTTATTTGTAGGTTAATTTAAATCAAAAGTGTTCAGCAATAATCACACAACAGTTGAAGAGCTTAAAAGCAACATTATCGAGCAGTTATCAACCATTGATAAAAGTTTATTAAAAAAACGTAATTGTGAATTTTAGTAAAAGATTAGGAACCTGTCAAGCCATTTGACCGACAAAATATTAAATTTTTAAGCGGAACATATTTTTAATAAATTGAAATAAAAATATTTTTAATTTCTAAGAAAAAAAATTCCCTATTTTATTAAAATTAAAATGATACCTCAATTTTGTACATCCTTGATTTAATTTCTTAATGCCGGCCATACACTATACAAGTTCAGTGCTCAAGTCTGGCATTGCGTAAACGAAACTTGTGAAACACACTTTACAAGCAAACTGTGCAATATTTTATTTTTAATTGAAAAGCGAAGAAGGCAACATTTTGCTGTTTTTAATGCGCCATAACTTAGGCAATTCTTGGCATAATTATAGGAACACCGTTTGGAATATTTTATCCGCGGTCATTTCTTGTTGTCATATAAGTTTTTTAACATCCCCTACACAAGCTTACAGAATATCCAAATCGTTTTGCTTTTTACACAGTTCACTGCGTAAATAGTAAAAACACTGCACACATTATTGCACTTTAGATTGCCATGCTTGAGAACTGAACCTGTGTAGTATATGGCCGGCATAAGGCCCCAGTTAACTAACAGTAACAGTTATGTAACCATACAGTAAAAAGTAAGAAAAATTAATTTTTTCCAGATTTACACGTTACGGTTAGGTTACATCTTATTGCTAACTATAATCGTTCTAATTGGTTTACATAGAACAAAATGGAGCAGATGATTTGCAACGTTAATCTTACTG
The DNA here is from genome assembly GCA_949318255.1 of Pollenia labialis. Taxonomy (NCBI): domain Eukaryota; kingdom Metazoa; phylum Arthropoda; class Insecta; order Diptera; family Polleniidae; genus Pollenia; species Pollenia labialis. The sequence goes on from OX439140.1 coordinate 102,946,710, forward strand.
TAGCTTAAGTTTAAGACTTAAGTAAAATAGGCATGAATTTAAATTGTTTTCTGTAAAAGCTAAAAAGTCTAGATAAGCCCTAAAGACTTGGGCCAATTTGCCCAAGTAAAAACCCCATAATAAAAATTATGTAGACAAAATTTTCAAAACCAAGATTTTTTAAGGCTCACAAAAGAAAATTTAAATTCGGATTAATATTTGTTTCCGTTATAAGGGATCATTAAAAAAAAAACTTTTTTATTTTCCATTTCCCACTGTGTTTTTTTGTCGTTTTTATAAACAAGGATTAATAAAATAAACAGTTTATTAGTGTCTGAATTTTAAATCTCTATCAATCCTTTGGACAAATAAATGTATTAACAAATTTAAATGTAGATAAATTTGTAAAAAAAAATAAATTCGTTTTACAGATTTCTACCTAATAAATATTAATGGCCGTATTCATAAAAAATTTTTAAATTTAATAAGGTTTACAAAACAAATTTTGTATGAAATTTTGACTTAATAACGGGTTGTTAAATTTAAAAATTGTTTATGAATACGGGGGTAACAGTTTATTAAAACTGTGTGATTTATTTTTTGTTACATTGAAACTCTTACTAATCTAATAGTTAATTTAAATTTAAATTTTTGTGGCTAGACATATTAAGTAATTTAAAACTAGCAAACGTTATGTTTTTTGTAGAAAATAAAAAATGATCAAAAATTTAAGCGAATAATAGAAATAATTTGGGTTAATTTAATTTTAATTTGTTATAATTGCAGGACTTTTTACACTTAAAAACTAAGAACACACACACACACATTAAAAAAAATTACCCTCTAAATTTTTATAGTTTTCATTAATAACTTTCCACTGAGCGCCCATTGTTTATAATTTAATATTTTTTTTTTAATTTATTAAGTGGTTCTTTTTTGTTTTGTTTTTGAAGTTAAGGAGCAAAATTCAAAAAATTTCCTTTGACTCTTTTTAATTACTTGTTTGTACAATATTTTTAGTTTAGAGTTCACAGGCACATTTAGAAGATCAATAATAAAATTATGGATAGTTGGTGGTAATATTTTTGGAAAGTAATAAATATGAAGAAGGAATATAGATAGATTTATTTAAAAACGTTTAATAATTTACCACTGTTTAAAAAAATTTAAATAACTTTTTCAAGTTTTAATTGTCTATACTAAATCGCGTTCGTTTTTTCTTAAAAATATTTGCAAAAAATTCGTGTTGCTTTTTAAAGATTTGATTTGTATCACGACCGTTTTAATAAAAATTCACTTTTGTTTTACGCGTTTTATAAACTTTTTTAAAAATAAATTGAATTTTAAATAAATTTGTTTAAAAAAAATTTCTTTGTTATATTTTTTGCTTGTTAATTTTTTGCTTTTTCGTTGTTCGTATACATATAGATCTTTTTTTGTTATAATTCGTAAATTTTTATATCAAATATGTTGCTGTTCTATATGCAAATTTTTATAGATTTTTTTTGTATAAACAATTTTACTCTGCGCGTTTATTTCGTTTGTCGAATATCGTTGAAACTGACGTTTCGAATAACGAGGTGAGTATTGTGAAAATTGTTAAGAACTCAATTGGTCATTAGTTCTTTATTTCGTTGTTTTTTTTTATTTTTTTTCATCTTTTTTGTAGTTTTTGTTTTATTCAGCTGTTTAATGAGATGTATTGAGAGTATCATCATCGTGACGATTGAATGATGATGAAGATTAAAATGTCATGATGAGGTTGGGTATGATGTGTTTATGTATCTTTAACCAAAAAGAAAACTAGCAAAAAAATAAAAAGAAAGAAAGAGAAGTATAATAAAACGTATTAAAATTAATGCAAATTTGAATCAATACATAAATACACACATTAATGTCAGTGCCAAACTTAGTTTGCACTCTACTCTAACCCAAAAAAGTCTTTGGCTGTTTCTACCTCTACCTAATTGCAACTTTAAGTCGACTTTACTTTAATTCTTAAATTTCTTTACTGTAAATTAGTTTTATTAACTTAAATGAAAATTCTACTTTACTAACTCTACTCATATTCTTCCCTTACTCTTATCTATTTTTACTCTAACTCTGCTCTTACTTTTCTCTTACTCTTCTATATTTTGACTCTAAAACTACGCTAACTCTACTCTAACTCTAATCTTACTCTAATCTAACTCTACTCTGACTCTTCTTTAAGACTACTCTAACTGTACTCTAACTCTACTCTAACTCTACTCTAACTCTACTCTAACTCTAACTCTACGCTAACTCTACTCTAACTCTACCCTAACTCTACTCTAACTCTACTCTAACTCTACACTTACTCTACTCTAACTCTACTCTAACTCTACTCTAACTCTACTCTAACTCTACTCTAACTCTACTCTAACTCAACTCTAACTCTACTGTACTCTAACTCTACTCTAACTCTACTCTAACTCTACTCTAACTCAACTCTAACTCTACTCTAACTCTACTCTAACTCTACTCTAACTCAACTCTAACTCTACTCTAACTCTGCTATACTCTAACTCTACTCTAACTCTACTCTAACTCTACTCTAACTCTACTCGAACTCTACTCGAACTCTACTCTAACTCTACTCTAACTCTACCCTAACTCTTCTCTAACTCTACTCTAACTCGACTCTTACACTACTATTACTTTACTCTAACTCTACTTCAACTCTACTCTAACTCTACTCTACTCTAACTCTACTCTAACTCTACTTTAACTCTACTCTAACTCTACTCTAACTCTACTCTAACTCTACTCTAACTCTACTCTAACTCTACTCTTACTCTAACTCTAACTCTAACTCTAACTCTACTTTAACTCTACTCTAACTCTACTGTACTCTAACTCTACTCTAAGTCTACTCTAACTCTACCCTAACTCTTCTCTAACTCTACTCTAACTCGACTCTTACACTACTATTACTTTACTCTAACTCTACTTCAACTCTACTCTAACTCTACTCTACTCTAACTCTACTCTAACTCTACTTTAACTCTACTCTAACTCTACTCTAACTCTACTCTAACTCTACTCTAACTCTACTCTAACTCTACACTTACTCTACTCTAACTCTACTCTAACTCTACTCTAACTCTACTCTAACTCTACTCTAACTCTACTCTAACTCAACTCTAACTCTACTCTAACTCTACTGTACTCTAACTCTACTCTAACTCTACTCTAACTCTACTGTACTCTAACTCTACTCTAACTCTACTCTAACTCTACCCTAACTCTTCTCTAACTCTACTCTAACTCGACTCTTACACTACTATTACTTTACTCTAACTCTACTTCAACTCTACTCTAACTCTACTCTACTCTAACTCTACTCTAACTCTACTTTAACTCTACTCTAACTCTACTCTAACTCTACTCTAACTCTACTCTAACTCTACTCTAACTCTACACTTACTCTACTCTAACTCTACTCTAACTCTACTCTTACTCTACTCTAACTCTACTCTAACTCAACTCTAACTCTACTCTAACTCTACTGTACTCTAACTCTACTCTAACTCTACTCTAACTCAACTCTAACTCTACTCTAACTCTACTCTAACTCTACTCTAACTCAACTCTAACTCTACTCTAACTCTGCTATACTCTAACTCTACTCTAACTCTACTCGAACTCTACTCGAACTCTACTCTAACTCTAACTCTAACTCTACTCTAAGTCTACTCTACTTCTACTAAATAAATAAATAGAATAAATAACTCTACTCTTACTTTACTCTTACTCTACTCTAACTCTTCTCTAACTTTACTTTAACTCTTCGCTAACTTTACTTTAACTCTTCTTTAACTCCACTTTATTCTATTCTATATATTTACATTAAATTTTCCCTTCTATTTATTACACTTCCATATTAAAGTGCTCTCTACCTCTCCATATTGTTAGTGATAAAAAAACAAATTTAACCGTTAAAATTTTCATTTGTGTATATAATTATTATGTTCACATCAACGATGTTATTGATTGACGTATGGCAACCGCAACAATATAACATTGTCGCCTGCAGTCATGTTAGTAAACACATTTACAGCCATATTCATAAAAAGTTCTTATTTTAAGCTTACAGCATGTATATTATGTCCTGTGGTTCCTAGTAGGAACAAAGGGCCGAAATATAACATGTAATAACTATCAAACGCTTTTTGTCTAATAAACCTCCTATAAAAATTTGTATTCATAAACGTACATTAACAGTTTTATTACTATTAACACTGTGGCGATTTTGTGTTTAAGTATGGCAACTTCCTTTATATTTTACTTCCATTTTATTGCTAGTGATGCATGAAACTTCTATTCGGTTCACATGATATTCTATATTAAATTGTTTTTTATAGTTTTTTTTTAATTGTAGAACATAAAAATAATTCTTATCAAATAAAACTACATTTCATTTTAGTTTCTGAACAAAATCATGCCAAAAGGTATCATAAACACTTTTGTTTGAACTTTTTTTAAATATACGATAAGAAAGTATTCGAATAAAAAGTTTGTTTACTTTTTATTAACATCACTATTATTATGATTTGTTTATTCTATATTTTTTAATATTTTTCGTTAGTTTAAACAAAAAAACAACTAGTTTCAGTAATTTCATAAGTTATTAATGATAATATCTGCATTTGCCCCTAAACATATTCTTTAAAATCATATAAAAATGTTTTAAAAAATTAACCATGTAACTTTAAATTGGTTGTCTAAAATAAAAAGAAAAATTTTAGTTAAATGTATTTTACATGTCCATATTAATAAATAAAACTTTTTTTTCATTATTTTTGAACATTTTTCACAAAAATAATATCATAAAATGCAGACACTTATTAAAATTTCATTTTATTTTTGGTTTAAAGAAGGGTAAATCGAACAATAAATTTTCTTACTTTATGAATGGTTTATTAAAGGTTTAGTAGACTATTTTCCGGTTATGAATACAACTTTAGCAATTTTGCCTTATATTTGGTTAATTAACCATTAATATTTCTAGTTTTTCGATAGCTTTTGGCATGAGGAAAAAAAAATTTTAACTACGACCAAATTTATATTTTTTGACTTTTTCCCAACTTTAATTTTAATGTTTTTTAGTAGGTAATAAAAAAATCGGCTGATTTAGTTTTTTTAATATTACCTTTTTAATATTACGCTAAAAACGATGGGGATAGCAGTTAAAAAAAAAAAAATCTTGAGGTTTTGGACGAGTTTTGGTCCAAACATTTTTTACGCGTTAATTTTTAAGGTTTTTTAGTAGGTATTCTTAAGAAAAATTTGCCGATTTCAGACTTTTTAAATATATCCTATTTTTTTCTTAAAATAATGTTTTTTTTTGGGTATGGGTGCCTCGAAAGTGATTTTTTTGCCTCATGCCAAAAGCTATCGAAAAATCAATGGCACAATATCGACAAATTTTGGACTTACAAACATCTAAGGAGATTGTGTTATACATATAGTGGAAAATAGTGGAAAAAGGAAGTTTAATTTAAGCGACCATAATACTTTTGAATTTTCTGCAACCATACTTAATGAGTTATCCGCGACCATATCATTTTTTATTTTTTTCTCTGTGTATACTCTGACTCTGGCTGTAATTATTCGAGAACTATCAACTAACTAATCAAAAAAGAACCACAACAAATTTTACAATTGCTCAATTAAAATGTTATCCTAACCTATAAAATGGAAATCATTTAGCAATTAAGCAATATATCGCGCTTTCCATTAGGTACTTGCCTTCAGCCAATAAATGAACACTAAGTAATGACAACATTTTCATTCTTGTGAAGTAAACTAACGAATAATGTTAACCAAAATTTTGGGTCGATAACTGCAATATTATTTACGAATTAAATCGAAAAATTATTTCAGTAATGACTTTAAAAGGCTTTTAGTAAAATGCTGACGTTCTTTAAAATGTATTTAAAGTACTTTATTTAAATCTGTAGGGTCTTATAGAATACGGCTTTAACAATCACTTGGCATGTGTTTCAGAATGATTACACTGGCCTGCAATAACATTATCTTTTCATAAAAATATACTGAATACGTAGAGTAATGTGTGATGAGTATTACAGCCACAGGTCCTTTTTAAAAGACATCTCTATTAACTTGGCTTTTTAAGTTTTTAGAAATTTTACATGATAACATTTTTTTCACCACTATTTTCTTAATAATTCCCAAGCTGCCAAGTAAATAAAAGCACTCTGTTAGCGAAGATTAAAGGAAATATAAATGTAAGTGTTATTATTTCAAAGAAATACATTCATATAAAATATTTATTTTCCTAGTAAATAGAAAAGCTGTTAGCAAATGGACTCAATGTAGCGGTTTGACAGCTGGTGATGGAAATAAACCGATAAAAATTAGAGATTACATTGATTTTAAAGTAATCCATAGAGTAATAAAAATTGAAATACGTACAAGTGAGATAGTCCGCTCTCAAAATTTTGTATGGCGAATTATGTAATTTGGATCATAATTAGGCTTTGAATTACGAATGAGAGAGTGAATTACGAAAAACCGCTGTCGTGCGAACATGGTATTAGGATTCTTTATTACATACTACATTTTAGTACATTTTGTTAAAAACCACTTTTTTTTAATCCAGTTACTAGAAATGTCCATTTAAACCTGATATCGGTAAACACCAACCACGTTGCGATATAATAGTAAATTGGTAAAAAGAAAAGAAGACATGACAAATTTTGTCTTTTGATATAACAATTGAGGTATTCAAAAGGTGTCATGTTATATTGTCATAATGTTCTTACATTTTACAATGGGTTAAAATATTGTTATTACTTTGTAAACAAAAAGTGTCTTAAATTAACAGAATTTTGCTTGCTTTCTTTATTGTGCTTTCGTAATTAATCAGAAGAAAGCCGAGCCGCATTAATTTGTGTAGCAGTCGACGGTGAAGGTGTATCTGGCTAATATCCGAATTTAACCTGCGGCTAGCAATTTTTAAACGAAAAACAAACAAAATAAAATTTATTTGTGATTTGCGTCTGCAAAATGGAAAATAGTCAGGTAAGATCTAATTTAATTGATTAATTCCGGGATTAGAATTAAAAAGTATTTTAATGTTAGGTAAATACTTATTTTTTATATTTGTCAGCTGGTTTAAATTCAAAATAGCACACTAAATTGTGAGGGGTTGTTCACAACAGTCGTATCTTTTCATGTAATTATTTTAAGACATGTGACTTTATGACATCTTGTGTATCCCTCCAATATAAAACATCACAAAATGGCATCATTGAATTTTTGTTGAAAAGCTGAAGCGAATTGACCGTTTTTTATTTGAACGAATAAGTTGCCAACTAGCGGTTTCCTTACCAAGCTTATGTATAAATGGGTACACTTACATAAACGACGTTGCGATGCTAATGAACATGATGAAGTTAAAATTTTTCAACGTATTAATGTACAAGGTGCTTAAAAACTTAATGTATGTTCACTTAAGCCCACGTAGGTATGAGATTAAAAGGGAGAGAAAAAATCACAGTGTAGTATTATTGCCGATCTCTGTTTTAAACCAGGGACCGTAATCAAACTGGTCGGCAAAAACAAAGAAAAGTCGAAAGCAAGAACTTTGTTACGGCATTTTAAAATTAAAATCTTTTAGCAGATTGATTCTATCACATCTAGGTTTTCTTGTATGGGCTGGACTTATATTTCGCCCGATAAAGGGCGATTATGTTAATACATTTTACTATAACTGGGGAAGGATTTTTCCGATTTTGACCAAGATTCGAAATTAAACTAAAGAAACTGAAGACAAATTAATGTACATTTCACTTAACGTACTTTTTTTTTTAAACCTTTGCAGTCCAGTGTTATCTGGAAACAGTATACAATTTAATATTGTTTTTAAATGCTATCAAATTTATTGATGCCTTATATAAGCAAAAGATAATGAACTGGCTTTAATATTGTTTAAAAATGCATATGAATTGGAAATATAACCAGTTTAAGATCCGATATAAGCTTAACATGATTGAATATAATAAAGAGTACCTTTGAATACAAAAAAACCTTTATGCATGCATGTACATATATGCATAATAATGCGTAAAAGGTATTTATTTCTTTCATTCTTTTGGTTTTATTTAATTTATTGGTTAAATTGGCTTCTTTTAAAGAACAGAAATATTTAAGAGAAGCGGTATATGGGATGTAAACTTTTAAGGCGTTATTTTGTAAGTCCCTTTACAATGCGCAAGGTAATTTTTTATAAACAGGTAATTTATTGGTTAAATTGGTTTCTTTTAAAGAGCAGAAATATTTGAGAGAAGCGGTATATGGGATGTAAACTTTTAAGGCGTTATTTTGTAAGTCCCTTTACAATGCGCAAAGTAATTTTTTTTTATATAAAATTTTTTAATTTTCAGGAATTTGTATGCAACAGTTTTTGAACCCTTTCGACAGCTTCAAATTTAATGTTGCTGGGTTGAGAAATGAACCTTATAGTATTTAAAGTCTCCTGAGAATATTCTAATACGTTTTGTTTTTTTTTTGTAGGCTACTTATTTTTTCGATAGGGGCAGGGGAATCGGTACCCCCCATAGGATGCCAATATTAATTATCGCATATCTTGAGAGCCACTGCACGCATTTTGTTGAACTTTTGGTAGTAGGATCTTCTGAGCCCCAAAATTGAAATTAAATAGCAGCGGGGGAAGTGGTTCCCCCCATAGGACTCCAATGCGTAATATCGCATATCTTATGAACTGTTATAGTGAGAATGTTCAAACTTTGTGGAAGTCACTCTTATGGTATACTACACTTTTGAAAATAAAAATAAAGCGGATAGGCGCAGGGGGGAAAAACCTCCCATAGGATGCATATATTAAATATCGCTTAACTGAAGAACTATTAAAGGGGGAGTCTTTAAACGTGGTTAAAGCTACTACTATTGTAAACTATAAATTTCATTATAAAAATTGGCGGGGTAGACAGGGGAGGAGCAGTACCCCTCATAGATAGAAATATAAATAAAAGCCACTGCACGCATTTTGTTGAACTTTTGGTAGTAGGATCTTCTGAGCCCCAAAATTGAAATAAAATAGCAGCGGGGGAAGTGGTGCCCCCCATAGGACGCCAATGTTTAATATCGCATATTTTAAGAACTGTTATATTGAGAATGTTCAAACTTTGTGGAAGTCGCTCTTATGGGATACAACACTTTTGAAATTAAAAATTAGACGGTTAGGCGCAGAGAGAAATACCTCCAATAGGATGCATATATTAAATATCTCTCAACTGAAAAACTATTAAAAGGAGAGTCTTCAAAAGTGGTTAAAGCAGTGTAGCGAAGCGCACCGGGTTAAGCTAGTTACTTATATAATTGGTTCCAATCAAAAATTTTGTTTTGCCATTGGAATTCGAAAACCGGATCGAAAGTGAGGTGAAGTATTTTACTCAAATAAAAAATTTTCATTTTTATTTCATTTTAAATTTCTCCTGTCGTTTACTGAGAATTATACTTTCCGATTAGATTAGGATGACAAAGCCTTTCAGATGCTAGGTAATCAGTCAGAATGGGCGCTTATTTCCTTTCTGTATCGTGTGCATTTTGCAAGTACAATAATAATTTTCAAGACTCCCAAGGCGAAAACTAATTTAACTGCTTTAATAAATGAAAACAAAAGATTAAAGCAACTTTTTGGTAGACATCTTAAAGTAATGTTTGTGTGAATATTAAAAATATTTAATGTTAAGACAAACATGTTTTATACTTTATTCAAATGTTTACTTAACCGTTTGTGTGATTTCTTTAGCCTTTTGTTTAGCAATCATTGAACAAGTGTCACTTTTGTTTACAATGATGAGTCTTTACAATGATTCACAAATAACACTGTACGACAAAATGAAATTTTTTCAAAATAACAATGTTCTACCACTGATTCTTTTTTAAAAGTTTTTATCTGAAACTCATTTTACGGCCTATTCAGGGTTGAAAACTTGTGTAGTAAAAAATAGTAGAAATTCTTTTGATACTTAGGTTTTTGGCATATAGTGTCTTCAGAAGATTAATTCAGAACATTACAAGCAACATTTTGTTGGTATACATTAACCCTCTAACTCTTCTGGGAAAGGGTCTTTTTGCAATTTATTATGAAAAAAGAATAGTTTAAAGCGACTCACCAAAAAAAGTACTCGATGTACCCTCCTAAAAATGAACCTTGGACTTTTTTAAGATACCATTTTAAATATTTCGGCTCCAGCTTTGACCTCTCGTGAGCTGGACCATTTTAAAAATGGGTCTAATTTTGCATGTTTTGTTAATTTGAGAATCTGTTTCCTTAGCAACATATTCAAATTGAGTATCATAAGAAAGGTTCATTTCATTTCTTTTTTCTTTTTTAAGTTCCATTTTCATCCATACATGATCTAGAAACTAAATCCGCTATCATATTAGAGTTACTGCAAAATTCCATTTATATATATTCCAGAGCACCGTGTAAAATGCATCTAATTTGCAAAAATCGAAATTATTTATTTAGTTGTAAAATTCTGCGAAAATATTTTTCATGAAATTCTACTATCGGTCTCTGAATAAACTTTAATCGAAAATCAACTTTAAAACCAGAAATAAGCAACAACTTACTATAATCAGTTTGACATAAATATTGTTCTTTTCTTTTCAGACAGACATGGCTAAATCGACTTAGAATCACTCAAGGACCGAGAATATGTATATTTTAGATCTGCCTTAAATGATTTTAAAGATTCATATGAAATGTCAAACTCTTATTATGATTTGGTGAAATATGACAATAATTTGTTTCAAAATTAACAATAATATTTTCCTCTTTGCCAACAGCAACATGCTATGGTTGAAAAACAACCATGCCATTATAAGCGTTAATCATATTTCAGTTATTATTAACTATTAACATGTTCTGAGGCAACCATAATACGGTTGTGGCTTATTGACGGATGACTAATTTAACCATAATATGATTGTCGGTGTCAATAAAATGGTAAAATAAAAAATAATATGCTAAAAATTTGCTTTTAAATAGATTTTTTGGAGATCACCATATTTAAAAATGTTTTTTCTCTGGGTGTATATACACACATTCACCACAAGTGGTGGAGGACTTATCAAGTATAGTTGACCATATAATAACCAACATCGCAGTTTTAAAAGCAAGCTTTACGAGAATGCATTCTTTTTAAGACCCATGGGTTATCATGCACCCTCTAAAACAAAGTTATGTTATGAGGCTAAGTTTCATTAAAGAAGAGAAGAATAATAGAAATAGTTCTTTGTGCAAAATATTACTAAAACATTTACATCTTTTTGAAATTTTTTACGGAGTTTTGGTGAAATCTGGACATGCCGCCGCAAAATTTTGCTATGTCACAGAGGCTAACAAGAACGTTATTTTTGGTGTTATAAATACCAACTTCTATAAAAAATTTATGACATTAAACACGATTATCGGGAGTGATATGTATTTTTATGTGATTTATACTCAAATATGGATCGATTCCAATAAGATCTGGTTAAATAATTTAGATTTCAGAAAATATGTTTGCACCAAATTGAGTCCAAAAAACCAACATAAAAATATGGTTTATTGGCTCAAAGACTCTATTACGGAAAAAACCTTGTATGGAGGCAATGTGAAATTATGGACCGATTGCCACCATAGACTTGGTACTTATGACTGTTAAAATAAATATACCAAGTTTCATCAAATTATTTCCAAAATTGCGACCTGTCGAGTACGCACAAAGTTTACATGGACAACCTGCCAGCCAGACGGATGAACATCATTAAATCGATGTGAAAAGTGAATTCGCGCCGATCGGTATACTAAAAGGTGGGTCTAGGAGTAATGTTTTTTTTGTGTGACACACATCAGCACAAACACATAATACCCACTCCACTAAACTAATGTTTGTATACGAATGCTTTGCTTTCTTCAAAATTGTATAAGAAAACAAGAATTAAACAAATTTTGAAAAAAACATTTTTTTTATATAAAAAGCAGAAGAGAAGAATGCCCCCTATTTCAAAAATATTAAAGTAAACATTAGTTAACCAACACATTAAGGCCACACACTTTTGCTTTGCTTAATGTGTTGTTTAACTAATATGAACTTTAACTTTTTTTTTGCATAAGATGGTATGTTTTTAAGAAAATCTCCCTTATTTTTACTTTATATAAAACTCAATATAGAGAATTTAATTTAAGTTAAATATCTACCTCAATAATATTGTTTTTATTTCTGATTTTTAACTGAATAAAAACAAATACATATTTGCAAAAAAGTATTTTCTTTTAATCTTAATTTTATTGGTTGAGCAGGTAAAATAAGAACAATAATGATATTTAAACTATTGAGAGGAAGGAGAAGAGAAAAAAACTGAAACTGAATTATTTAAAATTAATAATTTTTTTTGTGCTAAATAATTTTAACATGTATTTTAATTTTTATAATGTATTCAATGAAACAGATGAAATATTTCTAGAGTTCTTTTCTTGTCTCTTAAATTTGAAGTATTTGTACAATCTATTGTTGCAACAATGGACAAAAAATAAATATCTGTCTTTTTATTTTCCTAATTTCCCAGGTTTTGCATTTGTTTTTCTCTCTCTCTCTCTTTTTTTTTTTGGCAAAAATACTTTCTAAGTTGTTTATTTAAACAGTTTCTTTTTTTTTGATTTTTTTAAAGCAAAAAAAAAAATATATATTTGTGTGTGATTATATTTATCTGCAATATATTTTACGAATACAAGTAGGTGTGACTGTATGTGTATACGATATTTTGCTCACCTTGCTTGTGTCCACCCACCCAAATTTGATCGGTATGAATGTCTATAATCGTATGATTGTGTGCTGCTATTGATGTATTTATTATGTGCATTTTATTTGTGAATCTGTGTATGTGTGTGTGTTTTTTTTTTGTCTTAAATGCTATTTATTAGTTCAGGTATAGAAAGTATTATCGCGATTATTTCATTTAAAATTCTTTATGTCCAGGTGTGAGTTTTGTTTTTCAATTATTTTTTTTTAATTTTTTGTTTTGCTTATGAGTGTATGTATTTAATTTTTTATACAAATTAATGAAAATAAATCATTAATTTTCATAGTTTTTGTTTTTGTTTGTTTCTTTTTTTTTTTTGAGTGTCATGTTGATATTCATTATGATTAAAGAATGTTTATTTATAAACTCGAAAGTCATTTTAGGTAAACCACTTGAAATTGTTATTTTAATTGAGTTAAATTATTTATTCATGCATTAAAATAGTACAAGTATTAATCATTTATTTGTATGCATTTATAAATATTTGTTTTTTATGGTTTCAAGAGATTAATACAACATACTATTAGATCACAATCACTAATCTAATTGAAAGTTTTTATTTGTTTTTTTAAATCGGCAATAAAGGCAATATTTATTCAAACATTTATTTAAGTTTTAAATTATTGTTTATCTTTATTTTGTGGTTTGTTTAATTAACATTTCTTGGAATGTAAACTAAATATTTTAATAATTTTATTGTTGTTAGGAAATATGCAATAATTGTTGAAGTATTTACATTAAATTGATAAAGATTTAAAATTTATGTCAGAAGTTTGTCGATAATTGGCTTTCATCTCTTCAGAAAGAATTTTGTTAATGCTTTATAAGCATATAAGTGATTATTTTGTAAATTTGCAATCCATTTCTTAACAAAAATATAATTTTTTTTTGCTATTTACAATATGAATTGCATAATTTTGCCTTACAGTTACCAGTGATGTCAATTTAGCCATTTAGTGGCTAGATTTAGCCTTATTTCATTTCGTTTAGTGCCGGTTCACACAAGTCAAGTTTGACTCGTCAAGTCTTGAGTTTTTAGGAGAGAGGGGAAAAGAAATGGCATTCTCTTTTCCCTTCTCTCCTAAAAACTCAAGACTTGACTTGACTTGACTTGTGTGAACCGGCACTTAGCTATGAAAAAATAATACACTTTTGATCAAATTTTTATAATTTTTTTTTACAAAATCCTCTTTAATAAAGATATATTTTTATAATATTTGTTTTAAAATTATTTAACTACAGAAATTTTATTAAAAAACGACGTTTACGTTTTCGATTTTCAGCACACCCCCGAAAAAGAAATTGATATTTTATTTTAGCTGACAATAAAAACTTTAAGATTTGTATAACAGTCATGCACAGAAAACTTATTAGTAGTTTTTTATCAATTAAAAAAATTATTTAAAAAGTATTTAAACTTAATTATTGTAGTAATTGCATCAAGTATTTTTTTTTGTTGAAAGAAAATTAAAAATATAATTTTTATTTAATTAACATTTTAGTTGTTTTGAAATAAATTTTGAATTAAAATAATAATCAAATACCAAAAAATTATTTCGATTAAAATAAAATATTTTAAACTTGTGAAATTGTTGTTGAAAATTATCAAAATCAATCAACACATTGTTTGAAACGGCAAAGTTTTTTGATCATATTTTTTATTAAAATTTAAAAATATTGTTTATCGAAAAAAAAATATTCAAAATATTAAATTTTTACAATTTTTAGTAATGAATATAATCATTTTAGTAATAGGAGCAAAATCGACAAATGGGTTGCTTGATTCTATGAATTTGGTTTAAAATTGGTGATTAGAGAAAATTTTTAATTTTTTCTGTGTGTGCATTATGAAAAGCTTTAACAAATGTGCCAATACCTTAATACGTAGAAGTAGAAGTTTTTATGATACGTCAATCTCTTGTTTCCATGAAAATAAACATTTGCTTGCTCCTAACACTAGAAACATTATTCTCCTCTTCAAAGTAATATGACACATAAAAATGAAAAAATACTGCCTCTTGGGAAATCAGCACGATTACTATTCAAGTCTCATGCAAGACGACTGTTTAAAGAAAAATTTGGTTTATGCATCATTTACATAAAATATAATGACTAGAAATCGTGTAATTGGGGTATCGACTTAAAAAAAATATCAAATCAAATGTTTTATTGATGTTTAAAATGTTTTTTAACACAAACTGTTGCGTGTGTACATTTTAGATAGTGATTTGTGTTTTGAGCTGGCGTATGAGTAATATTAATTTATATGTTTGTACTTGCATAATAAATATTAATCATACGCTTCATTAGAAATAAATGTAATAAATAATAAAAAATGTTTAATTAACGAACCCAATTATAAATTTAAATGACAAGACTATTCAGTTTTTGGGTGTGAAAAACTGTAAATCGAACACATTGTTTTATGAATATAATTTTTGTTTAATTTATTTAGTGAATATATTTTTGCCTTTATTACAAGCATTGAATTATTTTTTTGACGTTTTAGTTAGACGGTTGGTTGGTTGGTTAGTTGGCTGCTGAACTTAATTTATTTGTATATTTTCAAAAATAAAAATAAGCAACATTTAACATCCATGTAGTTGCATATATTTTTTTTTGTTCATATGATGACAGTGTAATATTAATCTTTCATCAACAAGTTTTTGCCCTAAAATTAGCACATAATAATTTTAAGCAAATATTTTTCAATTTACATTTTTGCATTAAAGTATCTTTATGTGTGTGTGTGAGTGAATGTGCTTATACACACACACATATACGCAGGGACGTACTTGCATATTTATATTATTACTTTGTGCATGTAAATAAATTTGTTTGTTAAAAATATTAAAATATTTTAATTTAATTTTGTAAGCCTTTTTCCGCACTCTTGTTGTTGTTTCTATGGCAGTTTGTTCGTTCATTCATATATTTGTTGTTGTTGTTGTTGCTGTTGTCAATATAAATGAGTTAAATTGCAACTAGTGCTAAAAATTAGATTGTTGCCAAAAACATACTGGCTAATTATTTTTGCTTAATATTAGAGTATCACTGTTTCCCTCTCTGTGTTGCTGTTATATTTCAGTTTTCTAGGCACTGACTAAGGGTTATTATGAAAGTATTTAAGGCATTTAACGAGGGTTGATAGAAATTTCTTTTTCAAAGAGTACCTAATAATATTAATTTTAAAG
Source organism: Pollenia labialis (assembly GCA_949318255.1). Lineage (NCBI taxonomy): Eukaryota > Metazoa > Arthropoda > Insecta > Diptera > Polleniidae > Pollenia > Pollenia labialis. The sequence goes on from OX439140.1 coordinate 102,962,747, forward strand.
TTTTAATACATGTGATTTTAAGACTTAACGAATTTTTTATTTAAAAGAAACGAAATGTTTTACAAATATTTATTTTGAATACAAATGAATAAGAAAAAGTAAAAAAAGGAATAGACATTTTCCAGATAAAAATAATCCATTAAATTTCATAAAACTATGGACCAGGCAGCTCCGGAAAATTAATAAATGTAAAAGTACACAATTTTAAGGGTAAGTAAGTGTTCGTGTCGTGGCTGATTTTTATGACAAAAGTTAAAATTTAAGACTTTAATGATCAAAGTTTTATTTACCAAAGTATCAACGATCCAATATAAAAAGTTTAAAGAAAAAGTGACACTGTTGCATCGCAAGTGCGTTATAAGACTTCCTAAAACTTATTTTGTGTTTTGCAAGAAATGTGGAAAACTCGTGTAGTATTCCTCTAAGTTTAGTCAGGTTTAGGTAACAAAATTAAGTTGTTACATTATAAGAAGACTTCAGAAATTAAAGTTTTATGGGTAAATATTAGAGATCTTTGGGTGAAACTAATAGGCAGTCCTAGTTTTGGGCACTTTTTTCAGTTATTTGTAGACCGATCTAGCAGAATTTCAACAGAAATAAATTCCAAACTATACGCGATGTAGTCCCCATCTTATCTGAGGTTTTTGGAAAAATAATTTCAACCAAGACACGAACACCCGGATAGAAGGATACCGTTAAATCAATTTCACTATGTGTATATTTAAAATATAGTGTCAAATAGCACTATTGTAGAAACTACAAACGGAATGACAAATTTATTTGCAGTTAAAAGTTATACTTAATTATTTATAAAAAATGTATAAAATATTATAGTAAAGGATAATTCGAAGTAAAGTGCTTCCACTTACACTTAATAAAGTAAGTGAAAAGATTAAGCTTGAAATATTATATTTTTAGCGTTTTAAAATTTTGATAAAAATCTTGATCTTTTTATGAATTAGGGGGTTATACATCTTAAGCTGTATGAGGATTTCGTTATCGGTAACTATGGCTTAACAGCTTAGAATGTCAAAATTGTGTTGACACTTCTGTTCAGTTAGGTTTGAGAAGTAATCATGAATCGTTCCAAGCATTGTTCTACACTGGAAATTTGCTTTAAAAAAAAAATCTGTTCGCGAAGTTAATAGAGAACTCGTCCATTTTACGAAACTCATTTCTGGTTAAATGGCCACGTCAATAACTCAAATTGCCGTACCTGGAGCGAAGATGACTCTCAAACCTTAAACGAATCACCATAACATCCATTGAAATCTTTAGAAATGAGCAAGTTAATGCTGTAACTGTCAATGGCAAGTGCTATCGATCCATGATCCATGAATTTTTATTTCCAAAAACTATAAAATAGACATTATCGGCTTTTGGTTTCAACAAGACGGCGCAACCTGCCTTAGAGCGCGCTTAACAATCGATTTATTGCAAAATCAACTTGGTGACAACTTTATTTTCAGAAGTAGTCCTGTTCACTGACCATCTCGTTAGTGCAATTTACTTTGTTAAGTCATTGGTTAATGCCGACAAACTAGCAACTCTTAAAGCATTAGAAGCCAATATTCAAGCCACCATTGACGACATTCGGCCAGATTTTTAGAAAAAAGTCGTAAAAAGTTGGACAGATCTCATAAGCCAAGTAACTCGTAGCCGCGGAGGACATTTTTCAAAAGTCATATTAAAAACATAAATACCATGAAATTATCGATAAAAATTAAAATAAATAAAATTTCATCACAACTATATTTCTGTCTTTTATTATCATTTTAAGTTCTCACGCATCTAAAAAAACAGACACAATACAACAAGCTGGTCCGGCGAACTTCGTTCTGCCCAAAATAGAACCTGAAAAGAGTTTTGAATAGCAAAATAACGAATAAAATATTTTAAAAAAGCAGTGGAAGTGGCACAAACAAATTTTTTTGCATCTGGAGAGCGGTAAGAACAAAATTTTCCTCATTTGATTCAAACGGCTTGAATAGCAAACCACAACATCTGCCGAAAAGTAGATGATGTTGTAGAAAAAGTGCTCTAGCAAAACGAATTAAAAGCGATACTCTTCTGGTATTTAGCACCCCATTTAAATATTGATATCTTACAGCAGTAGAGCAAACCAGTAATTTTGACAAGAAAAAAGGAAAGCGACTGGAATACAGTATGTTTTTATTACTTCCCAATCTAACAAACATTTTGCTGATATTTACCGTTTCTACACTCAAAAAAAAAATCAATCCATCCGTACTCAAATCAATCCGAAGCGGTATTAATAGTACGGTGAGTACGGATTTTCTTGAATCAAGTACAGAAAGATTGATTCAAGTACGGATTTTTAATCCCAAAATACTTAAATTATCCATATTTAATCCCGTTTTCGTACTTGAAATAATCCGAAAATGAGATTGATTTAAGTAAAACTAAGATTGGATCAATCTCAAAATGCACTTCATCCAAAAATTATAAAATTGTTTTAATCCGAATTCGTACTTAAAATAATCCGAAAATGAGGTTGATTTAAGTAAAACTAAGATTGAATCAATCTCAAAATGAGCTTGATTCAAGTAATATAAAGTTTATTTTATCCCGAATTCATGATTGAAAAAAAACAAAAACAAAGAAATTACATAGACAAAATTATTATGATTGATTTACTTACCCGTATTACACATTACAGAATGATAAAACACCAACATCATGCCCGACATGGTTTTTATTTTAGAAATCTTATGCACATATTTAACCAAAAATATAAACTAAATGAGTAGCATGAGTTCAAATTTAAAAAAAAAAACTTTGAAAAGAAATTAATTTTCAAAAGTAATCCCATTTAGGATTGTTTTGAGTACGTTTTAGTGTTATTCGAACTTGAATTTTTGAGAACGACTCGTACTTAAAGTAATCCCAAAAAACTTGATTTATCCCGAGCGTTTTTCTTTCTGTGTACTTGTGGTGAAAGCAAAATCAATCAAAATTGTTTTAAAAAATTAATTAATTTTTTAAAAATTAATATAATCTCTCCGGTGCGCAAAGCGAAAATAAGTCGCAATAATGAAATTTTTTAGCGAGATATTTCGCTCGAAGGTACGCATAAAATATTGTTACGAAATTGGACTTATCTTAGAATCGTTTATAGTTTTAGTTGTAATTTATCCTGTAAATCATAATTTATATCCTATTAGTTTAAATTGTTATTTTCTGCACTGCATTATAGACTTTAGATTCAATTGTAGAATTAAAAATAATAAGAACAGAATGTTCTGAAATCTACTAGAAGGTTCTTGAATCTACTACTCTCCTATTGCTTCGTGTTTCGAACTTTAGATACAGGCAAACTCATAAAAGTTTAGTTTAGTTTGTTTTGAGTATTGCTAGAAAAAAAAAAAAAATAAAAACAAAAACAACTTGCTTTATTTTTTTCGCCAAAAAATATAAAGCAGGTTGCCAGTCAGTTTTTTTAGGCCGTGCACTTGCCAGTTTATTATCAAAATAATTTTTCGTGGGAATACAAAATTTTTATTTTTTTTAAGCACGAATAACAAAATCATTTAAATAAAATTTTGTATTCCCACGAAAAATTATTTTTGTTACAAAAACTAGCATTAATTGGTGACAGTATGCATCAAATGTCATTAAACGTTGCACAAATTCGATTCTTACGACAAAAAATTATACTACAAAAGCCCCATATAAAACCCACTCTAAGATGTGAAGATCGTTTTATAAATAAACATAGGCCCTTTATAAAGACCACTTTTTTACTTAAAATTATTTATTGACCTTATCTATAATTATGTTGTTTTTTCTTAGAATTATCTAAGCCAGACTTTCAAGGTCACAGTAAATGAAAAATAAAGGACTATTTATTCATATTTTTACTTCTCCGACGTTTCTTTGAGATCTGTTTAACTTCCTCAGGGATTTAAATTTTATTGAATATATAATCTTAACATTATAATTTTAATTAAATTTCTTTTTAAACAATACAACGAGTACCACATAAAACTCAAAAATAAATAAAATAAAATAAATAATAAATTAAAATAAAATATATCACAGTTGAACTTTCTTTCTTTTGGTATCACAGTTTAAAATTATATAGTTTCATGTGCACTAGAGGTCATACTGCCTTAAACCCTAAGAAATTATAAAACTTAAAGCCAGTTTTTATTAATATTATTTCTTAACTTTAGGATATAAAGGCCAATCCTTAAATATTCTTATTTCGGGTGGAAGATATCAAACATTTTTTTAAGCTTACCCCGCGAAGCTCTACGCTTGTCTGCAGGATATCAGGGTCTTTGGCGGTAATGGAACCCGCAACCCCAGTACTGACAGACTAGCTGACTACAAACTAGCCTACCCACTTCCACTTCCACTTTTACTTGTTTTATTTTTGTATGAGTTGAAAGTTGGGTTTGGACTTTCTTAGTTACTAGATTTATAAGTGATTCATAATGCTCACATCCTTTATCTTATCGCAAAGATGTCAACATCTTTTCATAAGAATTGTACAGAGTTTAAAATCAACATCTTTCTTTATCTTTAAAATATTTTACTATCTCATGCTGTTCCACTTAACATCTTTCGACTATTTTAGTGTCATCACTAGAAAAATGAAATAATTTATTAAAAAGTATATACCATCGCTAAGAAAAAATACAAACGAGCCGGACAACCATGTCATTTATTTAGTTTTTATTCGGTCTTACACGTGAAAATAAATATTTTTATGATGAAAGATAAAATATGTTGCTAATATTCGCAACAAGGTTTCTAAAATTTTTTCTCAACCCTCGTATAAAAATAACATTAGCTTGTTATTACATATTCTAAAATAAACCATTTATTTAGAAACGCATTCAACTGAAAAATTTGTATATTTTTAATAAAAATTCAAGTAAATGTCAAAAAATAAATATTTGGTTAACATATAAAATAATTAAAATAACTAAAACAGCGTTATATTGAGCAAAAATTAAATTTTACTTTCATTTAGTATGAAAAAAGAGTAATTAAATATGATATTAACTCTACGTCAGCAATGTCTGGCTTAAATTTTTCATAGAAATTTAAAGTAATTTGTTATAAATGTAATTATATGACTTAATTAAAGGAAAATAATAAAAATGTTTTGTACACAGAAAAAAATAATGGGTGTACCTTTTTTAAAAAAACCAAAAATTTTATTAATTTTTTTTTACAAATTGGATTTTTGTGCAATTTTTTCCTTTTCAGATGTTCTTCATTTGAAATGTAAAACAAAAAGTGAAAGCTTTTGTGTTTTAGAAACATTTTTTTGTTCGATGGTGAGAATATAACATTATTCCCAATGAAAAAAGGAAAATTCCCGAATTCTTGTTTAAATTGTTGAGTAAAATATATAAAATTTTCAAAGTGGAATGGTGAAGAAAACCATCGTTATGGGAAAGGGAACTAAGACCAAACTTCTCACGTGGCAGTTCTTAAGTGCAAGGGATTGGTTCTAGTTCAAACACTTTATTTAAAAAGGACTTGTCACTTTATCATGGCGATGTTCTATGAGGGGGCTAATTGGCACCTTTTTGACACTTTGTAACAGGTCCCTAAAATTACCGAAATGGACACATTACATTTTGGATTAAAATAATGCCTGTCGCAGATATTGTCCCGAATGAACCATGCTAATATGATAGACCGCCTTTACATAAAGTAGTAGAACGAGGTTGAATCTGCCACTAGCCACACACAAATCCAGTTACATGAGAAGTTGCTTGACAGTTACCTCCTGGAGTATCTACTCTTTAAACACATTATCGCCAGTTAAGTGATGTGTTTTTTTACATTTATTACAATTCGTTAATTTTTATTCTGTTATGTGCTTACTGATCTCGCGATAAGTTCTTTCAAACCAGGGGGTTAATTTTGGCAATCGTGATCGAATACTTTTCTGATTCGAAAGAAGTTTTTTTCCAATTCTTTCAGTCGATACTGAACGAATCGAAAATAATTTTTCAGTGTTGTGAAAACCCAAATAAATGCTTTAAACATAAAAAAAAAATTATTTCGATTCTTTCAGTATCAACTGACAGAATTAAAAGTAAAATTGACTTCGAATCAAAAAAGTATTCGATCACGACTACCAGAATTTGCCCTAGATGACACAAATTTCCGGTGGGGATATATTGAGAGTTCTTATGTAGCCAAGAAAATTAAATACAACAAAAGTAAGCGAAGTAAAGAGGTAGAATAGAGATGCCAGTGAATAACTACATTTCTAGTTTAGAAAGATTTCAAAATACACTTCATTTATTTAAATAATTTTTTTAAAGATTTAACGAAAGGTTGGTTAGAAATTTACGGCCAAATTCAATAATTATTTTGTTTGTTTCTGTTTACGTATTTGGTTAAAATTATAAAGAAGTTTTGAACAACTGTTTTGTTTAATAGCCTCATAATTTTAAACTACAAATGTTTGTGTTGGAATTTTCAATTCTGTTTTAAACAAATTTCTGTTTGATTCATTTAGTTCCGTTACTGAATCTGATATTTATTTTTTTCTGTGTATTAACTGAAAACGAAATACATTAACAAGGTTTTGTTTAAATGTGCTAAATTCCCATTTGATACTATTGATAAACTGAAATTTATTGTTGATGGGATAAGCTATTCATATGCGCAATTCAGAAAACATTTAAGAAAAACTAAAGATATTATACAAATAAAACTGTTAAGCGAATAAGAATTATAAGCCCAAGTTTTACTAGTAACAATATCAAAGACTAAACAAAAACAACAACAATTAATAGTAAGTTTATCTTTTCTTACTGTCCCGACTACAATTGGTTGATTTTTTGTCAGCTCTAAATGTTTTTATAAGTGGGTGAAAAAAAACAAAAATAAAAAAAAATAACTTTATTTTATTGTTTAAATAAACAATATTTCTTTTAACCGTAAATCTGGACTTCTTTGTTATTAAATAATAATATTAACAATATAAATTACATTTTTTTGTTACAAAATTTCTAAACAATAATAATTCAAAACAAACTCAAAGTATACATTTCTAGCCAGTCACAGTGCTTCTAAACTTTCATTTAAAAAACATACAAACATTTTTTTCAAATTAAATTTAATTCTTGACTTCTTTATAATGACTTGTTTCGTTTGGCATTTTTTTTCATGTTTTTTACATTTGTTTCGCATTTTTATGTCCAAAGTTAGCACATTATCTTAATGATTCCCTGCATCCATAATATATCCTAAAGTTTAGTATTATTATATTATGTTTTAATATTCTATAAGGATAAGAAAGTCCTTAAATTCTTGTTAATATTTAAGTATAATCGTACTTAAACTTGAACAACAAAAAAGAAAAACACAATTCTTTTTTGTCTTGTGAAAGGGGGTGGAAAAGAGGAAGTTGTCGGTTATTGATGCTTTGTTTAAAAAGATTATACAAATTTGATTTATATTGTAGGTGTATGTATGCTTTTTTTCACAAACAACGCATAAAATATTTTAACTACATTTTAATAACTTCCGCTACTAAAATGCTGTATCACAAAAAATATTTTTACATTTTTGTATGAGCTAAAAGGTACTGTTGTATACATCGACTTTTGCTGGTAAAAAGGCACTTACACTCAACAGTAAATTTATAAAGCAAAACAGTTAGTCTATCTGTGCGAGGGTTAAGGTTTCGAATTCCGCCAGAGACTCAGGTCTGTTTTATTACAACGGGCTATAGGTCGACGTTACTAGTGCTCTGTTGGTTAGGTTAGAATATAACTTGTAATTTTATTTGTTACTTTTAATAAAAAATAAGAACGACTTGAAGTAGACATTTATAATTATAAGGTTAACCGCAGAATGCATAACTGGATACCCGTGTGTCCACTTACAACTTTTAACGTTTTTAGCTGCAAAATACTGCTATTCGAGTATTGAAACTTTTGATCTGGAAAAATAAAGTTCTTTTGAGTGGTGTTATGGACAATTTAAGAAAATTTGGGTTATGTTACCTATGCAAACACTTAATCGTGCAACCCGTGTCACTTATAGTTTTTATAGGCTAATGGAAATCCCTTCGGGGAGACGAGTCGAAGCTTTTTGTGGTAAACAATTTATGATTTAGACGTATGTGGTTTCAACAGGATGGTGCCACTTGCCACAGACTAAGAGAAACAATGGATTTTTTGAGTTAAAAGGTGGAAAATCTTATTATTTCTCGTAAAGGAGGGGTGAATGGCTATCAAGATCGTACGATTTGACACCTTTATACAATTTTTTTTGAGTTTTTTTTTTTAAATCGAAAGTGCACAGCAATAATCCCACAACAGTTCAAGAGCCTTAAACAATTTAAATAAATGCATTTCGTAATTGTGAATATAACTTAAAAATCATATAACCCGATAACCAGGCTTCCGTGAACAATTGAAATATTATCGACCAGATATCAACTATTGACAGCAGTTTGTTAAAAAAAACGTGATTGAGAATATTGGTATAATATTGGTAGTTGCCGAGCTAGTAGAGGGCTTACTTGACCGACCCGATTTTCAATTTTAAGCCGGAACGTATTTGTAAGAATAATTTCAATATCTCAAAAAATGATACCTCAATTTTGGGACACCCTTTATTTACTGCATTTTCAGAATCTTATAAAAAAGCATTTTATGGATCTGCTCTGCATATAAAATCAATAAATTTATTGATGAAAGTGGGACAAACCTTTTTTCGTTTTTATAAAAAAAATAAAAATTTGAATTTATATCTACATATTTCTTGACATTTCTTATTGGCAACCATATCAGCAGTAAAATTGCCGTGATTAAATAAAAAAATTCGGGAAATTCCCGCAAAGTGGACAGGGTCTCGGTTTTTGTTTCCCAGGAAATGCCATATAAATACTACTAATTACAACGTTTTTAAACATTATAACAGTTTTTGGATTTTGACAATTGTAATATTGAAAATGGTATCGAGTTAAAAAAAATTAATTAAGATTTCTGAAAATAATTTTAATATTGTAAATAACAAAGAAAGGTTAAATAATATTTGAATATCAACCATATTTTTCAGGCGAACTACTGTCACTGTCAAATTATTTAAGTTTTTATCGTAATCTCTTTTATATATGGGGGATTTCATGTCAAGTGACCCAATTTTTTAATCGGTGTCTTCCGATTTGGACCAAGGTTAGTCCTATTCTATAGTAGTTTAGACACAAATTTTCAACAAGATCGGTTAAAAAGGTTTCTGTGTTAGATGGAGTCAAAGTTTGACTTTTTGGCCATACAGGTGTTCTTTCTCATCCATGTAACTTATTGCCTATTGGTGTTAGCCAAATTTGTACCAAGTAGCTTCGATAGCTATTTGATCAATCTTTTAAAAAAAAATATTTGATCCAAATCGAAAGACATCGTTTTAAAATTTGGTCACTTGACATGAAATCCCCCATATTTATGTTTTAAGCACGTCTTATTTTCATAGTAACGTATTTGCATCAATATAGCAACGATAATCTATGAAATTTATGAGGTCCTTTCAAAGAGAATGCAGTATACAAACGATAAAACCATCTAAATCATAACCATCATCATTTTCGTCATTGTCATCATCATTTCTGCAGCAGCAATAAGGAAAAAGTACTTAAGTTTACTTATTTTAGTTTTGTAGGAATGCCATTTTAAACATTGAAGTTTATTGTTGAAAATATATTTTTATTCTAATAAAATCATCACTTCCCTTCGGTTACAGAGACCGGTTATAGTGACCGATCGCAGATTAGCTTAAGTCGTTATTTCAATTGTTATTGCATATTAAAAAAAAAAGCAAAAGTATTTTGCTATAACTTTCTAAAAAATCGTACAAAATAATTTTAACTTTGATTATGGGAACTTTTAAACATGGAGATCACAATGGTGCTAAATGGCCATGTTCTGGCAATCGCTAAACACCAAATTTATTATATGGTGTTCTGATACTCGTGCGTTATCCTTGCGATCTGCCATCGTTTCCTACTAGTTCCTATTCTAGTTCCTTTGAACATTATTTTGCAACAGTCGCCAAACTTCTTCCTTTTTGCAATTTACGAAACACTTATAATTTGATTTCAAGTCAGAATCGCAATTGTTAAGCATTTTGGGATATTCAGAATATGACCGATAAACTCAAATTTTGCTTAAGTTGACTAAGGCACTTTTACATTTTCGCCACAGATTTAATATCACTAAGAGAAATGTTGTGGTTATTTGCTGTGTTGCTGATAGTGGCTATTGTTGTACTCGCTGTACTTAAATAGTTGTGATAGTAAGTATTTTTGTACTACATTATTGTTATTATTTATTTCTTTAACATAATTGCAAAAAATATTAAGAGTTGTTGCTGCACTAAGAGGCATAGTTTTCTACATTAATAAAAACAGTACAGAAGCAACATTCATAATTTTACCACAATTTCAATTTAAATAAATATCTACTTAATTTACATGCAAACTGTCGGCCAGACAGACATCCATCCATCCATCCATCCATCCATTTCTATTTTCTGTTTTTTTTTTTTATTTTAATATGTACTTGACTTTCTTAGTCTTCTTTTTGTTTTTTTTTTTTGATAGCCTTTATATTTGGTACTCAAAAAAACATAAAATTTTATCAAACTCATTGCTTTAAGTAAAAAGAAATTACAAATTGTAATTTCTGCTATTAACGAAATTTTTCGTCTTTAAGACGAACCGTAACTTATTCAGAGCCTTAAAAACAGTTTATTTTTAGAAAAGATATATAATTTTTAATCTTGTAAACGGTTTTATATCTTAATTAAATTTAGCATAATTTTAAAGTATTTTAATTAGGATTATAGGGTAAATTTTTCGTAGCCATAATTTTAATTCCCTAAGTTAATCTCCGCGAAGCCCAATGCTTATCTGCAGCAATCAGAGAACTGAAGTAAATATTTTTTGAAAATTCTACAGAACCTTCCCTTTTATTTGGTACCGAGCTTGTTTTAAAAAGATTTACTTATTTATTTACAAAAAAATATTCTTGAAAAATCCTTTAAATATGACAAAAGATGAGGAAATAAAAAATGAAGCACGCAGTTTTACTAACTTTTGTCTCTAGATTAAAGGGTATATAGTGGAGTTTTTGCCAAAAAGAACAAAAATTAAACTTTTCACAAAGTGTTTTTTTTTTTGCATTTGAATTTTTATATATGTGTGTATACCATTTAAATATTAATATTGTTGTTTTGTTGTTGTTAGTTAATGCTTTATTTATAAAATTTACAAAATGTTAAAAATATATATATTTGTTTGCCTGTTGCTAAAAAACAATACATTTTTTACGTTGGAAAAAGTGTAGGAGAAGTTATTGCTTGGTTGTAGGGATGAACGGATTTTTTTAGTCATGTATGAATTTTTTAAATTTCTACAGGCATTACTGGCTACGGCATGCCTTGAACCAAGGCGAATTAACTGCAAGTGGTGTCGAAACGGCATCTGATTTTGACAGTTTGAGCTTATTTGTTTTGATTTGTTATTGTTTTGCTAAGAATGGTTGACATTTCGAGCCATAAACACTAACAATGCCATGCAAAAAACACTATGTTGTTTCTGTTGCTGTTGGATTGTTGTAGATCCGACACCACCAGTAGTTGAATTCGCCTTGCCTTGAACGATGTTACAATTGAATTTTTAATTTAAAGGTTTAAATGTTTTCTTGCATTTAAATGAGGAATGCGTAAATGCGATTTTTTTTTTGATAATTTAGGATTCATACAGATGCCCATTAGAAAAAGTCTAAAAAGTTTCTAAATTTTTTTATTTTTAAAAAACTTGCAATTTCCAGGCAATCACTTAAATAATTTCTGCAATTAATAGAATGTATCAACTTGTACCATTTTTGCCCGAATCGAGTATAAACTTTGCTAAAGGCAATCAATTAACTAACAAATTTCAAGAACATATTTTTACAGCAGCAAATTCACCTTTATCATACAAACACAATGGAGTGCAACATATTGACCTTTGAAGAAGGTTTTCGTGCATTTTACTTAAATTTTTACTACAACCAATTAAAATATTTTAGATTTTTTTTTTTACTTTGCAAAAATATACAATTTTGTAAAGAAGTTTCTAGTTGAACTTTAATTTGAATGTTTAGCCGAAAAAGGAAAACAGAAACTGCCGACTATAATTAAATTTAATTATACTTTTACAACTTTTACCTGAAGTTTGTTATGGCCTTTTCTAATATAAAATTAAGTGAAAATAATTACAACTTTTTTTTCATTAAACTTTATAGTCGAAATAAAATTGAAAAGTTTATTTAAAATTTGTTGCTTGAACAAATTTATATAAGTGTACCTTATGTCTCTTTATTGAGTTATGAGATAAATTAAAATTTAATAAAAAGTTTTTATTAGTTCACAGGTTTGTTTAGTATTATTTAAAATCGTCGTTACTCATTTACTTACTAGACCCTATAAAAAATCTTTCTGGAGACGCAAGAGTTAATCTAGAGCAAATTAATTTGTTCTAGATCCTCATGGGTACAAAGGGCTTTTTTCACTTCATCTCAATATGTATATAAAATGTCCACCAGAACAACGGTATACAGGTTAAACAAGAACAACGAAAATATCTTATGTCATATTTTAGCGAAATTCAACTAAAATATTAAGAATAAGTTGGTATAACTAAAATTGCAAAAATGTCAGCTAGAAGACCTTTAAATTAAATAGTAATTTCGATTTCTTTATTTTTAGAGTCGATTAACCGAGCTCCGTCCGTATCTCTGTTTGACTGGCTGGGCGTGCACGTACAAAACACAGATTGCATATTTTATGATAATTTCTGTGGCTTGGTGTTTGCAGGCCAAATATCAAAACCCTGGTTAAGCTGTTCTAAGTTAGATAAAACATTGGCTAATTCCGCAAATTAAAATAAAGTAAGAAAAGATTAATAATGCAACGATTAACTTAAATTAGCAAAAAAAAAATTGACATTTGCACTTTAAGCATTAAGCAACAGATTTAATAAAAGTTGTTTTTTGTGAGAGAGAAATATAAAAGTTTCGCTTGTCATCTCGTTTACGGAAGGCAAGAAATTTATATGGTGTTCACAATGGAATTTTTTTTTTACAACCACACACATTTTCATAAAAAAACGGAAAGCTAGTTGTCAGGTTAAATGGTTATCTAGTTATATTCACAACAACAAAATACTTTTATTTAAATTTTATTTTTTATTACGATGTATGCATAGTTTAAAATTTTCATCATAATTAAAAATGGTCACAAAGATTGTTCCATCATTTTACAGCCGCTAGAATTGAATATTACGTGTCTTTTCTTCCAAAAAGTATAAAAAGGAAATTTGGAGTTAATACTAGGGTATTCAAACGATTAACCGTTGTTCGATTAATCGAATCATTTTGGGCGAATAATTTAAAATTGCTTATTTTGGTTTAATGAATAATTCAAATAATTTATGTCGAATAATCGAAAATTAGTTTTTACGCAGTATTAGTTTTTTCTTTTAAGTAAAAAATAAGCCGGTACGTTTTAAATACATTTTTATTGTTTCTTAACTCAGAAACTTCCCAATAAAGATATTTATCATTTTGCGAAGCACTAATGGTACACTTAAAAAAATAAGCGCACAATTATGCGCTACGCAATAAGACATACAGAAATGCAGTAAAGTAAGTGAAAGAACTCTTAACAATTTTTATAAAAAAAATAAAATTTCAAGTGCTACGGCATTCCCTTCCTACGAAGCAGGTTTGTAAGGGAGAATACTAAAAAATAACTGTATCAAAACATTCAGTGTGTAAAGCTGATCATTACATCCAACAACTCTTATATGCGCTGAGTAATGCGCTTTATGTGTCAAAAATGTATTGCTTCAAAGTGGGAACTCGCCATATAAAATTCATGTCTTCCGTAAGCGCAATGGTAAGCGAAACTCTCTCATATCTCCCTTACAAACCTGCTTCGCTCGAAGCACAATTTTTTATTGGGTTTATAGTATAGTACAAAGTCTGAAACCAAAGAGTTTGGGAATAATTTATTTTTGAGAATGTTTTGTACATACTTTTACCACAATGATTCAGATGATTTTTAATACATATACGAAAAAAACAAAAAGTCAGCAACAGAACAATTTTACACATACACACACAAGCTATTCATCCTGTGGCCGTTGCAACCATTTTTTGTTTGTTAATTTCTCATTCAATGTAAAAACAAAACATTAACATATAATATTTGTCTATAGTATCACTACAATTGTTTTGTTTTTTAATGAAGAACAGAATACTATATAGTGTTCGGCTTTTCTTGAAAAAAGTTACAAACGGTATTAAGTGTTGTGTTCGTCTACACAAACACTAAAAAAATATATCGTTTCTGGGGGGTGTGAGCCGAATGCTAAATAATGTTCTGTTTATTTTCGAACACTGCTTGTAATATTAATATCGAAATAAATTGTGTTAATTAAATTTACACACAAAATTTAATAGCCAATCGAAACAATAATTTTTTTACTTGTTATAAATTTAGTATTGAAGAAATCAAAGAAATTAATTTTATTAAAATTTCAAGGTAAACTATTTTAATAATTTTTTAATGTAAAATATTTGCTGAATTATCTCAATGTTGAACATTCTTTGAATCGAATTTTTTTCAATTCATTATTACCGAATGCACTCAAACAAGTATTTAAACATTTCCTCGTAATTCTTAATTTAAGCAATAAGCATTTAATTAAAAATAAAAAAACTATAATAAACTTTTATGTACGTACATGAACAATTTTGTAAAATTAAATAAAATATTTAAATAATGTACATTTGAAATGGCCACACAAAGACGGACATTAATTATAATATAATTAGTTGCTAACCTAAATAAACTAAATAATTACAGTGGATTCTCTCATGATCGGATACCGATGTTTTCATTGAAATGTTTTTGTACAAAGTGAAAGGCATCGCAAAAGAACTCAATGCTTTTCTTTTGAAACTCTCCGAAACCAGGCAACTGTGTCCATCTAGAGGGCTTGTCCGATAAGGAAAAGTACACTTTATTTATTTCATATTGATGCAACTACAACAAGTGAAATTCGAAAAACATAAATCACAAATAATCTACAGACATTAAGTCACTTTGATAAACGAAATTTTTAAATAAAGAACAACTGAAAAAGCAAAAATATGATTGATGCTAAAGATGCTGCATAAAATGACTAACACAAAATGAGTCAGAAATATCTAATCAAAATATTTATATAAATGTGAAACAAGTATAGCCGGTTAAGGCCGACCATATTGCTACTTTATTGCACCATAGTAATTTCTCAAAAAAAAAAAAAAAAAAATAAAACTTGGCAAAATCCGATTTATGTTTTCAAAATTTGCCTTTATAAATTGGTTTAATAAATTTTTTTTTGCATATAACTTCGGTTCAGTTTGAGATACAACACTGATTTTTTTTACATATAAAGTAGGTATGATGGAGCACTTTTGCTAACGTAACCTAAAATTTTTGATATTTTGAGACATGATTATGTTGGAATAATGTCTATTTTTATTTATTTTTGTTTCTATACTTAAATATATATGATTTGGTTATAATGTGTCAATATATTATTAAGTAACACAACGAGGCAAAAACAAAACAATTAAGAGAAAATACCTGGGATCTTGTACCATTTTGCTGGTAGGTACTGCCGAGTATAACAACAGTTCAAAACACCCCCAAAATCTTGAGTTACGGGTAAAAACCAGGTTTTCATACCCGTATGCACTTATTACCCTGTAACTTAGTTGAATACCCACCGATTTCAAATTTTAGAAAGATTTAGAGATAAGAAGCTTGGACCTTTTGAACGGTTTATATTTTCTTTGAGCAAATTTCAGATACATGTATGTATTTTTACAACAAATGTATTTTTTACGGGGTTTTCCTCATTTTTCTATTTTCGGGACGTTGTTACACAATATATTGTATATGCACCGTGCTATTTATGATTTTATTTTAAAAATATAATTGATGAAAAATAATACGAGGGTTTGTTTTTAAAAATCCGTTGGAAATTGACTAATTTATTCAAATTGTTTACAAAGAAATTATTCCTAACGATTCCGATCAAAAATATTTGCTTGGCCTTTTTCTTTTTAATTTAACGTCTTCAGCATCTCGTTTAAGTGACAGCAATACTCTGAAAGCATTTTTATTTTTTTTCCCTTCAAAATATCTTTTCATTGTAATTATTTCCTGGTGAAAATGTTCGCCTTGTTCTTCGTTAAACTGGCCTGGGTTGTCTGGAAACTTCCAAATGCTCGAATTTTGTTTTTGTTTATAATATAATTTTCTATGAGAGCGTTAACGTTCGAAATCGACAGGAATATATGTATATTAGACATATCGCAAACCTAGTCCAAAAGTGACTCAACTTAAAAAAATTAATTTTTTATAAATCGAAAAAACTATTTCTGACATAAAAAAATAGTTTAAAACAAATCTTTGGACCATTAAGTAGAAAATCTATACAGATTATGATCTAAAAAAATAAGTTTTTTTTTAGATATTTATACACTAAATAATGAACAATTTTTAGTTGCGCCATTTTTGATGATGTATAACTTCACAAGTTACCGAATTATTTTAGGTTATGATACTTAAGCTGAATTCTTTTTAAGTTTTAACACTTTTGCCAAATTCTAAACGTACACAAGTCTAATTAATATAAACTCCACCAAATATTTATTTGATCGAAAGTGGCAAAATTGGAATTAAGACTATTTTGCACTTAGAAACAAGGATCATTACCATTATAATTTCGACACAACTAAAAATGTTTCACTTTTGTCAATTGCCTCTTTATACCAATTGAAACATTAAGAAAGACATAACTGTGTTTTAGCAATAGTTAACAGTAACAATATACACTGATATAGATATCTAACACCATATTAGTACATGCAAATTTTCGAGACTGCACCCTTTTTGGCAGTCATGGACCTGGAAAAAAAATTATTTTGTGAGGTTATGGTTAGTATTAGGGATGGGCAAGTTGAAAAAATATATCGATATATATCGAATCGATATTTTTTTAGAGTATCGATATTTATTATTTCAAAAATATCGATATATCGATGTATCGAACGTATTTTGCTGAAACTATTACCAAATTAAAAAATTCAGTATACCTTTGTACAAACATATTTATGAACAAACAAATTATATGTAATTACATACATTGTTACTTTTTATTGTTTCATTTTATTTTAAAAAAATTAATAAAAACAAAAAAATTTAATTAAAACAAAAAATTCAATTATAACAAAAACAAAAGTGAAGAATACCATATGAAATAAAAAAAAAAATAAATTACGAAAAATTTCAATGGAAGTAAATAAGTCATGGAAGTACCAACTTTCCTTAAAATTTGAATTGCAAACCAAAAGTACCAACTGGTTTTAGTCAAACCAGTAATCATCAGAAGCACTCTCTGTTTTATGTGCTCTCCAGTCAATCCACTTCTACACTGCTTCTTATAAATGCCAATCATTTTAGATCTTCATATTAGTTTAAAAAACATATGATGCATGCAATGATTCCAATTCTTAAAAAACATATTGTTTGAAAAACGGCTAAAATTTTGAGTTCTTAATGAAGACTGACTTTAAAAAATATCGAATTCGATAGTCGTATTTCAATATCGATACATCGATATATCGGTTTTTAAAATATCGGCGATATATATCGATTATATTTTTTTTAAATATCGATATTTTTTGCCCACTCCAAGTTAGTATTCCAGTTTTTAGTGCCGAATATTATCTAGATTTTTTATGGCGTTTTCTTTTCTGATTAAAAGTCTGCATTTATTCTGCATTTATTCTGCCTTTTACATTTTTTATGTTCTTTTCTGAAATACATGTGTTCTTTTAAAAGTGTAAAGCGTTCTTTTCTGATGAAGGTTCCTTTTAAATTAAAAAAATGCTACATGTTCAACACTCATTTTAATTAAAGGGGCATGAGTGCAGTACTAGATCAAGGCGAATTGAATACAAGGTGGTGGCAAGTTTGGAGCCGTAAACACTAACAATGCAATACAAAAAACATCTGTGTTTCTGTTGTCTTTGGATTGTTGTGGTCTTGCCACCACCTGTAATTGAATTAACCTTGCGCTAATTGTACTTTATTGTTTAATGCCGAAATTTGTGTTCTTTTGTAAACGTAAAATATGAAACACTTCTTAAAAATTAGGGGAGCATTTAATAATGTTGCCAAATAACATGTAACACTTATGCTACACTTTTTTTTAGAAAAGAAAACGCCATTAGTTTTTATTTGATTTTTTCGTTTTAAAGCGATTTTAGAGAGGGGGCTTTGACACGACAAAGTAGCTGTTATAGAAGTAAATCGGCGTTAGGCTTGATATTAACACCAATATTTATAAACAAATTATGGCATTCATTAATTTTCGGGAGTGTAAATTGTATGGGAGTATGAACCAATGCCAATAAAATTTGGTAAAATTATTTAGATGGCAATAAAATAAGTTTGAACAAAATTTTATCTAACTACTAACATACTAAGATTGTTTATGGACACAAATACTATATTTCGGAGAGAAGTTTGTTTGGGGGATATGTGAAATTTTGGAACAATTTCAAATAAGCGTCGTCCTTGTAATAATTGGAATAAACATATGTACCAAATTTCATTAAATAATCTTTAAGTTTTGCGTGGACGAACAACCAGCCAACTGGATGGACGAAGATCGTTAGATCGATGATGCTGAGCCGATGGTTTTATGTGTTTCATATACCACCACAAAGGCATAATACCCTCTTCGCTACAGTGGCGTTGGTATAAATACTTATGACGTGGTATTGCAAAAATTTATTTACTGCTACAACATACTAAATATAAATAAACACTCGAGCATTTAATTCTATGAATGACTACAAAGAATAAAAATGATTAAATAGATTAACAACACATTTGGCTAAAAACATGTCAACTAAACAAAACTGACTAATTTGTCTTTAATCACTCACTAAATACACGTTGTAGAGCAAACAAAATCAAAATTTGTATGTCTATTTTTTTTCTGTATTAGAAATGAATAGCAAAATATTAAAAAAAAGAAACTTTCTATGTTGTTTCTTGTTCAAAAGATAAATTGGCCAAGTTATTAGTCATTACCTGTTGAGCAAATGCCGAAAAAATTCCACTCCTATGAGTCTTTTTGTGTAGAGACAAAAAGGCAGTTTTTTTTCAGATGCTGAAAATTTTAAAATTTTTGTGATTTTGGCAATGAACCCTAGACTTGAAGGAAATTTGTTTCTTTTATAAAATTCTACAAAAATTCTTATTGATTGTTTAAGAATAGAAGGTTTATGATCGAAAAGGTAAATTACAGTAGTTTTGACTTAGCTGCACAATCTCCTTTGCACGATTTTTTGTGCAGGTAAATCAAAAATGCAGTTATCTTAAATGCATTTACCTGCCTTAATGTGCAGGTACACAATTGTGGTTACCTGCACAAAAGTGCAGCTAAAGTAAAGTGTTTGATTTAGAAGAAGAATAAAAAAATTATTTTTTTAATACATAAATTTATATTTTATTTCAACCCAGGAGCTTACTGGGAATCTCACAAAGAGTCTTTTTGATCGTCGACGAGCTCATTTTTTAATTGTAGACGATTCCTAGCACGGGAGAAACTGTTACACGTGCTGATTCGTAAGAGAGATTCTTCCATAACGCAGCGAAAAACGCTTATATTTATCGTTAAGGGAATCGTTTATGATGTTTGTTGAGATTATCTAACGAGTCTTTCAAAAAGCATGCTAAGAGTCGTAGGTATTATTTTACAACTTTAAAACTTCTAATTTTCATACAATTTCTATAAAACAAACCTTAAGGTCGCGAAATCAATACCATCCTGTCGGAAAATCCTTTTTTGCAGATCCTTAGACTGGTTTGTTTTATTAAAATTGTATTGGCAATAGCATTTTCATACTTCAAAAACTGTCTTATTTAGGTAGCTCAGTAATTGTTATACGACTCTTACAGAGAGTCCCAAAAGGTTAATTTCAAGATTTAAAGACGAGCGTGTCAAAAAATAAATAAAAAAATAAATAAATTAAAAAAAGATTTAGATGTTTTTGTTACTCGTCAGATAATCACCAGAAGATTCTTTAAGGAGCTGTATATTAAACATAATCGTCTAACAAACAGCCTATGCTAGCTGGGAAATAACAGATAATTTTATACATGTACATATGTATGTATGTTTATTTAATATAAAAGAAACATTAACAAAAACAATGAGAATTCACAAAGAACATAAAACATAAAAAACAAAATAATTGCGATTTATATTTTTATAAACAGCTTAAATTGGATATTTATGCGAAAAAGTGGCCACCAAATATTTTTATGTGTGCAGCTAACTTTGATGTTTTGTATGAAAATATTTTAAAGCTGCCCAAAAATATGAAAAATGTGCAGGTATACAAAATGCACGTAAACAAGGATTTTGAAGAATAATTCCAGAAAATATTTATTTTGGGCAGTTAAGTCAAAGTGCAGCTAACTTTGATATTTTGTATGAAAATAATTTTAAAATGCCAAAAATTTTGTGCATTTATCTTAAATGTGCAGGTATAAAAAGAGCACTTAAAAATAGAATTTGTATGGAATTAGAAAGAATAATTCCAAAAATTATCAATTTTGTGCAGTTAAGTCAAAAGTGCACGTAAACAAAAGGCAGTAAAGTCAAAACTACTGTATATAAATACCGGGTTGATATTATAATTCATTTGCATATAACAAATGGGTTATTGTGATGAAATTTAAAAAAAAAACAGATATCTTAACTTTAAAGTCAATTTTCTTCAAAAAGTTTTGTAAGCGTTTCGTAGACTACAAAAAAAATCAAAGTATTTTTTGGGACTACAAAAATTTTTAATTTGCCAGATTTTGTTTGTCGTGCTTAAATTAATTTTTATTCTTGAAAAAACACGCATCTGAATAGCTTATTCCTTAAACAATAAATTTCAGTGTTTTTGTCAAGAATAAAAATTGGGAATCAAGCACAACGACTTTCTTAGTCGATCTATCGATGGCCGTCCGTCCGTGCAAAGTACAGTTCGCAATTTTGGAGATAATTTGATGAAATTTGATAGATAGGTTTTAATTGTCACAAGGACGAAGCCAATTGAGAATGGTTAGTATCGGGTCCATAATTTCACATTGACCCCATACAAACTTTTTTCCGTAAAAGAGTCATTCTATACTTTCTTACTTGTTTTTTTATTCTTAAATTGTTCTTAGGCATTGAAAAATATTTTATGCATTCCCAGAAATCAAAAATATACTATTTCTCGCTTTTTGTTTTTACAAATTAATTACACAAAAATTAAATATTACATATTTTAGTTGTTTCTTTACTTTTAAGAAACCGTATTACCCTGAAATGCATTCCAATATGGTTTCTTTAATTTTCATTATTCACAGGTGAACACCAAATAAAATTGAGTTCATTTTTTTGCACAAGAAATATTTTCATTAATTTAAAAACAAAAAGTATTAGATGTATTGAAAACAACCGTGTATTTAGCAAAAGAACAGTATAACTCAAAAGTAGATTTTAAGAATTTTTATGAATTACATACTTCTATTTTACTTTTGTTTTGAACGCTTGTTTTAAATAAAAAAAATTTTATACAAAGATTTTTATTTAAAAAAATAAAAAAATATATGTGTATAAACATCTCATATTTTGTGTTATTACTTTTTTGTGCAAAATGATTTATTATAATTTTTTTTAGATTTTTGAAGGCTAAAAAATTAAACTCACATATAAAGAACAGTGCGTTCAATGATGTTGAACGTATAAAAATAAATTATATTTTATTTCTTATGTACTTATGTATGCATATGTGGATGTGTTAATAAATTATTTAACAATAAATTTTATTATAACATTGTGCACACGCTCGAAAAAATTTAAACGTCAAAAAAAAAAAATAATGATAACTGTTAAAAAAAGTATATCTTATACATATAAATTTCAACACTTTGCACTGATTGAAATTTATATTTAGTCGATTGCACAATTTCTGATGTATGTTTTAAAATATAAATACAATTAACAAATTATATATGTATATTCTAACTTTGTTCATTTGGTGTCGGTAATGATTTCTCTCGATTTATATCGAGTTTCCTCAGTGATCGCACTATACGTGTTGTTATAGATGGGATTGCATCAAACGAGTTTCATCTGAATTCAGGGGTACCGCAAGGTTCTGTCCTTTCTCCTACGCTATTTCTTATATTTCTTAATGACCTTCTTAGTCATACTTCAAATCCTATCTACTCTTTTGCAGATGACAGCAACATTTGTCATTCATATTCCTTCGATCATAGGCCAAGCCTTGTTGAGATTGGGGGCAAAAGGCAGAATATGAATGACACACTTAATCAGGACCTGGCTGCAATCTCTGAGTGGGGTCAAGCGAATAGGGTCGAATTTAATGCACGCAAGACCCAATGTTGTATGTTGACCCACAGACGGGCCGTGGGACCAACTATGTCATCTGTAGTAATGGGTGGCATTGATATTGAAGAATCGGATACTCTTGATGTTCTGGGCATGAGAATACAGTGCGATGTCCGCTGGAATAAACACGTTTTTAAAGTGTCGAAAGAAGCATTCAAGTGTTTAGGTTTTTTAAAACGGTGCAAGACTTACTTCACTTCATCCGATCTCCTTACTATCTATACCACCTATATCCGACCGAAGATGGAATACAACTCCCATATATGGGCAGGGGCTTCAAAGTCTATTTTGAACCTTCTGGACCGTGTACAAAGGAGGGCGGTGAAGCTCATCAATGACAGTAGGGTATCCAACTCTATTGACTCATTGGAGCATCGTCGGAATGTGGGTTGTGTGGCACTTTTCTATCGATATTACCATGGGAGGTGTTCCACTGAGATGAGTGAACTTATTCCACCCGCCCGAGTATTTCTTCGTAATACTCGCTCATCCAGTGGATCACATCCGTTTGTAGTCGATTGTCCTGTGTTTCGCACAACGCATTATAGAGAAAATTCGTTTTTCAGTCGAACTATCCGTATGTGGAATAAACTTCCCGCAGAGGTCTTCCCCGATACTTACAATTTATTAAGATTCAAGTCAAATGTCCACAAACACTATTCCCTCTTTCCTCCTTCCCAAACCTTATTTTCCTGATCAACACAATGCACTGCATATATAGGGGGCATCCCCTGAGTGTTGGTTTATCGCTAAAAAAAAAAAAAAAAATTGTGTAAGAGGAAGTAGCGAAAGGGGTTTGAGACTTACAAACTCTAGAGTCTAAACTAAAAATCGTGTTTAAATACTAACGACCCAATAAAAAATGGAGCTTCCAACGAAGCGGGTTTTAAAGAGATAGACAAGTTAAAGTTTCGCCTACCATACCGTTTTTGGAAGGCATGGATTTTATATGGCGAGTTCCCACTTTGAAGCAATAAATATTTGACACAGAAAGAGCTTTATTCAGAGCATATAAAAATTGTTTAATGTAATGTAATATGCTCCCTTAAACACCCGCTTCGTAGTAAGGGAATGGCGTGACTCTTCCAATGTTATATATATTTTTAGTTTGTTAATAATTGTATCTTATTGTGTAGCGCATATATATGCGCTTACTTTTTTAAAGTTACTATTAGTGCTTCGCAAAACAAGAAACATTTTTATTGGGGAATTTTGTCACGATACTATAATCCTTGACGTTTAAAAAAAACTTTATCAATTGCACAGTTGTGTAGTTTCCAGAAGTAAAAAAATCCCAAATGTTATCAGTCGCATCAGTTGCGCGCAATAGGCTGTTTATTGTCAATTTTAAATCTACAGAGTGGCACATAAGTACCTTTTTAATATCATAAGGGAACAAATTTTTTGTTTACGTGTTATTTGGGGTTTTTCCAGAATTCACTTTGAAAAACTTCAAAAATTTATGACGCAAAGCTTCAGCAAAGAACGAATAACCAAAGTTGTTCAATTTTATTTTGTAAGTCAGCATATGATTATTAAGAGACAAAGATCATATCGAATAATGAATTAACTGGGATATTTTTTGTGAAGAGCTTAGCGCTGACGAGGTTTTTTGAAAAATAAGGTAAACATAATTAATATTGAAATTTATAAAAAATTTTTTTCAAAAAGTTTTAAAAAGTGTATTTTGGTAAGCATTAAAATTGGTGTACTCGTTCGAGTACAATGGGATAATGTGTGTAAAATGTTTAGTTACTTGCGATGGATGTTAAAATTGCTGTCGCATTTGATTACACTAGTGGTAATGGCCGTGAAAATTTTACCATAATTCCTCCTAATGCCGACCTGGAAACAGATGAGGATGAAATTGACGATGGAAATTTATTACTGAATGATTTGCCAGAAGACAAGACAGCGGAATTGGAATTGCTCGAAGAAAGCGACAGCGAAGAAGACATTCCACTCGCTGATTTAAAAAAGTCAGTAAGGGTATTCATTTCAGTTTTTTATATATTGGAAAAATGGAAAAGTGGAAAAATGTAATTTTTGTTACAACAACCACAAGAAATAAAATTCCACCAAAAATTACATTTTTGTCAAACTATAACCAAGTGTAAAAAAGTCAGGATAAAAAGATGTAATTTTCCACTATAAACGTCAAACGAAATGGTGTTGCCATTCATAAAAAATTGCCTAATTTTAATACAAAGTACGAAAAATTACATCTCTTTTTATAAATTCTTGAATTGTACAACTATGATTTTAAAAATTATTTTTTATAGTTACAACATTTTAAACATAACTTCTTTCTCATTTAACTTTCAAAAAGAAAAAACACATATTAAGGATGTGTTCAATAAAAAAAGTTATTAAAAAAGAATTAAAAAAAAGAAATGAAATGAATGAAGTAAACATTTCTGCAATTTATTGTTTTATGAAAATGTATCTTTACATACCCTTATTTTCGTAAATATTATCAATTTTAGTTAATGATGTGGCAATTAAATACATTTATTTACACTTTTTACACTTATTTGGCATATTGAAAATATCACGAATTATTTGGCAGATTTTTTTTTTGACAGTTTGTACTTTTTACGAAAAAAAAAAATAAAAAAAAACCCGTTCACGTCAATAAGAGTGTAATTTTTCTTTTTTCCATTTTTCGAACCAAAAAAACTTTGAAATGAATACCCTGAGTATTAGCGTTATCGGAAACAAAATGGAGCCGTAAACCTGTATCTGTTTAGTACCAGATTTTTCGAATCTTTTAAGTATTACTTGAACACTTTACTAGGAGGCAAATCTCCGAATGAAGTATTTGAAACACTTTTTGATAATTATGTTGTGCAGCTTATAGTTGATCAAACGGTGAAGTACGCCACACAAAATAACATGTACACACGCAGCGGAAAAACATGTTTAAATATGGGCACCTCCAACCAAACTATTTTTAAAGCAATTTTTTACTATATTATGTTTAATTTAACCGAATTATTGTCACTGCCAACCATGTTAAGGTTAAAATAGTCCTCCATCAAGAAGCCACAACCATATTATGATTGGCTCTAATCATGTTATGGTTAATTATGACAATAATTTGTTTCAAAATTATTTTATTTATTTATTTATTTAGCACGCCAATGCAACAAGACCAAGTCTCTTTAACAGCATTGGGAAAATATTGTTAATAAATACATATGTACATAGTTTCAATTAAATAATAATAGAGAATAAATTATACAATTAATGACAGAAATAACAAAGTAACATATCAATTTTTAACAAAAAATAAATTTACATGTGAACAAATTGCAACAGGCATATTTATTATTTGTTATGCTCAATTTAATAGTTTTTTCCTCTTTTCAAAGAGCAACATGCTATGGTTGAAAAACAACCATGCTATTATAAGTGTTAAGCATATTTTAGTTATAATTAACCATAACATGTTTGGAGGCAACTGTAATATGGTTGTGGCTTCTTCAAAATTAAACATAATATGTTAAAAATTTTCTTTAAAAATAGTTTTGTCGGAGGTGACCATATTTAAACATGCAGATTAAACTTTACTGCTGAAGAGCTAAAACTGTTTTTTGGAATTTTCCACTTCAGCGGTTATCATTCATAACCGAGGGAACGTATGTATTGTCAGTTGGACGATGACACACATATTCCACTTATTTCTAATAATATGTCACGTAACCGTTTTTAAGGAATAAAACGTAATGCACATCTTGCCGACAACTCGGGACTTGATTTTTGTTTATTTATTTGAAAAGTTTTGCCAATTTGGATACACGTACCAAAATCTTTCGATTGATGAGTCAGTGGTCAAATACTTCGGAAGACATTGGGCCAAACAATTTATTAGAGGAAACCCTGGCCGCCAACAATAACCAAGTGGACCTTTTAAATTTCCAACGTGAAATAGTACAATTCTATCTAAGAAATTATTCGATTCGTGCAGAAGAACTAAGGCGGTCCACTACATTGTCAATTGCAACAACAGCATGCAATCACTTTCCAAAACGCATTTCCAATCAAATAAGATGCAAAGTTTGTCATAATAATAAATTGATCTTTTAATCTAAAAAATTTTTTAAATGTGAATAAAAAACATTTTTATATGAAATTAATTAAACTTTTTATTTCTTTTTTTATTTATTATGTATCCTCATTAAACTTGTACTCCTTATGTTTGTTAATTTTATGCTTTAATTGAGATCTTATTAGACAGACTAATGGATCTAATTGATTAAATAAATCACAACGTGAAAAATACGTTTCATTTAGTGGACCCGGAAACGACTTTAATATGCATCTAATTAAATAGATTAAAATAAATAAATGAAGATCGTTTCCGGGTGCACTTAACATTATCGTATTCGCTCCAAATTTTACTTTATTTTACTTTTTTAATATAAATAAACAAAAATCTGCCCGGCGAACTGGGCCCTGTTTCTCAAAACTACAAGTAAAATATATAAGAAGCAAATATTATAAAATTGTTGGGTTTTCAATGTAACGTATGCGGAAAAAATATGGACCGACACATTAACAGTAATATAAAATTTATATTAGGTATTATCCACATCGAAGAGCTTTTGTCATACTTTGAGGCAACCTACAGATAGCCTCTTTAATAACCTTTGTGTGCATTTTCTATAACATCCATTTAATTTGAGTGATAAAAGAGTCTAATTTTCTTAGTTCCTATCCCTATTTATAGAAATTTCTTTTCAAATTCTCCTTAAAACTTTGAATTGGTGTTCATTCAAGCGCGTCCATTGTAAAATAACTCCCATCATCCATGATACGATTCATTGCCAGCCTGCAGCAAAAAAATTTGTAACAAAGCCCTTATTTTGCAGCATGGAACTGAGAATATGTTAAACTTTAACTGCCTTATTTATAAAAAATAAAACATGTTAATAAAGGGTTTATGAAACAGATTTTGTATGAAAATCCAATTTATAAACTCTTTATTAACCTGTTTTATTTTTTATAAATTAGGCCGTTAATCATTAATTAATTAATAACTAACTACAATTTTTATATAAGTAATCAAAAAACAATTTAATTTAAACAATAAAACAATAAACAATAAAGAAAAAAAAAAATTAAGATAATTTAATTTAAATATTTAAAAAAGCATAAAACAATATATTTTAATAATCAAAAATTTAGATAATTTTATATATTTTAATCTCAAGTAATTATGTTTCAAAGTGCTATGCTGAAAACAGTTTAAAAATATTTTCCCTGAATTTTCGTGCGTTACTTAAAAGTTGCATGCTATATGGTATAGAATTCCAGAGAGATACTGCGAATATGTAGAAATGCCACTCAGAAATTAAACTTTTATACCCGAACGATCTAATTCGTTTCCCTCTGCTTATGTCAGAAATACAAAGTTTACCGTACAAGTCCTCAGGTTTGTGGGTATATATTATCTTATGTAAAAAAACTAAAACTCTCATGTTCAGCAGATTATCTAAGGAAAGGCCAGAAAGCCGAGATGAATACAAAGAAACACTAGAACGCCTTTTAAGTCCATACACGTACCGTACAATATTGTTAAACGCAACGTTCAATTTCGCCTTACTAATCGTATCAGATTTAGCAAATAGCTCACAGCCATACAGTAACACTGGCATCAGATAAGTTTTAGCAAGAAGCATTCTTATTCTTAAAGGTGTACAATGCTGGGTCCGCCAAAGAGTTCTAATCATTGAAAAGGTGCGACCACAAGCATAGTTAATGTGGTTCGACCACGTAAGAGTGTCATTGAAAAATATTCCAAGATTCTTAGCAGATTTTACTATTTCAATCTGCTGATTATTTATAAATATATTAGGTATAATATTAAGTTTATTTAGTCGCCTTTGAATAACTATGCATTTAGATTTTTTTGGATTTATTTCCAAGCCATTTGCCGTTGCCCACGTATAAATACGATGAAGTTGTTGATTAAGAGATTTAATACACTGGTCGATTAAGGCATTATTACAACTGGTATAAAGTTGAACGTCATCCGCGTACATTCTTACATTACAATTCATTAGGACGCCTGGGAGGTCATTTGAATACAGTGAGAATAATAGTGGTCCAACAATGGACCCCTGAGGTACCCCTCTAGTTACAGGCAGTGCCCTGGATTTCCGTATTCCAGTTTCAACATACTGATACCTGTTACCCAAGTATGTGGACAATAACTGAGCAGCGGTCGAAGAGAAATTGAAAAAATGTTTAAGTTTGTAACAGAGAATGCTATGATCCACAGTATCAAACGCTTTTGAATGATCCAAAAGTATTAAAAATGTAGTCTTGCCATCATCAAGTTTCGCCCTAATCTCCTCCGTAACATCAACTAACGCTGTTATGCAGCTGTTTTTCTTTCTGAACCCAGATTGACGATCTGTTAGTAAGTTATTGTTATCCAAAAAACAAGTCATTTGGTTATGCATAATACGTTCAAATACTTTGGAGAGAAATGGAAGAATGGCTATTGGTCTAAAATCGGAACCAGTTTTAGGTATTGGAACTATTTTAGCTATTTTCCAGTTCGAGGGAAAGTAACTTGTGGTTAATATTTTGTTAAAGAAAAATGTAATAATAGGAAGAATTTGAGGTAAAAGAATCTTTAGAAACTTTGGATTAATCCCGTCCACTCCTATAGAGTTGGATTTTATAGACAATAGGCTAGATAAAACGTCACATTGGTCTACTGCAGCAAAAGAAAAAAAGAGCTAGAATTGTTATTCGAATGGTTATTGGTATAATAATTTTGATCTGCTTGCACAATAGGGATATTTAAAAACTTCTTATTGATTTCATCGGCATCAAATGGACATGGTTCTGGGTTCGTAGATTTACCGATACCAACTTCGCGTATCGTTTGCCATGTTCTTTTGGAGCCAATGGCCGAAGAAAATTTTTCAGCATAAAAAACGGATTTGGCCCTTTTAATCATTTTATTTGTTTTTCTTTTAGCAGCCAGATAATCCTAATGTAATGTTGTAGTTTTAAATCTTTTCCAACGTGCATACGCAAAATCTCTTGATTCATATAATCTTTAATTTCAGAAGAAATCCAGGGTTTTTGTTTATTACCAATAATTTTTGTCCTTTTTGGTACAGTTAGATCAAACAGATAATTTAGGCTTTGTTCCAGAAAAAGGAGTTGGTCATCTACCGAATATAAAGAATAAAAAATATTCCAATTGATTTTAAGAAATTCATCCCCGAGTAATCTGAAATCAATATTCTTGAAATCTCGAAAAGTAATTCTCTCAACTGGTGCTGGTTGGAAATTATAAATCATAAAAATCAGGTCATGTTTAGAGAAGCATGACGCAGATAATTGATCATAGAGCAGTATATTAGTTTCATTACTCACGAGAAAAAAATCCAAAAGTGTATTAGAAGTCGTAGTGAAAAGATTTTGTAATTAGGATTTCAGAAAAGTGACGAAAAAATTTTAATTTTCTTTAATGAAGATTATTTTCACAAAATTTACAAATCAACTTAAGACCTCCTAATTCGTTTTATAATATTTTTCTACTTATTATCAACTTATTCAACTGATCTCTAGCCAAATAGTTATAGGGAAAGTACCGTAACTTTTTCCATATTTTGCTTTATTTTTGCACGGATGGTTGAAAATCAGTCCATATTTCATTCCGCATACGTTAAGCCTAAAGAACACGGAATGTAAAAAGCCAAATGCGCATGTGGTTCTGACGTAAATTGGACAAAGCTACAATAGCAAGTTCATTTTGTGTGATGACGACAAAATTACGCCAGAACAACATTTGCATGTGGCTTTTTACATTCCGTGTACTGTAGGCTTTAGGCATTTTACTTGTAGATTTGTAACTTGAAGTTTTGAGAAACAGGGCCTTGGAATCAAAACACTTTTCAATTTGGCCATACACGTTTAACGGACATTTGCATAGACATTAAGTTAAAGAGTGGGGAAATTTTAAAAATTTTTAATGCTAAACGGATCTTTTGGCATAATGAATTTATTTCTCTCTCTCTCTCTCTCTCTCTCTCCCTATCAAATTCTTAGCAGACATTCGAACATGTTGAATAAATTTAAAATTTTTACAAGGTCCCACATTGTATTTACGTATGTACTTAAATATTCTTCGGTAATAATTTTGATGTGTTGGAAATCAAGTGATGAAATTATTTCACAAAGATGATAAAAAAAATCCTGCATTTTCTTTTTTAAAATAATTACATGACTTGATAGTGCTTTTAAATATGATTGAATATTTAATCTTTTAGAAATATTTCACAGTTCATTAATTTAAATTGGCCTTAAAACGGTGGTGCTTGTGAAAATTAATTAATAAACTCTGTTAAAATTTATTAATAAAACAATTTTACAAGGTGTCAGCAAGTCTTGTCTACATCGACTAAGAATTTTAAAATAATCTTAAAATACTTTAGCACTTTATTCGATTTTCCTAAAAAAAAAAAACATTGATGAGTTGTAAACAGAAATATTTCTTTTCACCTTGAGTCAATATAAAGGCGAGAAAATAAAAAATAAATTTTGTTGCTACACGCAAAGAAAAAACATGTTTGATGCAATCACAATTGCAAACTATCATCAATGTTTGTGGTTAAGATTGTGTCAAACACGTCTTGAGTAACAATATACATATGTTCAGGCATAATATTTTTAGCTTATTATCGTCTCAAACATATTATTATGTTCAGAAGAAAAACGCAAACAACCTTTCCAACCATGTTTCTATATTTCCCAAAACCATGCAGAATGTCTATTTCAACACGTTACATGCTTTTCACAATAAAAACAATAACAAATTTATTGTTAAAAATTTATTTTTTATTAAAACTACAAATGTATGTACATATACTTTGTTTTATATATATATTAAAGCATATAATAAAAAATAAAATTAAATACATACATTTAATGGCCGTTTTCTCATTACGCGATTATCATTTTTTCTAACAAAAAAATGGACATTAAAGAAATTTGGTTGTCTCAATGTCTTATTTGCTTCTATTGTGTCGCAAAGCTTACCAGCACTTATCTGCCAATTATTTATTTTCCTTTTTATATGTACATCGTTGAATGTATTTTTATAATTATATATACAGGCCTGTTCTGAAAATCACATTTTTTGAAAGTGATTTCAAATCACAAGAAAGGTGTTCTGGGCATATTATTTTGTGATTTCAAAACGTTCAGCTACGTAAACAACTTTTTGAAATCACTTTGTTATTTTTGCGACTATTGTAAGTTGACCGTTACAATAAATTCCTTAAATAAAATATTCCATGTGTTGTTTATTAATTTTTTTTGCAATAAGCTATTTTATTTCAAACAAATCGTTTAAAATTAAGAAAATTCGATGAAACTACAAAATGATATTTGCTTTTGTGACTTCTGTTGTGATTTCAGGTTTGTTTTTTAGTTGAATTGAAGTTCGCTTTTTTGCTAACAGCGGCATGAAAGCAAAGTCTAATATTTATTAAAAATCGTAAAAGCTTTAAAGTATCACAGGGGAAAATCGCTTCTATCTCTAATATGGCTAAAATTCGAAAAAAATTGCAAACTTGAAACCTAACCTTAAAATCTATTTGAAATCTCTAAACGGATTAAAAAACAAAATGTCGAAAAATAAAACAAAAAAAATTTGCACAATAGCGAAAATTCGCGAAAAAATTTTATATTTCAAACAAGCCATAAAATTGATTAAAACTCCCTAAAACTGTAAGGAAGTGCAAAAATTCGGTAAAAATTGCTAAATTAGCGGAAATTTGCAAAAATTTGCTAACAGCGGCATGATAGCAGAGCCTACTTTTTAATATAAATCGTTAAAGCTGAAAAGAATCCGAAAACTTACAGGAACAAATCGCTTCTATCGCGAACATGGCTAAAATTCGCAAAAAAATGCAAGATTTGAAACAACACTAAAACTAATGATATCACTAAATCGGTTAAAAAAACAAATTGTCGGAAAATAACATAAAAAGCGTTAAATAAAAATTAGCTATAATTTTGAAAAACAAACCCTGGCTACAGAACACCACAAAATCACACGTGTGATTTTAAAAGCACATGTGATTTGAAATCACGTGATTTTCAGAACATACCTGATAAATAACTTATCTCTTTCAATAAACGTATAAGTTTTGCAGATAGCATGGTCTTTTTCTCCCTGAAAAAAAGTTTAAATTATTTTGTAATAATTTAGGTTTCCCGATTAACTGATGCTCACAGACTTAAATGACGCGAAGAACATTTTCTTTTCTTTATAAATCCACATTTGGGGTATTCACAAGGTGTGCTATCAAGTCATATCGTCATAATGCCCTAAATATTTTTTTACAATTGTTTAAAATAAATGCAGTTGTGTTTCAAACCCAAAAAAAAATTTAATGCTGTGTTCATTGATACGTCATAACTGTACGGTAGAAATCTAAATTATAAGCGATAGCCCACAGAAGTCATATATATATTTCTTGTAATTATTTTAAGACATATGACTTTACAACGTTATGACTACCTTGTGAATACCATAATTGTTTTTTTTTACAATAAATGTTTGCTCAATTAGAGAACGTGTGTATGATTTTAATTGTAAAGTTGAAAATAAAAATATTTTAGTAGCAAACATTTCACATAATTTAATATGTTAAGCTAGATCAGAGTAACTCTTTAGTTGTAAAACACCATTTAATATTATTATAGTGAATTTAAAAATGTTCAGAACAAAAATATTTGTACAAGTTACATTAGGACTATAATAAACTTATTAGGGTAAACATATTAGGCAAGTATGAATAAAAATGTTCGTAGTGACCATTTATTAATCATGTTTTTTCTCTGCGTGTATCGAAAAATCTACAAATTTATCTAGAAAATATTTTAAAATTACTAAAGCAAACATTTTAGACAAATAGCTTTTTTTTTAAATTTCTTAATTGAACATTTTTAGAAATTTATTAAATCCGTACCATTAATAATTAATAATGATAACTAAGAATAAAAAGAAATAGTGCATAAATGAAATTAAATATAAGTTTATGAAATTTATTATGCTCGTTTATTAAACATTGTTGTACCTACGAAAAAACTGGTTTCATAAATCTTCTGAAATCATAATAAAAATCCATAAATTATGGCTAATAGTATTTAGTTTTGCTGTTTGTACTCTTCGTTTATGCTCGATATTCTTTTCTAGTAAAATATAAACATGTATTTGTAAATAGTTGTGTGTTGTTGAAAAAAAACTTTTCTTCCTTATTCCTTTATTTCCTTCTGTTTTGCTTTTTGTTATGTGGCTTCTTTAATAGTTGCCAACAGTTTTAATGTATAAGTGTATCTGTGTGCAGTTCTTGCACTTGTTCAAAATAGTTTTACTATTCCAAGTTTTTCTGATACTGCTTTTCTTTTTTTTCTTTTGTTATTGTTAGTTTGGTTTCTTACCATTTAACTTTGTTTAACTAACAAGAACAATATCAAGCAGAGAAGACAGTCAAATACACAGTGTTTCCGCGTTTTTACTTAATACTTTGATAGTGGGGTTTCGGAATATTATCAGTGTAAATATTTTCATATATGAAATATTAATTTAAAAAGGGTTTGCCCTTAAATGCAATTTTTCATATTTAATAGCGATTTCGATTAAAAGCTTTCCGTTTTTCCGTTTGCTCACTTAAAAATATTTTCATATAAATGCAAAAAAAACATTTTTTTTTCTTAACGCAAGGTAAACGGATTTACAAAATAAGTTATTTTAAATAATCCCCTTAATGATTTTGGAGCCGCCTTAAAAAGTGAATGCAATATTAGGAGATTTTTGAAAAAAAAGTAAAGGATTTAAAGGATCGTCTTAGTCAAATCTTTAATGCCCTCTATTATAGTATTTATATCTCACTTGTATCCTTATACCTTTGGTTTAGGCGCTATCGTGTCAAAATTCTTTTTCCGGGAACATATTTGCATGCAAGCAGAGAACAAACATCTCTAAATATGGTCACCTCCAAAAAACTATTTTTTATATACATATCATGTTTAAATTTAACCATATTATTTTCACTGACTACCATATTATTGTTAAATTAGTCCTACATGAAGAAGCCACAACCATATTATGGTTGCATCTAAACATATAATGGTTAAATATGACTAAAATCTGTTTTTAAGTTAACAATAGTATTTTCCTCTTTTTCAAGAGCAACATGCTATGTTTTAAAACCAACCATGATATTATAAGTGCTAAGCATATTTTAGTTATTATTAATCATAACATGTTCGGAGGCAACAATAATATGGTTGTGGTCTCTTGGTGAAGGACTAATTTAACCATAATATGGTTGTCGGTTGACAATAATACGGTAAATTTAAACATTATATGCTAAACATTTTCTTTAAAAATTGTTTTGTTAAAGGTGACCATATTAAAAAATTTTTGTCTCTGGCGAGGGCGCTTGATAAAATAATAGAATGATGTGGCTGATTTTTCAAATCAAACATATGTGATATAACAAATAAAAAATATATTAGTTCAATTTTATTAACTTAGCTTATTCGGTATACCCCCTATCGCGCCAGAACTTTTAATTTGGGAGGACACTTGTGTGAGGGCCCCTGGTGATATAATTGACGTATTTGGCTCTTATTGAACACTCTTTATATTCAAGAAATATCTGCGCCAAATTCAGACCTCTCATCGTATAAGGTGTGGGCGCTATTACGCCAAAACTATTGTTTTGGGAAGAAAAAGGTAGTTGTTTGCATATTAATTCAATTTTAATTTATAAGCTGATTTTGTAAACTAAGACTACCGGTATTCGAATTTATTGTAAACAAGATAAGAGAATAAACTTTAAGAGCGACGTGGACAATGTAGCACAGAGCTTTAGGCATATTATAAATAACAAGTAAGAGTGCTATATTCGGCTGTGCCGAATCTTATATACCCTTCACCATTGTGCGAGCAGAATACACAGCAATTAGACAAAAACTAAATAAAATTGGTAAATTTTTTTTTTTAAATAAGAGACAACCGATTTTGAACTTCGCTTTTCATAAGGGCCCAGAATATATATACTTTATAGGGTGTAGGATCAATATTGTAGAAATTACAGTTATATATACCTTTTTTACCTTCCGTGAAGGGTATAAAAAGAGTAATTTTCGGAAAATCAGGGGTCTAATCACCGCATTCGATACTTTCGTATCGAATAAACTACTGAATTTTTTTGCATACGATAGACACTGGCTTATCGAATGAAAACTCGATAAATGTAATGTCGAGTTACTCGATGTCGAATGCTTTTATTTCAAATTCAATACATTTCATTCGATATCGAGTTTCAAGATACCAAAATAAATAATTTCGATGAATTTTACTCGATATCGTATGCAGTGAATAGACCCCAGTATTTCGGTTATAACTCATACAAATTTCCGACATTTTGGTATATAAGTCATATCCATAGGACGTACAGCAGCCCTAAAATTTAAATTTAAAAATTTTAATGTTTTTTAGCCCATTTTTGGAGTATTTTGCTCATAAATTACCCATTGTCTAACCGATTTGATAGTTTTATATACCGACGTGTTAAGGAAGAATACCATTTACTTAAGTTATATTCATATATAAACATTTATATAAACTTGTAAATATATATTTAAACAAAGTTAATTATAAAAAAGAGTAATTTTTGGGGATTCAGTATTTCGGTTATTACTCAGCCATTTTTTAACCGATTTGGCAGATTTATATACCGACGTGTTGAAGAAGAAATTTACCATTTACTTTAGTTATAAAACTTGGAATCGGGGAGATCTATGATTCCCGAAAGTGGCTATTTAAAAAAAAAAAAATTTATTTTGGTCATAACTTTTTTGTATCTGAACCGATTTTCTCGAGTTTTTTATAAAATATGTTCTACTTAAAATTTCCGATATTTTGATATATAAGTCATACCCATAGGACATATGGCAGCCCTAAAATTTAGGTTTTTATACAATTTTTAATTTTTTTTGTACGGGAGGTACCACGCCCACTTCCCCAATCCCGCCCACATTTTGTAGGATGGTGTGTATTAGCAACCTAAATGTGTGTACCTAATTTGGAAGCTTTGGCTTTTGCCGTTCCCCCGATATACAGCAAAAAGTAATAAAAATACAA
Source organism: Pollenia labialis (assembly GCA_949318255.1). Classification (NCBI taxonomy): domain Eukaryota; kingdom Metazoa; phylum Arthropoda; class Insecta; order Diptera; family Polleniidae; genus Pollenia; species Pollenia labialis. The sequence continues at coordinate 102,999,511 of OX439140.1, forward strand.
CAACCACAAGGGATTTTTCGAAAAAATTTGAGGTAGTCGTGGTTTTTTGCTCATAACTCAGCCATTTGTGGACCGATCTGGCTGAATTTCAATAGCAAAATTATAATAAGAATACCTGACATAAAGATACCCCAACCAAGTCCCCATCATATCTGGGGGCTTCGGAAAACCCATTTCAACAGACAGACGGACGGACGGACAGACGGACAGACGGACAACCGGATTTGAACTTCGCTTTTCATAAGGACCCAGAATATATATACTTTATAGGGTGTAGGATCCATATTGTAGAAATTACAAACGGAATGACAAAGTTATATATACCCTTTCTACCTTCGGTGAAGGGTATAAAAATGGTTGGCATTTGGTCATGTCTCATCGAGTGTATATCAACCCAGTTCCTCTTATATCTGGGCTCTTGGAAAACCCCACTTAATATAACACACGGACGGATGAACCGACGGACCATTCGCTACTAATAAGGAAACAGAATGCGTTATTTAAAGGGTCTAGAGCATTAATATTGTACTTATAGGGTGTATATATAAGTTTGTCATTCAACCTGTGGTGAACGGTATATTAAAAAGAGGAAATGATATAAAATGTACCAATTAAGGAGAAAAGAGATGATAACAAAATATCCTGCTGCTCCTGTAAAAGATTTTGTAATATTCTATAGTGTTTAAAAAAAAAACTGATTGCTATAAAAAACAAAATTGTTGAAATGAAACTACACTGCAAAAAAATAAATAATGCTGAATAGCTCTTTTTTTTGTATTTTAGATCAACAGTTATGGGACTTTATTTATTTAATAATTTTTGAATACTAAATGAAAGGAAATTGCATGGTTTTAAAGCTCTTTTATTCTTTTATTGAATTTGTTTTATATGTATATTTTACCAACAATTATTTTCACAATTTTTCTTGTTTTTTGTTTTTTTATTGTTAAGTTTACTTTGTTTTAGTGTTTTTCTGAAAAAAAATATTGTATTTAGTTTTATAGATTCTATTTTATCGAATATATTTAGTGGTGTTTATTTAAGGGAATCAAGGGAATAAGGGAATTTTTAAATACACAAAGTTGTATGAGCAAATACCAGACCAAATTGGAAGAAAATCGTTAAATTTTGTAGAACAAATCAAGAAAATCGCACTTTTTAAACGAATGTTGTGATCCACACTATACAAGTAAACTAATTAATTTTTTTATTATAAATTTATAAGCAAAGAAAACAACATGTTGAATTAAAAAATAGAGCAAATTTATGCCTTTTTTTATTTTTAAAATTTGTCGTAGGATTCTATTTTTATGAGTCAATTGCTGCTTTTAATTCATCCTAGTTTAGCGATTATTTGCTTAGTTCTTGACACTCGGTCCTGAATATTTTGTTTTTTGCGATCATTTTTTATTTTTAACTTTTTAAAACCACTACAGTACTCAACGTTTTTCACATACACTTACAAACTTGAGCAAATACCAAACTCTTTTTGATTTTTACTCAGTTCACTGCGTCAAGCTCAAATTAGACGTGGCATAACCATAACCTTTTTTTCGAATCCCGGTAGATTTGTAGGCATTACAAACGCTAATAGTGCTTGTGTGGTAAATCATTAAAACTTGACGTATACCTGTTTGTCATCTTTCAAATACAAAAATTATACTGCTCTTATCCAACTCAACAAAGAGATAACAACATTTAGGCCCTTATTATGTAAAACGCAACGCAATGCCAAATAATTACATTGAAAGCAAAAGCAAAGTCATAAATATTTTGTAATTTTGTTGTTGCTTTCTACAGAAATTCAGATTGCCTTTTGAAATTTCTAACGCCTCATAACTTGTGGCGGTACATGAATTTCTGTAGAAAGCAACAACAAAATTACAAAATATTATTGACTTTATCAAAGTTGTTCTTGGGCTTCAAAAAAAGGTTTATTTTAAATGTGATAAATTCGCATTTCATTGATTTTCTTTTTGCTTGATATGTAGCTTTGTGGCGTCGCGTTGGGATTTATATAATTAGGGCCTTAATTCCGTGCTTTTTCTTTAACCACAAACTTCAATCTGTTCGGTTCAGCTCATTAATGTTCGGTCGTTTCTGTTGTGCGTAGCGCCATTTTAGCTGGTTAAAAAACCAAACGTTTTTTACAAAAACAAAATACAAATACGAAAAAAAAATTTTACACAGTACATACCCAAGCAGTTCGTGCTGCGGTCGTTGCTTAAATTTTTGTTTGTTTATTTCTTTATAAATGTAAAAAAAGGAACATTATAGAACATTGACAGTATCACTACAATTGTTCTGTTTTCTAACGAAGAACAGAACACTATATAATGTTTGGATCTTTCTTGAAAATAGTAACGAGCGGTATTAAGGGTTGTGTTCGTCTACGCAAACACTAAAAAAATAGATATCGTTGCTGGGTATGTAAGCCGAACACTAAATAATGTTCTGTTCATTTTCGAACACTGGTTTGAATCAACCTTATAGCAACACTGTATTTGATAATAGGCGACCTACCATAACGACAAAACAATTGAATTTTGGTTTTTATAGTCATCATTACGGATATGGCATTATGTTTATGTCACGTCTAATTGAACATTAAAAAGCCAAAAGTCCACCATACACTACACAAACGCACTGTACAGTGCCAGACCTCAACACTGATTTTTTTAATTGTATGTCCGACATTAACTAAATCTTTACTAAAATAAGCATTATAAATACATAATAAATTTTTTAGTATATTTAGAAAGTTTTTGGTGTTATTATTATAATATTTAAAATTCATACACATAAATATATAAACATTTGCAAATAAATTCGGGTTATTAAAAGATCTATAGAGATAAAACTTTTCGGGCTAAAAAGAGCAACCAACGTCTTCTTAATAAAGGAACATTTCAAAACTATAAGAAATATTAGTTAAATATATAAATAAATCCTTGCTGATTTTCAACAGATTCTTTAGAGTCAGTCATTAACTAAAAATAAATAAAATGTTTCTCTTCTGAATGTATCTGGCAACAATATTCGGCATTGGTTTAGTGTGTTCAGTGAGACATTTGTAGCGAATTTTTTTTCTCGAAATCACTTGTACAAGTTTGTGTAGACGCTTTAGTTAGAGAGATGTTGATGCTAAAGACAAAGAACGTAGGGCAAGACTCTAAAAATTCGAGAATGTAGAATTGGAGGCATAATTGAAAGAAATTTTTTTGAATAAAAAAATTTTTCTTTCATTAAAAAATATCGTTGTTCATTTAAAGGTAAAAAAAACTGGTGCCAACTTGTTTTGTATGCCAAAATTTGTGCTTAAGCGCTTCATCAGATTGTAAAAATAAAAAAAATCCATTGCGTAAAGAGTACTCATTATATTTTGATAACACCATCGAAATAGCTATAAAAAGAATTAAAAGTTTTATATTCGGCTGTGCCTAATCTTAACTCTTCATCGAGAGTAGAAGTATGTTAAGAGTGGGCCTAGTTTGGGTTGTATTAATCTGGGCCTGAAAATAACAGGTAAATAGGGAAAACTGATGCAAGTATACTATATTTATCCATATGCCCTACATTGTCTATGATAATATATTTTACTTTTTTTCGAGAATAAATAAACATTTTTTTTATTTTTATTTTTTTTTAACAAAAATAAAAGTTAATTTTTGCTTTAGTGCTGCCAAAATGTGATACATATTTCCTTCAATATTTTATGAGCGTATATATTTCAGCATAGTTTTATTAATAATACTTAAAAAAGAGTTCGTTATAACCGAAAATTTGCTATAACTGGAGTTCGCCATAAGCGTACTAATGTTGTACGGGTTATACGTGATAATTCGTTATAACCTGTGTACGTTGCAAACGAACTTCACTGTATAAAAAACTCAATTGGACTATCAAAAATTTTTCTTGGGAGTTAAAAAATTGCATTAATAAGATTCAGTTTTTATGTGCTAAATTACCAATTCTTACTATTGATAAACTGAAATTTATTGTTGGTAGGATAAGCTATTCCTATGTGTATTTCACTGGTTGCTTAGGCCAGATCGTCAGAAAACTTCATCCAAAGATTTTTGAAAAACTGTTAAGCGAAAAGTCTTACCCGTAGCTTAAACAAAACAACAAGCAGTGAGTTTATCTTTTCTTACAATCCCAACTACAATTTTAAAAAAATGATTAAATTTTTTTGCGTTTAAAATTGCCTTTTGGAAAAAAACTTTATACGGGACCCATGCTAAATTATAGACCAACTGCCACAAAATTCCTTTATAAAGCTATATAAAACTAATCTTATGGAACTATGACAGACCGAGGTTGACAACAAAAGCGTTGCTTGTTAAAATTATCGGCGTTTTCTGAGAGTTGGCATTGTGTAAGGCGTATGCTAAATTATGAAATTTTGTACTGAAATTTCTAGTTATATTAAACGAGTTTGACAACATTTTATAACAATCAATGTATTCTGCCATCAATTTAAGCTATTGTAACATTACTCTTTTCTTATTGTTCCGATTTTTCTGGATTTTCCAAACTGCTAAGGATAACTAAAAACCATTCGACACAAAAATTCTCCTTTTCTTATGAGTTTTTCGTAAGTAAGCGTGCCTTCAACACGCGGACAGACAGACGGACATAGCTAAACTGACTAAGAATTACTTAAGGACCAAAAGTATTTATACTTTATGGGATCTGTGATGAATATTATTAAAGTTTCACACGGAATGACAAATTAAGCACACCCTCAATCACCACTAGTGGTGGAGGGTATAGAACAGAATATAAGCAAATCTGTTAATTTTATTATAATTCTGCATTTAAAAACTCGCCAGACTGGTGGCATAAATCGTCACAAGCAAAAAAAAAAAAAAACGTTATAATTATAATCGCCAAATCTGGCAACCGTAGTTGTGTTTGCATACAAAATATAATTAATACTTTGTATGGGTTTTTGAAAATATAACAAAAAAAAAAAGAAGCATAAATGATTTTAATTTATTTAAATGAATTTATACAAAACGCATTGATATAAAAATAATTAAATTATATTGATTTTGTCGTCCCGTTGGCGAAGGTCGATTATATTTGTGAACATGTCAATTAGGGTGGCCCAAGCTTATGTGGCCATTTTTCAAAGTGAATTCTAAAGTGAATTAATAACCTAATTGGAATAGTGAATACAAGGCGAAAGTTATTTTTTTTTAACTTTTTGTAAAATTGTTTAAATGTCGTAAGATTTTTATTCTAGATGATTCATTATTCGAAATGAAGATACAATTATGTTTTCAAAATGGTATAATAACCTAAAATCGGTTAAGAACTGGCCCAGTAAATAATGCCCCAGACCGCTTATGTACCAATTACAACTTTCCTGAAAAATTCGAGCGCACACCTTAAAGATTTTTTAAAGTCTTAAAATCAAAAGAGTCAAAATAATTAATTATTATTAATTTATTAATTATTAATAATTATTATTATTATAATTAATTATTATTAATTAATTAATTATTTTATGTCAAAAACGGATAAAATTTATGAGGTGTTTTTTTAAATCTCCTCTTTTAAAATTTAAAAAAACAAACGATTTATAAAAATTGGCGACGAATTATATTTCTCAGTTTTTGTTGACAATTTTTTCTTCGAATTAAAGCAAATATACAAAATAGTGCAAATGCATCATCCGTTTCACAATTCATGTTTTGTATTTGACGTTTAAGGCTATTGGGATTCATTCGTCGTGTGTAGAGAAATGGTACGCTAACAAATCGTACCGTCGTGTGTGGGCTGCTTAACCCATCAGAATTTTTCATGCGTTTTTCATTATATATCTGTCAGGTATCCATCAGAAATGCCGCCAAACAGCCCAGAACTGCCCACGAGATGTCTGCCCGAATTCGTGTCAACAATTTTCGGTCCAAAATCTGACAGAATTCGTTCAGACTCTTTTGTCGACGTTTCTCGCAGAGATTTGGAATACGTACACGACTTCGCTGGCTGGGAAGTTAGATTAACGATTATGTGGGTTTATTAGTAAGACATGTTAAAAAAAAGTATAAAATACAGTCGAACTTCTCTATAGTAAACTAACATACAAGGAAGCTCTGCCTTTTATGAATGTATGAAGTGTATTTTAACCTTTTTACTTCTTTCTACTAAGTTATTTTTTTTAACTTGAACAAAGTTTTATTGGAATAAATACCTATCGGCACCTAAAATCCTCAAGGCCGTAAGCGACAAAATATTAAAAACCAACTTTCTGATTGATTTTGATAAATTTTGGTTCATTGCATCGATTTTGATTTTTATGTCATTTACGACCTTTTGAATTTAAGTGACGGTATATAGAAAATGCATTACAAAAGAATTTGAATTAGGTCCAGCTTAAATAATAAATCGATTCTTACCATTTTAATATGATTATTTTTTAGATCAATTTAAGCGTTTGCAAAAACTGTTTTTGTTTATCTCTAAATAAATAATGCCAGCGATAGAACAGATTTTACATTTTACATAGTTCTCGATATTTATATAGACTTTTGATATACATACATACACTTTTCGCATTATTTACACCAGTTTACATAATAAGTAGACAATCCATAATGCTTACCTAAAAATAAAAAAAACATTTTTTTAAATTAAAACAAATTTATTTGAATTTTTGAGAATAGTTGGGTAATTACAAGTCAAATCGACCAGCGGTGGGTAAAAAGGTAAAAAGGTTCCTTTTATCCTATAAGGAACATACATATATGAACAAAAATATACTTAAACATTTTTCAATTATTCTTTCAAAAATTTATATCTTTTTCAAAATTTTGCCGAATTAGCCGAATGTGTTGAGTTTATTTCTTCATTACACACGAATTTGATTTCTATGTCATTTTAAAGAGAATACTTGGGACTACAAACAATATTTTGAAAAACAAATTTTTTTAAGAAAATGTAATATCGACAAAATATTAAATTTTAAAAATGGACTAAGTCAAAAACCTGGTTTTTATTTGGCTGATCTTTTTTTATATAATAACTGATACAAATTCTTTAAAAATCCTGAAACTTTGCAGGAGGTGTTTTTTCTTTTTTAAGATATGATTTTTTTCCCTCGCAACCTTTAAAAAATAATCTTAAAATAAAATTTTAATATTGTAATTTTGGGCAATAAATACTCTGTGCTAGTTGAAAGAAACATACAAGCCGGGCACCTGGCATTTTAACCTAATTTGGGCACGATGAATTAAGTGGTGATAACCGTTTTTTTTATGGTAGCTTATGTTTTGAGATATACCGTTGTTTCGAAATGGAGGAGATTGCACAACATATTTATTGAAATAACTTAATAAAAATCGAAATTCCCCAAAAAAATCATCTTCCTATGTAAAGTAGTTATCGAGATACTGAAGAAATAAACTCAACACATTCGGTGAAATTATGTTATTTTGAATATAACTTGAAAATAACTTTCAAAGAACAATTTTAAAATTTTTTTCGTTTATATATATTCCTTATAGGATAAAAGGAACCATCTCACTAAATTTCATTGAAAAGGAAAGGGGTTGGGTCCCACTCTTGGTCGATTTGACATGGATTTACCCAGTTTTAAAATAATATTTGATATAAATATTTTAAATTAAAACATATTTTGGTAAAGAAAAGTTAACAATTAAATAAGTATGTACATTAAAGACCAAATAAAACTTTTTCAAACTTATTAATTAAAAACTATTTGGCTTAATAATTTTCTACATAATTGCTTGAATTCTTTAGAATTGAAGCTTTATTATTGTAGTTAATCATTAAGAGGCTTTTTTTCGTAGATCCATATCAAGCGTTAAGTTTTTTTTTTGTAATTGTTTAAAAGTTTGTATGAAAATAATTTTAAAGTGAATTAAACTGTTTTACAAAATATGGGGGGGAGGGTTTTATCTCTTAAATCTTTGAAAACAATTCAAAGAAAATTTCTTTTTAATTAACAATATTATAGTAAATGAAATTCAACACATTTTATAGATTGGCTCAAACGCTTCACTTAAATTGCTTTGAAAAGCAAAAGGTCTGTGAAATAAATAAATCTAATCTTTACCTCATTTCCTTGACATTGAATGAACTTTGTTAATTTCAGTTTATCAACAGAAATCTTCATTAAATACAAACAACCTTACATTTCATTACAAAACGCCTCACACATACAAACACCCACTTACTCACTCTCGTATTTCCGTTTCCGCTTTTAAATGTTATGATTCATTTTTAAATGAATAATCACAAATGAAAAAAAAGTAAAAAAAAAGACCTTTTGCGATAATTTTGCTACACAAAAAAGTGTGTCTGTATGTGTATGTAGAAATAAAATTATAATGTTTATTATATTAGTGGTATTATGAACAGCAGTAAAGAGTAATGATAATGTAATGATAATATTTTATAATAAGCCTAGAAACAGTGTCGTAAAATATTCTAAATACGACTCTGCCACATACAAACAGTATGCTGCTGCAACGGCAACAGCTAAAGGAAAAGATGAAACGTAGGAAATAAAAGCAGAAAAAATTAATAAAGAATGAACAACAAGCGGCTGCTGTTTTTATAGAGTTATTTAATACGAATATTGTGTATAATATAAAAAAATAATAATCAACAACGCCATCAAAAAACAGCTTAAGCGGCAGCGACAAACATACCACCATCAACACCACTGTTGCCATCGCACTATCACCCATGAATAAACGGCAAAATGGTGAGAAGAAAGTCTTAAATATTTTGGTATTATGATGGAAAATGTTAGATAACATGGCAGACAAAATAAAATAGAAGAGTAAAGTCATTGTTATAACTAAAAATAAATGTTGAATAAGTTGCGTACGAGGAGTATTATTACAAACGGGATGGAATTAATTAACTTAACATGCTAATGAAATTTTAATGTCCCTTTTTACGAAACGGAAATTGTATTAAAAGGTATAAATTTACAGTTAAATGCATAAATAAGTGAAATATTAATACAAGTATTTGCAAAAATGAATGATGCGAGGATAATTTGAAAAATTCTTAGAAATTTTTTAAAATTGCAGTATTGCGGATATATTAAGTAACTTTTTAAACTTTCTTCGATATAAATAAGCGTAAAAAAGTTTTTATGTGACTAGAAATTTTATTCTACTATCTACTCTCTTATAGCCAAAGAATATTCTTTATTTTGTTTATTATACCTTTCACCGAAGGAAAAAGGCACAGTTGGGGGTAGTGCACTAAATATTGATTTAAATCATTAGTGCACTATCACTAAAGAAAACTGCAAAAAATTAGTTTGCACTCTTTTTTATCAGCTTTAGTGATGAGTGTTATTTTGTTAACTACCCCTAAAAAAATCAAGTGATATTGTAAATTTTTTCACAATGCAAAAATCTTCACTCAATTCAAATAAATAACACTGTACAACACATGATTTCGGGACTCAATTCTGATAATTGGTTATGAAAGTAGACCCAAAAAAAAAGAACTTCTGCATCATTAGTTTGGTCATGGTACATCAAAAAATCATTAAAAATTAATTTGAAGTTAGTAAGTATTGTATAGGGGAATGAGCACGTTTTAGGCTCTTTTGTTTATCATAACTCGAGAACCACTAGTCCGAATAAGCTGAAACAAATTGAAAACATTTTTAATTCCTTTAATCTGTTCATACAACGTTTTGCTACATAAGCAACAGTTTCGCAGTTATAAATAAATGTATGAAGAAAAAAAATATTTTTTGCCCAAAAAATTGAAATTTTTTATTTTTAACTCCTAAAAAGTCCAAAACGGTAAAAAAGTGTCAAGTCCTATTACTTTCACGTAAAGTCGCACAACATATGAACAGAATGAGACATAAATCATGTAAATCGATAAACGCGTTTCGCTTTTATTCACAGTTAAGTAAAGGTATGAATTTCAAAAATTTGCTAGAGATTTCCACAAAATTCTTTGGAAAAACATTTAAATCAAACTATTTTTTGAGTGCAAAATTTTTCAACATCACTGTCACTCATATTCAGTGAGGCTGCACATTTGCAATTCATCACTCCACATCAACAAAATGATTGCCATATTTTTGCACTATCACTAACAGTATGTTGAAACTGCAAAATGAGTGCACTACCCGAATCTATGGAAAAAGGGTATGATAAAGCTTGTGATTCCATTTGTAATTTCTACAATATTGATCTTATACCCTATAAAGTTTATATATTCTGGGTCCTTATGAGGAGTGGTGTTGATTAACCGATGTCTGTCTGTTCTTAATTTCGTCTTATTTTTATATTTTTTGTTCATATCTGCCAAAGTTTTAAAATTAGGTACCAGCATCTTGGTTATCAAAAATACACAACATCCGGCAAAATGTGGGCTGGATTCGACAAGTGGACCTGGCACAAAGTTCAAAAGAACGGTATCTATATAATTTTATGTTATTATCGCACCACGGTGAAGGGTATATGGTTACGCATGGCGAATATAGCTCTCTTACTTGTTTTTAAATAAGTTTATGTTTCTCTTGTTTTGGTCTCTAACACATACAGCTACTAACACTATAAGTGGGACACATAGAAAAACCTCATGTAGCTCAAAGTAAAATCCTTAGTTTAATTAAAAAATGAAAGATACTTTATTTTATATGAATTATTTGAATTCAATTATTAAAATTTAATTTAGATTTACATAAATTAATTAACATAAAGTATGTAACCCAAGTATTTTTATAAGGTTTCCCACCCATTGTGTGTGTAGATGTATTTGTTATATTAACAGTAACATGGTGCGGGATTGTAATTCAAAAATTTGTAAAGTGTAAACCATAAACTGCGAAGATTAAAAATGTTTAAAATAAAGTTTCATGTGTAAATCTTGCAATGAAAACTATTTTTTCCATTCTATTTAGATACGCAGGGGGTCAATTAAAGTTTCCAACTACTTGATTTTTGTACTTATAGATTTAAATGTTAATGTAATTTCTTAAGCACAATTTAAAAGATAGTTTATAAAACATATAATTTTAAAATTAATTAAAATTATTTGTAATTGTAATATATTTTGCTAATAATGTAACTTGTTATTATACTATAAACTGTTTTTAAAATGGAAATTATTGAATGACAATTTGATAGGCTCTTAAGAATTTACCCAAGTTAGAGCTTAAGTACAATAACCTTTAGTTGTAATTAAAATTATTTTATATTTAAATTGAAAGACTTCCACCCGTAGTTGAAAAACGAAAAATAGTAATTACAATACATCATTTCCAGGGAAACCAGAAATATGCTCGAAAAAACACGTTTTATGCGCATAAAACAAATGCAGTAAAACCTTGAAAATATTCGCCAAACATTTTTTAAAATTCAAGAATTGCTTATTTAAAAACAAAATATTCAACAACAGCTCCATTTAATAAAAACAATCCCAAACTTATAATCGGTAAAGTCCAAACTCCATAGAATTTACGGAAGAATTTTTGAGATTTTACACTATTTGGAAACGATGGACAGTCTTCGGCTCACAAAACCAAAGATATGTAAAGAGGTTAAAATTCATATAAGAATTATTTGCACCGTTTATTATTTAAATATTACCATCCATATGAAGTTGTTTGTCTTAAAAGGATTTTAGGGACGGTCGCTAAATTGTTTTTTAATGGTAGCATTCAAAAGGAGGTTAAAGCTTTTTATAGATGTTAAATGATTCGAAAAAGGAAGGAGTTCTCATGGGGAATGTGTAAAATTATAGACCGATTCTGACTATTCACAAAGAATTCGTCCTTAGGATTTTTTTTTTATCAAATTATCTTCAAGATTGAACTTGTAATTTGTGCACAAGGTTAACATGGACAGACAACCAGACAGATGGACGGATAGACATCGTTAGATCACTTTTAAAAGTGATTCTGAGGTGATCGAAACACTTAAAGATTGGTCCAGATTTCTATGTTTTTGACACATCGTCAAAAACGAATATACATAATTGCTTTTTCCTTAATTATTGCTTCTTCACGTATAAAATTTTAAAGTTTAAATTTTAATTAATTTTTAATGTTGTAAAATTCCTTTCTTTACAAAAATAATTTAATGAAAATTAAATAATTAAAATATCAAAGTTTAGATTAAAACTCATAAACAGTTCAACAAAATAACCACAATACTAATTATTGCCAAAAATAACATTTATTTTTAATAACAACCTGCTTTGTCTTACAATTTTTGAGTAAAAATTAAATGGCGGTGGTGAAATTGAAGCAACATCTTGGGTATACAGATAGATTTTTAAAGCAGAAAAGCCAAAATATCGCAAAAATAAATTTTTTTATTTGTTTCAAAAACTCTTGTAGGCATCTAAAAAAATTAAAAATTTAATATGTATTAAAATATGCCTCAAAAAGACAAAATATGCGCTGAAATTTATAAGATTTTGTTTTGTCGTGCTCCAATTTTTATTCTTGATAAAAACACTGAAATTTATTGTTGATAGTAAAAGTTATTCCTATGCCATTTCACTGGTTGCTTAGGCCAGATCGTCAGGAAACTTCATCCAAAGATTTTAGAAAAACTAAAGATATTAAACCAAATAAAACTGTTAAACGTATAAGAATTATAAGCAACAGGTACTTGTAATAATATCAAAGTTTAAACAAAAACACATCAACAATAAACAGTGAGTTTATCTTTTCTTACATTCCCCACTACAATTTGATGGAATTCTTCCAACATTAATTGAAGTTGTAAGTGGGTTAAGAAAAAGCAAAATAAAAACAAAAACAACCTGCTTTATTGCTCTCGCAAAATTGAAGCAGGTTGCCAGTTTTTTAAGCCGTGCACTTGCCAGTTTTTTATCAAAGTAACTTTTGGGAATACAAAATTTTTAATTAACAAGATTTTGTTTTGTCGTGCTTAATTCCCAATTTGTATTCTTGATGGGCTAAAAATTTTAAAAATTCTGCAAAAAGAGTCTTTAATCTAAATTATGCAAAAAAAATTCTCCAAACGGTAAAATATGCAAAAATATACACTAAAAACCGATACCAAAAAGCTGTAAAACGGATAATTATATTGTTTCTGCCTTCATTACTCGCACAAGAAAAACATGCAATTGCATATTTTTGGATTCCCTGATCATTACATATAAAAGGAATGCCAACTAAAGCCACTTTTACGTTCGATTGTGGTTTTACATTGAAATGTGTTCAATGTGTAACGATTTTTTTTCTTAACCGGACAAAACGAATTTTATATGGTAATGATACTCTGCCGGCCGACACTGAGAGCGTGAGAATATATAGTTAACATGGCAACGACATCGCAATAGGTAACCGGTTATTCGTGTGATTTTTTTCGTGCACGGGCATGTTGCTTTGACTGCGGCACATCGTGTCTCGTACTTCCTTTCATTCATAAAATTAGTTTGGTTGTGATATATTGTGAGGCAGGAAAACGAAAGGTGGAAACCCTAAGTTATTTATGCAATCTTGTGCCTGGATAAACTTTTATATAGACTTTTATTTTTAATCTGATCTAAATTGTTTCATTGAGCATACAACTGGGTAAGATAATTTGGATTCTATTACGATGTTGAACAGTTTATAACAGTAGCAAATTGATCCTTTCAGTTTCCCTGAAAGTTCCTGCGTGCTGGAAGAAGTTACCATATATTTTATCGGAAATTGTTATGTTGCCCGTACAGGCTGGGATATATTGGGAAAGCCACCCTACATTTACACACACCAAATTGTTAAAATACCGTCGATTCCTTGGATTACAATAGCTCATACACTCGAATAAAAAACAAATAAGAAAGAATAGTCATTCAAGGCTGACCATTTGATACCCTACACCACACTACATATTAGGACCCATGACCATCATGGACCCGGAAAAACTTAATTACATAATGAAGTTATTGATGAGATTTTTTTCATCTTAAAGCGTTTTGGAGAGGGGGTTTATATCGGACCTATGGTCAATTCTGGACCTGTCAGAAGAACATTTCACCAAGACAAAGTAGCTATTTTAAAAGGTAGTTTTGGCATTTAAATCTATTTTCGGAAATGATTTTTGTATGGGAGCAATGGTCAAATACGAAAGAATTAAGTATGGGGGCCATATGGACCTGTCCTCACTATTTACCAAATTTCATAAAAATTTCTTGAAAGCTGCGATCTGTACTTTGCGCACAGAGTTACATGGGCGGACAACCAATCACCCAGGCAGCCGGACGGACCGACATCATTAGATCGACTCAGAAAGTGATACTGAGTCGATCGGTAAACTTAAGGTCTAGAACCAATATCTTTATGTTTTACACAAACGCATAAAACCCTCTCCACTATTGCGTTATGTGAATAACAACTTAAGTATGTATGCCTGTGTTTTCTTTCAGTTTTTATACATTTTTCATTTTTTTTTTGGTGGCTGATGTTTTAGTTTTTAATTTCTACTTCTGCCAATTTTAAGACTCCGTTGTTGCTGCTACCATTGTGTTCTATTATGTTCCTGTTGCTCACTGTTGATTTGTTTCTTTTTGTTTTAATATTCTTTATTATCAAAGCGTAAATTACTTTTTATATTCTTTTTTAATAAAATTTTGCATTTTTCATTTAAACATTTTAACATGTTCGTATATATTTGTGTAGGTTTATGTGTATTGCTGTTGCTTACCAGAGTTTGTATGCCTGTCTTAATAATAATTTTGAGCAGGAGACACAAAATTAACAACACAAAGAAAAGCAAGCGTATAATTAATGAAGATTCTTTGTAATAAACTTTTTTTGTTGCTGTTTGCTTCTATATTTTATTTTCTATAAAGACAACTTGGCTTTTAAAAAACGTTTAATTAAACATTTTTAAGGTATTATTTATCGGCTGGTCCAAGCTTTCTGTTTAGGGGTTAACATAGCGGAAATGCCGGCCGGACAGCTACAAGCCCATTTTTTTATTTCTTATTTTAGCCGAGGGGAATCCTGACACCTATGAACCCTCCCTTGGATCCGCTTTTCCTATTATACACTAACAAAAGAAAGCAATAAAAGAAATTTTATTCAATTTCTGTTGCATTTTCGGGCTGGACTTGCTTTATTCAAAATTATTTGCTATAATTGTTAACGATATAATTATTATTAGCCCAATTTACGATCTTATGCAAATGGTCTTGCATCGTAGCATTTGCAAAATGGTATAGTAAATACTGTAGAATACTTTTAGGATTTTATTAAATACTATACCATTTTGCAGATCGGCTTGGTTCACTGAGTGTTAGCTGTCGGTTTGCAATCAAGTGTTGCATAAGTCGAGTAAATAAAAACTATTGGTTTAAGGCGTTGCATATTTGCAAAAGAGTAGCAAGTGCATTGCTGTATATTTTGTTGGTGTAGAGTAAAAATATACTACACCATTTTACTATAACCCCAAAAGTATGCTATAGTATTTACTATACCATTTTGCAAATGCTACGATTCAAGACCATTTGCACAAGATTGTGAATTGGGCTATTGTGTTTTAGATATTATTGTAATTATTTCAACTGTGCAAATTTTTAAAGGACTAATTGAGCCTTTACTTACTAAGTAATAAATAAATATACAAAGGGTGTCCAAAAATTGAGGTTTAATTTAAATTTAAATATAAAAATAGTTTTTTGGAATATTAAAAATATTTTTTTTTCAGTTTATTACAAAATTTTTTACCAAAATTCTCCATCACGTTTTTCAATAAACTGTTGTCAATCGTTGATATCTGCTTGATAATGTTGTTTTTAAGCTCTTTAATTATTTTGGGATTATAGATGTACACTTTCGATTTAAGAGAACTGCACAAAAAATAGTCTAAAGGTGTTAAATTGCACAATCTTGGTGCCCAATTCACTTCTGCTCTACGAGAAAGAATGCGAACTTCGAACTTTTCTTTCAAAATATCCGTTGTTTCTCTTGCTGTGTGGCAAGAGGCATCATTTTGTTGTTACCAAATAATCTCTACGTCTTAATTATCAATTTTCTGGCACAAATAGCTTCGGATCATTTTCCTGTAGCGATTTCCATTAAACGATGATACCTCAAATTTAGACCCTCTTTATATCTAACACTTTAAAATGACAAATTTCCTCAAACGGTTCAAAATTTATTTTTCTTGTAAAACCTACCAGTTGCTGCCTTTTTAGCGTCTATCATTTAATAATCATTTGTAGATATGGCTGTTTGTTTTTTGCTAATAAGACAGCTAATTTTGGTTAAAAGATTAAAACATTTTTTGTGGACATTTTTGTTGATGCTGTTGATGAAAAAGGTGATTTTTAAATTTTTGCTAAGGCCTTTTGCGTTTAAGTTAACGATATTTATATACATGTGTATCACATTTTCAATGGCAAACAAATTTTTGTGAATATTCATTATCTAATAGTGTTAGATTAAATAAATAAAATTTGTTACGAGCAAAATAAATTTTTGCAAAAACAAATAAAAAAGAATTTATTCAGCTACTTAAGAGCATAATTGATAAATACTAAACATTTCTTACAAGATTTTTTGCATAAAATGTTAACATATTTCCTTAAAGTCATGCTGGTATTTAAATTTATACCAGTAGATGTGCCTACTGGTGTGTTTTAAACAGGTCCGGCCTCAGGCGAACTGGCGCCCTGTATGAGTTTTTTATTTGGAGCCCCTTTGTTAGGAAATATTTTATATTCCAACTGATTTATTACTTTATCGGAAAAGCTAGTGGCATTTTCTACTTAAAAAATGTTTTGAGCATTCGAATAAAACTGAAATTAAATAATCTATTGCAACGATCGTACAAATTTTACCATGTGAAATAGGTGTAATTAGAAAGAAGAGAGGGGGAAAAGTCAAACATCCGTTTTAGCAAAATAAGAAGGTTGTTTTGTTTTACAAAATAAATCACATGCAAAGTGTTACAAAAAAGTTTTGCATAGAAGAGTTTATTCCTATGAAGAAAGGAATCAATGACATTTTCACCAAACATAGAATGGCATAGAAAAAAAAACATTTACCGATCGCTTGTCAAATTTTGTATCCCTACTCTCTCCTAATACATGTTTAACAATGTAAACATGCCTTAAGCAGCAATTCATGTATTTATTTTTTTTTTTTATTTATTTAACAGACGGTCATCATTGACTCAACTTTGCTACTTATAAGGCTCAGATAATATAATATCATAGAAGGTATGTTCAATATTGTAGAAATTACAAACGGAATGATAAACTTAAGATAACATAAAGAATATGTAAAAAAATTTTAATATGCCACAAAATAAAAAATCAATGCAAAAAAATTTAAATTTTGCTCTTATTTTTGTGAAAGTGGTGCTGTATCATAATATGATTACTTCTAAATTTATTATGATTACCATGACAACAATGTTGAAAGTTGGGCAAGAAATGATATTGAAAAAGGAAATCTGTTTGTTAAACATTTGAAAAACGTTTTAACCCCAAATATATCTCACGATATAGCAGTAGAGTTACCACCTGTTGCTGCTAGGACAGCTGTTCCCCTAAGATTTGAGTTAAGAGAGATCGAAAAGGCTATTTGTGATTTCTTTATATTCTTAATGCTATTTTACGCCTTGAATACTACCCGCAAGAATAGAAGGTCTCCTTAGGTACGATGATACTAAAGCCAGGGAAAGATCACACAAAAGTTGAGTCATATAGGCCTATTAGCTTATTATTTATTTATTTATTTATTTATTTATTTATTTATTTATTTAATCAATGGATATTATCCTTACTGACTAATAACAATATTGCCTTAAAATTAATGAATAACAATATGCAATTTAAAATATAATACAACTTTACAGAATATATATATGTACATAAAAATTTACGAATTAAGAGAAACAATAATTTTATGTTTTATGGAATTTAAACATAAAGAAAAATCAACAAATTGTGAAAGAGAATTAAATTGTTTACATAACCTCGAAAAAGGATCAGCAATAGCGTAATTTTCTCTATAAAATTTAACAAAAAGCAGATTATAATGACGCGTATTGCGACAAGGTATATTAAATTTAACAGACTCTAACAGAAAATCACAACAAACATTACCATTAATAAGATTAACCATAAAAGAAACATTTAACATTGTACGACGACTTTTGAGCGATGGTAATTTTATTAATGCCAGTCTACTAGCATATGAAGGAAAGTTTGTCGAGTAACTCCAATGAAGATTACGTAAACAGAATAATAAAAATTGTTTTTGAACCGATTCAATACGAGAATTGTGAATGTTGTAAAATGGATCCCAAATGATGGACCCATATTCTAAGATTGGTCTAACGAGTGATACGTAAAGTTGCTTCGTTATGTATGGATCGGTGAATTCTTTAGCCCAGCGCTTTATAAAGCCAAGAACACCTCGAGCTTTATTTACAGTTAATGTAATATGCGAAACAAAGTTTAATTTAGGATCCAGTAAGACTCCAAGATCAAGAAACGAATCAACCAACTCCAGTTGATGACCACCCAAAACATAATTAACAGCAATACAGTTATTTCTATAAAAACGCATGCATTTGCATTTCATAAGATTCAGCTCCATCATATTATGATTACACCATAAAAAGAAGTTATTAAGATCCGATTGAAGATGTAAATGATCAGCAAAGCAATTAAAGGAATGGACAATTTTTACATCGTCAGCATACATCAATATATTGGCGAAGTTGATAACGTTGGGCAGATCATTAATAAACAGCGAAAATAAAAGTGGGCCAAGATGACTGCCTTGGGGAACACCGGACGAAACATAAATGTACTTGGATATACAATTATTGAATTGAACTTTTTGCTTTCTATATATCAAAGCTGTTTAAATGACAATGGGTGTATATCTAACCATCAATTCGGCTTTAGAAGAGAACACAGCACAATTGAACAAACCCATCGAATAGTTAACGCCATAAGAAAAGCCTTTGGAGAAAGAAAATATTGTTCCGCTCTCTTCATCGATGTTTCTCAAGCTTTTGATAAAGTCTGGCGTGAAGGCTTGTTATATAAATTGAAGCAAAATTTACCAGCAAACACACAAAAGTTGCTAGAAAGCTACTTCGTCGGTCGTCAATTTATTATAAAAAAAGGAAATTTCTTAAGCTACCCTCAGCCAATTGGCGCTGGAGTTCCACAAGTCTGCATTCTGGGGCCTCTATTATACTTTATTTATACTTTGGACATGCCAACGAGCAACTACACACAAACTTCAACATTTGCAGACGATACAGCTTTTCTAAGCATCCACGAAAACAGTTATGAAGCATGTCGTTATTTACAGGATCATATGTTTCAACTAGAAATATGGCTAAGACAACGGAGGATAATGGTAAATGAGCAAAAATGCGTACATATAACATTCACCTTGCGCCGGGAATCTTGCTCACCTATTACAATCAATAATTAAATAATTCCTCAACATTCGCATGTAAAATATCTCGGTATACATCTGGATCGGCGATTAACGTGGAAATGCCATATAGAGGCAAAATTAACTCAAATTAAACTTAAAGCCATTCAAATTTATTGGCTTATTGGAAGAAACTCTGTCCTTAGCCTCGATTGCAAGCATCTACTTTGCAACTCTATCTTAAAGCCGATCTGGTGCTACGGTATTCAACTATGGGGCACTGTCTCGGCCTCTAATAACAAAAAAAAAATTCAAAGGCGCCAAAATAAACTTCTTCGAATAATCACAGCCGCTCCCTGGTATATTAAAAACTCAAACATTCATAAGGATCTTAATGTGCCATTAGTAAAAACTATGATTACAAAATATACAGTAAAATATTTGAAAAGGCTTGAACAACACCCAAATCCACTAGCTCGGAATATTTTAAATCATGGCGTCCACACTCGCTTAAGCCCTTATGACACTACATTTTTTATTCATTAATTGATATAGAATTGATAGAAAGAAACAGCAAATGCTAGAAAGAGCAAACTATAAAAAATGTAAACAAAGTTTTTTAGTTTTTTTTTTCTCTTGTTATGGTTTTGTTTCAGAGATGGCGTTAAGAATTTTTAAAATTGTACCAACAACCTTTAAAAATTTTACTTTTTTACCCCAATTGTACTAAAAGATTTTTTTAGTTGAAATTCATTTTATTTATGTTCTTAAAAAACACCACAAAAAGGTACTATAAATCTTAGTTTAAAAAGTATTAACAAAAAAGTACAATTAAAACAACTTAGCCATCCCTGTTTTGTTAATTTTATTAAATGTTGCCAACTTTTTGTTTATGAGAAACCTAAAAACAAAAAGCGGTTAATCGCTAAATTTTCCCATAAACCGCTGATGCAGCAACACTTTTAATATTTCAAGCTTGAAATGTCAATTTTAATTTGAACAATTTTACATTTTTTTTTATATAACTTCATTTTTTACCGATAACTTTAGTAAAATGTTTGACAGTTTGCCATTTATCTTAATACAGCTGAACCCTTCGCACTTGGTAAATTTTTCTATTACTTTATATTTGCACTGTCCACCAAAACTTGAACAATGCATTAAAAATGTAGTGTCATAAGGGCTTTAAGAAGAAGAGACACTGCAGCACTCACCGAATCAGAAGAGCGTTAAACACCCACATATGTGAACATAAGCCGTAATGATGAAATTTTTTATGACACTGGCTGGACATACATATATAATGTATTAGGATAAGATTTGATTAATTATTGTTAGTTCATATTTAATATATGAAGATTCAATAAATAAATAATGAAGAAACAAGAAAAAAAAATGATAACAATGTGATTACTTCAAAACTTATTATGATTACCATGACAATAATATGATTCCTTATAAGCTAATTATGAAAAATATTATATTCACCCTTATTGTGTATGATGTAAATATTACGAATATATTTAGTCATAATACGGTTCAATAATAATCTTAATATGGGGACTACAATCAAACATCTTATCGTAATATGTGGCTTTAAGAATATGGCTACCGCAACCACGTTTTTCTTTACGTGTACATATACAAGTAAGACTTAGATTTTTAAAATTTTAAATTTCTTTTAATTTAAATAATTATTAAGATAAAAATCTAATCAGTGACCTTATATACCTGGCGCCCAGTGCAAGAGCACTTCCTTAAAGCTGGCCCTGGCTGTAAAAATTGAAAAGTAAAAAACTTTAAAATTTTTTCTCAAAAATATTGTATGTTTTTCCTTTTCAATTTACTTCTTATGTATGTACGTACATATATATTTTTCTAAATATTTGAAATAGTTTTTACAAATACTTACAAACATTTTTACTATTCAATGCAAATAAGTACCAAGAATTGTGACAATGATTGGATAAAAAGGAAACAAATTAAAATTTTATATAAATTTAAATTTCATTTTAAGTTATCATTTAAATTGAGTTTGTAATATTTTAATCGTTTGTGTATTTTTGATTATATTTTAAAATTTTTTGTTCTATTTTAAAGAGAGCATGACTAATTGCTATACCCTTCACCGAATTTAAGTTGGGAATGAATAAGTTTGTCCTTCCGTTTATAATTTCTACAATATTGGTCTTAGTTATATCACAACGATGCCCGTCTGTCTGTTAAAACAGGGTTTCCGAAGATCCTAGATATGATGGGACTGGGTTATAATACATTTCTGTCACACCTGCTCCGTTAAATACTGCTATTTTCAACCAGATCGGTCCATACATAACATAGATATGAGCAAAAAACCACGACGACCTATAATTTTAACCAATGAAATCTCTTGTTGTTGCAGTTTTATTATTAAGTTTTTTACTTTCGAAAGTTTAAGTGGTTGTGACACCTCCCATCCAAAGACCATATAGATCTATATATCTATATACCTGGAGAACTGCAAGAGCAAAAGATTTCAAATTTGTTACGAATATCTTGATAATACACAACATCTGGCATGGAATAAGGAACATTTATTTATATCTGGAGAACGGTAGGAGAAAAATTTAAAAATTTGTGACACATAACTGGGTTGTCTATATACAAACTCCATTACCATCATAGAGTGGGTGTTATTGGACAAGTGGACGGACGTATCACCTCCCATACAAATACAAAATAGATGAGTAGCAGTAAAAGTTACCGAATTTAGTAAAAATAGGCTCGATAACAATACAAGACATCTGAAAAAGTCGACGGGGTTAGAGAAATGGGCGCAGCCACATAAATAAATATTTCTTAATCTGGAGTAGTCACGGGGCTGCAAAACGCACTCGGTTAAGATTGAACTGATACATATATTTATTTTTATTTATAAAACTGCCTGCATATATCGCACCATGGTGAAGGGTATATTAGATTTGGCATAGTATTAGCAAATAAAGCACTCTTAATTGTTTTTTTTTCTGTAAATATGTAGTGGTAATTCTATATTACACTACACTTACTTACCAAAATAAGATAATGATTATTAAATTGCTCAATTAAATATTGGTTTAATTGATTTAATTGATATGTAAAAAGATATCAAATGGTAAGAAAGGAAAAGAAGTTACCAGAAGTTATTGAAGGACAATCGTTTTGTTTTAGGGTATGAGTGGCTTTGAAAATAAGATTTTTTTAAGATAATTGACTTTGAATAACTTGTTGCAGAGACAAGTATGTCAGTGAAATCGATATCTTTTGGCATACAAGCGTATATTTTGGGCTTTCAAATGTAATTTGAAAAAAGAAAGGACTATATGGTGGTGTTTACTATATGTTTACCATATTCAGCTTCTTCGCACTACTTAACCTTATTTGGTAAAAAAAATAACTTAATAAGACGTACAAAATTCGTAACTTGTTACTTTAAAAACCTAAAGAAAGTGGTAACCAAGGCCCATCTATCAGGTCTGCTTACTTGTACAAAAACAAAAAACGATTCTTTTTAGTTGTCAAAAATTTACTACCACATATACAAAGCAAAAAGAAAAAACGTGTATGTGTCGCATACCATAAACGTATACATGCACATGTAAACAACTTTTGACAACTAAAAAGAACATAAACAATGATCATCAGGCTTCTTGCGCAGACCTTTTCAATGGGCCTTGGTGGTAACATAATTAATTCATAAGTTTTTGGTTCAAAATGCAAGGAGGCGCAAGTGCTGTAAATAAATTTTGTTAATAAATGAAAAACTTAAGCAGCGCTCGCCATTTACACTACATCTTTTCCAATTGTATGCCAGAAAGCGTGAATTGTAATTAAAAAAAACATTAATTGTAATTCAGGTTAGTCAGTTGTAATTCAGAAAGCGTCAATTAAAATTCAGATTAGTCAATTGTAATTCAGAAAACGTCTATACAATTACAAATTACAATCAGAAATTGTCAATTGTAATTCGGAAAGCGTAAATAGTAGTTCAGTTTAGGCAATTGTATTTCAGAAAGCGTCAACTGTAAATCAGAAATTGTCAATTAAAATTCAGAAAGCGTCAATTGTAAATTAGAAATTGTCAATTGTAATTCAGAAAGGAACAAATTATATTTACTATTTACTTTTATTTTGTTATAACAAAAATGTTTACATTTGTACTTCAAGTTGTACAAATCAAAAGTGTCGACGAAAGTGGACAAAAACAAAATAAACAAATTTATTTAGGTTTTCAAGACAACATTTTGACAGAAAGAATACGAAAAAACAGAAATGATAATAACAGCAAATTTCGGAACACAAGTACCACTGTTAAAGATTGATGTTTGACTGTTGGCTGGCAGGCACCGCATTGGTGCGGAGGTTAGAACGTCAAAGAATTCTGATAAAAGAATGTAGTGATTCTTGAAATATGGAAATTCAACGCGAGTTCGATCCACAGCTCAGCCAAAAATAAAAATTATCAATAAATCAAAAAAATTTTCGTGGGAATACAAAATTTAATTTAAATGATTTTGTTTTTCGTGAAATGCGCATAGGAATAGCTTATCCCATCAACAATAAATTTCAGTGTTTTGTAAAAAAAAAAAAAAATAAAAATTGGGAATTAAGTACGAATAACAAAATCATTTAAATTAAATTTTGTATTCCCACGAAAATTATTTTGATAATAAACTGGCAGGTGCACGGCCTAAAAAAAATAAAAAAAAAAACTGACTGGCAAACCGCGTTTTAAATAAAGCGAGTTGTTTTTGTTTTTATTTTGTTTTTTCTTAACCTATTTACAACAACAATTATTGTTGGAAGAATTCCAATCAATTGTAGTGGGGAATGTAAGCAGAGATAATCTTACTGTTTATTGTTGATGATTTTGTTTAAACTTTGATATTGTTACAAAAAGAACTGTTGCTTTAATTCTTATACGCTTAACAGTTTTATTTTGTTTAATATCTGTAGTTTTTCTAAAATCTTTCCTGATGATCTGGCCTAAGCAACCAGTGAAATGGGCATAGGAATAGCTTATCCCATCAACAATAAATTTCAGTGTTTTGTAAAAAAAAAAAAAATAAAAATTGGGAATTAAGTACGAATAACAACAAAATTATTTAAAAATTGGGAATTAAGTACGAATAACAACAAAATCATTTAAATTAAATTTTGTATTCCCACGAAAATTATTTTGATAATAAACTGGCACGTGCACGGCCTAAAAAAATAAAAAAAAAACTGACTGGCAAACGCGTTTTAAATAAAGCGAGTTGTTTTTGTTTTTGTTTTTATTTTGTTTTTTCTTAACCTACTTACAACAACAATTATTGTTGGAAGAATTCCAATCAATTGTAGTGGGGAATGTAAGGAGAGATAAACTCACTGTTTATTGTTGATGATTTTGTTTAAACTTTGATATTGTTACAAAAAGAACTGTTGCTTTAATTCTTATACGCTTAACAGTTTTATTTTGTTTAATATCTGTAGTTTTTCTAAAATCTTTCCTGATGATCTGGCCTAAGCAACCAGTGAAATGGGCATAGGAATAGCTTATCCCATCAACAATAAATTTCAGTGTTTTTATCATATAATAAAAATTAAATTATTAAATTATCAATAAATTTTTAATTTCAAAAGTTTTTGTTATTCGTGCTCAATTCCCAGTTTTTATTCTTGATAAAAATACTTGAAATTTATTGTTGATGGGATAAGCTATTCCTATGCGCATTTCACTGGTTGCTAAGGCCAGATCATCAGGAAACTTCATCCATAAAGATTTTAGAAAAACTAAAGATATTAAACCAAATAAAAATGTTAAACGTATAAGACTTATAGCAGCAGTTCTACTTGTAATAATATCAAAGCTTTAACATTTTTATTTGGTTTAATATCTTTAGTTTTTCTAAAATCTTTCCTGATGATCTGGCCTAAGCAACCAGTGAAATGGGCATAGGAATAGGTTATCCCATCAACAATAAATTTCAGTGTTTTTATCAAATAATAAAAATTAAATTATTAAATTATCCATAAGTTTTAATAAATTTTATGTTGTAAAATTCCTTCTTTTATTTAAAATAATTTAATGAAAAGTAAATTTGCTGAACTCAAGCTTAACTAAAAATATCAAAAATTAAAAATTAACAGTAAAAAAAAAAATACAATTGTTCTAAAAACATCTAAATTTATTGGTATATATTCGTATAGATAACAATCGACAATTTCGGATTTATAATTGACGTTTTCTGAATTACTATTATTATTGAAGCTTTCTGAATTACAACTGGAAAAGGTGTAGTCGTTTAAAAAAACATTAAGCCCGATGACACCTTTAGCGTAAACACCACACCGTACAATAACTGTTGACGAATGTAATTGCTTTTCATGGGTTAAACGTGGATTTTCCACTATTTTGGTATGGGCAGAAATAAGTTACATGTATGCAAAAATATTTAGCTGATCGAAACGATTTAAACCGAAAATATCGCTTTCAGTATATTTATTATTTATTTCCTATCTATATTTTTTTTAGTTTTTTTTTGTTAGATCGATGGGTTAATATCAAAAGGCGTCACTTGATATTTGGTAGGATTACAGGGGAAGGGAAAAACTTAAAAAGATCCGTAAAACTTTACATATGATATCAGTGTTAATGCAACTTTTAATAAAAATATACAACAAATTGTAAACTATATTTCTCTAAAATAGTTTAAGTTAGATACATGTTGTCGACCACAATAAAGCCAATTTAAAGCAAATTAGAGTTCCATATTCGGCTGTCTCGCATCTTTGCTACCCCCGACCGACATTTAGAATACTTAAAAATGGGCAACAGTATGAAAAACTGAATTTGCGATTTTCTTGAAAACTATAATAGTTAGAGCAAAAACCAAGCTTGGTCTGTATTCACTCACATTTCCCACTAAAACTCGATTTTTTGCATAAAAATCTAAAATTGCGATTTTCTCGGAAGCTCTAAGAGTTAGGGTTAACAAGCGGTTTGTAAAATTATTGGCCAACCATCAGAAAGTTTTATTATTATTTTATTACTATGAAGTCCTATAAATCTTAATTTGATCTAATTTGAATAGCATCATTTAAGAATGTGATAACCTACACCACATATTTAATTCTTCTTAATGATTAAAATATCGTTGTCTAGCCTGCAAATAGTGCTATGTGTTTTTTAACATATTTTGTTTATAACTTCTAAGCCCATTAAGGTGTCGCAAAACCACTTAGTAGATGTACATATGTATGACCAATAGAGATTCGCAATGGTGCAATAAAAAAAGCACTTCTTGCAGGCTACACGACGATATGTAAACTTCATTTTAATTTATATTTTAAACTATAATATAATTGAAATTATTAATATAATATATTATTTATTACCAATTCACATCAAATCAAAACTCCCATACCTGGTTTGAATTCATGGTATCGAATAATGTGAATGGTTTTTCTTTTTTTAATTTCCTAAGCTAATCCCGCGAAGCTCTTCGCTTGTCTGCAGGAGAGCAACCAGAGTGGGTTCGTTCGTAAATGCACAATCAACTGCTGCAGTGATGCAAAATTTTGTTGCTGATGCGTGATCACCAGTTGCACTTGTGATGCTGATGCTTTTTTACTGCACACCAGCTGTGCAAAGTTTGAATTTTTGAACACGAGCTAAATTTTAAAAGTTTTATGAGCGAACATAAAATAGTAAAAAAATATATTATCAACAAGAGCGATGGCAAATTTTATTGAAAATAAGTATTAAACTAAAAAGCAATAGTTTTCTTATAAATTACAAGAAAACGCATAAAAAAATAATACTATTTATTTAATGTTAAAAGTTATTGCATCAGAAAATTAATTGATGCAATAATAGCCAATATTTGCTGCAGAGCTGCGGCATCGCTGCATAAAAAAACTTTTGACATATGAAAGTAATGCCAAGTTTCTTACAAGTGATGCATTTACGAACATTCAACTTTTCTAATGCGCAACAACTGCATTTACGAACGTACCCAGTCTCTGGCGGGAATCGAACCCGCAACCCCGGCGCTGATAGACTAGCTCACTACCAGTTAGTCTACCTAGGAAGAAATAGATAAAAACCAAGAGTAAAGTAAAAAGTTTTTATTAAATTTAATTCATTTGCTTTTTTTAGTTTCATTTTTCAAATTTGTTTTTTCATTTGGAAAAAATAAATTTATGTTTTTTTTTTAATTAACAGGGTTCCGTTCAAATGTGCTAAAATTGTTAAATAAAAAAATTTTTTGAATTCCAGGGAAAACTTTGAAATTTATGGATGTTGTTAAATAGTTTACACAAAGTGAATTGACTATGTAATACATTGAATGACCATTTTCCATTTTTGACAACATTCAACAATACAAACAAGTCATACTATACAACGATAAAGTAAAGATACTACAAATTATAAGCCATACGACAGAGCTGGCAAATTGAACACATGTTTTTTCTTAATACGAAATATACAAATTTAATTTAAAATAAACAAATTCCCTTTTATTTTTCTATATAAATATAACAAATTCCTCCTTAACAGCTGCCTAAAAATTTATATTGAATATGTTACTTAACCATGCAACAACACAAAACAACAGATCACAGCCGGCAGTACATAGTTTTAGTGGTAGAGACATATTTTTTCACTTACGCACATCGATATTCAGCATTGTACACTTTTACACAGACATTCATTAGCGGGAAAATAATGCAGTACATTTAGTTTTTGTTTAAGGACGATGGGCAATATTTAAAATTTTTGTTGCTAGTTCGATTCGATTACATGCATTTGAAACATACCTTCAATAGAGATATATGGACGAGGCGAAACATTATCGAATGAACGATTAATAACAGATGTTGGTAGTGAAATTATGTCGACGGCCAAGTGTTGGCCATGACTAGCGTTACTATATTGTTCTTGATTTTTGTTCATATCATGCTCGTCGTACTGGTCTTGTGTCTGTAGTTGTTGCACATGTTTTTGAGGCTGATGTTGTTGATGCAAATGGTTTGCCATTGTTATAGTTGATGTTGCAGTTGTTGTTGTAGTTGTTGCTATGTTACCTGTGGTATTTAAATGACAAATTTTTGGTTGTTTTACAAAAATAAAATATATATTTTCAAATAAAATTGCATGACAGTCGTTCGCTAATGGAGTGTAAAACTATTTGGTTGTCTGTATTAAAAATGCGCGTATGTTTTGTGTAGAGTGTGTAGGTTTCAACGCGTGTTCGTGTGGGAATTGGTAGTGCATGTTTGTACTGTTATTTATCTTGTTTTTAGTTAAACTGTCATTTAAAAATGATTTACGATTTCACAGCACGTATTTATTATCTGTTTGGTATGAAGAATGTTATTGATTATGTTGTTTCTGGTGTTGGTGTTGATGTTGTTGTTTTTGTTGCTGTTTGGCAATAATGATATTTG
This sequence comes from Pollenia labialis, assembly GCA_949318255.1. Classification (NCBI taxonomy): domain Eukaryota; kingdom Metazoa; phylum Arthropoda; class Insecta; order Diptera; family Polleniidae; genus Pollenia; species Pollenia labialis. The sequence continues at coordinate 103,028,351 of OX439140.1, forward strand.
CTATTACCTTGTTTGGTTAAGCCATTTGTATTAATACGTTGTAATTCATCACATGTCGCATCATCATCATCGTCACCATCACGACCAATATCATACGCTGCACAGAACTTTTTGCCACTGATATCTCTAAATGTCGCAGTGGCATAATCAGGTGGGTTACTTGTCGCATTTATCATTTCTTTACTATGAATCGATGATGTATGAATGACATCCGTGTGGGAGTAGGGTGAAGGTATGCTGGTGCGTACTAGTAAGCCAATATTATGACCTTCCACCTGTGGCAAATAAACGATTGCCTTTTTGCAACTGTCAGTAGCATTGGAAGTTGATTTCAACAGTGCTGCTTCATGTGGATGATGAGGGGAGTAAGGCAGATGTGGGCCACGTGCAGGCGATGGTGTATGATGACGAAGTTTTTGTGTTGTCTCTACAGCATTTAAGCCAAACGGTGAAGCAGCTCGTGTTGGTATGTGTGGCTCAATTAGTGCTGGTGGATATTTGCGTATGGGTGAGGTTGGTTTATCTTCATGTTCATCATAATACTCTTGTTCCTGCTCATCATCGCTCTTGACCTCTACTGCGTATGCTGGCAGTGGTGTTGTGGCTCTTGTTAGGTGAAAAACATCTACAGCGTTTAGACCGAAAGGTGAGGCAGCTCGTGTGGATACATGAGGCTCCGCCAGAGGAGCTGGGTACTTACGTATGGTCATTTCGTCTACAGTTCTAGGCGAAGTTCGTTGAGTATTCTCAGTGCGTTTGGGTGATATTGAACTTGAACGTTTCAAGTTTTCAATTTCAACGGCATTTAGACCGAATGGCGACGTGGCTCGTGTTGGTAAATGAGGTTCAACTAATGGTGATGGATATTTGCGTATGGCTTGCATAAGCTCTTGCCTGCCAGCTGCAATAGCGATGGCTTCCTCTGGAATTCTTAGGGAACGTAGACGTGTAGGTGACAGGGATGATGATCGTTGCTTAAAGGATATTTCGACGGCATTTAAGCCAAATGGTGATGTTGAACGTGTTGGCAAATGTGGCTCAATCAGTGAAGCAGGATATTTCCTACCGTCATCTACGGATATGTGGTCGCGTTGCTGCTGGTGGGTTTGTTGGCGTTCTTTTATTTCTTGTTGTTTTCTAGTTTGTATGCGTGGCATTAACGTTGTCGTTGATTGCATTTCAACGTGACCACTTGTCAGGACTGGCTTTGTTGCCGTCAACGTAGAATTCGTTAGTTCAATTTCATCTAATGTTACCGGAGACTTAGTACATGTTTGTGCAACTTGTGTGTCATGCTTTTGCTTGACTATATTCACAGACTTTGTTAATACTGGTGTCTCTCCTTGTTGTTGTTCTTGTTCGAAGATTGTAGATGTTTGTGTTGTGGCTGTTGATAACACATCCTCCCAGGATATTTGACGCATTGTTACATATGGACTAGGAAGTTCGTAGGAGGATTTATAAGTGTTACTTAACTCACTTCCACTGCTATGGCTGCTTTCACCCTCCTCCCCATCCTGATGTTTTTTGTCTTCTATATTCTTTAATTTTATGTCTTTTTTCTCATCATCATCGCAATTATTACGAGGAGTGACATATTTATTACTTGTTTGCTTTTGGCCAAGTTTTTTATTTTTGTTGACCACATCATTGGTATTCTTCGTTGGTGGGTTGTCATATTTTAGAAATTGCTTATCAGCTATTTTGTCAGCAAAATCCTTAGTATGCAATTTCAGCTGAGATTCATTACCTTCAGTTGATTTTGGCTCAGTGTCATGATTACGAGCATTTTTGCTCGAGGCATTTGCTGAAACGGAAATGTTGCAGTTTTGCATTAATGCCACATCGTTCCCCTTGTTGTTTGTTGAAGTTGATGTTTGTGCTGTAGTAGTCATTTTGGATGATGGTGTTTGTTGATTTAAATTTGATTTGATCTTTTCATCATCATCATCATCATTATCATTATCAACGTAATGTGCAGGTGGTACGTGTATGTTAACTAGATTTTTTTTCGATTCGATTTCCAACTTTCCAAGCGTGTCAATTACTTGCTCGACAAGTTGTTCCTGCTTGTGTCGTGCTGCTATAAAATCAAAAACGAAATTCTTATTTTTACCTTTAACATTAGCAGCATCCTCCTCATTCTCGGATCCTGCCGCTGACATTGTCGTTTCATTTTTCATTTGCTGTTGTGTATGTTGCTGACTTTGTGTTTGAGCTGTTATTAGCTTGTCACTGGCCAATAATTGCTTATCTGCAACATGTTGTGTTCCTTTCTCTTGTTTAGACTGTGCTATTGGTGCAGGTATGTGATGTGGTGGTGGTATTCGTTTAGGTTTTTCTGTTGCTGATTTTTGATGACTTTTTCCTGTTCTCTTTAGTTTTTCTTTGTTGTTTGAAGTCTCTTCGTTTATAAGAATATGTGAGGCTGTCGTTGCTGTAGGTCTATTTTCAAATTGCAAGTCAAGTTGTTCCATAATTGGTTTAAGCTCTTCACCAGAATTCTTATCAAATTCACTTAAATGTTTGGTCAACATATTTAGATCCATTAAAACTTTATCCACTATGGGCATATTTTCCTCTTCGTTTTGTTTTGTTGGTGCCCAGGAAGTTTGCATACACGTTTCCTGTTTTGCTTTTTGGTTCCGGTATAAGGGTTTCACTTCTTGCATGATGCTAGTGATTTTTCTTAAAATTTCCTTTAATGGAGTTTCAGTTTCAGGTCGTTTTAAGTTGCTTTGAGGTTGGCTGTGGTGTGTTGTTATTTGTTGGTGCTGAGAGGCTAAAGATGAGTCAGTTGTTATAGTGGATTTTAATGCCGCTTTAGCATTTTCAATATAGGCATCAATTTGCCTTAGGTGTTCATTTATGGATTTTTGTATGTGTTCATATTTTGCTGTTAGATTGGCAATTTCATTTTTATGCTGACTTTTTGTTTCCGCTTCAATATCTTTTTTAATTTGGGATTGATGATGCGAATGTTGTTGCTGTTTTTCTTGCTGTTCAGCTTGCAGAGAACGTACGACGACGTTCGCTAGCGGTTTGCCACTGATGGTATCATAGGGACCATACACATACTCACCATCTGTATAATAAACACCTTGTTTTTGTTGTTGTTGCTGTATTTTGTCACCATCTTTTGCAACTTTATTACACCCAGCTGATGTAGCATTTGAATGTTGGTCCCCTGAGGTGTTAGTTTGCTGTTGCGATTCATGTGTTTTGTGTGCTTCATTCGACGACTCCAAGGTGGATGAATTTTTGTTGTATTTCTTGTCGTTGTTATTCATTTGCGTTTTACGTTTAGTGTTGACACTTGTTTGACGTGCAAGCTGTATGCCATTGGGTGTGCTTGGCAAGCGTGTTTTATACGCAGCTGATTCTGGTTTCATTTCAACAGCATTTTGCTTGTCATTTTGTTGCTGCTTTGGCTGCTTCTGACTGTGTTGATGTTTAATGCCCTGTGGCATTGCCACTGATTTAACAGAGTCGGGTTTTAGCTGTGATATTAAATTCTTATTCTTATCCCGCAAATCGTTAGCAGCCTTCGTTTTATCAATGTCATTTAACCCTTTAATATTAGCTTTAAGGTTTGTGGATTCCATCCAATGTTGCATTATTTCGTCGGTGGGCGAAGGCACAATTGTAATGGCAGCTGGTATATAAGCCACTGTATTATCCTGCATGTCTATGGAGCGCAAATATATACAAGAATCCTCATAAATTTGGGTATCTTTAAAAGATTTCGTTTTTGCATGAGCATTAAATTCACATGGATTTTTGTCGAATTGTTCAATATTCACTGGTATGGTGTGTGAGTTATCTGGAGTGGCCGGCAATGGTATGTGCTCTAAGTCATCTCTTTTAGTGGTGGGAGTTTGTGGAGTTAAAGCTGTTAAGGGCTGATTTAAGGATTTAACTTGTATATTGTGTTGTTGAGCATCAGAATCATATGAAATTTTTATTTCTGTAGCTAATTTCATTGAGCGTCTTTGCAATTTTGGTAAGCACCTTGGTTTTTGGGGTGGTAGCTGTTTGTGTTGTCTGGCTTCACGTCCTCTTTCCAACGAGTATGCTTGACGTTTGTGACTTGACACATGTAAAGGTTTAGCCGTGGGTTTTACATTTCCAGCGGCATTAAGGTTTTCGTAACTGTGCCATTTTTTATAAGAAGCCAATTGTTCGTAAAATTTTCTTTTAGGCTCTACTAATCCAATATCTTCATCTGCCGCCTTGGTTTCAGGATGAGAAAATCCCTTTGCTATGGGCACAGTAGTGGCTTTAAATGGTTTATCTTCCTCTTCTTGTTTTACCTCTGGTTTTTTGTCACATTGTCTTTGAGACAACGTGACAGTTGATTTTCGGCCAGGTGTGGTGACGATTGTCTCCAGTTCTCCATTGTCTCTTAGCCTGTGGGTAATTGCGGTGTCCGTCATGGTGGCTGATTTATTTTCAACATTTTTTCTCAATAGTTCTTCATGTTTTACTAAATTAATCATTTGTTTAGGTTTCGCTGTAGCATCTCGACTGGCTTCCTCACTGGCAACACTCATACCACCTTCACTTTTACATTGTTTTAGTTGTTCTGGTTGCTTTTGCTGTAACTTGCGTTGTTGCTCTCTTCTCTGTCTTACCTCTTGGGCAGTGGGTTCAACTATTCTAGTGGGACTATTGAATTTTTCCCGTATAACATCAATGCCATGGCGTTTACAAACGGTTTCATCAAATTGTAACGCATTGTCTATTGAAGTACTACGTACATGCTGCTCCTGGCTTAAGGCCTTACCATTCTTCTCTATTCTCTTTGTATGTTTGCATGATGTGGTGGTGCTTGCATTTGCCATTATTGTTGGTGGCCAGCTGTGTTCACGTTTATGTAAATTCCTTCGTGTTGCCATGCGATTTATCTTTAGAACCGTATCACGGTCAATTGTTATATCATGCTGATGGCTTAAGTATTGCGTTTTGATTTGTTCCAGTTGATGTTGATGCACCGGTGTATGGGGACGTTGATAGAAGCGTTGTCGGGAACGACTTTGTCTTTTGCAGTTTACAGACGGCTCCACTATTTCTTTTTTGATTTGTTAAAAAGTTTTTTTTTTTTTGCATTTTTCAAAAGGACATTCACAAACACGTAAAAAGAAAATATTTATTATTTCAAAGCTGAACAATTTTAAATGGCTGTTTTGGGGAAAATTTCATATTGTGTTTTGTTTGTCCTGTTTTATGATAAAAGTAAGGAAAAGATTTTTTATTTTAATACGTTAATTTTTTATAACACAAGCATAATAAATTTTGCTTTTGTTGAACAATTTCTTTGTAATTTTGAATGTTCTATTTTCAAATGTTCTTTTATAAAATTGTTAATGTTTTCACTTATTCATTCTTATCATTAAGTTCTTACTTGTCCGATTAAGTAAAAGATTTATAAAGCTACAAATTCTTTTAAATTAGCTAGAATATTTGGTATTTAATTTTTAAACTTTTTGTTTAAAATGTTTACTATACAAACTTTCAAATAGAGTGAATGTTGCCAATTCTAGTGAGAACGTTCTGCATTAAGAAACTAAATTGCCGTCAAACGGGAATGATCTGGCGTTTAAGTTGGGTAAGACTAAACTTCCTTACCAGTATTTGCTCAAAAATTCTTAAATGTACATGTTTCAAATGTGGCCGAGCTTTGTCATAATGGGCTACTACGGCTTCATGACTGGACAGATATTTTGGGCAACAATCTAAGACTGATGTCAGAGGCACAATTTTAGAAGCGATGTTAGAAGATGGCGCTAGAAACTGCTGTTTATATTTTTCTAATGTATGTATTTGCTTAAAAGATGTCGGAGTAAGAGCAAAACTTAACGCGAGTTTATGCTGTAGGATCCCGTGAAACGGAATATCTCATAATGATCCCCCTCCTACTTAAGGCTAGTTTACACTATTATACTTTGTGTTAATACATGTCAAAAACTCAAGTAATATGTAAAAGTCTGATAGTGTGATGAAAATGAACAGTATTATGAAAAAAAGCTTGAAATCCAATACGACTTTATCGTTTTTTGAAAAATTTCTAAACAATAATACCTACTTTTTATTGGATCAGGGTTGCATTTTATTTCAGGTGTGAGTGTTTATACTTTGTGTGATGGTGTACCTAAACACAAACTGTCATATAAAATTAGATTTTTTGACAATCGCAACAAAACTCGTTAGATTTCTATCTCACAAAGTATTATGGAATACGTAAGACCTGTGAGATAGTGTAGACCAGCTTTTAATTCTACGCAGGGATGTCTTTAGATGTAAAGGAATTGAGAGTGACTTCTGTGACTTTGTGAGTGACTTTGTCTGAAACATTGTTTGCAAAATCTTGACAACCAAAAATTACTTAAGAGCAATTCCATATGAAAGCGACCCCCTTTTGGACGACCCCTCTCCGATTTTAAAATAAATAGTCTCAATCGATTGCCCAGCAAAAAATAATGTACCTACATTTTTTTTTTTTTTTATAGTGACTGGTTTAGTGGTGGTGTACACCACTGTCATGTGACAAAATTGAAGAATTCTTCATAAGGGACCTCATTGAAAGATGTTTTAAAAAAAAACTACTAAAGCGATCGCAACGAGTGATAGGTCGTTGGAAAGGTATTGAATCAGGCTTTAATTAATCAGATAATTTAATTCCATTTTTAAATTGAAAAATATTACGAATTTTGCACATTTTTCTCCATTAATTTCTGAATAATTCCAAAACGATAAGAGATACAGAAAAATTCTGTTCAACTAAAATAAATATAATTTTGTTACACATCTTACACATTTTTTACTTTTGAAAATCGAATGACTGGTTCTCGAGTTAGGATGAAATATGTCTCCGTACCTGACTAATTAAGGGCAAAAAACAACTTTCAATGAGGTCCCTTATGAAGAATTCACATGACAGTGGTGTACACCACCACTAAACCAGTCACTATAAAAAAAAAAAAAAATATGTAGGTACATTATTTTTTGCTGGGCAATCGATTGAGACTATTTATTTTAAAATCGGAGAGGGGTCGTCCAAAAATTTGCCAATTTTGATCGTTTTCATATGGAATTGCTCTTAATTAAAATCTAAAAAATATATAAATATTTAAAATAAATTGGCTACATAAGATTCGAAAACTGTATTAAACCAGTTGCCAAATTGTTGATGAGAAATCACTTGCTATTGAAACAAGTAAGAAAGTACAGTCGGTCAAGCCCGGCTATACTGTGTGGAATTTACCAGCAATTTTAAACTCTATTTTTTTTTTTTTTTTTTTATAATTTCCTAGCTTATCCCGCGAAGCTTTATGCTTGTCTGCAGGAAATAAACCAGAGTCTGCAATTAGCTCCTTTTTGAATTACACAATTTAAGGGTTGTGAACAACCTTTTCACCTTTTCAAGCCCGGCTATATTACAGTATTTTAAAACACATGTACGAGAGTGAACCCTATTCGGAAACCATGGAGGATCATGCTTGTGTCCATATAAATATGGAAATATCTATGGTTTAAGTTATATATTTAAATTATTTATATGGAGTTTCGTTTAACAACCTTCTTAACATACGCGTGCTTTTATTTCTGCATAAGATCATTTATTCGAATATGCCACAATATCTCATTGATAAGATTAGGTTTGCCAGATCAGTTAGGGGAAAAAAGATCATAATTCCATTCCATCGTTCTCTTTTATCCGAATGGCAATTTTTCATACATTCGGCGCGTCTCTGGAATAATCTTCCTCGAACACAACAACTTAATAGCAACGCAACTATCTTTAAGTCTTATTTAAATAAACCTTTTAACACTTTAGAAAATCACATATATTATTATATTCTTAAACAAATTTTAGTTAATTTTGCCTAAATATGTATACTTGCATTTGCCGTCCCAATTAACTTATCAATAATACTTTCCTGTACTCTAATTATAAGATTAAATCTTGTTGTAAAGGATTTGGACATACAAATAAATAAAATAAATTAATTTCATTATAATCGATTTGATAGTCTGAGAGGCAGAAATTACCCTCTTACTCCCCTTGTGGTCCTATTTTTTAACACTGCATAGCTCATGTATGCATATAAATATGAATCTATCTATGTTTTTTATTTCATTAAAATCGGTTTGATAGTTTCTGGAAGGCAGAAATTGCCTCTGTCTACCTTTGTGGTCCTACGATTCGGACCATTTATCAAATTATCACCAATTTTGCGACCTGTACTTTGCGCACAAGGTTACATGAACAGTTACCAGCCAGCCGGACGGACATCGTTAGATCGACTCAGGAAGTGTTTCTGAGTCGATCTGTATACTTTAAGGTGGGCCCACGATCCATATTTTAAGGTGTTACACACATCAGAACAAATGCATAATACCCTCTTCACTATTGTGGTGCGGGTAAAAAAACACATTTTTAAAACGAAAACTGCTCAAAAGTAAAAAAAAACAAACATTACAAATATTTGACAGAATAGGTTTTTCTTTTAATTCTGTGTAAAATCAAGATTATATTTTTTTAAAGTTGTAACGGTCGAAACTTGATGACAATTCTGATAAATAAAAATGATTAAATTTAATTGTTTTTAGGTAAACGGCTGAATTGACAACATTTGTTTGAGCTGATGCCAAACAAAACAAATCACTTAGTTTCTTTCTTGAATCTTTTTTAATTTTTTCGTTGTTCTTTAAAAAAAATTCACGGATTCCGAGGAATTAAAGAAAATTTAAGTAAATTCTTAAAAATAGAGTTCTTGGAAATTAGGAATCATATGTTAATCGCAAAAATTGTTTTGCTTTTGTCAGAAAGTTTTTTAAATAGTTTATCGATTAGAATAAGTTCTATCAAAGTCTTCACTAATGTTTAAAAACTTAAATTCATAACCAAAATAATAACAAAGTCATTTTAATGATTCAATATTTTTGTGCTGGCTTTTGCTGCTTTAACAATGATCAGCAAATGTATTTGATTTTATCGTATTTCTATAAAATTGAAATGAAATTTTCCTCAAAACACTACTTAAAATAATTAAAACTAGACACAAAAATCACACACACGCAAAACCAGAACAGGAATTAGCTACACACACTACAATTAATTTATTGGCCAATTTGTTTTTGGAATAAAAACACCTAAATAGTTTTCAGTTTTGTCTACAGAAATACATTGAACATGAATAACACATGCAAACATTTATTTAAAATATTTTGTTGTACGTGTGTGTAATAAAATTAGAAATCGAGAGATAAAATCCATTTTTGTGTGCTATTGACAGTGATGGGAATATGTTAAAATCTGTTAAATTTTTAGAAGCAGTAAGTGCCGGTTCACACACGTCAAGTTTGACTCTTCAAGTCTTAAGAAGAGAGGGAAAAATAAATGGCATTCTCTTTTCCCTTCTCTCTTAAAAGCTCAAGACTTGACGAGTCAAACCTGACATGTGTAAACCAGCATTAAAAAAATAGTAGTTAAATTTTTTTTACAAGCTTCGAATAAATATTATTTTTAACTTTTTTAATTTATATATTTTACAACATACGCCTATTTTTTCGGTAGAATTATTTAAAGACCTTTAAAATAAATTCAAATATATTTTTTTTTTAATCTTTCGCTCCCATCTCTGACAGTGTGGGCATATGTTTTTTGCTGACGATTGAAGATTTATTAAATTAAAATAAAAACACAAATAAAAACGAAACCATAAACATTTTTTTTATGTATCAGATTTACAAATAACATTGAAATAAGCAGCTGTTGGTAAATTTAAGAATTTTTTGAATATTTTTCTTTTGATTTTTGGCATGAAAATATGAAAACAAGAAAGCAGACAAGGTAAATCAGTTCGGAAAGGAATATTTTAAGCATTTTTGCAGAAATTTTTAAAGTTTTAATAAAATAACCCAATAAAAAATTTATCATACTTATAGGAAATATTGTTAATATAATATGTTGCCTATTTAAGGGGGCGGGGTTAAAGAAGTTTTTTTTTCAAATTTTTAAAATTAAGGTTTAAAGCAAAAACATTTAAAATATTTAGGGAGCTTACAAAAGCGTTTGAAAATATGATTGTCTTAATAAAGAGATGTCTCAAATTTAATTCTTGAAGGGACACTTCAAATACAAAATGCTTTTTACCAGTCATGACATAATTCTTGCGAAAAAGACATGTTTTATAAAATGCTTCCATTTTATTCTATGAGGTAGAAGAATGCAAAACTAAAACAAATAAAGAGAAAAGATTGGAAGCTTTTCAAAAGTGGGTATACCGACGTATGTTGAAATTACCATGTTCTGACAGCATTCCAAATACTGAAGTACTGCGAATAATGAATGGATCGATAACTAGTTAAAAATATTAAAAACCCAATTTGAGAAACTACAAATTCAAATTTCTTCAAACAATGGTTAGGCTAGGTTAGTTGAGGTTAAGAAGGGTTATGTACCCAAGGGCGCACATCCACTCGGAGACCAATGCGGTCCAAACAATACTCAAAGGAAAATTGGAGGAAAACATGAAATTGTATGGCTAAAAATATCCAAGATTGGACAGGATATCGTAATTAACGAGGTCTTATAAATGCCTTCAAAATAGAGAGCTGCTCTTTTCTGGATTAAATATAAGAAGAAGAGAAAAAACTACTTTTAATATTTGAGTTACTAATTATTTTATTATTGTATGCTCGATAATATCCGAATAGCGGATGGGCAAACAAAAGTAGAAGAACATACCTACAGCCAATTTTTATTCAATTAAACCTTTTATCAAAAATTAAATTAATTTTAATTTAAAATTAAAATTTAATCAAGTGAATTAAACGTTATGATTGTGACTTGGTAGTTGTATATTTATGGCACATGTAGTCCAAAATCGTTTGCCATTAAAGTAAATCCATCAGTCTACAAACGGCTGAGATATGAGCAAAAAACCAAGACTGCATCTACGATCTAAATACGAATAGACTGCATCTAATTTAACACAAAAATCCATTGTTGTGTTTTTTTTTTAATTTTATTTTAATGTTTATCTGGTTTATATCAAGAGCCAAAGTTTTTAAATTAATCAATATACATCCGACAAAATTTAGGTGAGGTTGGCGAAGTGGGCGTGGCCAAAGGTTGATTTATTGATATTTAAAGAAAGTTATTTATATAACTTTCTGTTATTATCGCACCGTGATGAAGCGTATTTAAGATTCGGCAAAGCCGAATATAGCACTCTTACTTGTTTATGTTTATATTCAAATTATTCGAATTTATTTAAAGTGTTTAAAAATAGACTGAGGAATTTTATAATTAAGATTTGTTCACCGTTTTTTTTCTATTCAAAATTGCACCCAGAGAAAAAACATGTTTAAATTTCGGCACCTCCAATCAAACTATTTTTAAAGACAATTTTGAATATACATTGCTCTTTATAACCATATTATTGTGAGCGATAACCATATTATGGTTAAATTAGGCCTCCATCATGAAGCCCTAATCATATTATTGTTGCCTCCAAACATATTTTGTTCAATAATAAGTAAAATTTCTTAAGCACTTACAATAGCATGGTTGGTTTTCAACCATAGTATTGTTGGTCTTGGAAGAGAGGAAAATACTATTGTCAATTTAAAAACAAATTTTTGTCATATATAACCATAACATTTTTAAGAGGCAACCATAATATCGTCATGGGTTCTTGATGGAGGACTAATTTAACCATAATATTGTTGTCGCTGAAAATTATATGGTTATATTAACCATAATATGTTTGCAATTTTCTTTAAAAATTGTTTGGTTGGAGGTGACCATATTTAAGCATTTTTTTTCTCTACGTGTGTATGAACATTGTATATATATGTACGTATTCAAATGATGCTTTTGAATTATTTTTAACATAATGACACACAAAACTATCAGAATTCGTTTGAGAATACTTTCACTGTTTGTGGTTAAAAAAAAATAAGAAATATATTATCCTAAATAAATATGTGTAAAAAGGTTTAATGATTTTCAATTGATATAAAGCGATATACGCAGTATGTGCAAAGGCTTTGCCAGATACAATAATTGTATTTTTATGCTGGTATTTTAATCATATTTAAACCTATAAATAAATCATACATGGGCTGCTTGCTGGTTTTTGCAAGTTTTTCTTTATTATTAGTGCGTGCCGTTTTTCAGATTTTATGTTGTTTCTCTCAACAATAATTTGCGGCAAAGCACGTAGATATGAATGTATTTGTGTATCTATTGCAAAAATAAAAAAAAAAATAAAAATACTAGCAGCAGTTGAAAAAGGATAATTGGTTTCATAAATGAAACTATAAAATTATTTATCCATAGAGAGCAAATGGACCTTGTACACAAACAAATACCCAAACATTCACGCACTTACTCACACGCACAAACATAACCACGCATTCATAAATGTTGGGCATGTGTGTGTGTGTTTACATTTTGTATTGAAATGGTTGAAGTAAAAAATTATGGCTTTTTTTTAATCAATAAAGTGAAATGTAAATGTGCTGTAAAGCGGTTAAATTTTACCACTATTTTACCAACCATTTGGACCACATTCGTATATTTTCCCATACCTAAGCTACGAGTTTACTACATACACATATATACAGTGTATTTTAACGTCGGATTTTCTGTATTTATTCTAACAAATATTTTCAAAGTTAAAAGTTGTTAAGCGTGGGCGGGCCTTTTTACACATGCCGCTCATATTTTCACCATTAAACAGCATCAACTGTGCTTTCTTTGCAATATGTGTGTACGTATTCCAGGATAGTTGGCATTTAAATTTAATTATTAGGTTTGTAACATTAAAGGCCTTTCAATATAATAGCAAAGATTCGATAAAAAAATATTTTTAGCCAGCAACATTTTTTATACTTATATCAGAAATATAAAAAATCATGGGGCATTCATAATGAAAAGTTTCTGTAGCTTAGGTTAAAAATATTTACAACGTGAAATAAACCTTGTAGTGGAAATTATTTTGGCTTCCCTATAAATTATCCTATATGGCCGCTTTCATGCAAAAATTTTAATATCGGAGCTAAATTTTTTGCAAAGTATCTGGCAGAATTTCGTGGAAATAATTGCATTTGGACTAGTTAAAGACGGACTTATTTTACACCTGCAAAATGTTTTACAGTGGCATGGCTTTATACATCTTTGTGTAAAGGCACCCACGCCAAAAACCCAAATGTCGTTATTCTTCCTTTTGTCAACTATAAAATTAAGATAATCATTACTAATCAAAAATCATATGGTTTTGTTGTTATTTATCTCTATACACTTTATCGACCCAATTGTGAAAACTTAATATTGTTTTAGATTTTCCAAAAAAAATACCGGGCCTAAAAACTTTTGTATGGTTTCATTTTCGTTATAACAAAAAGATATGCACTAAATGAATATCTAAATATATTCCTAAAGGTAGAAGTATATAACACGCGTTCATTCGTCGACGTTTGTCGTGCGTTTAAAAACTTTACCGCATGCAAAATGGCAAGTTACACAACACGCGTTACAAAAGCCGTTTCTGCCAGCTGTTTTTTATTTGTTTACTTATTTGTGAATTGAAAACGGATTCGAAAGTATATCAAGATTTATTTAATTTATTGAATTTATTCTTTTATTACATATACATAAATATTGTATGTCTTTGAAGCTCTTCAATAAATTTTTATATCAGTTTTCGCAAATTTGTTAATTTTTTTTATTGTCAGCTGATTACTTATCAAAAATACACAACGCGTTAAAAGGTTCAAAGTTAACCAACTTTCTGGCGCTAACGCGTCAAAATATTTTGCATGTAGCTTGTTCTATTAAAATACACTAGTTTAACTTTTTTTGACAGAAGGCTACAGAGCGCGCGCGCACTAACGCGTGTTATGTACTTCTACCTTAAGTATGTAGTATTGCGTTGAATTTTTCTAATATGTATGTAGATTATCGACCGAGCGCCATGTCATTCAGTGCCTGGTAAACTGTGTAGTGTTAAGCAGCACAAACGCAATCATCCCAGTTATGGGGTTCGTCGTATGATTTATACTATCCTCCACGTAGAATAATCTTAGTTGCATCAAGCCAGGACCTGCAACGTTTGCAATACGATTGTTGCTTTTGGCACAGGTATTTTATTACATTCATTATTTTCTGAATTTTAATTGAGGCTTTCTGAATTACAATTGACCAATCTGAATTACAATTGATGGCTTCTGAATTTCTATTGATTAATCTGAATAACAATTAACGCTTTCTGAATTACAACTGGAAAAGCGTAAATGGTAATTCAGATTATTTCGTTGTATTTTTATTATATTCTGAATTACAATTGACTCTTTCTGAATAACAATTGACAATTTCTGAATTACAAATGATGCTTTCTGAATGGATTTTTTATCGAGGGTTGCGGGTTCTTGCAGACCAGCAATGACAGTTTTGCTTGTTGATGTGGCCGCTTAAGTGAACATGAACTTTTAACAAAATTGTCGACGAGCAATAACGCAAGAATCATAACTCTTAAAAAATGTCTCCGCAGCGAACGCGCGTTTATTACTTTTCGAAATAATCGTATTGAAAAATATAAATTTGTTACCAGACACCCTGTACATGTTTTGCCCATAACCTGCAAATAATAGGATCAGTCCAAATACGCGTGTAAAGAGTAGCCCACAAGGGACTAGGACTAGTCCAAAAGTAACCCAAACGTATGGAAAAAACATGGTCTATTTAACATTACGATGTCCTAGGGCAGGACCATATAACCTACCTTTGAACTACAAAGGAGTAGTTTTAAAACTACTCCATTGTGTACACAAGAGGATAAGTTTTAACTTCGTTTAAAAACGAAAACATGTCGTTAAAAAATGAAGACATGTCGTCTCACTAAAAACACTTTTTAACAATGACATGGTCCATGCTTGCATTACATCGGACCAGTCCATGGAGTAGTTCATTTCAAGAAATTGGATCAGGTGGTCCAATAATATTTGCAGGGTTGTAACCACATACACATTTCAACGTATACATACATCTTATATGGTTAATAGTCTGTTACATTTGAAGTTTCTAGAAAAATCATGTTTATGACGATGAAAAAGTTTCGACAGAACTGATTTTTTTTTAGTAACATTGAAATGAAAAGTCAGCGAAAATAAAATGACCTCGTCAAAAGTAGATTATTCCAATTCAAAGTGACATTCCTAAAAAACTACACATTTTCTCAAATTGTGCAAAAAAAACAAAAAGGGGAATAGTCAAGAAAATAACCTTTTCGATTATTAAGGTTCTGAAATGCGGACCGAGCCAGAACTAAAACAAAGAAAATAGTTATTTATTGTTGAAATATGTCAGCAAATTGGAAAACAAGTAAAAAGTACAGATAAGAAAAAAGTAGCCAAGAAACATTTGCCTTTTATCATCTCGGTGTAGCTCATTTTGCCTTAAAATTTTCTTCATTCATAGAAGGGTTTTTCAGATTCTTCTCTAACCGACTTTAAATAATCTATAATACTTCCACAATTGAACAATTTTTATTTCCACTTTAACATGGAGATTTGCTAAGTTTAACAGTAAATATGTTTTTGCTATTCATAAAAAACATAATAAAAATTGCAACAAAAAAAAAGAGGCTCTAAAATTGGAAAGCCATAAAGCAAATTATATACAATAAGGTTTTAAATATTTTACAGGATTAAATTTCTTATAATTTTAGATGTATATTTGAGTTTAACTACACACATGTAATACCAACACATGAGCACTTCGGTTAGAAAGGCAGACAGACCGTTTTATGAAACATTATTCATTTATGGGAATTTCGATAATAAAAGTTTATGTGTGTGTGTGTGAATGTGAGTGAGAGTGCGGAGAAAAAGGAGGGTGTGCGTAAATTCTTGATTTCATATAATATTCGTATTATCACTATCATGGCTCATAAATTATTTAAAATATTAGATGGTTGAATGATTACTTTTAAGTAAATTGACCTTTTAGTTGAATTACAAAATTGTTGTCTATAAGTTTTTTGTTTGTATTAAGGAAATTGATTTTGAATAGTTTGTTTAGTTTATGAGTTCAAGCGTGTTCGTTTTTTTTTGGGGAGAGGCGGGGGGTTGTCTCAAACAGTTAAAAGTTTAGTAAGCAAGAACTTTTGAAATTGAAAACTTATTTTATGGTTTTCAAATTAAAGTCATAAACGAATTTATTGATATTCAATACAATTTTAAGTATTCGTTTGTATGTAAAATGCAAATTTAGAATTATAAATCCAAGAGAGAGCAAGCATTATATTCTTAAACAACTACACAGAACAAAATAAAAATTGATTTCATTAAAAAAATTTGTGATAATAATAAAAAAATTAATTAAATTTGCACCAGCAAACAAATTGATAGTATTTATTAAATGTTTAATTCGCTTGATTAAATTTGTAGTTAAAAATGATTTTATTTTTGATAAATGCTTCAACTGGTGAAAAATGTTGGAGTATTTTTTCTGCGTATTAATTCTTGTGTATCAAAAACTACACAATTTTAAGCAAAGAGTTGTATATTTTTATTTGTTGTGTTCCTTACAAAATTCACCCAATTGATTTGAAATTGTATAAGTTGGCCTTTTTTACATTGAGTAAAATAATTCTGATTGATTTTTATAAAAAATTATTTTTAGTTTTTAAAGTTATGTAGTAAATTTAAAAAAATACCAAATCCAATTAATTTTCCCAAACAGTACTTAACACAGCAAAACGGACCTTCCCCAAATTTTCTGAAATAAAAATAAATAATTCTTGTGTATTTTCATCAGCTGCTCACGATGTTGTAATTAGTTTTTCACTTCCAGCTCTAGTTTTAAAGATATGTTATATTATTAATTGCAAAATTTACAAAAAATTAAAATACTTTCTGAATTATTTATCTACACAAAAATCTCTTTCAGTTAAGTAGAGTCACATTATTGACAACGTCGATATATTTCTCTGTTATTGCAAGTAAAATAAAATTCTTGTGTTTTTGGTTTAGTCCTTTAAACTTTCTTAATGTAAATTTTCTAAAATTAAAATAACTGCATCTAAAGCCCCATAAAGTATATATATAATAAATGGCCGTCAGCCCGTCTGTCTGTTGAAATCATGCTCACTTTCGAACAACTCAAAAGAAAATAATAATATTGGTGTCAAATTGTTTCTGGTTATCCTAAGCAGTTTGGTATTGAAATCCAGCAAAATCGGTTTAGTAGGATAAGGGTTAGGAGCCCAAATGTGGAACCACCATCCTTAAAAATTCATACATTTGTAACAAAAACTAACATTTATAGTTGCAAAATGCACATATTGATATACGATTTTACACAATTTTTTTTCTTTATGACTATAAATCATACGGCAAAATTTCGCGAAGATCGGATCAGTATTTACCATATGCCTCATAAAAAACCCACTCTAATGCCATTGTAATAAATTTTGGTCAGTTGCAGTTTTATATGACTATTAATCACACTGTCAAATTTCGTGAAGAGTGGTTCATAATTTACCTAGGACCCATAAAAACCCTATTCTCCGAAAACCTTTTAGTTCGCGTAAAACCGTTACGAGTAATTTTGTTAAAATAAAATTCGTTCTGTTACAGTCGAATAAGACTAGAAAACAACACTTTCAGCTTTTGCGAAGATCGATATTTTTTTAATAAAATTCCAGCCATCCCTATATACGCCATGAGGATTGCTCCATTTTGGACTAACGAAAGTTCCAACAACGGCAGCAACCGAAAGAATTCATAAAAAATGTAATTTAAATACTTTTTTTGACAATTAAAAAAGTAACGGTCGTTACTTTATAAATGTGCTGTTGTCAAATATCGGAAACAAACATCATGTATTGTACAATTTTGCGCAGGATATGTCAAGTAAAATATCTGATTAAATTCTTTGAAATGTTTTGTTGAAGGAATGAATTTATTTTCAAAACAAATAAATTATTTGCCAAAAAAAATTTTTTTTTAAATTAACGGTCGTTACATTTTAAAAAATTAAAAGTTTTTTGTGTTTGAATTCATTTATAATGGATAAATCAAAGTAACATATTTTTGTTAGTATAAAGAAAATACAAGTTAATCTTTCGGAAAATGACCGGCCGATACATTTATTTTGTATAATATTAGCGGAAACAAAATTCAAAATAATAATATCATTTTTGAGCCATAAGGCGTCATTTTCTGTGGAAACACCCATATATAATTTACCATAGGCCCCCGTATAAAGCCCTGTTTTGGAAAACACTTTGGTGCGCGTAAAGCCGTACAAAATAACTGTATACTTGTATTTGTTACGTCATTGTTTCATATGACTAGAAATCTCACTATCAGCAAAGAAATCACAACGTCAAATTCTGTAAAGATCTGTCCATAATTAACCACAGGCCCCATATAAACTTTTGGATACATAAAAAATATCCGTTATTTGATTTCGGTTGCCCTTTAGAGGACACATTAAAAAAAACATTAAGGGTCCTCATGATGTCGCTTAAAATTGCCATTTGTGCAAATGCGCAAACTTACGAGTCTCGTTTCATGAAGCCCCTTTTTTTACTTTTGTGTAATTTTAAACAATTAATGTCAGTTTGTAAGAAACGTCAATACAAAAATAAATTAAAAATTAAAATTCAAAAATATAAAAATTTGTGTTTAAATTTGTTATTAATATGTATGAGAAATTTGCTTTTAAAAATGCTCAAAGAAAGCCAAAAGACCAATTTACTGAAATTATTGCTAGAATTTATTGTTTGTGATTTATAGACACTGAAAACGACGTTAAAATCATTCAAAGATCTGTTTGTATAAATGCACAATTGAACAGCGCAAGTTTACGAGACAAAATTGTTGGGCAAACTTACCAAGTTTGTGTAAATGAATTCTCATACAATGTTTGACAGTTCATTTACGAGGGCGTAAAAATGCACAGTTTGCACAGATTACGAGACTTATAAACGATATCATGAGGACCCTTATTGTTTCGGTAACAAAATGTGGCAAAAGTGTCTAAAATATTATGAAAAATTATCAAAGTAATTTTTGGGAACACAAAATGTTTAATTAAAAGATTTTATGTAAACATTTTTGTCTATAATACTTTAGTTATCCCTGAGCTTTATTTTGACTTTATTCGTGGACTCTAGTGAGGCTAAGAATTTTAAGATGACAACTAATACGACTACATTTTTTTTTGTATGTATTTATTTTTTTAATGCGCTAAGCGAATCCCATCGAATCTCTACGCTGATCTGCGGAAAAGAAACCAGAGTCTCTGGCGGGAATCGAACCTGCAACTCCGTCGCTGAAAGACTAGTGCACTATAGCCTATCGGGGCACTCTACTACGCGGGATTAAAATTGACAGATCTCCTTAAATATGGCCTCTGGATTGGTAAAAAATTAGCTCCTTTCTGGGCGTATGCCCACGTTAGCTGACAAAATTTTTTTCTGTGAGTAAATCAATAGGGATACGACGCAACATGAAGAGTGATTCGGAAGGGGGTGGGTCATGATTAGCCTTGGGCTTTGATCCGCCTTTGAGCCATGTCAACCTTAAAAACATCTATCACTATACCTTGAAAACGATTTAACTTCCATTTTTAGAAAATTTTAAATTCTGTGATTTTGATTAGGAATTTATTAAGTTCATTTATTTGTGTAGGCAAGCAAATTAATTTATTGAATAAAATTGTAGAAGAGTTAGGATTGCAATAGTTTTCCTTCAAATATCGTCTTCAAGAGAAGCCAATAAAAAAAGTAATGGTTAGTGTAAGGTAAACTTTTTCTTTAGATTAATAAGATTCTATTTTATGTATGTTAAATTTATTAAAAACTGTATTGCCAAAGAACAATTTTTATTAGGTTTACTATGCATGCAAAATATAAATGTGTATAAACGTATTTGTTTAGAACTTATTGCCACACAGGCACACACATACGAAAACTCATCTAACATGTGAATAAAATATAGAATAGAATAAATTTAATTAAAAAATACTTTTTATTCCTATGCTAACTACGTACAAAGAGGGAATTCAACTTGAAGTAAGTATTACTCGTACACGAAAGAGAGTGTCTTGTATGCATATTGCAAGTATGGATGTATTTACTGTTGCATTTTATTTTACTAAAACTTGTGAAATTGTAGAACGAGCGAGAGTAGAAGAAGAAGCAGAACAGCCTCTACAAACATATAAGAAATATTGTATGTAGAATATAGAGTTTTCTCTCGTATCAAATGTTTGTGTGCTGCCTCATGGTAAATTGATTCACAATGGGAGAAAATAAAACATAAATTTTTATTCGGTTAAATTTAAAGGCTTGTTTTTTGCTCGTACTCCTTCCCTTAGCACTGACTTCTTTCGAAAATCCCTTTCAAATCTAAAACTCTAACACACTAAAGTTTTATACAAATTTTCCTTACAATTTACCCTTATGGCTTAAAACAACAACTTTTTTTTATTTTTGTTTTAATTCTACTGCAAGAACTGTTGAATTCTTCTAAAACATTCTGACATTATTCTGGCTGTTTCAAGGCAAGAACAGGATTATTTTTTATTTTTTTTTGCATTCAATGTTATGAGATTCTAATGTTACTGTAGGATATTTGTCAAGCAAGTAAGCAAAAGTTTAGCATTAGATGGGAGTTTTTATTTTAACTTAAAACGCAACTTTCGAAAATCTTGTAGAAAAGAAACAACCACAAGATATTTATTCATGTTGCATGGAATACCATCATTGACATTTAGTCAATATAGTTGTTGTATATTCTCTACACACATGCAGATAATAAATAATGAAAAAAAAAAGAAATAAAATAGTTGAATGCCACATTACCACAGCAAATAAAGTTAATGAAAACATCCAAGGAATTATAAAGGACACACAAATTAATACTATATGACAAACTCTGTTGCATGGTTTACTTGTGTGGGTTTTTGCAGTTAATTGTAGTGTTTATTTAAATTTTTGTGGAAAAATTAATTAATTACTTGATCATTTGGGATATACGAAAGTGTAAAAAATAAAACTATTTGAATTGATATAAATTGGTTGCTTTTTAAGTTGGTAGTTGATAAATAGTTATTTAAGGGCATTAAAAAAAAAAAAAATTAAAAAACAGTGAGAAAGTTTAGAACCTGCAACAGGTCCTCATTTGGAACCTATGGGTATTTATCACATACTTTAAGTTTACGAAATATGTATATGGCAGTAAAAGCAGTTTTGGGAAGTAGAACTTGTAGCTTAGGGTTAACATAATCCGATTCCTATTTAGTTTGGTAAAGTGGTTAACGTTACAATTATACGCCTAATTAAAAAACTAGGTTAGGTAAGGTTCTATTGACAGCCGTTATCAAGCAACCCTCACGTGGGTCCATTAATTATTCCCCGTTGTGTTACCATGTCGCACCGTCTCCCAAGGGTCCTTTGTTACTAGGCTGCTAATTTTCCCACTCAGCCACCCAGTCGATTCAATAAAGGAGTGGATCCTGTTTAAATTAATATTAGAGAGAGAAGTTTTGTCTCCAAGGTTTCTTCGACCAAACAGTCTAAGTCTTAGATCCGCGAATGCCGGGCAATGACAGCCCTAGCCTTTGGGCGTGCCTCCCAATGGGACAGATGCGATTTATAACTGCAATAAGGTTTTTTAGGTCTAGATAGCTGTAATGCCAGCCTAGTCCTTTTTACATCGCTAGATTTTCCTGGGTTTTCTTACAGTTGGTTTCGTCAAGCCATCTCTGACCGGTAGAAATATGAAACTTTTGTGCAATAAGTTGCTTACTCCTTGGGAGTGAAACACTAATATCGTATGTTAAATCGTTTTGATTCAATGTCTCGCTATCTCCTCCAGAAACATCCGGTCAGTTTTTGATGTGATGAACACTTTCTCCAGGGATGTGATGGCCGCCTTGCTATCGGTAACAATGTAAATATCCCTGCCATACCATTATACAAGGCCATTATTTCCGCGTGAATGACACTGCAGTCATCCGGCAGCCTAAAAGGAATACTCCAGTTAAGCTGCACGGGAAGTATGCCAGAGCCGACACCGTACAGTGTTTTAGACCGATCAGTGAATATCTGAATCACATTTGCGGGAATTTGTTGATCATCATAGTGAACCATGTTATCCAAAATGCTTATGGTGAAGCCCGGATCAAAGATTGGCTCAGATGTGACATAATCAACATCCATGTGCCAATTTATCTCAAACAGTATTTTAGCATGTCCGATATTGCCATTTCTCCATGTCCCAGTGGCCCTAAGTCTCACCGCTTACTAGCCTTTTCGCCAAAATGCCTGGTGGTAACCAGATCAGGATCGGAAACAATGCCATAGAGGGGGTTATTCTTATGCCACCTGTTACTGTTATCGCCACCACTCTCATATTACGTTCAAACCTAGTTTGATGCTTCTTCACTTTGAGCTGCCCGTAGAATAGAATAGGTTAAATGACACATTCGTATAGCCATTATACATTTCTCGGGATGAAGACGATCTTATATGTTGACCAAGTTGATGGGAAATGTAGGAGACTCAGTCAGGCTCTAAATATCGCCAAGAGCCATGGCATCAATACTCCCAGGTTCTTATGAAGATCCGCTGGGATAATGCCATTCGGTCCTGGAGATTTTAACGGATGGAAGCTTTTTCGAATTGCTGGTTTAGAGGATAAAATCTAACGTAGCCGACTTGTCTCCGAGGAGTTTTCCAAGTCACTGCAGAATTTCCTCCATGACTATCTCTTGGCCTTCCTGATACGACTTTTGAATCCATTCACTGAGGACTGTAATTGTTCCAAACACAATTACGTTTTGCCTCATTAAAGAGTTTCCTGCTTTCTTTGTGTTTTTCAGCATCTTCCGCAATCCACCATATGGGCTTATCCTTGCCTTGCCTGTCGATTCTTTTATAGAATTCGTTTTTTGCCTCAATTAAGACAACCTTCAATGACTCCACTACGGAGTCAAGCATGGACTCACAACCTATGAGAACTGGACACTCTAAAACACTAACATAATTAAGAGATTAATGGAAATTCTTAATGACATCAAGATATTTGAACAGATGTTATTTTTTTTTTTTTGGATCATGGACCGACGCTGACCGTTTTCAATTGGCTTCGTTTTTGGGACAATACTTATCAATTGACATTCTTAGAATAAAATTAATTTTTCTTAAGTTGTATTTACGGCGTGCTCTCCGTTACTATAATTTTTCTTAAGTTGTATCGAGCTTAAGCATTTTAACTTAAAATTAGATTAAAATTTTTAAAAATGTCCATAGCTTTTCCTGATTTATACTACTGCCAAAGATAATTGGTACTCAAAGTATGAAGTATACAACAGCAATTATTTTTTTTAACCTTCAAAACAAGGTCTTTTTAAAATTTATGCGATTCGAATTTTACTCGATTTCGATTGTCGAACGCGGATTTACTTATTAAATTGAATCAAATGATCTTTTAAATTGCCACCTGTACTTTGTACACAAGGCAGAAAGGAAGACAGAAAGACACACAAAAATATTAATGTAAGGTATAGCTAGTTGAAAGTTAGTTAAGAAGAAGGTTGATAATTTCAAATTCCTTTACTTAAAGTACTCGCATCTACGTTTATAAGAACCTGCTTAACTCTTTTTCTCTACAAATAAAATCAGGGGTTTTGATACATTTGTTGCATATAAAACCTGTTCAATAATACTGTATTAACTTAAAATGGACAAAATCTACAGGTATTATTCATATCTAATCGCTGTAAAAATATTTTGCTAACTTGTCTACTTTTTGGTAAAGAAACGGTTGGCTTAAAAATACTTTTTCATATGATTGTTTTGTTTTGCTTCTACAGAAAATTTTTAAATTTTGAATTAAATACAGTATTGTTGAACAAGTGCGATATATTCTTAATACAACTTCTTAAAAAGACGACTTGTGTTCACTTCTGTAGTTCTATATTAATGTGTGGTTTATAGAACACGAGAGCCAAACTCGTCCGTTCAATTCAAGCTTTGATTTCTGCTTAATTGAGTAACAACTGATCTTAAGCTATTATTTTACAAAAGAAATAAAGTTTGAACGTATTTTTGGATGTGTTTTCTTTTTTTAATTCTAAGAAATTTTAAAACTTTAATAGCACTTGAAAATTGCTTTGAAATCAAATTTTTTTTCAGTTAAATTTTTTTTTATCAAGAACACTTATGTGAAGTTTATAGAACACGAGAGCCAAACTCGTCCGTTTAACTTACATTTAAAACAAAAACAAAATTTCAAAATTTAAGAATTAAATCGAACTGTATTTCAAGGCTTCAATAAAACTATATTAAAACGGGGTTTTCCCAATTGCATTCAAGTTTCCATTTTACTGGAGAATGATACTGATGTAAAGTTCAAAATCCCTTGAGACTTGAAATTCGACCTCGAATACCAATTTCTTTGTAAATGATATCCAGAAAAATTGTTAATTGGGCTATATTCAGTTATACACTCAGCATGATAACTCATTCGGTATTTAACTAATAAAAAAAATTCTTATAGTTGTGAACAGTACATTAAGTACAGGCTTAAGATTTACGTATGAAGTCCTGATGCAGTTGAATTGAAAAATTCTGATTACATACTGGATTCATGCGCTACTATAATCGGAATAAATTTTATAATACTCAAATGTAGCTGATGAACATTGTATATGTATTCAATTTAAACAATTTCACGGCGTGAAAAATTGCAAGGGCTTTCCATTTATAGACCTTTACGAAAGTCTAAAAACACATTCATCATAAACTTTTATTTATTCAACTCTGCCGTATTTGGCCTTCTAGAATATTTTTAATAAAATACTAGCGGTGAACGCGGCAATACCCGCCCAGAGTTAATTTTTACTAACTATAAAAGGAAAATTAAAAATCAGTACCGTTAATCGGTTAACCGATTAATTACTACCCGCTTAACTGATCGGTTAATTTAAAATTGAATTTTTTCGTTTAACGATTAAATCGGTTAATTTCAGTCGATTAACCGATTAACCATATATTTTTGTGTTTTTAATTATGAGTAAGTGCCAAAACTTCAATTGTAAAGGAACCGGCTTTTTTAAATGCAATTTTGTAGAATTTAACAATGTTACCTGTACCAAAGTTTACCAAAAAAGTTACCAAAGTGCACCATAAAAGTTGTGTTTTAAATTTTTTTTTATTTTAAAATACAGTACAAAAACAGAAGTTAAGGAATTCGGAAATAAAATTTTTGGAGAATTTAAAAGTGTTAAAACATGACTCTAATGAGAAATTATATTCTGTATTATTGGCAGCGTTGCCACGACAAAAACATGACTCTAATGAGAAATTATATTCTGTATTATTGGCAGCGTTGCCACGACAAAAAAAAAATTGTAACCAAAATGTAAAAATAAAGTAACCAAAATTATTTTGTATCCAATGTACTATTTTTTTCGCACTTCAGTTGAAAAATTAATCTAAAGAAGGAATTGGGTTTGTTTGTATCTCGTAGTAGTGGACGGGCAGAGACCGATTACGAACGATAAATTCGTGTCCTCTGTCACAATCACCTTTACAGCGGCGGTGGTTTCTTCTGAACGCACGGTACGTTCTCGTTTTGGATGGATATTATACAAAAGAGTAAATGGGAGCATGAATCGACCTCAAAGTGCCTTATAATTTTAGCGAACAGAACACGAATTTTGAAAATAAATTTCCACGATTCTTAGACATTGTTCTGGTGTATGTGTTTGCATAGCGATTTGTTTTCTGATTAAGCCCTTATTTTTGCTTTATTTTTGCTAAACCTTAACAACTCAACTTCAACTGCAGATACTTCATTTAAAATGTTCAAAGTACCATTAATACAAAACTAATTTCATTATTGATTTTATAACAAAACTTGTCTTTTTATTAAAATGATTACTTAACTTGAAATATTTTTCATGAATAGAAAATTAGTTTCAAAACAAAATTTCACAAAAAATATTCATTTAAGTATGTATCTCTACGAATAAGTTTCTACTACTTATAAACTCAAATAATATCATCAACAGTTAATTTTAAGTACTATTTAAGTTATTTTAACTAAACAGTTAATTCAGCAAAATGTTTGCTCAAAACACACACACACACATACACAAATTCATATGTTGGCAGTTCTTTAAAAATATGTTAAATTTGTACAAAAGTGAATTCTGTGCAAATGTTGGTTTTGGTCTACTACATAGACTGTGTCTCTGACACTTAATATGAGCATATACATAACGAAATATGTACATGTATTTTGCTATCTACATATTTAGCGAAATTGGTTTCAATACAGATTTAAGTTTCCCTACAAGTTGCAATAAACACACAGTCATGTTACGAACAACTTTGCAACCTCAATCGACCTGCTAAACAGACGAGACGACTTGGACATCACATCTTCTCTTAAAAGGATGTGCAAGTTTATTACACATTATTGACCTCATCATCAAGCAGAATTGCTGCAATAACAACTTCATATATACAGGTTCATATAACTAAAATTAGATAGCCAGGCGGTCAATCTCTAAACTAAACTAACAATTTTTCTATTGCGAAAAATTTTTAGACATGCATGTCTTATAATATCGCTCAATTGCTGCAACTTTGTTATAACTTGAAAAAATTAAATTTTGGAGCAAGTGATGCAGAATTGTTCACTATGTTTTTTCTTTATTTGTATGTATCTTTAATACTTTACCCGTTTGAAGAGAATGTATAGATATTTTTTCTTACTGGTGCGAGTAACTCAATAACTTTAAACACTTTTATTTTGAAATGTATTTTTTTGAGTTATGACGACGTTGCAGCAAATGAGCGATAAGTACTTATGTGGGTAATAATATACAAACAATTTAAGAGTTAAATATCTATTAAAACAGGAGCATGCCATAAGGATAGAAAAAGTTTAAAATACTTTTTTAAATTTAAAAAGTTAATAAAAAAAAATTATTTTGAGTAGCTAAGCAAAATATCAAAATATTTGTTTAAAATGGAAATGTTTTACATTACAGACAGTTAATTAATTCGTTTATTTAATGAAAGGATAGAAAAACTGTTCATATAAATTAGGTTTAGAAGGGCTTTGTAGGAATCGGTTCATATTTGACTACCTCTTTAATTAAACGAATACCTCAGCTGGAAAGCTGTCAATGCCGTATTCATATCCAACGTTGGTATTGCACAAAACTTTGGCAACAATAACATTTTGGCCTTGCCAAATTTTAAAATGGTATGTCCAGAATTGAACCTAAGCCCCAAATAAACCCTTAAGACGAAAAAATAATATTTAAATGTTATCGGTCTGTAAGTTATAACCATAGTTGGGGGTAGTGCACTAAATATTGATTTTAATCAGCAGTGCAGTATCACTATATAAAACTGCAAAGAAATTAGTTTGCACTCTTTTTTAACCAGCTTTAGTGATTATTGTTATTTTTAACTACCACTTAACATTTTTCGTGATATTGCATTATCAGTAAACGAAGATTGAATGCAAAAATATGCACTCACTTCAAATAGTGCAAAATTTTGCCTTACAATTATAAAAGCTGCATACAAATATTCCCAGTAAAAAAATTGGATTTTTTGAAGCACTTAAGAGAAAAAGCGCATAATCGAGCGCTTCAATGAGAGAACTCTTATAAAGCAGTAAACGGCAAAGAATGAAATATACAAAAAAGCTTCTCTTTTAGTGCTGACAATGAAACAGGTTTTAAAGCGAAAAAAATTAAAATATTTTATGGTTTACGAAAATGATTGGAAAAGGCATTTAAGCCTGTGAAAGAAAATATTTATGAATATGTTAATATAGTTAGCCCTTAAAAAAGCACTGTAGGAGTGCTTTGTTTGCATGTCATAAGAAGCGCTTATTGTCAGCAGAAAATAGTCCTTCAAACCGTCAACACACCATACAAAAATCAGGCATATCATCAGCAGGTTTGAAGCGATTTGAGGTATGAATCCATACATAAAACCTGATTCTTACGGAGCACATTATTTACTGGGTTGCCTCACTAAAATTTAAAAAATGTAAATTTGTATGTGCATGGTTTTTGATTTTTTTTTGAGGATACACATAAGCAAAAAACATTAAACAAAATAAAATTTTGTCAATAACGGTATTATTATTGGCTTAAATTATGCAAAAAACAAGTCTTTGATTTTAAATTTAGTGCAATATTTTTAGTTGCACTCAAATGAGTGAAGAAAAAAAGTTGCAATAAACTGATGATTGCTTTCTTTAAAATCAAACTATTTTTTATTTGAGTGCAAACTTTTTTAACATCACTATCACTTATGTTAAGTGAGACTGCAAATTCATCACTCAACATCAACAAAATGATTGCAATATTTTTGCACTATCACTTAGTGTGAGTTGAAGCTGCAAAATGAGTTCACTACCCCCATCTATGGTTATAATCTCATAATGTAGACTCCCGAAAATTTTTCTACTTCAGTGTAGGGTATCATATGGTCGGGCATGACAGACTTAACTTGCATAATTATTTTTTTTTTAACGAAGAGCAATTTTCGATAAAAAGCTGGATATGGTTGACCGATTGTAATAAAATCGTTTCTAAGTTGATGTGTGTTGAAGAGATTTCGGGAGAATGCATTGATCAATTACACCGTCCGACACTCAATATTAGACACGAACCGGATGACATAAGTCTGAAACTAGAGATTAAATGGAGCAAAACTGCGTTGACAGTTTTTTATTTTCTGATCCTGTTTCCTTTTAAAAGGTCTTCAAAATTTCAAAGGACTACATTTTTAAAAAAATGTTTTAAAATACTTCTGCTCATCCTACTATGCCAAATTTGGTAACAAATGATCAAGAAGTGTTGTTAAATATTTTGCATTATTTTGTTATTATTCTTTTAGGATTAGAAGATGTCAAAAATGTCCTTTCAAATTTTTATCCTTTAATGTCCTTTTAGATTTCCAATAATTTTTTTAAAACAAATAGTGCGTTGAAGGACCAAATATTGAATACCACATGCAATCTTAAAGGATATTAAAGGATAAAAATTTGAAAGGACATTTTTGACATCTTCTAATCCTAAAAGAATAATAACAAAATAATGCAAACTATTTTACAGCTCTTCTTGTTCTTTTGACATCAAATTTGGCATTGTTGGATCCGCGGAAGTATTTTAAAATATTTTTTGAAAAGTGTTCTTCTTTGAAAGTTTGAAGTCCTTTAAAAAGGACACAGGATCACGAAATGAAAAACTGAAAACGTTGTTTTTCTCCATTTAATGTATAGTTTCACAATTTTATCATCCGGTTCGTGTCTCACAATTTTTTTCTTTTTTTGTCGGACGGTGTTATGAATGTATTAAACTGATAAGGAATGAAAGCTATGGTCCAGCCGAAACATAATTAAGTATTCTCAGGGAAAGTCTTTTAAGCTATGTGCTTCGAAATTAAGTGTTTAAATATTTCGCATAATACAAAAAAAACTTTACGTACAAAAAGGTACATAATTTGCACTTATTTGTTTTACACACTCCACGTGATAATTGGTAACAGGGTTAAAAAGCTTAATAAAATATAAGCTAATTTTTGAGGTAGCCTATCAGTACAAGGGCTGCAGGTTCGATTACGGCCAATGACTGTATACAAGTATATAATTTGCAACTGGATTTTAAGCTTCATCGATGACAATATTGAGAATGATACTACTAATTAAAATTATATGTATAAGTTTTTCTTCTGTAGGCTTTATAAATACATGTCCTTTAAATGATGCGTTCAAAAAGTACATGATCACACTTAAAGTTCTACGTGTAGACGTTCCCTCATCAGTTTACATGATACCTCAAAAATTTCATTAGTTATAAACAGTTAAAGTCGTTCATGTTAATACGGAAAAATAGTTCTTCAGTTAAAGGGTTGTTGGTTCGATCCCCGGCAAAGACTCTTCCTGTTTCACAATAATAGGCTGAAGGCCAATGTTACCATTATATGGGAAAATTATTTAGAATTAATTTTTTTTTAAATTGTATCTGTAACATGTTATTAATTAATAAGTTAATAAAAAAATAATTATTTACCATAAGAATGTCGAATCGTTTCTCTCTTATTTCTTCACGTAGTTGCAGATAACTACCAAATCATAAATAAATCGGGTTTTACTATACATTAAAATCCAGTAATTAATATACTTGGTCTGGAATATAAAGTTGGACTAGCTTATATGGAACTGCCCTTATGATATATTGTTCTTAGTTATAAACATGTAGGTTTTTTTAAATACATATTTATATAAAATCATGTCTGTTTGTATATTTACATACGTACATATGCATTTATATATATGAAGCTAAGTACTATATTGACGTTTATTTAAAAGTGGTCAACTTGAATGTTAAAAGTCTTGACTGCATTGTTAACATATTTAACAATGATTTGTAACAAAAGAAACTATAAACTACAAGCATGCAATATACACAATAAGGTGCACACACACACACACACACATACTCACAAAGAAGTGCAGGACAAGTATAAACTTCATGTGCATTTAAGCATGCAAAATTGTTGTTTTTATAAAAACTAAGAAGGATACGACTACTTTAGCTTTTATTACTTGCTAAAGATATGTTTTCTATGAAATATAGATATACTCACAGTAATACATATTTATATGGGCATTTCCATCATGTCGAACGTGACCATCGTACACATTTAAAGTTAAAAAAAAGTCAAAATAAAACTTTTTTTTATTTTGGCAATAGATTCAAGTTATAGCTATTAATTAGCCCTATAATTGGTGCTATTGTTCATTTTGATAAATTGTTTCGTTTTCAAGAAAATTGCAAAAAAACAAGGCATTTGCACGTGACGAAAACAGAAGTGTTTTTTGTGGCCATTAATTCGAATGCCGATTTCAGCGAAACCTGAGGCAATATTTGAATGAAAAAAATTGAAGAATGTTATGCACGCATGCCTCTTAAATATGGCTGTCATTTTAAATAAAAATAATGTATACTTTTTTTTTTATTTAGCTTTAATCGCAGTCGCACGTGATCTGTCGCACATGACATTTTTTTCCATCTCGATATTTATGTTGATTCTGTTACTCTTTTTACGAAATTATATATAAATGAGCTTAGTTAAAATGTTTTTAAATGAACAGAAGTTTTCAAAGTGTTTATTTTCATATTAAAACAACAAACTTAACAAAAATATGTACATAGTATGAATAATAGTAAAAGTTATAGTAATAGTAATAGTAAAAGAATTAAATATTATGAGGAATATAAAATACAGTTTTTTTTAGAATAGGCAGTCCTAGCAGATTTTATTTCTTGACCATCGCAACAAAAGAAGTGCAACTGGGCTATTCCTGGAATGCTTTTTACTTTCTTCCATTTTTCGTCTAACTTATATAATATGCTTTGCTTTTCAATTTGCTGAGAGGGCATAAAATACATTTGAACCCCATTAATATTATTTTGTGCACATTGATAAAATGAAAATGCATCGGGTATAGCAATGTTTTGGGATTTCGTTATCTGCCATACTTTTCTTTTTATAACAGCTCCGACTCCATCAACGGCTCCCTTACCGTGTGAGCTTGCAAAAAAATTCCATTCCACTAAGCAACATCTAAATTTTTTTATAAAATCACCTAGGCTTGATAGTATAAATTTGTTTTTAAACTGAGAGCGGCTCCCATCAGAAAAAATAAATATTTTTGAAAAACCTCCATAAGATTTCATAATTTCAATTAAGAGATTGTTCAAAAAAATAAAAAAATAATTTTCAAATTTTTAATTTTCACACTTACCATGTCGCACGTGAACAACTTTATATAAGTACCAAGGTCACAAATCTTGCTATTTTACCGTAATGTTTTTTTTATTTTAATTGTATAAAAAATCTCTGTTTGGTCTGGTAATTTGATGAGGGTTTTCCTTTTACTTTCGACGCACTGATAGAAAATGATGTTTTTCAATGTCGCACATGACATCGAAATATGAGATAATACAAAGAAAAAAATTACAGTTATTTGCAATCGCATAGTTTCTTGTGCATTCTATTTTGACTCTTTGGACCTTCCAAAAGGTTTTAGAGAGAAAAAGTCAATGCATAATGTCTCTCTTAAAGAACTGTTATCATAGCAAAACGTACAATAGAAATATCAAAAAGTTGCACTTGTTCCACTTTGCATTCATAAATCTTGAAATGGGTTATAAATAAATATAAAACTTTTTTACTTTTATTAAATTTGATTGTTTTCCTGTTAAAATATGATAAAACAAGGCCTTTTCAAGAACTTATAATTTTTTTGTTGCGGTGGACCTTTTGGTGGAAATGCCCATATGCATACATGCTTAGGTATGTATGTATGTATGTATGTATGAAGTATATAGCGCTTATTCAAAATCCTTAAGTTTAGATTAAATAAGTATTTATATGAAAACTTTGCATGCAAAACGAAA
This sequence comes from Pollenia labialis, assembly GCA_949318255.1. Classification (NCBI taxonomy): domain Eukaryota; kingdom Metazoa; phylum Arthropoda; class Insecta; order Diptera; family Polleniidae; genus Pollenia; species Pollenia labialis. Next base: position 103,060,884 of record OX439140.1, read on the forward strand.
AAGGAAGAATTTCAGTCAACAAAAACATGCATATATTGTATACAAAAACAATATTTACTTTTTGCATTAGCTTATCAAGTTTATCTAGAAGAAAAGGAAAGAATTAAGTACACTGTAAAGTATTTTATGTACTTGGCATTGGTATCAACATGTAGTTGGCTTAGGTTTAAAGCACAGGCAAATCAATTTTTTGTGTGTACCGTGGTTTGAATTGAGTCTGGCTCTCGAGCAGAGGAGCCAAAAATTTAAACTTTGGTTGTATTGCTGCATATCCTTATTAGTGAAGGGAGCGAGTTTACCCAGCAAACACATAGTCAAACGTTTGAAATATGATGCTGCATTATTTTACCTTAGGATATATAATCTATACATTTTTTTTATAGAGTCAGTGTGAATACTTACCGCCTTATTTATAAGAAAAACAGGTTTATAAAGGGCTCATTAAAGAAATTTTCATAGAAAATCTATTTCGTTAACCTTTTGTAAACTAGTTTTATTTTTTATATATACTAATGTTTAAGGATTTAATCGCCACAAACAACACACAAACTTACTGGTTTATTTGTTCATTGTGGTTTCTTCGTAGGTATGATGCTATTAATGATAAAAAAGTAAAATTCTTTTTTTTTTTTAAACTAACTCTAAGCAAAAATGTGCTAAAAAAAAACATCGTAATCAATGGACAAAAATCCATAAGGATCAGTTATTTTGATTTCGCAAAGATAACATTGCAATAACAGAAAGATATTCTAATACATTCCCCCCAAAAATGTTAGAAAAACCAAAGAGAAAAAAAAATGCTGGGTGAATATGAATTGCAAACACTCAACAAGTCCTATTTGCAACGATACCAAATACCAACAATAAACAGTGAGTTTATCTTTTCTTACATTCACCACTACAATTGCTTGGAATTCTCCCAACCTTAATTATAGTTGTAAGTAGGTTAAGAAAAACAAACACAACTTGCTTTATTGTTTTCGCAAAAAATAGAGCATGTTGCCAGTTTAGTTTTTTTAAGCCGTTCACTTGCCAGTTTATTACGAAAGTAATGCGCATAGAAACTAGCTTATCCTCTAAGAACAAATTTAAGTGTTTTTATCAAGAATAAAAATTGGGAATTAAGCACGAAAAACAAAATCTTATTAATTAAAAATTTTGTATTCCCAAAAATTACTTTGATGATATATACCAAATAGCATTTTTTTTATCATTTTTCGAAGCACTAATGAATGGTTCATTTAAAAAAATAAGCGCACAATTATGCGCTACGCAATAACATATCCAGAGATGCAGTAAAGTAATTGAACAATCTCTAAACAAGTTTTATAAAAATATAACATTTAAAGTGTCATGACATTCCCTTACTACGAAGCAGGGTTGTAAGGGAGAATACTAGACAATAACTGTAAAAAAACGTCCAGGGGGAAAATTTAACCAGTTTTTATATGCATTGAACAAAGCGTTTTTTGTGTCAAAAATGTATTTATATAAAATTCCTGCCTTCCCTAAGCGAGATGGCAAGCGAAACTCTTACATTTCCTCCATAGAAACCTGGTTCTTTTTAAGCATATTTTTTTTGGGGTATCCTAATACCCTTAATAATGTGTCTGTGCTTTCCTTTAAGAAATAATTATGTATAATTATAATCCAGAAAGTTTTTTATGATCTAAAGGACCGTTCACGAAGTACTGACCGAATAATACAAGCAATTGGTGTAAATTATTAAAATCCCACTTAATCAGCAATAATTGGAATTTTTAAACTAACCTTTTTATTACAGTGGGTAAATATGAATATTGCGTGTTGATATTTTTCAAAAAGTGAAAAGTAGAAATTTTTCGTTAATGCACTCTTGTTGAACAATTGCGATATGTCACTATATCTTTCAAACTAGAGCTGGCAATGAAAAACTAATAACGTCAAGGATTAGCCACTCTTATTTCAGAATGCTCCGTTTTGTGGTGTTGCGTTACTAAGAGAATTTATTGAATCAGTAATTCGTCTTTAACATTAAAGGAATAAAATTATCACAAATGACATCAAACATCTCACTAATGAAGCACCAATACACGTTCTTAAATCGGGTAAAAATTGTTGTTGTTAGAGCCGATCTATTAAATAGAATAGAACTTAAAAAGTGACACGAATAGACGGGAAATATTTTATACACAACTTTTCTTGTTTCATACATGCTCTAATTAATTTAGGTAATTTTGACTGGCCGAGCTTTTCCGCTTACTTGTAAGGAAAAGACAACTGTCACAACCTCATTATTAACACCAAAATACATACGTGGTATGGAGGGTTTTATGAATTTTTTTTTGGCTTAAATGGCTATAAATTTAATAATAATAACACAAGGAAAGAAAATAAACCTTTTTTGTGCGGCCTGGAACTAACATAATTGCAAATATTTACTAATTTGAGGTCGCTGATCTAATCTAATCTCCGTTGTTCTCCATTAGCTCTAATCGTATTTTGCACTTTTTTCCAAAAATTAAAAGTTTAAAAATCATAACTTTACTCTTCATTAAGCGATTTAAAGTTTTTGTTTTTTTTAAGATGCAATTGTTAGCTTTGAAAAACAATAAACATTTTTAAAAACCACCAAAAAAATGGTTGATTTATTGGTTATGTTAATTTTGTATTTACAAAAATTATGAAAAATCCAAAACAGGAAAGAGATAAAGTCTTATTACTTTTACGTAAAGTCCCATAACATATGAACAAATTAAATGAGGGTACCGCATTTCCACACAAACATTAGAAAATGGATTTTTTGTATTGAAATCGCTGTTTAGTTTTCTCAGTAAATTTTTTTAAAGTTCATTTGATTCGAAATAACTACGGGGAAAATTGAAAACCAATGCAAGCACGGCTTAAATGTAATATTGTTGTAGAATTTTGAATTTTTTTTATCTGAATATGGTGTACCGCATAACTTATTCCAATATATGTAGTGAAAGTTCCTTAATTTTGGAAAAATAGAGATTTTATTTAAAATCAGCGAACCTCAAAAATTACCAATAAAGTTCCCCAGCTTTATCACACAACGCGTAAAAATTATTTAAACCTACTACAAAAATGGTGATTCTGGCACAGCCACATATCGTGCTTTAAGACGAGATTAAAGTTTACATAATCGTCCAACTACGCAAGCAATTGGCAAAATTGTGAAGAAATTTGAAGAGACTGGAGCGGTTACAAATATTGTAAGCCCAGTTCATCATCGTTTCGCTCGTTCCGCTGAAAATATCGCTGCTGTAAGTGAAAGTGTTGCCGAAGACCCGAATGTGCCGATTCCTCTTCGTTCTCAGGAATAAGGACTGTCTTACGGCACATTATGGCGTATGTTGCATTTGGATCTACACCTACATCTATATAAAGTCCAGCTCACACAACAACTGAAGCCAGCTGACCATTCACAACATCGTAGATACGTGGAATGGTTGCTTGAACAACAGGCGGTGGACGGCGATTTTTCGAACAGAATTTTCTTCAGCGATGAATCACATTTCTCACTCGGTGGGTATGTTAATAAACAAAATTGTCGCATTTGGGGTTCTGAGAATCCTCAAGTAATTGAAGAGAGGCCATCACATCCACAAAAAGTCACTGTTTGGTGTGCTTTTTGGTCCGAAGGCGTCATGGGACCTTACTTCTTCGAAAACGACGATGGAAGGACTGTCACCGTTAATTCGGAGCGTTATGGTCGTATGATAACCGACTTTTGCTAGACTTATTTTTTTATTTTTATTTTTTTCAGTGTTTTTTATAAACTAGTCTTAACGCTTATGACATGTTTAACAATATCATAGCGTAACAGGTGGAAACAAGTTTAGATTGGGCAATCTTTTAGTGATTAAAAACGAATTGGGAGGGATTTTGTTTGTAAGAATTCACACCAAATCTATGTGTTTTGGCCTTCGTCTTTTATTGTACTTTAAAAATATGCAATCATTTACTTTGACAAATTGGTGGTTTAATTTTTGTTGTGCTCTCCCTGTATTTGTGAAATATTGAATTTTAAGTGAGATGGGAATTAAGTTAAGCATTCTTAAAACAAACAAAGATATTTCAAGGACTATAAACAATATCTGGATTTATGAAAGAACAAACAATAGGAAAATGCATAAGACATATTCATCTATGTATGTATATACATATATATGACTATGGATAAGTGTGCGGGTACATACACATACTTATGAGTTTAAGCCATATCATACAGTCAATATCTCTTATAGTTCATGTCATATAAAGTTTTATTATTTCACTTGTTTTCAACAATATTAATAAATTTATTTTATACTTTTTATAAAGTTTGTCAACTATTTAGATAAATATTGCTAGTTAACTGCTACTTATTAAAGAATACATACATAAATTTAGGTTTATAGAAATTAAAGTTCGCTTAAATATGATGGGAGTATGCTTTTTACATACGCACTTATTGATTTGTGATGTCGTAGTTTTTGATAGGAATTATGTTTGTATGTACTTTAAGTTTTACACAAAACAAATAATAATAAATTTAAAAACCTCTAAAAGCATTAATATGTTTGAATAATTGCTTTGTTTGCCACACAACTGAATCTAATTAATAATACATATCGTCAGATAAATTGCAAAACGCTGACTCGTTTGACTATTTTACAGGAGAAACAAGAAAAGTTAAATTTAAAGAGTTTTTTATATTCTCAATTATTAGTGGTGAAAAAAGGTATAAAGGACTTGTGAAACTTTTTAATTGTTCATTAGACAACATTTAGTATTGTTACGTTTTTCCTTTAATAAACGCGTTGTGGCTTTTTCCCGTTATAATAAACCGTTGAGTTCTTTTAACTGCAAATCAAAATAAAAAACACACTTATTCAACTTGACAAACTTTATTGAAATTATGTATACCGTTCACAATTTTATCCAATATTGTTAGTTTCGACCCGAACCGTTTAATGTCTCCAAACAAACTAAACTAATCATTCATGAGTCTCCCCTTTTTATATTTCATAACTATTTCTAGACTTTTCCCGAACCTGCCTGTAATAACAATTTATTATGTTCTAAAACCATTTCTAGACGGGGACTAACTGGGAAATTCATGTAGTAGCTGTTATAATCTAAATACACTTTTAGGCGGTAGTACAGTTGTGTTGAAAATTATACATGACAATTTTAAGTTACTAATATGACATAAAACTATGTATAACTTACAAGATAAATTATAACTATTACTATAAAAAGTTCTTACATAATTTAACTTTCGTTACAGTATATATGTGTCGTTGAGTAGTTCTAAGTCGGTTAAACCATGTTCGTCTGTCTGTAGAAATCACGTTCACTTTCGAACTCAAACTCTTTATAATTCTCCCATGAAAGAGGGCGGTGACGGCAATAGCATTTAAGATAAATTTATTAAAAAAAATTATAATAAAAATAGTTATTAATTGCATAATGTTTCGTGTATCGGTTTTTAATGACACATGTTCTGTGCTTAAACTTAAAACTTTTACGTGAATTTACATTTTGTTTTTTTTTTTTGTCAATAAGTTCTATACATACATAATTGTTGACACTTTTTGTGATTGATTGCCATTAATTTAATATTCCCGATTAATCAAAATAAAGCAAAAAGAAGACAATTAAAAATTGTTGTATGCTTGCAGCCCTTTGTATTTGATGTGGCGGTATTTTAGTCGTTTTTGTGGATTTGTTTTTGTTTTTTTTGTGCAACAAGTTCATGTGTGGTTAAATGTGTACAAACACTTACCCCACAACAAATATGTTAAGTCTTAAATTAAACATTATATAAATAGGTTTTATAAAATGAATGTGTCCAGAAGATTAAGTTTTTTTAAAAAAAAATTTAATGCAAAATGATGTTGGGGTAATAGACTTTTTACAATACATAGCTACTCTGGTGTAATTATTATTTGCGTAAGTATTAGATTTATTTAGCTGAATTAAAAAAAATTTTAAATATTTTTACAATATTTTGTATAATTGTCCCTGAAATAATGGGTTTATAGGAACACTTTTTAAAGAACTTTCGAAATTGTATAGTTATATCGCAAGGTTTTACATGAAATCGGAGCTTTTTTTACTAAAATATCAACATTAACACTGATGGACAGCGTAGGATATAGGTAGTTTTTGATGTTTGGACAAATACCACTTACTACTAATACCACTTCTGTAAATGGCTTTAAGTGTTTTTTTTTGTTATTAATGATAGTGGTGATATATGTAAGATTTGCCGAAGATAACTTCTATAACATCTTCTTTGCCATATCTAAATTTTTTGCTGACAGTTCCAGAACTGATCATGGGGTCCGTACACACCCCACTTTGGGACGAAAAAATCTTTTATAGATGAATATATCAGAATGAAATCTGACACAAAGAACTATAATCTTAAATTAATACGTTTCTGTTTATTTTCGCGGGTCCATGATGGCCCACGTGTTGATATCTAAGAAAAAGTTAGCACGAATATATTTTAAATAATTAAAAATTAAGTTATCAAACTGGGGGGACACGGTCCACAATTGAGGGAGATAGGAAAAAACCGGTTGTCTCCATTTTTGTAGTTTATTGTTATAATAATGTGCTGTTTCCACAACACAAGTGACTGAACGTGTAGTAAAATTTATATGGAAAACACCCAAAAACTGAGTGCTTTTCATATAAATTTTACTACACGTTCAGTCACTTGTGTTGTGAAAACAGCACATAAATATCGAAAACTATATCTGTTTGAATATTTGCATTGGTAATATTATTTTTTGCTATTTGGTACGAATCAAGAAGATACAAAGCACGTTTTAACCCAATTTGTTTCGAGGTTTGAGAATAAAAACCAATAAGAAAACAAGAGGCGGTTGATTTTTTTTAATTAAATGGGCATTACTACATTTAAGATAATCGAATACGAAAAAATATTGAATTTATAGGATTCTTTTTTTGGGTATTTTTTTCTATTTCCTGTATTGATTTTTAGCTGCTTCACAAACATTTTCCCTTGTAATTAACTACATTAACCCGGTCGAATCACTATCCCTGTTAAAATAAAATTAGTAATTTTTTTCAATTTCTTATTAATAAGGAATACTCCTACCGTTCTCTAGATATACAGAAATCTATATTTTGTTTTTCTCCAGATATATAGAAAACTATAGTATCTTTGTATGGGAGGTATTACACCCACTTCATAATGTTGGCAAATGTTGCGTGTTAATAACCGATTTATTTCTAAAAAATTTAAAACTTTTACTGTAACGGTTTTCCAGATATACGATCATTTATATTGTCTTAGGGTCATTATCGGTTTAGGGTCATTATTACAACACACAGAAATAAATACAAATGTTAAATTAACATGGGGAAATGTTAATTGAGAATCATAGTAAATTTCTGCAAAAGTATGCTCTTTGTTTAAATTTATCCTTATTTTATAATAATTTTAAATAAAAAATATTAAACAACCTTAAATCACGTTTATTTAATATTATTCACTGTTAAAATAACATTGTTCAATATTGAGTCCATAAAAACCAGTTTTATATTAAAATAAAAACTATATCTTGTTAAATTAACATGCATACGTACTTAAGTATTTATGTAGGTACATATGTATGTACACACAGAAAAAATATAAATGTTAAATTAACATGGCACAATGTTGATTAAAAAACATAGTACATTTCTGCAAAAGTATGGAAAATTACCATTGTTTTAAAATAATTTTAAACGAAAAATGTTAAAATATAATAATTCAATATTGAATCCATAAAACCTCTTCTCGTATTCTTTTAGTTAAAATTATTAAGTAAAATAGTACATCAAGTTTTCAAAGTAGAATGATGACGAAAACCATGTCGGGCCATTCTGCTTATGCTTGTGTTAACAAAGGGGACTACAAAATAAGTGAAACATGTGTTACAGGGGTAAGTGTTTTGAATTATTCGTAAATAATTGCATATGTTGTCTCTGAAGCTTCTTCTCACTCAAACCACTTTGATTCTAAATTAAATTCACGTTGTATCAACTTGAAATAACTTTCATTCAACTTGATTCCGATTGTTATTTCAATATAAATTACAGTTTTCTCTAACTTTACAGCAATGTTAAATTAACATGAATTTAGCAATATTAAAAGAAAAAAAATTGTTCACGAGTTATTGAAAATCATGTTAAATTAACATGAAATCACTATGAAGCAATATCACTACCGAAATCTTGTTTTCGACGATTTTTTTCTGTGTGACCTTGAAGTAAGCTAAAATTAAGATGCGTCTATTATCTGCCGGATAACAGCTAACGTCAAGTTATTATAATGACCCTTAGTAGTTTATTTAATTTTTTATTCTAACAAATCGTTAAAAAACACCCCGAAAAAGGAGGAGGGGATGGATGAAATGTTCTACAAAAATGGTAGTCATAAAATGTTACTATGTATGTCCGAACACACCAAAGTTAGGTCCTTTTTACATGAGACCAACGATATACATACATTTTATTATGTATTAGTCCTTTTGTACATAATTTCTTTTCTCGTTTGCCAACTGTTTGACCACAAAGAACACAAAATTTAAAATAATTAAAAAATACGGCAAAAAGACACTTTGAAGAGGAAACTTTGTTGCCATCTTACAAACAAAGTTATAACCAACACTTTCATGTTTAACTTTATCTACAACACATGCTTTTGATGTCGAGCAGTTGCCACACCACCAGCAACAAAAATAAACTATTGATTATTTTTTTTTAATATATAAAAATTGAACTATCATTTACCAACAGCATGCTGTACAACGTCCAATGATGTTGAAAAAGTAAAATGCATAGATGCTTTTACGAGATCATTATATTTCAAAAAAACACCCTACAGCAAGTTAGCGTATCCTCAAATTCCATTTCCTTTTTTTTATATTTAAAATACAAAAAACTTAAAGAAATCAGGAAAAACTTTTCACTTTGTCACTTTATTGAAAAAAAAAGAAAAAACTCTTTGTAGATGGATCTGAAAAAATACAAGGATGTTAAAAAGAAACTATTTGCTATAGTTTTAAAGTAAATATGGTTTCAAAAAGTGAAAGAAAAAAAAAAAAAATATAAAATAAAGTGGTAGTTTTAAGAAAACTTTTTTTATTATTTTTTTTTTTTTTTTGTTGATAATATAGACATGATATTTTTTGACAGTTTATAAATGTAAATGGCATAAAAATAGCTGCCACAAAACTTAGAAATAATGATAGTGATGCAAAAAAGTTAAAGTCCAAGAAACAATTGACAACTACAATATGAAGACTTTCCTGATTGGTATTTTAAAACTTCTAGATTTTTAAATTATTAAGTATTATATATATGTACATACATATGTTTATCAAAAGTATCACTAAGCCTTAGAGAGCATTTTCAGACGATAAGGACCCGACTGTAAATAAGAACTAAATGAAATGTCAACCCTCTTAATAATACAAATAAAAGATGATAATTAAATTTCTTTGGTAAAAACTTGTTTGCAGCTCCTTCAAAGAATATTTTTAATCTAACTAATGGACTGAAAGCCTAATGGACTAAAAGCCCATTCACTTCTGCAAGGCTTAGGACCATTTTCACAACTTACCGATCGCTAAAAGTTTACATTATCCGGCCTTAAAAAAGTGTTCCATTATTAAAACTTTACTTTAACCTAAAGTGAGCGATAAATTAAATTGAGGCTCTTCCTACCTGGCAGGTTAAAGCAAAGTTGTAATATTAAAACACTTTTAATACGGCCGATAAAATCTTTCCTTTCTTTCCTTTAGCTATCGGTATGTCGTGCAAATGGGCCTAAATATAATTGTAGAATTACATCATACCATTTTCCCTTGCTCTTATTCTTATCCTGTTTATCATATAACGTTAAGAAGTAATCATATTATTGTCAAGGTAATCATAATAATTTTACAATTAATAATATTATTCTCATGGAAATCATAATAAATTTAGAAGTAATCATATCATTGTCATGGTAATTATAATAAAAATAATCATAATAAAAAAAAAATTAAATTTTTTTGCAACGAATTTCTATTTTGTGTCACTTTACAATTTTTTTTTAATGCAAATAAAATTTCCTATATAAATTTTCATATTTTTCGAAATGTGTATTCTAAGTCAATTTATAATTTTAAAGGTTTTTTTATACTTTAACAGACTTATTCCTTACAATATTTGCTATGCACTATCAGAATTTTCGTTTGGATATTTCTGTTACGAGGCTAACTTTAGCTAGCCTTTGGCTAGCAATGAAGTAAATTGTACAGAAAATTTATACAAAACTATTAGATTTTTTTTTGTTTTTTCGAAACATGGTCACACCATAATTTGATAAATGTAAATGAACAAATAATAAAAAATTTATTTACAAAAAATATTTAAATCAAATTTGGGACTGAAGTGCAGATTACGGGGCGTACGAAAGAAAAATAAAGAAAATATGCCATCCTATTCATAATAAAAATAAAAGAAAAAACTAAATTAAAATTTAAGGGAGCTGAGGCCTGCCCCAACCACTAAGTGGAATGTGTGGGTACTCTAATTAAAGGTAATTGTACAAGAAAACAAATAAATTTTGGGGCGGGCGGGACTTTTAAGGCCCTCTGCGCCAAAAAAGTGTCCCACCGGCCCGCCCTAAATTTTATTATTTTTGTTTTTCTTGTAAAATTACCTTTAATTTGAGGACAGATTCCAATAAGTGGGCGGGGTGGTTTTTTGGATCCAGAATGGACCACGGGTCTCAGCACCATTAAATTTTATTTTGTTTTTAATTTGAGAGGGGGTTCAAATTTGTTTAATTTTTTTTTCGTACGCCCCCGTAAACAGCACTTTTGCCAAGTTTGGTTCTATTTAAAAAAGAAGAAAAAGGATACACCGCTGTGAAATAATTTAAGAAGAAGTTAAGAAAAATAAATGCGTATGTATATTATCTGGCGTCCAGGTATTTATTTTTATAAATTCAAAAAAGTTCTTAATGACATTAACACCTATTGTATATAATTCGACGAATTTACGCAACGAATTCTTGCCGATGAATTCGTCGTGCTATGCCAAGTTCGTCCCAGTTCTGTTTATCTCTTGACAAACTGTTAACTTTTTTGGAATTATTTAAATTTTGTCGTTACAAACTATGTTAATAACAAACTATTATTGTAGGTCCCTTCGGGCTCGTTATAAGCGTGTTCAGCTGTACGTATATATATATATATTTTAATTTTTCTGTTCGGTTTCTCAACAAAGTTTTTCAATAGTTTTTAGTTTTGTTGGCATATAAAATTGATAACAAATATTTAAAGCCTTGCAATGGCAAAAACATAGTAAAAGTTCATTATGGCTTAATTGAGACTTTATTGAAATAAAAAACTTTTAATATGAAACTCCAGCCACACAAAAAATATATACATATATAATATGTACAGTGTACACATTTGCGTGTGTTTATTTATGTATGTATGTATGTTATTTTTTTAAATTTACTTTCTAAAGAACCCAATACATTTACATACGAATGTATAAAATGATTTATATACATATTTACTTATGAGACTAGATAAATGAATATAAATTTACGAAGAATATCGGAAAAGTTTGTTAAATATTTTGAGTAATAGAATATAAACAGGAAGATCAAGGGACACACATTTTCCTTTGTAAAATTCTTCAGACTTGGGCTTAAATAATAAGAGATGAAAACATATTGTTACCTTACAAAATGTAAATTTAAATAACAATTTCCAAAACCCGGCGCAAATAATCTTTAATAGATATGTAGTTTTAAGTACTTCTTTAATGCCATCCTTGACTTTTAAGATACATAAAAAGTTGTTCAAAAAAAAAAAATTTTAACTTGATTTGTGTATTGAAAGATAACAAGTATGTGTTTAGTAAAAAGATGTAGAAAAAATTTCTAATAAACAGTTACATAAAAAATAAATATACTTCTACCAAGTTTACGAAGTATTTGTTGTTTTTTCCCCAACTTGTTTGAAAATAGTAATTAATTTTATTTTCGTTCCATTCAACTTCAAAAACTATAAAATGTTTCTAGTTTATTGAGTTTTTTGCTTTCTTCAGTATGAGGATATTTGAAATGTAGGTCACTGATATCATATTGAATGTTTATTTTTAATTTATATTATTAAGGTGATTTAATTATTTTTTTTTTTTTTTTGAGGGTTTGTGTTGCTTGATAACGTTTCATTTAAAACAAGAATCATAAAACACAGTTTTACAACAAAAACATAAATACATACATACATAACATGGATATTAGTAATCATAATCAACTTACCACACTTCATTTGTTCCTCTTCTTCGACGGCACGCAAAACTGCTGAATTGGCCAAGTTAAGGGGTCGGGCAATTTGATCATCAATTTCAATCCTAAAAATGAAAAAACCAAGTTATTAAAATAGATTTTTTTTTAACTTGAAATTATTTTTTTTAATGAGAAGAAGAAAAAGTAGAAAGGCAAAATGTTTTGATTCAAAAAAGTCCAACTTGCTTAGAAATTAGGGAGATCGATTATTCGACTTTTTTCAATACCCGGTTTTCGAATATACCGAATAGTTGCTATTTAAGCATTTTAAAAATAACTTGTTAACCTGTTTTAATTCGAATACATAAAAATACAAAAATCAAATTAGTTTTTGTTATAAAAAGTTAATTAGAATAAAAACAAAATAATTCTCGAAGGTAAGGAACCAACAAAATCCATAAATATGACTTAAGGTACCCAATAAAAAATGGAGCTTCCAACGAAGCAGGTTTGTAAGGGAGAAACATAAACGTTTCGCTTACCATTGCGCAGACGGAAGACATGAATTTTATATGGCGAGTTCCCACTTTTAAGCAATACATTTTTGACACCTAAAGCGCATTATTCAGCGCATATAAAAATTGTTTTATGTAACGATCGCCCTAACACACTGAATGTTTTGAAACAGGTTTTTTTTAGTATTCTCCCTTACAAACCTGCTTCGCAGTAAGGGAATGCCGTAGTACTTGAAATGTTATGTTTTTTTTATAAAAGTTTTTGAGAGTTCTTTCTCTTACTTAACTGCATTTCTGTATGCCTTATTGCGTAGCGCATAATTGTGCGCTTATTTTTTTAAATGTACCATTAGTGCTTCGCAAAATGATAAAAATTTTTATTGGGTATGTTCAGACCACAAATATTTGACAATAAAATCAAAAAAGTATGACCAGTAAATTAATTAAACTTAATTAATTAATTTCTATTTATTTGCAAAACTTTATGTCTAAGATCATAATTGTATTTATGTTTAATGCAGTTAAGAAAAAATTCTTTAAGAAAACAAGTGGTTACGTGTAGGACGGTGTGATTAATAGGTGTGATCACAGCTGTATAAATTTTGAAAAACTTTGGTTTTAAAAAATTATAGCAATTAAATTAATTTATTATTTGAGATATTCTCCCAAATTTATTTTAAATGAGTTTTAATTTGTTGGTGGCTAAGCATGTAAATTACGGGTGCATATATAAAATAACCGGTTTATTTTATTAAAATAACCGGTTTATTCGATATTCGAAAAATTGACATTTTAAAATATTCGTCTTGGGCAAAATTAAAATAACCGGTTAAGACCGGTTGAAAACTATTCGATCGATTACCCTATTAGAAATGGAACGTAGTTGAAAAGTAATAAGCAAATCAGAATATAAAACAGAGAACGGCAAACATTTTATTTAAATCAGAGTACCGAAACGTTTTAAAATGTTGGTGCTTATTTTCACTCATGAGAATAAAGTATAAAACCATTTTGCATTTTCTGTTGTATTTTCATATGTGAGAATTTTTCATTGAGCAATTATGGTATTATAAAATTTAAATTGTTCATATTTGAGCATAAATGAGTGACTCTTATATAAATTGTTTATTAGTGAAAAAAAAACGTAGGCAGCGCTCCTCATTCATAGCAAGAAAAGCCGGTGTGTGTATTGCGTAAATTTTTTATTTTTGTAAGCTTTTTTGTTAACTTTACCAGCCAACGTGTGTGTTGTCGTTAAAACGCGTTTAGATAATTTAAAAACAACTTAAAGGAGTCTTGTTTACATACAGCCGTATTCATAATGAAAATTGGGCAAGAAGTTAGCACAAAGTTTATTCATAATACACCACCAAAGTTTGGCTAACAATTTGCAAGTCTCTTGTAAACGAGCTGCCAAACGTTTGTCAACTTTTGAAAAAGAGCCGCTTAATGTCAAATTTTTTTGTTGTTTTTTATTTTTGATTTAATGTCTGTAATTTGTTTTCTTTGATTAGTTAATTTGATTTTAAAACTTCTTAAAATGTTTATATGTGGAGGGTAAAACAAAAAAAAAATTACAAAACCATCGATGATTAATGCAAAACGTGTTGCATTTTTGAGTAATAAAATGTGGCATCATTTAAATTCAGAGTTGATTTATAAAAACTTAGCAGACTGACAAAAGTTTGTTATGAATAAGCCCTGTGCTAAAAAGCTGCTAAGCTTAATCGACATTCTAGTTAGCAGCTCGTTGTACATAGTCTACAAACTGTGGCTAACTTTTCGTTATGATATAATTTATGTACAAATAACCTACGTGCAAGCAAATGTGGCCGTAAGTGTAACTGAAGCTCAATGAAATGAATGCCCGCAAAATAAGTCCCCAAAAACAATATGAAATGCCCCTTTACTAAAATGATATAAGTCCCCAATATAATACACCTAATTGTACAATTTTAGTTTTAAATATCGCCTGATAGATAAAATGGCCTTTCGGCAGGGATTTTCTGTTCTATGTTGTAACAAATAAAGCTTCTCTGAATTGGAGGCCTTCGGCCAGGCTCAAAGATTTTCTTCTTTATGGTATAACAGACACCGGCTAAATTCGGGATTAGATATTGAAATTTTTTAATTTAGGATCTTTAAATTCGAGATTATAAAGTTTTTAGATTTTAGATTCAGAATTCTGAAATTCGGGATTTAAAAAAAAATCATCAAATAAAGTTAAAAATTAAGATTTTAATCATGAGCATAAGTGCCGCCCGAAATTTAATATTTGACTAAGAAGTCGGCAAAAGACAGTGTTGCCAATTTAGCCATTTAGTGGCTAGATTTAGCCATTTTTCACCCGGTTTAGCCATTAGCTATTTTTTTTAACCTTTTTCAACTTGTTTAGCCATCAATTTTTTTGCCGTTTTTCTTTTAAAAGAATAATTTTCATTTTTTTATAAAAATGTATCAAGTAAAAAAAACATTTTTAACAATTAACACGCTTTTAATTTAAATCACAAATTTTACAAATGTTGAAAATCGCTATAAACGATGATTATGAAACATCTTTCAAATTAAAGGAACATTATTCCAATATTAAATTTATAAAATAAATCAACACAAACATCGGTGCTTCTTTCTGGTTACAGTATTTCAATAAAGAGATGCAGGCGGCAACAACATTTTTTTTAAAAATTTCAGAATTGACTATAAAGTTGCTCTCACTTCCATGGTCTAATGCTGAAGAGAGGGTTCACGTTCTGAGTCGAATAAACCCTTGTGCGCAAAGTACAGGTCGTAATTTTTGAGATTATTTGATCAAATTTGGTACAAAGGGTCTAATGTGGTGTAGGGTACCATATGGTGGGGGTTGACCGACGATACTTTCCTTCTTGCTTTTTATTGTAGATCTGGACTCAAAAGGAAGGGCTAATGTTGTCGTGATTATGATTTACCTGTAAATTATTTTAAACTAATAGGCACGAGTGACTCTTATGAGATGAAGAATAACGACATCGAATTTATCGATGATTTATTTTTTTAAATATCTATAAAAATATTAATTTACGTTAATTCCTATTTAACAAATAGATTTTAACTTACAAATTCATCGTTAACAACTTTAAATGAATATTTCTGTTTTGTTATTAAATATTAATGTGTTTTTTTCCAAAAAATTTAAGCCATTTTTTAGCCATTTTTTCCGTAAATTTAGCCATTTTTGTTCACCAAGTTTTGGCAATACTGGCAGAATCAATAATAAAGTGACAGTTAATCCATAAACAACGATAGGCGATACGGACTTTATGCATAGGTATATACATACATATTAAAATCGCAAAGTGCTGTATTTTGAAGGGTGCCCAAAATTCTTTTCTACAGTTCTAGAGACTTCATTGTTATAATGTTCACTCTAGAGCTTGACCTTGTTCTGCATGTTAATCGACCTGGTTTAATGTAAAATGTATGTGTTTAAAAAATAAGGACGTAACATAAAAGTGAGCATAATAAAACCTAGAAATAGCTTAAGAGAAAAAGGATCCAATAAGCCATAAGTGGGGCCCAGAATTAGATGTCGGACTGAAATGCTAATCAAACAGAAATGAAGACAGAGTGAAGCCATCAACAATGCTATGCAAAACGATGAAATCGAACTTGAAACGGCAAAACATTAAGTGAAATGTGATATATGAATATGTATAAAATGGGCCAAATTGTGGAGCGTGGCATAAAAGTGAGTATATAAAAACTAAACGTAGAAAGCATGAGATGGCATAAATTGCGCCCAGATTTTAGTGTTGGATCAAAATATCCCTAGTGGTAAAAATTAAGCCATAGACAAGCCATGCATTATGATGTTAAATATGTTATGATCGGTCTCTAAATGGCGATGCAGTGTACAAAAAACTATAAGGGCGGTATACAGAGACGTGGCAAAAAATTTCGACTGGCTTAACTTTTTTTTTATTTTTATATGCAGTTCATATAAAGGGATATAATTTGCACTGGCTAAATTTTTGTAAAAATAAAAAATATTAAATAAAAACCCAAATATGTTTTGGGGGTCTTATTTTCTTTGTTCATTCTCTGAGCGTTATTTCATATGAAATTGGTCTCCAATACCAAAACAAAATAAGTAAAAAAATCTCAACAAACTTTGCTGTTCCTTTTCTGTATATTTTGTTTTTGGTGAATATTTTAGTTGGAGCCATAATTGTATGTTAAGAACATGTGCTTTAAGTGTGACCGTACACTTATTAAATATTTGACCAAATAAGCATAACCACTACTTTTGGTAACAGTTGGTGAGATTTAACACGATTTTCGTATTACAGAATTTAAGTAATTATATTGCTGGACAAACTAAAAACCTAATTTTTGTAAGATGTGGTATAATAATCCAAATAAATATTGGAATTAAAGGATATTATTTATATATTGGTTTGCTTGTTGGTCACGTGTTTTGCATCAAATATTTGCCAAGTGTAACCTTATTTTTAGTTTTATATAAATTTTTGCTTGCAAATTGCTCGTTTTTGAGCCAAATCAAACTTTTTTTATACTTCATACTCATGAATGAAAAGGCGAGAAATCCAAGTTTCGTTTATGACTATGAAACAGTAAATAAATTTTTGATTCCTCATTCGAAAGCAAATTAATCAAGGAGTCTATATTAGTGCTCGTGTATGAAAAATTATGGACAGTGATAAAAATATTTTCGAATTAAAAGTATTTTATCAAGAATTACAAAACAAAAAAAAATTTAACGCACTCATGTACAATTGCACGTTGTTTTTTATTATACGTATTTTGTTTGGCGTTTTAAACTTTATTTCGAGTGTACGCTTTATAAAGGACCTTTTTTTATACAGTTTTATGATGTTCCCAGTAAAAACTTCGCCTAAAAAATAATGTGTTTAGTAATCAGAAAAAACAAAAAAAAAAAAACTACTTACAATTCTACAGAAAGAACCAATGAATTTTACAAGGGATGTCCCAAATTAACGCATTCAATTGGAACTCATTATTTTTTTGTAGAAGAAAACTACTAAATAATGAGTGCAGGAAGCTATTCATTTTGAAAAAGTAAGCGAAGTTTTTACTGGTTTCTTTTAGTCATATACAACCAAATTGGACATAATTTCAACAAAATATCATAATTTGGTTTGTTTCTGGTTGGATTAAAGCGATTTTCTGTAAGGGTTTTTTTAAAAGCCCTTTGAATAATTATGAACCGATCATCAGAAAATTAAACCATCATCAAAAGGAGGGTTAACACGTTTAATAACATTTTTCCCGCATTAATTTACATAAATCTCCTAAACACATCTTATACTTTTATATATACATTAAATGACGTCCTATGCCGATCATAATATTAAAGACACCGAATACATTTACTTAACTAACAATTAAAACTTATTTATTCGATTAATAAATGTTAATATTTGTCTGAACAATTGTGTACTAAATGCGTGCTTGATCGTAAACCTTGTTAATTACATGCTTAACATTAATTGTTTAAGCAATTATTGAAAAACTCATAAATAAAAACGTTATTTACAAAAGAAATAAATATAAAAAAAAAAAATTTTGAATACAAGTATTGTTTTTATATCGTTTTGCTAAAATTGTTGTTGGTTGCCTTCTGTTTATTACGGTTACTGTATTATACCCTACACCACTGTGGTGGGAATGGTATTATTTGTTTTTGGTAGTGTTTGTTGCACAAAAAATTGTCTTCGTAGAATCTTTACGTACTACCATTTAATCGATAAGAAATTGCCCGGCCGTCCTTCTGTGTTCCTTAAGTAAATCTTAATAACTACAGATTGTAATTTTCAAGATCATTTTATGTAATTTGGTAAAATTGTCGATTATCGGCTTGTAATAGAAAGCAGACCACTAAAGGGTACTTAACAGTTTCTAATTATTGTTTGAGCATTTTTAAAAATCAATAAGAGCTTATCCTCTGCAAATAATACGCCTTGTTCATACACACATGTAAAATATAGTCCATAAGGGACTAATCCAAATGTAACCCAAATGCATTGAAAAAACATGGTCTCTTTAACAAAGTGTTCGAAAATAAACAGAACATTATTTAGCGGTTGGCGCACAGATCCAGAAACGATATCTATTTTTTAGTGTTTGTGTAGACGAACACAACCTATAATACCGTTTCGTAGCTATTTTAAAGAAAGAGGCGAACATTATATAGTGTTCTGTTCTTCGTTAAAAAACAGAACAATTTTAGTGATACTGTAGACAACTATTATATCTTAATGTTCTAGAAAGTTATTTTTTTACATTGATGAAGAAATCAACAAACATACAATTTTAGCAACGACCACACCACGAATAGCTTGTGTGTGTATTGTGTGAATTTTTTTGTCTGGCCTCTGGGTTTTTTTCTTCGTATATGTATGTATGTTATTTTTGTAAAATTTTTTCGAGTTTTTTACCTGCCAAAAGGGCGCTAAGGATAACAGAAACAATTGAACATTAATGAGCTGAACCGAACACAATAAAGTTTGTGGTTTAAAAAAAAATCAGATCGGAATTAAATGTTCTCATCTTTTTGTTGAGGTGGATAAGAATAGTATTATTTTTGTGTTCGAAAGATGAAAAACAGGGAAACGTTATTTTTTTAATGATTTACTACACAAACACTATAAGCGTTTGTGTTTTCCACAAATCTACAGAACCGAAATCGTTAGAAACAAAGACATATCGCTACAAAACGAAAATATGTCGTTGAACTACAAACTCTTTTTAAACAGTGGCATGGTACATGATTGCATTACATTGAACCTACAAGTAGGCCAGTATTTCTAAAATTTATCAAGTCGTTCAATATTATTTGCAGGGTCGTGCCAGGGTTGCATTTTTCTTAAAATAGGTAAGACTTATGTGATGGTGTAAGGTACCCTTAAATGCTCATGCAGATTGGGATTTATTTAAGTGCCAATCTTTAGAACGATTTAATTATAATTACTCGATTGGGAAATATTACAATTCGCGATTATATGAAATAAAAAAAGCATTGATTTTTCTGTAAAGCAGAAAATGTTTGCTAATAGGGCAAAATAAAGTAAGAATAACTCTTATGTTAACATTAAATTCCACGAAATTTTCAATCGATTTTATTAATTCGTAACGGCAGTATAAACATTATTATTAATAATTAGCAAAACGGTGTAGGGTCTCATATGATCGGGCTTTGAATATATTTTATTATATGATATGTATTTATTTCAACATAGTTAAATAAATGTTCAACAATAATTAATTGTCATCGATACACAAGGAAAAAAAAATAAAAATAAAACGGAAAAAAATTTTTCAGCTCAATTAATACATTTTGACATTCATAAATGATTGCATTTAAATGTAGTTAACCGTTATGGACCGTATAGTAATGTTTATTCACATAAATATGAAGATGTATTTAAATGCATTCTATTAGGGGTATTCATAGTATCGATCAGTACGGATTTTTTGGCCTCTATTAACTACTTGGGACTTACTTTTATATTTACTAATACTTTTTTTAATATTTAACTACAGCGTCTCCCGCCCGGTAGCCTGGTCTGTTTCACTGCAATGGGCTAAATGTCTTTGTTTCTATTGCTCGGTAAATAAAGTTGAAATGTAGTAATCAGAGCAAGCTTATAATGGCACGAATAAGGGTTAAAAATGGCTGGCAAAATGGCACAGAAAGGAATAAAAACTGGCACAAAATGATAAAGCTGGCAAAAATAAACGTGTAGTTATTAAAGAAACATTTATTTTATTCAGTTTTGATTGTACAAGGAAAAAAATATCATAAGAAAATGTTTAACAACATTCCTACAAGAAATGGATGACCGAACAGAGAACAGGGTGGTGTATTTGCTGGAAACAACGAAGTAATGTACGAAGCGGTCGTGTGTAAAGGATTTGTCTTCCAACAGGTTGCGGTCATTCGGGTGGTGGCTTTGGCCAGGATACTCGTTTAAGATTTGGTGGTGGAAATAAAGTTGCAAATAATACCTGATAATGAAACACATGATGACTTTTTAAGTAAGTATGTATGTATTCGGTTTGTTGGCCACAAAATGTAAACAAAATAAATTGGCTTTTTAAGATCAACGAGAAATAATTTAGTCACAAATACGTTAACCGCCATGAAATGAAATATTATAAAGAAGATCGTAAAACGAGATCTAGACCCATGCAGAGAATTGGCTCAACAGATAAAAACAAAGACACGGATGATCTTGGTTCTCATGTGTATGTTCGCAATGACTTAGAAAGTGGAGTTGAACTGGGTTTTGGAACAACCGGTCGTTTGCTAGATTTCGCAGTTAATATGAGCCATACAAATTTGTATTCGATAAGAATTTATTTAATAAAATCTTTTATTTAAAATTACAATTTAAAAATCATTAATTTTTAAAGGTGTCCGTTATATACATCAGTACTGACAAGTCAGCTGTGTCCGGTTTATACATCAGTGCTGATATGTAAAGAGTAAACGAGTAAACAGCTCAGATTAATGTTTTATCAACCACAAAATTCATAGGTAAAAGAAGGATGCAAAATCACACGTATACAAAAGTTTCCATCAGTTTTTTCACTTTTGCCTTAATAAAATTATAGAAACTTTGTTCTACGCGATGATGGATATATGCATCAGCAATGCCAGTCATATGACAGGTCAAGTGACTGTCACTGTTCTTGTAGGGACAAGCGTAGAGCTTCGAGTGATTAGCTTAGGGAATTAAAAAAAAAATAAAAAAAAAATTTTATAATGAAATAATAAAATATTTCTTCATATTCAATAAAAAAATATTTGAATCAAAGTAGACAGTATTTTTAAAACACTTGTTCATTTTTTAATAGCTTTGATATAGTTGAAAATAAGACTTGAGTGTTTGTAATTCTCATTCGCTTTACAGTTTTATTTGTATAATATCTTTAGTTTTTCAAAGTCTTTGGGAAAATTTTGAACCATTCTCTTCCAAGCCAAACACTTCTAATTCTAAACATATGTGACCTTCGCCGAAAAAAGGGACCTTGGGTATCAAAAAACGGGTTTGTACTTAATAGTGGATTCTGGTACCTTAAAGGGTGTAGAATAAGATGAAATGCGTTTTTCTCAAAACTTAATTTTCACACACTAGACCCCTTTTCTCTGAGAAGGTTTCATATGTGTGGCTTGATTTAAGCAATAAGTTATGACTCACAGCGAACAAAAAATTACTTAAATACAGCAAATAAATAATTTATTCCAATTCTATAGTTCCTTAAATCAAGTTTTCATAGCTTAAGGACAATTTCACCAATTCTGTTTAAATATAATTGGACGTTGCAATATTTTGGTGAAATCGGCCATTTATATATTACAAAATATGAAGAATAGCCTGAATTTTTTACATAAAAAGGAAATTATATATCATATTCTAAAAACGTGAGTTTTTTGATCATGAGAAAATGTTTCTTAATTAAGTTAAAACATTTGACTAAATATTTAATATCTGTAAACATTCTTAAAATTCATATTGTTTTAATATTGCGAATGCCCTTAATTTCCGTTATAAATATTTCATGAAATCCCATATAGACTCATAAATATATTGGAATATGTTTCATCTGTATAAACATATAATTGTATGTAAAAAATCATTCATAGTCATAAATAAATATACATACAACTCTCGTATCCACTTTAATGTATATGACTGCATTTATGTCCCCGATTTATTTTTGTATGTATTTTTATTTATTTCTCTTTTCGGTTGCTAAAGTTTATGTTGCAACGGTTCAAAGGTTGCAATGAAAAACAAATCAAAAACTAATTATTTTTTCAATGAATTTATAATTGACTAATTTGTAAAAAAATTAAATACATTGTGTGCAATAATTATCGATTTGATTTATTTGAAAATGATGAGTTTATACAAACAAATTTTGCGGCTTGTAGTTTTGCATATTATGTGGTTTTCTTTTAAAATGTATTTAACTCAACCAACCAAAAACAAAAAAAAAAAAAAACAAATACGTACATATAAACAATAATGATGATATTAATTAACAATAAAATAACAAATTGTATATTGAGTTCAACAATTAAGAAAGAAAATCATTAGCATTTCGATTAACAAGTCAACAATTGACCTTATTTTTTTGGCGAAAAACAACTGCAAGATTAATTGGTAACTTAAAATTCAATATGCCACATAAATAAAAGAATTACGAAAAAATGTTCCAGTAAATTTACGAAACGATAAAAGAGAAGGTTAAAAAAAATTATCTTTCTTGAAGTGGTCACTCATAACGTGATGTCAGTCGTCCAATTTAATTATTTTAATTAAAATCGGAAAAACATGAAGATTTTTATAGAGCAAAAAAGAAATGAGGGGAAAAATCAAGAGCCCAACAACGAAGACACTCAACGTGTTGACTTTTTTTTTTTGCTATTTTCTTCTGATTTAATTCCAGGGATGGCAAAGGGAGTTTTTAAATGGTACAAACTTACCTTTAAAAGTGCAAGTACTGAAATGAGCTAAATTGTACTAAAACAATATTTAACTTCATGTTTAGTGCTGCCAAAGCAGTTTTTAAAAACTACTATTAGCAAAGGATGTTGTTTTCCGCCCGATAGGTTAGGTCTCACTTGGGTCATTAGTTGTCACTTTGTGATACCCAGCGCCAAATCCCATCCTACAGAATAAGAACTTTCAATATCCAATATTCAAGCAGGCAACCACTGTTTTTTCCAGGTATTTATTCCTTATGCCCCGAATTCCAGGACATTGGCATAGAAAATGAAACACAGTTTGCTCTTCCTCCTCGTTATGACAACTTCTGCAGTAGTTATTGAATCCCAGAAGCATTTCCCTCGCAGGCCCTGAGCACTGATACCACTGTTCTGATTTGGTCTCTATTGCACGTAAGTAAAAGCTAGTACTCCGTTCAGCATGACCAGGCCATAAACCTTAAAATTGGCGATAGAGTTTAAAATTGTAAAACTCAATAGAATAAATAAAATTTCAATCAAAAACGTTTTTGATTCGACGGATTAATAAGCGATATTATAATTCAAAATTAAATGAATTTGATCCACTCCATTGTGCCAATTGTTGCTTTTTTATCAGAAAATGCCATTACCTTTGCGTAGCCCTATAGAAAATAATAGAGATGTGTCCAATAATACGACCTTGGGTGCCAATTAACAGATCCGTTTCTCGAAATAGCCAAATTTTTATTTGTAGTCGCCGTATGGAACGTTGAAACTTTATCTCGTATCATTTGAATTAAGCATACCGCAAGCTCCGGATTAATTTTTAAAGAATGATTTTCTGAATATAATGGAGTCTGTAGGGTGTGTTGGAAATTGGCTTCACTTTGCTTGCAGCAACTCTTTTTTTAAATTAACCGTTAAGTTAAAAATTTGTCTTATTGCAGAATTTGCCACCTTTAAGTTGCACGACTGATTTTCAAAATACATTTGAATAATTTGGTAGCGTTTTTAAAGCGTGAACAAAATTCATGATTTGCCAGAGTATTCTGATCATTTAGTCTGTTTTTTGGATATTTAACACTTTCGTAAGTGCTATGGGGCTTAACAGGGTTAAAGTTCGTTTGAGAACATAAAGAACATAAAAGGAAATTAACGTCTACGTATAATGCCATTCTGAGATATGTCTTCAACTTAGGACGTTTCTCTCATGTTACACCCTACGAACGTAAACTTTATGTAGTGCGTTTTTCTGACATGTTAAATATTCGATGTCTTACTCTTTTGCATAAAGTTATCTATACTGGCGAGCCGACGTATCTATTTGAACGTGTTACTTTTACGCAGTCAAGAAGAAATAACAATCTGATCCCGATAAGATTCAAGAAGTTAGTATCTGAATGGCAGTTTTTCGTTCACAGTATTCGTCTTTGGAACACTCTACCAGCAACTGTTCAATTTACTAGTAATGCAACGCAGTTTAGGAAATGTATTTTTAATTTTTATTCCCGTACTTGAAAATGTGTAATCTATTGTATTTAAAAACGCTTTTGAATGTCCTTATGTTTAAAATTGTTTGATCTTCTCACTTTAAAAATTGCTTTAATGTATTAAATTCATTTATTTTAATGTTTATTGTTAAAATCTTTTATTGTGTGACACATAAGAAATTGCTACGAATTGTTTATCCTGTACTATAATTATAAGACTTTAAGTCCTGTTGTATAGGAATACCAATAAATAAATAAATAAATAAAATAAATAAAATTCCCACAACTTTTTTAACGTTTTTTTTTTAATAAAAAGCATAGCAAAACAAAAAACAGTTGAAGCAAAAAAGTCAGTTGCTTTTTTATTATTTAAATTATTAATTTATTAATGTCTTTTTTTGATTTTTCATGTCGCTGAAGATGATTGCTTAAGTTCACTAAAAGCTGTTTACAACCACTTCTAAAAGGCCGCTTTGGTTACATGTTGACTACTGGCAGTCAATAGTCAAACATACAATTTGGTTTAAAGATTGATGTTTGACTATTTACTGCCAGCAGTCGTCAATGGCTATGAGTGTTAAACGGCAAAACCCTCTGAAGAGATTGAGTGGTTATAATTGAAACATGTAAGGAAAACCTGTCCGTGAAAGCCTGGGTTCGATTCCCGCGCCTGCCAAGAATGAAAAATTATCAATAAATTTTAATTAATTTCATGTTGTACATTTCCTTTCTTCATAAAAATAATAAAATGAAAATTAAGTTTGATGGACTTAAGCCTAAAGCCTGGTACTCTGTTCAACATTTCACGTGAAATGCTGTCAAAATGCATATTAAAAAAACTTGTGCGGA
Organism: Pollenia labialis; assembly: GCA_949318255.1. Classification (NCBI taxonomy): domain Eukaryota; kingdom Metazoa; phylum Arthropoda; class Insecta; order Diptera; family Polleniidae; genus Pollenia; species Pollenia labialis. The sequence goes on from OX439140.1 coordinate 103,086,537, forward strand.
ATATCTACGAAATAATGTTGATGGAGTTGTACTCTGTTTATTTTGTGAAAAAGTTCCGAAATGTTTCTGGCAACATTTTTTTTACAACTGCGAAATAATGTAAGCTGCCTTTATTTCACGTGGAATTTTAAGCAAAAGCAAAAAATATGAACTTAATATTAAAAAAGAAATAACAAAATTAAAATAACACAATCGGTAACAGTTTTTTTTATCCATATTTACTTTTTTTTATTAAATTTTTTATTAAAAAAAAATAATTTTAGTAAAATACATGTGGCGTTTGTTTACATACACGAAACAATGTAGCATACTTTGAAGGAATAAAAACGTCAAATTGTACAAACTCGCAAGATTGGTAACATTGATAAATGCCAAAATTTTCGTGTGGAATAATCAATGCTGCTCAACATTTTTCACAAATTTGAACAGAGTACTAGGCTTAATTCAAAATATCAAAATTTGGATTAAAAATTATAAATTTGTTTGCTGACCAAAATCTTTGAATAAAAAAAAAATTTAAGCAATTCTTAAAATAAACAAATATTTTTGCTTAATAATAACTATTAACGGCAAATATCGGTAAAAATATTAGAACGTCAAAGTTAAAATTGATAAAATATAGGAAATGAATTTGTTTGTAAGAAATTTATTTTTACAAAACATGAATGATTTTTAAACAAATATGTAAGTTTTAAATATTTTTATACAAAGGGACAAAGTTTGAGGTGCATGTGCCACTCTAGCACAACATTCTGCTCACACTACTGTATGTGAAGACAATATTATATGTTTGTGCAAATGTATGTAACACAATTAAATGCAGTTTCCGGACCCACCTTTTGGTATACCGATTGACTTAGAATCAATTTCAGAATCGATCTAACGATGTTCGTTCTTCTATCAGGCTGGCTGGTTGTCTGTCCAACTTTACCTTGTGCGCAAATTACAGTTCGCAATTTTGGAAATAATTTTATTAAATTAAGCACGTATGTGTTAATTGTCAAATAGTCGAAGTCTATTCAAAATGGTGAGAAACGGATCTTTATATTTTAAAGCACTCATGCAAACTTCTTTTCAGAATAGGGTTTTTGTGCCCATTATTTGAATCGACATGTTAAGCAAATCAATTAAAAGTTTCTTATTTTTTTATTAAGTTTTCTAAAACACTTTTTTATGAAAAACATAAGGCTTTTCTTCGTATTTTGTAAAATATTAACGGCCGATTTCACCAATTTATTTAAATATCAATTTGTGTTTAAAATTCGTTTTTCCTGTCAAATAAATATAAAACTTTATTTAAATATGAATTGATATTTCAATAGAAGTGCTGAAATTGGCCTTAAGCAATGAAGATTTAAGTAAATTTTTGTTCGCTTCGAGTCATAACTTTTTGCTTAAGCCAAGCCTCACATATATTTACAATACACAATTTTTGGCTTGGACGGGACTGGGGTGACATTATCTTAGTTCAAGTCATACATCAAAATAACCATAATTTTATCAAAACAACCCAGATTAGACTAGCAGACTTTTGGAAATAAAAAAACCTTTTTTGAAAAATAAAGTTGATAAAAAATAGTTGTTGCCTAAGTTAATTTTTTATGTCTTAACAAAATGGCTGAATTGGCAACACTTTTAAAAATGCTACTATTCACTCACTATTAAGACTGACTGCACTTAAAGAATCCCGTTTCTACGCTAAAGAGAAATCCTTTAACAAAAAATCAATCATTTGTAACCAGAAGGGTTTTAAACAGCCTTAAACATTTCATTAAACCTAAAAAAATCGTTAACTATCCGCTGAATGCGAATAACTATCCTTGTATCTCTCGTAACTCTCACTACACATGTATAACAACCACTAACTTTTGGTTTGTAGACGTACTTATGTGATGTATTGACAGTGAACACTTTAACCTCGTACATCCGCCAAAAAAAAAAAAAAAATGAATATTTAAGCTTATGTGTGTGTGTGAGGGTAGTTTTATGTGTTGTTTCGTAAGTATGTTGCTGGCACCATACAAAAATCAATTGAGTAAATCAAGTTAAGCACTGCACCACATCATGCATTGGCGCCCATTTGCGTTCATGTATGGAACAGCGTATAAGTGAATATGTGCGTATGTGCATCATCTCATACTCGTACATGGTGTGGTTTATAGTTCCCGTAAGCGATGTTATCCTAGAACAGGATTTATATCACATTTTTTCCATGCTGTTGTCATAGTAAGAGTGAATGGAGTAGAAGTTGTTGTAAGGAGTACATGTTGTTTGTTGCATACATTATGTATGATGTTTTGTTTTCAATTTTTTTTAATTTTTTTTTGCTTTTGTTTCCTCTTATTTGTTACAAGTGCTATTTTTAAGTAGATACGTATGAAAGGAGTACAAAAATACCTTCTGTAAAAATGTTTGTATGTGCAAACACGGGAAAGTGTGTGCACATTTTTAACATATACCACATATTTAAGAGAAAAATAAAACAGATCTTGTGTGTGGTAAAGAAAAAAAGGGGAATACAGAATGAAATTTACAAAAAAAAACCCACTCATATAAAAACAAATTTAAACATACCAGAAAAATTAATTGCAAGTGCCCACCACTTAATGTAAATCTCATGAAGTTGCGAACTCCCTACCACACTCACTCATTAACAGCCAAAATATGACTTAAAACGTTAAAGTAACGGTAACTTTTAAATTTATGAGTATTATGTGGCATATGCCTTTTTTGTGGCAATACCCTACAGTTAAGGAAAGTAATATCGATGTGACGTACTTTAAAACTTTTTCCTTTACTCTTGTAATTAATTTAATTAATTAATTTTATTTATTCAGCTATTCAAAAATAATAATCTGATGAATAAACGACATTTTTATTTAAGAAATGTTTTTTTTAAGATATTGTCACTCCTATCAACTATTTGACGTCCTACAAAACCAGTAGTTTTATTAAAAAATTTTTTGTTTTTACAAAACGTTTGTAGATCACAGATTATTTAACAATTTTTAAATTCTTACAAATAAAGCTTGGTAAATCAATAAAAATTTTCAAATATAAATGCAAAGTTTGATCAATTTACTTGTTACGCTGTTTTTGGATATGTTCGTCAATATTTGTTAAGTCTTATAAGTCTCAATAATCTGTTTGTATAAATTAAGTATCAATTTTATTTCATCTCTTTAACGCTCCCTTGTAAGTTAATTTAACTAAGTCCCTGTTGGTCAAATTGCCCTTGACGACAGCATCGTTTTTGATGTATGCAAGAGTTGTCTACTATTGTTAAAGTTTTCTAAAAGACAATTTAGAGGGACTCTTTGTGTACGATGTTATGTACCCCCTATCAATCTTAATGAAGGACAGAATGAGCGACATTGTCTTTTAATTTGTCGTCATTAAAATATATGCGGGACAGTATAAACGACATTATGAAGGCAGTTTTCGTCTATCACACTCTAAGTGGGACAATATAAGTTATCTTCGATCATAATCTATGCGGAAAAATATAAGCGAAATTGTCTTATAAGTTATCTTGTATAAAAAGCTATTGAAGACAACAAGAAAGTTAAAGTCTTGTGCTGCTGTAGTTAAATGCTTTTCAATCACTTGCTTGGTTTGCTTAAAATTCAAAAGTTCTTTTTTCGTTGATGATTTAAATTCCTACAAACAATTTACGAATTTGTATGAACCAGTAAATACAAACAAATTATGTTGAAAGTCGCGCGCTGAAAAACATGCAGTTTAAACTTCACTGCCAGTTTTAGAATCGTCTATATAAATGTTATTATATCGCTAAATGGACGTTAATACTTTATAATAAATTTACTTATAGCTGCAAAATAAACAGGTAGTGACTATAAACAAAAAGTACTGTATGTTGTTTGTAATTTTTTAACAAATTCTGTAAAAAAAAGGTTTATTACTTTCCAAATTTATATGAAAGGTATAAAAACTAGTGACACGATTTAAAATACCGATAAGTTCTAAACAATTAAGAAAAACAAAAATGGAATTTTGTCCCACAGTTTCCGAGTTACACAATTTTTATAGTTTGTACCTTAAAAATGGTGATACTTTTTTCGTTATAATTATTGTATATTTCCATAAATTTTTATAGTTGGGTTTTAATTGTCATTAACTTCTGACATTTATTGATCTAAATCGTTACACGCTGTCATTTTCACTTTCTATTTTATGTGTATTCTCCGCTATAATATTGTCGTTATACGATTTTACATAACACAATTTTTTTAATTAGCTGACCGACGAATCAAATAGAAAAGTTTTTTCTATATGTGGCAGTGTATAGAGAAAGGGACCTGAGGGTAAAAAAATCAATTTTCACTTTTTTTTTTTGATGGGGACAACATCTGAGCATCGAATGAGACCGATCCCATGCCCCAAAAGTGTTCCCTCCCAGAGATATACGCGTTTTATGAAGTGATGGTACACCAAAATGGCTCTCCTCAACAAAACCTGTTTTTACCCTTAGGCCCCTTTATATTTTGCGGCACATATATGTATAAAAGTTTTCGTCGACGTACCGGTACGATTTTTTTTTTTTTTGTTAGTTCAAAAATGTGTAATTTTATTCAAAATATATATGAATTTTGTGAAAACAAGAATTGTGTGGCTTGTGGGAAAAATTATAGATGCCCTTCATCCCTCAAAACCACCGACAAAAATGCAAATTCTGTAAAGATTTTTTAATAACATATACTGGGTATAAAGATAAAAACGGCTATAACTCAGGAACGGTAAGAATAAATTTAAAAATAGTTTATTCATATTAATTAGAATTAATTTGTCTTTCAAACTGCATTATTAGTTTTTTTTCGTTTTCATTTAAACTTAAAAAGTTGTAAAGCGTTATTACAAAATTTTTGAAAAAATTACAAAAAGTTGCAATTAAGAGTATCTATTTAAATGAGTAACCTCATCACCAAAACTTATAAGTTTTTCACACAGGAATAAAGCTTGGATACTTTTCTTTAAAACTGTTTCCTCAGGAGTGCAGAAGCCCGTGGTATTAACCAAGTTATCAGTAAAGTTAAAAAAAAGGCCGAAAACTCCGGTTTTTTATGAAAACTCCATTTGCGCGAGCTCTAAACCTATTCCGAAAACTCTTAAAAAAAATCAAAAATAGCTTTTTTTTGATTGAGAACCAATGAAAATCCTAAAGAAAACATTTTTTGGGACACCCTAGTATTCACTTCTTTCAGAATTTTTTTTTCAATAATTTTTGTCTACATGGCACTTGAACGAAGAAAATGCATCCTTTTAATTTCATTAAAGAATTTTTTACACAAACAAAATACATATCGTTACCGAAAATTTCAAAAATGTTTGCCAAGCACATTTTTACGACCAGTTTTGTTCTTGTAAAGTTTTTTTGTTTGCCTTTTTTGTGCTCGAAACACATTACGCAAAAATTATTGAAAAAAAATAACTGTTCATGTGTACATATTTTGTTTTTGTAAAAAATTATTTTTTTAACAGCCAAAGGGTCGGCTCTTTTGCGTTGAAAAATAATTGAAAATAACGGCATCGTACAGTAAGTAACTTATTGTATTCCATCAGTATCCACTAGCATCTGCTTTTGCGAAACAGATATTAACTCTCTTTCGCTTTTTTATCAACTTACATCCACTCTTTTACAAATCATATCAATACCAACTTATATCAGAAACACAAGGGCACTCATCCATACGCATCCACTTTAGAAAACACACAGAAACAGATATAAACAGATAAATTTGTGCAGGTCTTTAGTTTGTATAGAACGTATGGACGGACTCCAAAACGTCTGGGCCGATTTTGATGAAACTTTCAAGGAATTTTCAGAATATTCAGGCGGATGGCAAAATCCAACCACCAATGACATATACACATATTTATTTTTTTGGCTTTTTGTAAAATTCCTTTCTTCATAAAAAATAATTTAATGAAAATTAAATTTGATGAACTTAAGCCTGATTGAAATATTAAAAATTTGGATTAAAAACCATAAATAGTTCAACAAAATAACCACAATTCTAATTATTGTTAAAAAGCTAAGGCACGACCTCTATGTGTACATTTGTCCTTCAAGTTGTGCTGAAAAAGGTCAACAAGAAAAAGAAAGACAAAAAAGAAAAAACAAAAAATGTACTTTGGACTTTAAGAAGAATTCTTGACATAAGTACGGAAAAAACAGAAGTTAGGAAAAACATGTAAAATCTATTAAAATGGATAATCATTCAAAAAAGCAAATTTCGATCTACCAAAGGTTAAAATACAATTTGGTTTAAGGATTGATGTTTGACTATTGACGTCTGCAGTCGTCGATGGCTGCGAGTGTAAGACGGCAAATCCATCTGAGGAGATCAAGTGGTTGTGATCGAAACATGTCATGGTAACCAGCCGCCTGGGTTCGAATCTCAGGTCAGTCAAGAATGAATGATTATCAATAACAATTTTAATTAATTTACATGTTGTAAAATTCCTTTCTTCATAAAAAATAATTTAACGAAAATTAAATTTGATGAACTTAAGCCTGATTAAAATATTAAAAATTTGGATTAAAAACCATAAATAGTTCAACAAAATAACCACAATTCTAATTATGGTTTTTTTTTTATTTTTTTTTTTTTGAAATCCGAGGTATCAAACTCTTAAATCGGTTATGTAGTTCCGAAGATATTTTGCATGTTGAATTTAATATTTCTTGGTCCAATATTAATCGTAATTAATCAATAGTTACTAGTTGTAGAACCAAAAAGCTTAAGAAAGAGATTTAATTTTCCGTACTGCCTCTTTTTGGTACCTTTTCTCCCCATTAAAGTACCAAAAATTTACATATGTAGGGGGAACCGTTTTTTTTTATCGTATAAGCCAAAGAATGGAGAAAAAAAAATTGGTAAACAAAGTGCCAACAATAGTTACATATTTTACCCCCTAAACGTCCGCTTATTTTTCTAAAGAACAAAGATAAGTGTTTAGTTTTGGAGAAAGGAGTGAGGTAAGAATAGGCGGTTTAACTCCCAAGACCATAACTTAATCACTTTAGTGGAACCTTATGTACGTTAAAGGATTCCATTCTTTATTTTGTATAAAACATTTTTAAAATCGGACTAGGTTTTTCCAGCTAACATAGGCTGTTTGTTAGACGATTATGTTAAATATAAATTCAATTCCTAAAAGAATCTTCTGTTGGTAATCTGACGAGATACAAGAAAAAAAACATCTAATTGTTTTTATTTATTACTTTTCTAAATTATTTATTTTAGGGTATATTATAACACAGGTCTGCGATGAAATTCTTTTTTAAATAATTTTATATAGAACAGGTTATCTACCCCCCTTATTTAAAATAAATAAAAATGGTTTATAAAAGGCTTATTAAAACATTTTCATAGAAATTTCGTTTCATTTACGTTTTATAAACTTGTTTAATTTTTTTTTATAATACGGCCGTACTAATATAAACTTCGTTTAAATGTGCCAAGTCACATTTGCGAGATAACGGTACATTTGAGTTTTTCGATGGACATTTCTCTTTCACGTGACATCCAGAGTGAAATGCTGATTCTCTGGGGTAAGTATTAAGCTTAACACCAAGTCCAATCTCACTTTTGGATTATTTGAAGAACGAATCGGGATAAAACCAACTTAAAAATTCTTGAATCAAGAACAGTTCGAGATTAATTTAGTCCCACTTTTTACTAAGGCAATTCCGTTTTAGGAATAACCCGAACTCGAATCAAACATTCTGTACTTGATTTATGGAAGTGCGTACTTGTTATTAACATGGCTTCGGCTTGATTTAAGTACGGATGTATTGATTTGTATGTTCAGTGTACAATTGAAAGAAACTTTTGTACAAACACATATACACTCAAAAGTCTACAGATGCCCGTTAGTGCACTTGAACACTTTTTTGTAGATTGTTTTAAAAAGGATATTGTCAACTTTTAAGCCACCCCAGTGGAGGTACTTGTAAAATGGGGCAGATGGACACATGGATTTGCGCTAGAAACTAGAACACATGCCTAAATAAACATAGTTGTCGTTTTTTTTATGATTACATCGGATGTCCTTTGAAGAGGCTTTAATTAAATTTTTTTAAATTAATTCAAGCGAATGGATGATTCTGATGTTAAGTTTTAAGCAAAAATATTCAATCAGAAATTTTGAGTTGATTTTTTGCAATAACATTTTAGAAACTCTTTTTTTTTTTTTGGCCAGATATTTTTAAGCAAATATTTTTCTTAAGTTAAAAGTTTCTTAAAAAGGAGGTCTAACGTATATGTTGACTTGTTTTAAGTGTACGCCAACTGTTCAAATAAGACGATTGGTGCTTTTTTGAAATTGTTTGTTTCTAAGGGGGAAAAAGAGTAAAGTAGGGTAAATTTTACGTTCGCAACACACGTTTTTCTATTTAAATGATGGGTAAAAAACAAAGAGAAAAACGTTTAAGCGGTACATATTGCTAATTTTATTACTTCCAATCCAATTAAATTCAACTCTAAAGTGTATCCTGTGGGGTTGAAATGGGTAGTTTCACAAATTTGGTCTCTTATAGGACATTTTTGAAACGTCAAGCTTTTATGGGGTATAAAGGACATAACTTTGGAAATAAGCTTTTGTCGCATTCTGTTTCTATTAAAAAACCAAATACATTTTTATAACTTGTCCCTTATGGAATAAAATAAAGAGGCTAAAAGATCGATATTTGGGAAATTTATTTATAATGAATGAAGTTTTGAAAAGATTAACGTAGAAAAAAAAATGGAAGGAAAAAACTGTAAGAAGTGCCTTAAATAGTTTCTAATGTGCATTATCAAGTTTTATATCGCCAAGTTTTATCTAAAAATTAGCCAATGAGTAAATTAAATTTGTCCGTTTATGGGTTAAGAACTGATGAATTTAAAAGTTGAGCTAAAAAATGTTCAGCCCAATTATGAATAAAAATTCCCCGGGAGTTTTCTCCCTTCTCCAATTTTAACTATGTAAATTCAATTGTAAAAATGGGGAAAAACTTCCCGTTAATTTTTATTCTCAATTGGGTATGTCTACCAAGATTTTATCTAAAAATTGGCCTATTGATTTTTTGATTTTTTTTAATTCTTCTGCTTATGGGTTAAACATGGTAAAGTTCGCTTATTTTGTCTCTTTTTGGGTATTTTATTACGTCTTAAATACAACAACAGCAAACAAATTTCCGTGTTTTTCAATTGGGTTTTTGTTATTTGACTTTAAAAAGCAGTGTTCGATTTGTCGAACACTGGGCACTATATAGCACTTTTGTTTTTTCTCAGAAAGGCTAACAGAATCATCGAATATGGCCATAATATCCATCAACGGATATAAATTTATTCTGTTTTTGCTGATTAATAAAATGTTTATGCGCAATCAGCGTTATGTGAGAAATGTTTTTTGTACGATTCGAGGAAGTTAGGGTACGCATAATCGACCTACTGAAACCACTATTGCCAACATCATTTGCAAATTTGAGTCCAGTAATCATTAGTGCATGATACTCGACCGTTTAGACCACATCCAGCACGTTGTAAAGTGAATATAGCAGCTGTAGCTGGGAGCGTAGGCACTGGTCCATATTTCTTCAAAATTGAGGAAAATCAGAATAATACCGTCAATGGTAACCTCGCACCTTGTTTTTTTTTCTTTGTTTTACATTGCATTGCATTGTGATGGAACTAGGTTTCGGGAAGGAGGTAGTGCTTGTAAATATTCGACTTTAACTTATTGAAAGTAAAAGGGTTATTCCACATACGAACAGTCCGGCCAAAAAACGAATTTTCCTGTAATGCGTTGTACGATTTACCAGCCAATCGACCACAAAAGGATGGGCTCTTGAGGAAAAACGTTTATTACGAACAAACGTACGGGTATCGGTGTCGGCCAAGCGTATCATTCATGATCTGCCTAATACCACCAACATCGGATACGCTTGGCCTATAATCAAATGAATATGAATGTCAGAGCTTTGTAAAAGAGTAGATAGGGTTGGAAGTTTGACATGGGATGTTATTTAGAAAAATAAGAAATAGAGAGAAAGGACGGACCCCTGAATGAATTTTGAACTCGTTTGACGAAACCCCATCTAGAAAAAATCGTTTAGTGCGATCTCTGTGAAAACTCGATATAAATCGAGAGAAATTATCACCGACACCAAATGCAACAAGTTTCTTGTCAAAACGTGCACCATGCCAGACTCTGTCAAACGCCTTGGAAATATCTAAAGCAATTATCTTACTTTCGCCAAAATGGTAAATGGACCGGCACCATTTTTCCGATTACAAGCCCAGAAGGTCTCCAGCAGAGCGACCTGAAAATCAAGCGCATGGTCTCTGGGAACTCTGTTTTCAATAAGACGGCGCTACGAGCCATACAGAGCGTGAAACAATGACCTTGTTGAGGAATCATTTTGGTGAGCACTTAATTTCTCGTTTTGCTATGGTAAATTGGCCACCTAGATCATTCGATATCACACCATTGGACTTTTTTCTCTGGCGATATGTAAAGTATTGGGTGTTCAGGAATAACATGGCCAACATATGCATGATATCATTTTCAAACAGTAAATGCGATAAATTGTCATTTTAACCGATAATAAAAATTTTAAGTTCACTTTAAAATTAATGTGTTTTATTTAACATTATAATTTAAACCTCGCGATGAATCCCCGATATATCTATTAACCATTTTTCTTATTATTCATGCTCAGCCCGGTCCTGTGCTAGTCGGATAATCAAGGATTAACTGTATATTTTTAATTTAAGTAATTGCCTTGTTCTATTTGTCTTTATTTAAATAAAATGATATTTACAATCTATAGGAGCAGTATAACAAAAATGCTAAAAAGTGCACCATGTTCGATTAATCGAACACCATTTTTCTCAAAAACAAAAAACCTTAAAAAAAATTTTTACTTCAGATTCGTATTTTCTAGTCCCAAATTATCTATTAACCACCAAGTTTTATAAAGTTAGTCGAAAAAAAATATCGCTGGGACGATATGGGTTAACGTATTCTGAAACTCGGATTTTTCCGGCGATAAAAGTCACATTTATTTTAATATTTTATTTAAAACCAATAGTTAAAGCAAAACTAAGCTGTTCCATCCAAATTTTTTATACAAACTTGGTAACACAAATCTGTTTTTCAATTAACTTAATCTAGCTTAACTGATATCTCAAGAATTCAGCCATTTTTTGGTCTGATTAAAATTTTTACTAAAACAATTATTGTAAATATGATACTTTAGTTAAGCAATAGTTATCGTTGTAGCTAACTAATAATTAACTAATGACTGTAAAGTCTAAATAGTTTTAGAATTCAGGAATATTTTCTTATAAAACTGCAAGCAAATTTTGATATCGAAGCGAATGGCACTATAACCGATTCTATTACCTTTTCACAAGCCATGTGAATATTCTTTTTTACGTCCGCAAAGCAACAGGGTACCAAGATACATACTTACTAATGTACTTTTGCGCATATTTAATGCAAGAAGCAGAATACTTTTTAAATATGTATACAAGTACAACTATGACATGTACAATAATTTCTTCATCCATATTACCAAACGTCCGTCCATTCATGCATTTGGCTACCACTGGCTATATGTCTTCATTTTACTGATGCTGTCTGTTCACCTGTTTGTCTACTTTAACCAGTCTGTCTCTTAAATTCGAAGTACAGTCTGTAGGATATAAAACGTAGAGTTGTAAAATAAACGAATTTATTTTGTGCATAAATTACCATATTAAACGTGCTTAACGTTGGGTGATTTTATGCACATATTTTTTTTTAAGATTTTTTGCAGTTTCTTTTATTTGTGTGTATTTTTACTTCATTTTACTAAGTTTTTTTTCGGAAATTTTGGTACAGAGGCGAGCGATGATTTCTTAGACCAGTTTTATAGTTTTTGGTTTTAATGTAGGTTGGTTGCACATTATTATAAGAACGAATTTACATATATTCATATTTAATATATACTTAAAAAAAATTGTAATAAATCCTTATCTGAGAAAAATTCTCTTAAAACTGTTATCAAATTAAAAATATAAAATGAATATTAAAAAAAAAAAACAAAACTAGTACAACATTTTATGGAAAATACAAGAGTGCAATATTTTTTTTCAATATTAAATTTTCAAATAAACAACTTATTTTTTTAAGTGTGTTACTACATGTAAGAGTAATACATCATTTGACGAATTTGTATTGATAGTCCAAAGTAGAAAATGGCTTCGGAATACATAATGAAGCACTTAGCATTAAGCAATTTTTCATATTATTAATTATTCTCTCTATTAGAAGCAAATCATAATAAGGTTTTCACTTTGCAACACTCACAGTTCATTTGACAGGTGTTAAAGTTGAACAGTTCACATTAAATTAAAATGATTTTGAGTGCAATGTTGACTTTGGCAATATGATTTTACAGGACAGTATTTATTAGGTTTCCATTGGATGTATAAAATACCATGACAAGTGAAAAATATGTTGAATGTATTAAAAGGATATTAAAGGTTTATAGCAAAATATATGTATAACGAAACACATCAGATATTGTTTAAGTATGACTAAAACATATTTTTGTACTGCTTTAGTGGTAAAAAAAATTCAAAAGAAATATACAAAATTAATAAAAGCTGCAAACACATAAAAAACCAATTTTTTAAACTGTTTTACGCACTACACCAACTTCTGTAGGTAGGGAGGGTGATATTTATAACACCTATCCGTTATGGTCGAATACATAAGAGCGCACATGCCAAAATGGCGTAGGTGTAAATATCCAAAGGCTATCAACCACCTTTTCCAACCTAACTTTGCTATAGACAGACATTTCGGTAAACCTTTTGGCTCTTAATCGTAATGTTTGTATACTTTTTACTTCATTGCATGTCAAAATTTGTATGATAATTGAAAAATGATAATTGAATTTTTACACAAAGTACTTTTATTTATGCCAAATCCCTTTTCATCAGTTTTGAGTTCATAGGAACATAGTGGCCTTAGCTTTCATATAAGTTAGACTACACAAAAAATCTTAAAGAACAACATTTTATAAAGAAAAAAATGATCTAGTGTAGAAAAAGGCGAAGTAAAGAATCGATCAATATTTTAAAAAAGAATTTTTCGTTGAAAAATGAAGCCTATGGCACATTGTTTGGTCAAATGATCTTCAATGTTGCCAAAGGAGTGATAAAACGAGGTTTTTAATAATGGACAAAGACATACGGGCATATTCTGGAAATCGAAATGAAGTGAAATTGAAATCAATCGATATTTTAAGTTTAGTTTTTTACAAAATGACTTTAGGAGTTATTCTTGTAAGGCTATTTGGTAGTCAAAAAATTATTATTATTTGTTGCTTTTACACCAAATCGTGGGCTCACAGTGCATAGTCAAAAAATTATGTAGATAAAAATGAATATTTTTATGAATTTGCATTCGTTTTTAAAATTTGCTCAATTTTAAATCCAGTTCATTTCGATTTCTAGAACATACCCGATAGGAAATTATTTGAAGTTAATTGGTATAGATTAATTATTTCCCGTCCGAAAAAGGCACATTGGTGCAAGCTGTCAGCTACGATCAAACCTTAAGCAATGGGGTTACCGCGATAAACGATGTTAGACAAGGATATATCCTGTTGCTCTTATTACTCAACATAGTATTCGACAACATACTGAGCAATGCGATCCGAGCGGACACTGGCATCGCATGGGGAATTCATGAAATACAAGGTGACTTAGATTATGCAGACGACATTAGCTTTTTTGCTCATATAAGTTCCAATATATCATCTAAACGGACGTCAATACTTCGATTAATCTGTGATCTCTCTTAAAGGAAATTTTATTGCAGAATTTCGGGTTTTTAAGGAATTTTAATAAACTAAACCGTTCTTGAGTTACGCGAATATATGTTAGGTAACCTCCTCCATTTTCGAAATAACGCTATATCTCGAAAACAAGAGCTAACCTAAAAAAAGGTCATGTTTACGGCTTGTCTATTTTTTCAACTGGCAATTTTTTCAATCAAAAACTCGATTTAAAATTTTTTGTTAGTTACGCCTTTTTGCATTTTAGCTAACGATATATTGTTGTATGTTTACATTTATTGCACAGTTCTTCGTTTGATATTTTATTCGGCAGCGAGATCTTCCAGATTTTTCTGAGACATTTGCTGGCAAACGTTTAAAGCTCGCTCAGGAGTGTTTCTGTCAATAACCAAGTTTCGCATCCGATCTACAGAATAGAGTTGAATAAGCGTATTTTTGTACGAGTGAATATAGAGGATGATCTTCAGATTTTCCAGAGCTAAGAAAAGGCAACTGAAACATAAGATATCCCACTTTGAATGTCGTTGGCGGCACTACCGTCTGCCTGAAATTGAAAGTGTTGTCAATGGTAATTAAATCATCGCTCGTTTAAAAGTTGATGCTTGGGTGGTGTTATTTGGTTTTATTTTCAGTGCTTTCACCTTTTTAGAGCTGATCTTCATACCAACTAAGTGAGATTCGGTTATGATGTCATCGATTTTGCTTTAAATTTCTCTATGCCGTGAAGACAATAGAAATACCTGGTTTATTGCCCAGCATATGCCAGTTCTACCAGATGGTGTTGGAAGTGTCATCGAAATTCTCGAGAACCATAAGGAATACTTTGTAAATTTAAATGATTAAAAAATCAAAATTTCTTTATACTTTTTTCTTAGAGACTTCTTGAAATTTGACAATAAAAATTTTACATTTAGTCACACAAATTACAAATTTTGACATGATTTGATGATGACAACAACTTGTTCATATTAATTTTATAAATTGTTAAGATTTTTAATTTTGTTGGATGTTGTTGACTGCATTTGTATCAATCAATATTTTATTTAATTTAAGATTTATATCATTTGTAACAACATTTCAACCGAATTACTGGCAGTTGTTATTATTTATTCTTTTTTTTTGTTGATAAAGTTGATTGACATAATGTTAACATGCATTCAAATTTACGTATTCATATATACGAGTATATTTGTATGCATATTTAAGTTGCTTGTGTTTATCGAAAAAAAAAAACGGTAGGTTTTACCCAGAAATACTCCATATGTATTGCCAAACGTATTGCCTGGATGAAAAGTATTATTGCGGCAATAATCTATTTCGTATTGCGGAAGATACTTCTTTCGGGAAGAAACGTAAGCGAATCTTCTAGATGATAAACTAGCAATATTGCCCGATAACCACTAATGAGCAAATATAAGAATATCGCCAAAATATCATTGGGATGATAAAAAGAAGAGTTTGCATTTAAAAAATTTTCATTTATGTAAAAATAGGAAAAGCTTTTTATTTAAAATAAAATAATCTAGGGTATTTAAGAAATGTATGTACGCATTTCTAAAATTTATTTTTGTATAAAAACAAAAACTAAGTTTAGTTGCCTAAGATAATTGGTAATTTATAGAAAAAGTTTTGCCTAAAATTTTTGTTATTATTACTAATTGGGTTAGGTATCATCTTCGAATTTTTTTAATATATGTATGTATGTAGGTTTATTTGATTTTTTCCTTCAATTGGAAAAAAGTTCAAATTTAAATTTCAATTTAAAATTTTTGAATTAAAATAAATTAAAAACTATTCGATAGAGTATAAAGATACAACGTATTTATGTGAGTATATTATAATCATAAGATCTCCACTGAACTTTTTACAAAAAAGATGTACATATGTATGTATATAAAAAATAAAAACAATAATTATTTATTACTTTATCACACGAATTTCATTGAAAAGAACCAGGTAAAAAAAAGATTTAGAAGCATTAACAGAAGGAAGGGCCTAATGAAAATTATGAGTTCCACAGAAACACCACTGAATGCGCTTGTTACAACAAAAACAAACAAAAAATCACAAAATTCAAGTTAAAGTGAAAGCAAAGTAAATATGCACTATTTTGACAATTTAAAAAATCTAATTTATCGTTAAATTCTAATAGGTTTTAAAAATATATGTCGCTCATCCAAAATATGATATTTTGGAGTTAATGATGCAGAATTGTTCGCTATGAGTTTATTTTGTGTGTAAATTTTATCTTTATATCTTTTATACTTTCCCCGTTTGATGAAAATAAATAAAATATATAAAATATAACAATGAAATTAAATTATTTTATTTAAAGTATGTAACCAAAAAAAGTATATAGTAAATTTACCTAAAATCTATGGTATAGAATTAAATTTAGATAATTTTCCAAAAATAAAAATATAAAATAACTTTGCTATCATTGGTAAATTTTCAAAGTTTTTAAGTAATTTTAACAAAATAATTAGATACTTTTTCGAACATAGAAATTATTTAAGTTAATAGTTTTATTTACTAAGAAACTTAGATCCTGCCATGCTACCCTTGCGCTTAGTTAATTTTATACCATATATTTAGGTAATTTTACCTATGATTTTTTTTGTGTGTACATAAATATAAATTATACTTACAAAAAGTTTATTTTATAATTAAATTAATGGCGTTTTCTTTTCTAAAAAAAAAGTGTTGCATAAGTGTGACATGTGACTTGGCAACATTTTTAAATGCTACCCTAATTTTTAAGAAGTGTTTCATATTTTACGTTTACAAAAGAATACAAATTTCGGCATTAAACAATAAAGTACAGTTAGCGCAATGTAAATTCAATTACTGGTGGTGGCAGGACTACAACAATCCAAAGCCAACAGAAACAACAGATTTTTTTTGTATTGCATTGTTAGTGTTTACGGCTCGAAACTTGCCACCACCTTGTACTGAATTCGCCTTGATCTAGTTCTGCACTCTACCCCTTTAATTAAAATGAGTGTTGAACATGTAGCATTTTTTTTAAATTTAAAGGGAACATCATCAGAAAAGAACGCTTTACACTTTTAAAATAACACATGTATTTCAGAAAAGCACATCAAAAACTATAATAGGCAGAATAAATGCAGAATTTTACTCAGAAAAGAAAACGCCATAAGTAAACTGAAATAGTTATGTAGTTTCCACCATATGTTTCACCCAACTCCTTTAAAATTGCATCCATTATGAGTGTTGCGTAATATCTTGATTAAGTTAAAAAGGAAAAAGATTAATATTTAACATACATATTTATTTTATTTATATATTTACCTTCTGCAGAATATTTAAGATTTAATAAATTTTATTTTTCATTTATGACGTAGAAAATAAAAAATTACTTGGATTATTTTCATTGAGATGACAATTTGGGGATATTGCTAAACTATTGCCTTAGGGGATATCTTCCATTTGTTTGCAGGGTATTTTTATATGCATGGAAATAGTTTTAAAACAGAAACAACTTTTAAACAATTGTCTATAAAGATGTCAATTTTTTATATCTTGAAATTTGAACACTTTTGGGACTTTGATGGACGAAATTTTTTTTGTAGTTAAAATTTTTTCGTTTATATAATCTGTTGATCAATTGATCAACTTAAAAACACTTTATTTTAAAGGGGTTGCGGAATGATATTTTTAGTGAATTAAATTTTTAGTATTTCTAAAAATATATAACTTTTTTTTGTTTCTTTTCGAGATAAGAACCCCAGGAAAATCAATTGCTTAGAGTTACAGATTCCCGAGAATGATTTACAAGATTCCGGAAGAATGTTATTTAAATAAAAAAATAGACAAATCAAACACGTCTGCGTTAGTGTTATTTGCTCCCTTTTTATATATGATATCAAAGTCATATGGCCGTTTTCTCATTACACGATTAAATTTTTTCCCAACGAAAAACTGCACATTAAAGAAATTTGGTTTTCTCAATGTCTTATTTGCTTCTATTCTGTCGCAAAGCTAACCGAAACTCATCTGCCTTTTATTTAGTTTCTTTTTATTTAACGTACAGATAAATTCAATCAGCTGACTCCCAACTTTTACATGTATTTTGAGAGGTGTTGCCAGCTAACAACCATGTTTTTTGTCGGTATATTGAGAAACCCAAAATTGTTAACAGACAGTTTATCGGTCTAATAAATTTATGTTGACATTAAGTAACAGGCAGTTTGACGGTACATTGAGAAAATGGCCATTAGTGGCATTTTTCTATAATTGTTTCTTCTGTATATTTTCTACCTTTTGCTTTCAAGCATTTACAACTAACTTTTGGAGTTTTCCAATAATTTGGTCCATAAGTTTGAAATATATATGTGACCTTCTCCGAGAAAAGGGGCCTAGTGTGTCAAAAAACGGGTTTTGATTTAAGAGTGGATTCTGGTACCTAAAAGGGCGTAGAATAAGATGAAATGCGTTTTCCTCAAGTTTTGAGAAAAGGGACCACTTTGATGTCCAAAACCGTTTTTTGACACACTAGGCCCCTTTTCTCGGAGAAGGTCACATATATATTTTTTTTTATATAATGAATTGCTTTTTACTGCATTGGTAGTAACTTCCTTTTTTTATATATTTTTTTTAACAATTTCCAATGTATTACTGTCATTACAATTATAACTAAAATAATTGTTGTATCTAAACTTAGGGATCTCCAATTGTCATTTACCGCATATGTATTAGATGTTTGTTCAAGTTTTGTATCTGCTATCCCCATTATTTTGATATTTTCCAAGATTTGTTTTGTCTTGTCTTCTTCTTATACTTCATAGGTTTCTAGTGTTCGTTTCTCCAGCCTTTCTTTTTTAGTGCGTCTAATTATTCAATTAATTTTTTCTTCTGTGCTCCTTTGCTAATGTTTATTATGCGTTGGAGATTGGCTCACGTCTGTTCAAATTTTCTCTTCTTTCCCCCGCGCTTCTTTGGTTTGCAGGCAGATTGGACAGATTTGGTGTATGATTTGGCGTCCTTTTTGTTCTTTGCCTGTATTCGTCTAACGTCATTGGCTTAGGGCCACCTTTCTTGGGGGTCGGTATGTATTTTGGAGGTTGCTCTGAACTTTCGGTTATTGGAAGTGCTACGTATTCTTTCCACTTCCTGAAAATGGTGTCTGATTCCTCCTTAGTTGTCATTCATTCGATGTTGCAGGATTTATTTTTTTTAAAGGTAGATGGCAGTATCCTAAATTTATTTGCAGGATATTTTTTTTTTGTTTTGGAAAAATTCTTAGCATCAAATCAAAGTAATTTTATTTTTCCTTTAGTAAGGATAATTTTCCTTTTGTTTGTTTAACAGGATCGCCATGTTGTGTTTTGATAGTAAAAGTGTAGAAAAAAAACGATAGATTACAATGCAATTTGAGAAATAAAATAAAAGCAAATGATTGGTTTTGCTCTTATGTATGTAGATGATTTCTGGTTTTATTGAACAAAAATATCTCATTAAATCAAAAAAAAATAATACAATATTGCTGAATATGCAAATGCTAAGCTACAAAAATATTATTTCACATAAACAAATTGATATTTGGCGACAATTGCAAAAATCCAAATTCTCACGACAAAAATATTTATTGAATTTAAATTTTTAAACTTTGACATTGAAATTTTAAACATCACCAAATATTTCTGATGTGACAGTTTGGGGAATCATTGAACTTAGAATTTTCGCTGACTCAACATAAATATCTTTTATTTAATTAAATTGAACAATTTTCGGTTTTAAGTCTTATCTTATATGTATAGCTGTGGCAGTTTGACAAAACATCTTACGTCGAATTTAAAAAATCATATTTGTTTACATTCAAAATACACTTTCTAGCCATAAACAAATATGTTTTCTCGGTTCTTAACGGAATTGTACTGTGTGACATGGCCCATATATTTATTTCGACAGTTTAATACCAAAACATGCTAAGTTGAAAAAGTTTACATTCAGGTGTATGTTAAGTTATTTTTTTGGTCGTGACTTTGAATTTGACAGAATTTAAATTTAACAATTCAAAATCGTCAAAGGATTAAAAGCAGGCTAGTCAACTTGGCATGTTTGGACTTGAGTGAAATTTAGCCACTAAATTATCAGAACTGTCAAAAATAAAGCTTTTAATTAAAATACTTTAAGAACTCTTAATTAAAACTTCGCGATAAGAAAAAAAAAAATTTAAATGATATAAAATATAAGCCCTTTATGTTAATCTCACTGATCACAAAAAAAACTAAAGAAATGTTTAAAAAATCAAACCGAAATATTAACAATATTTTGACTTAGGCTCGATTCACGATTAGGCACGATTCACGATTTCCGGACAAAATTTTTTTTATATTGAGTTTGACGTTTTACTTTTGAGAAAGAGATTTTATTTCGTTCGGTATGTTTTTTCTTGAATTGGTTTAATTTTAATTCTTGTTCCGAACAAAATGAACTGAGATGCCACTTTTTTCAATTTTTACATAAAAGTTGAATTAAGCTTCCACATAAGTATGTAGTGTTATTACATTTTTCGTTTTGTGCTGAATAATTTAATAAAAAAAATTAAACAAAAATGGATGTAAAAGAAAATATTGCAATATAAATAAAACAAATGTATTAAAAATTGTTTTGTATGGGATAATATCGTACAAACAGTAATATACATATGCAATGTTTTTTCTTTATTAACAATCTATGCACATTAGGGTGGTTTTCAAAATCGCACATATACACACTGTTTAGGAATACATACCGAAGCATTAACAAATTCAGATTTGAAGTCTCCTTGTTTTACCTACAGAAGCAGGGTTTACAAGTTTGCAAGGGCTAAGGATTATTTAATAAAAACACAGAATTCCTAAAAAAATTTTGAAAATCCTTTAATTAGATTTTTAGTTTGATGTCCGGGTTTTCCTACAAGTAAATCTAGGGGAAAAAATAAAAATTGCTACAACAAGAAATAAGTTAATTTTCACAGAAACATCAATTGCATGATGGAATTAAATTATATGCAATTTTATTGTTGTTATTATTGTTGTTTTTAAAACAAATTCATTTTGTACATTTTAACATTGATTAAAAATTGTGTTGCAAAATATACTTTTTAATGTGAACGAGCAAATAAAATGAATATACAACGATAGCGTTTTACTTAAATCTGATACATTTGGGTCTGTGTTGTTCTTGTTGTTGTCAAGTGTATGAAAACTCGTGAACATGTTCATTTATTTATACATTGGAAAATTACAATTTACTATGCTTTAAAGCTAACAAATTGACATGTCACTCAATTAGGAAAATTACACTTTATACCAGTGTTATAAACTTGATGACAACAGCTGACCACAATGACATACAACAAACACCAAAATATACCAAAAATATAAGCATATGTATATTGTATACATACATTTGTATCTGTGTGTACTGTGTTGATGTTTATGTTTGTGCAAGCGGTAGTTGCAGTTGTACATTTGCATGCATGCAACAATAGCCAAAAACATACATATTGTATACAAAAATGTGGTATACCACATGCTCATCGCTGTCACTTGTTAGCATTTCTGTTTTGGTATATGTTTATGAGGATTCATGAATATGTGCATGATATTTTGATATCTATGTCTGTTTGTATTTGTATCTGTGAATATATCCTTAGACACGGATATGCATATAAGCTTATACATATGTTTGTATGTGTGTATTATATTTCTCATGGGGAAATCTTAAATTCGTTCTGATGTTGGAGACCATTAATATGACTGCTTTTCATTTACCACATATGTATATTTGCCTTTTACTTAAATGTCGTACGTTTCCTAAGGCCAAGCATTCGATTTGTTTTTAATCTATTGAGCACTGTATTATCGTTATTTATTAGTGTTCGAAGGCAATTTAATAAAAGTTACAATTTAAATGAAGAAATTTAAACAATTTAAGCATAAGAGTACATCAAAAATATGTTTCCAACCAATCTGTATGGGTTTCTAAACGGAAGTCGCCTTTTTATATTTGTATTTATGATGGTGATGTGAGAGCTGTAGTAAACATTGGATACTTGTAAGGTTCGGTAGCGATATTAATGTTAATACAGTGAATTGTAAATATTATAACAATTTTATGAACTCATACAATGGAAGTTAATTCTAACCACAAACAGAATACGAATGAATGCTCTACCTTGAACTTAAGTTGCGTATCCAGTTGCCAAAATATATAACACAGACTACAACCGATATCGATTTCATTTGCCAACCATAATGTTTTGGTTGATGTGCAAATTTTTTTAATGGAAAAGGCGCCAAAAGTTAAAAATAAGTGGGGTTTTTAATTGATTTTGCCTATTTTATGAGATGTTTCTTAAGTTGGTTAACAAAATGCATACAATTACTAAGGCCTAAATTTACAGTCATTCGTTAGCTAATAACAACAGTTTAACAAATAAAAAAGTATTTCCAGCTTTTTCTTAACCATTAGTTAAACCCTCAATTGTTATTGGTTAACTACTTTTATTTTTTTATTATTTATTATTTTAATAGAGTTACAATTTTTTGGTCTGATTCACCAATTATTGTAAATATGACACTTAAGTTAGGCAAAAGTTACCACTTTAGTTTACTAATAATTAACTAATGACTGTAAATTTGACCCTAAGAGACAATAATTCGACCTACTAGAACAACAAAATGGAATCCAATCCACGGACATATTAAAAAATTAAAAGAAAAAAATGCTGTTGCCGTATACATTTGTTATCAGTCTTTCTACTCTCTACAAAATAAGTCAAAGCGTCCGATATGAGGAAAATATGCTCTAAATCAAGACTCTATCGACATTAATATTGCCCTTACACAGGGTCTCCACGTGAGATAAGATATAAGATTTTTATATCAGCAAACGTCAAATTCAATCACAGAGAGTATTATCTTACGTGTATGCTCTCAAATAGTGTTAATATTAATATTATAATAAATATTATGAGACAGTTGTTATGAGAAATCTTATAACAACTATCTTATAAGATGAGCTATCAAAAATACACATGCATACATACATATAAAAAAAAAATAAGACGCATTCATTAAATTGTTTAATTTGTTAGTGCAAATAATAAAAATCTTGTGATAAATGTTTGAAAAAAACAATATATTTAACTAAAAAAATAGAAAAAACTAAAAAAAATAATAAAAACGACACAAGTTTACTGTACGAGAATCATTCGATTATGAAATCTTATAACATACGTGTTCCCCTTGTTTAAGATTAATATTAACATGAAGAAATTTGTTCTCTCATTCTGCCGACCTTCTCTCACATATTATATCAGATATTATCTCAGGTGAAGTCCCCATGTTAAGTGTCGCCCAAAAGATGCAAAGTTTACTCTTGCTATTTTCACCGAAATTGCACGGAACTTATCATGTTTAATTTTTATAATTTAATTCACCTTTCATTTGTGTTGTTTGCATTTGTCAATTGCCGATCTGTCGAAAATGCAACTGGTAAAAGTTGACTTACCTAATACATATACACTCACAATATTATTACAGTAACGGACTGTAGTTTATTTAAGAAGTGTTCCGTTCAGTCATTTTCCAATAAATAAACATTTAAAATTCCAAGCACATTTATTTTTAACTGATTCTAACAGTTATTTAAAACACTTAGTTCATAATAATACGGATTTTCAGTTGCAGTTAATATTGTCCGTTGATTAAGTTAAATTCTTCTTTATGTAAAATTAAATAAAAATGTAATTTAAAATACCGAAAAGTTCATTTAATATTTACAATTCAACCGCGAATTCCGTAAAAACAAATGAATTTTCAGTTATTTTATATAAATTAACAACAAAAAATTAACTGAATAATACGTAAAAAGCAATGGAATATTCAGTTATTTTATATAAATTAACTGTCAAAAATATTCCGTAAAAACAAAGGAATATTCAGTAATTTAACTACCAAAAAATAAAACGATGTGCTTGTTTTGTGTAACAAATTCCCATTTTCTATTTGTTAAAATGATTTAGTTAAATACATCAAGTTTTTAAAGTAAAATAATTGCGAAACCATATCGGCCATGCTGCTGGTATCTTATGATTGTGAGTTCTTCTGTTAACAAACGAGGTCAGTACAACAACAAGTACAGCAAGCGTGTGTAACAGGGTAAGTAAACAATAATGTTCTCTCTCTCTCTCTCATTAGAAAAACAAGCGGACAGGTGTCGTCTGTATCAGCGTGGCCATTTTGGCATTTTTGCAGCTAGATTTAGCATTTTTTTGTCTGATTTAGCTGCAAATTTTTCATTTAGCAGTTAGCATTTTGTTTAGCATTTTTTAACTACATATATAGCATTTTTTAGCATTATTTAATTTAAGAATATTAAAGTAATCTTTTTTGAAAAACTACCACACTCTTTTGTTGAATGCAAATACAAACCCCTACTTTTTTGCTATAGAAACTGTACAATCTTTTAAAGGACCTTTCATATCAAGTGATTTTAAAATTTGATCAGAATGATCCATTAAATTCATTTTAAGACGATTTTTTCCCTCAATTACGATTTTGAATTTTTTGGAATCGAAAAGAGATACCCAAGGCGAATTCATTGAAGGTAATCTCGGTGCTACAACAAGTACAACTCGTACAAAAACCACAAGCATTTTGTTTTTGTAAAATCATTGTACAATGCCATAAACAGAAATTATTTTATTTCACAGAAACAAAGATAATAAACAAAATTTTGACATCTGGGCTTTTAAGACCACCTATAATAAATTCGACTTGAATTGAAAAAAAAACAAATACAAATTACATGCCAAGATTTTATAGCCCAATTTATATGTCATCTTAGAAAACTGTTTAAAAACTAATAAATGCAAATTAAGCGAACGAAAGAAGAAATTATTGATTTCACTGTAGAAGAAATTACAACTTTGGAACATCAGTGGATGAAACCAAATTCATATGACAGTTGATTTCTGGATAAATGTAAATGGATATAAAAATTCATTACATGAATATCCATTCAGCGAATTAGTTTCTTTTGCTATGCAGTTCTTGGTCTTGCCAGTTAGCAACGCGGAAGTTAAAATTGGGTTTTAGTGGTATAAATATCTAAAAAACGAAAATTCGAAACAGAATGACGTTAATATATTATAATGATATCTTGATCGATTCTTCAGAAGCTGAAGAAGAATATTTATTTAATGACGTATTTAATTTATAAAATTAAATATTTTATTAAACATGTTATATAAATTTTATTAAAATACTAAATAATTCCCATTAATGGGTCAAGTTCCTTTGATTTTTTGTTATGGTATGGTACCTTTTGTTTAAAAACTTTTTTGTACGTATATAAAGACTGAAATATATTTCTTTTATAGTTTTAAGACTTTTTATGTTTCATAAATATTATATTGTTATTCTTTAATCAGCTTGTTCTATTGATACGATGTGAGGTTATAGGGAAGAATTATGTAAAATAAGTTATGTATAAAGGTATTTTAACTAAAATAACAAAAAAATAAAACAATTTAAACTTTAGCATTATTTTTTGGCAGTTTAGGATTTTTGTTAGCATTTTTAGCATTATTTTTAAGCCGATTTAGCTGTAAAATATTTTTGGATATGGCCACACTGGTCTGTATGGTGTTTTTAAGAAATTAATGAATTTAATAAAACAACTGAATATTCCCTTTGTTTTTACGGAATATTCAGTTAAGTTTTTGATAGTTAATTTATATAAAATAACAAAAAATTTATTTGTTTTTACGGAACATGTGGTTGAATTTGTGACAGTAAAAATTAAAAGACCTTTTGGTTAAAAATAAATGAATAATAAGTAGACCGGTTTTTAACTGCATTTTCATTTATTTAAAATTACAAATTCAGTTTATTTTACGTACAGAATATTGTGAGTGTACATTTTTTTTTAAG
Organism: Pollenia labialis; assembly: GCA_949318255.1. NCBI lineage: Eukaryota > Metazoa > Arthropoda > Insecta > Diptera > Polleniidae > Pollenia > Pollenia labialis. The sequence continues at coordinate 103,112,346 of OX439140.1, forward strand.
TACAATGCAACTGAAGCTTGGTTGTCATACGCAATCGACACATTCTGGATATACAACATTAAGCACTGGTTCCTCTAAAGAGCCAACTCAAAATTTGCAGATTTTCAGTAGAGCCAAAAAATAAATTTTTTTTTTAATATTTACAATGAAAGTTGAAAACAACTTTGGCATTGAAAAGAAATACGAGTAAGAAGAATTCAACGTTAATTATTTTTGTAATTTTGTCAGGGATTATCGAAAAATAATAAGTTTTTAAATTGTTCCCTTTTATGTGAAATTTGTTCATTTATAAGTCAGTTCATAAATATAGAAACAAAACGAAATATGTACAACAGAACAATAAACTTACCTATAACAACAAAAAAGAGACAACACACAAAAGAACATCATTTAAGTAAACTGTTGTGACATAAACTGATATGAATTCAGCTTACATTTGGGGACAACTCAAAATAAATCTCTTTAGTTGACTCTGAGAAGCTACTTTTAGATCAAGAAGAGGGATAAAACTGTATTTTAACAGAAGTTATATATGACCACTGTATATCGATTTCTTGCAAAACGTGAAATTTGAGTTGACTCTCTTTAGAGGAACCAGTGGGCTGATGCCCAGACTTAATTGACTAGAGTAAATAATTCTAAGAGTTACAAGTGTTATACACATATACAAATATATGATGTTACCTTCACTTATGATGCATTTACCTATTATTGGCTCTACAGTGCGCAACGAAAATCCTAGACAGAGAAGAAAACATTTTTCTAAACAATTTTTTTGGGCTTTATATCTAAAAATTATAAGCCAATATTAATAAAAACTGACCTCACAGTGTTATAGTTCGTTGCGTATTTAAGTATGTTAAAGCCAATTTTAAAAGAACGCTTTATTGGGCGTCTATGATCAATTATGGACATATCCTTACGAAATTTGGTAGCCTGATTTATAGTCCAGTGATGAAAGTGTTTTGACGAAATTTGGCACGGTAATTTCTAGTCTAATTAAACTATAACATAGTAAATCTTACTTAAATAACATTATTCTCTACAATTGAAGGCGTACTAAAGTGTTTTCCTAAAGTGGGTATAATAAATTATGGACTGATCTTTTCAAAATTGTGTAGAAGTTTTTTAGTAATTTATTTTATTCAGTTCAGTGGAGTTTTAAGATTTAAATATTTAAAAAATTTCCTTATATCAGCCCCGCAAAGCTTTAAAGCTTGTCCGCAAGACAAAGAACAAAGTCGTACAAAACTGAGTGGGAATCGTTGCCTTCTGCCATCAAATAAAGTTATTTTTTTTTCAACACTATCAATTTCTTAGGAAGGTTGTTCTGCATTTGGGTTAATAATTTGTTTTCTACTGAACCGATTGTGTTGGAATTCGATCCCAAATTACTTAGAAGAACTACAAATAATTTGGCACCAAAAATGTGAGTGTGTTTTCAACAGACAGACAACATTTTTATATCCTAATTTACCACTAGTGGCGGAAAAAATCGGCTAAGTACTGCAAATAGTCGTAAAACTAAAGTTCTTCCGGAATAGAAATTGATATTTTAACGATTAACTGAAATAGTTTTAATGAAAATTGGTAGAAGTCGTACAAATGTGTTTATTTCCGAAAATAAGCACATAAAAAGAACTAAAAGCATTTGCTTAATATTTTCAAAAAATAAAACAATTTAGTTCGTTTTTAAAATAAGCACAATAGAGTCACTTTTTAAGTTAAGCTGTATTTTATGGGCTACTTTGGCCGAATGTTTGACCGAAATATGTTCTTAATTAAATTTGATTTGAGTTGAAAATAACTCCAAATAGCCAAAACTAAACTTATCATCATTATAAACTTCTGACGAAAGAAGAATTTTCGAATTTCCATAATATATACATATTTTCGTTTTATGATTCCGAACAAATGGTAATACAAAATATTGTACACTGGTAGAAAAAGCGTAATAACGCTGATGTATTTTGATATCAGTACCATGACAATTTGTATCATTGTGATGTCAGTCTAAACATCTTTTGACCAAATTGTCTTTAGTCGAAATTATGTCATCAATTGAGTGACACATCGGCCAAACAGAAATAACGAATCGGAGTCGGTTTAATAAAAAGTGTCATTAATGCGATGACTCGGTAACATCGGAGACAGGACTCATTAGGCGCAATTAAATGACAAACTGTCATACATAGAATATTATTATTTATTTATCCGTTTGCTTCACCCTTGTGTTGTATTACCCCCTTTGTTTATAGAATGACTCACAATTAGCAGCATGTGCGACATGATTTTCGTAATAATTCTATAGAAATTATACTTTGAAAATTTGATGTATTTAACGAAATAATTTAAACAAATAGAATATGGGTATTTTTGCTTCTTATTTTACTTTTTAAACATGGAAATAATGTTAATAATAAACGAAATTTGGCATCGAATTAAAATCACTGTAGTCACAGAAAAGATGACGCATAAAATATGATAACATTTTATGATGACATTCCTCATTAGATTGATGTTACTTTTTGCCTCATTGATGCAATTTGTAATAGGACTGATGGCGCAATCCTGATGTTAGGTAATCATCAATATGATGATGCATTTTGCTATGAGTGTAGGTGTAGAGTTTTGAAAGTTAATTTAACTATTTTTGTTTATAAAAACCTAAAACTATTTGTTCTAAAACTATTTGTTTTAGATTCAATATTACTTATTTGGAACTAATATTAATTATTATTTTTTTTTGATAGTTTTAATACGCCTTAAATATTTACAAAAAATTTTTACAAATAAATTCTTTTTTTAATGCCAGCAGTGCAGTAAAACTTTTTCTAATTATTCTATAGGAACTATTACTTTTACTAAAATATATTAATTTTTATTAGGGTCGTTCAAAAGTTTTGCCATGTTAAATAAATTAAAATAATAGCGGCTGGCCCGGTAGGTTGGATGGTGGAGAGCGAGGGTTGCGGCTCAGTGATTGTGGTATGTTTCTCTACAACGCGCTGAAGGTCTTCGTTACTATTGCTCGGTTAGTTAATTGAGTATATAATTTAGAATTGTATTTGTAACTTTAAATAAATAAATAAATTTACTAAATTGATAAATAAACTTCAATTGAAAATCAATTTACAGATATATCGAAAACAATTTTTTATTATCTTAAATGAAAATCTCAAGCCTTTGCCACTCTAATACGCATTGTTCAATCTAACATACATAAAAAACGCTCATCGTTTATATTATTACTTGCTTTCTACACACATTTATTTTATACCGGATGCAATAAAGCGTAGTGAGAACTGTAAATATGCATTGCAGGCAATAAAAAATAATTATGTACAAGCAAAACTGCCACGCATAAAGGATGTCCGCCCATTTGTTGCAAAAAAAGACGAGTAGAGAAAAGTGCATATAACACTTCACAGTCATATCCACACACACGCATATGTGCATGCAGTGCACATACAAGCATATAAATATGTGTATATCCTTAATATGCTGTATGTATTTCTATCTAATGTTTGTGTAGAAACAGGGCAAAAAAAGTCCCAACAAAGCAACATACATACATATGCACATACATACGTTGGAACGACTACAATCGACATTGATATAGAAATGTTCACATGTGGTATTTAGGTTTCAATGTTTGTTGATCACTGAAATTATTTTGTTCTACAAAATTAAAACTTTACCATTTTTGTTTAAAATAGAGTATAAATAAATTGCAAACACATTTATTTACAAGTACTGTCTATGAATGATGCTGTGCAGCAGAAGCACGCAAAAATAGACGGATGTATAAATGTTTTGAACAATTCAATTCACCTTTGCAATTACGCACCAGGGTAGGGTTCCTCATTAAAGTGGGTAAATTCAACAATTGCTTAATTCAACTATTAATATTGTGATAGCAACACGGATATAAGGACAAAGCCAATTGAAAAAGGGTGGGAGCCCCCATACAAACTTCTTTTCGGAGCCTGATAAAAAATTAGTTCAAACATTCAGTCGACAGTATCGATAGTGAAATCTGAACTATCAATAATTATCGATAGTACCTTAGCACAACCGCCTCGAGGTTCCGACACAGTGTTTTTCCATGTCATTTTTAATATTATAAAAGTTATTTGTTTAATATTTTAGTTTAATATTAACATTTATGCAAAAAAAGCAAAAGTTCACATTAGTTAGCCAACACATAAAAACACATTAACTTTTGCTGGGCCTAATGTGTTGGTAAACTAATGTGAACTTTAACTTTTTTTTGCATATGGGGGCTATTCTCCGAAATTAAATTGGAATTAGTTTTCACTAAGTTTATATGGAGGGATCCGAGCTGAAGCCAAAACAGAATTCGAACATACTTTGAGTTTGAGTTTGAGTTAATGAATTGCCATTAATTTTTAGTGCCATTGACTTGGGTCTGTTACCGTTACCTTAGCAACGAAACAGAGCTGGATAGCGTTAACATTTGCGGATAAGTTTTGTAATACGTATATGCATAACACGAAAAAAATAACCATATACGGACAATAATTAACCATAAAGGAACAAAAAAAAAAAGACCCGTGTCTCGCAGTTTTGGCCAAAGTCATGCACTTTTTTTGGGGACTTAAAGATATTTTTTTACAATCAACTGCAAGATATGAGCCTGGGAAAATTATCACTTTTTTGCAAAAATAACACCGAGCTCCCAAATCATTAAGGGCCCATAAATTAAAAAGTGCATGACTTTGGGCAAAACTGGGAGACACGCGTCTATTTTTTTTGTTGGTCCTTTATGGTTATTTTTTATCCGTATACGGTTATTTTTCCATGACTTAAAAAATTACACACAGTGTAATATTTAATGACTTGGCTCGGTGCAGCTCTGAACCCTTCATATATGAGCCGATGCTTAGAATTTTCAGTAGCTGCTTAAAAATATACAATAATAACATTTACACAGATAACACTATTACACAAAAATAATCACTTATGCTGCCGGTTATTAAGTCAAAAGATTTTAAAACATTAGGCTCCTGTAAAAGTCCCGAGTAGCAAAAAAGTGCCATTATCATAAATTTTTTAGAAATTTTACCGTTTATTAACAATGGTTAGTAGTTAAGGGTGGGTAAATTTTAAGAGCCGATGTTAATTTTTAATAAAACACAAATTATTTAAGAAATTATTGTCATTTGGTATGGTTCAATTATGTATGAAACAAAATATCGGCCAAATGGCCGTTGCGACCTCGGCGGCACACCTCCATCTGATGGTCCAAATTTTCGATGGCGCTGAGGCATAATTAAGGTTCCATGCCGTTAATGTGCCGAATAACCCCAAAGAAAGAAGTCCAACAGTGTCAAACCACATGATCTTGGCGGCCAATTGAAACGCAACCACGTGAGGTAACACGGCCATTGAATTTGTCGCACAAAAGAACCATTGCTTCGTTAGCTGTGTGGCAAGTAGCACCGTCCTGTTGAAACCACATATCGTCTACATCCATATCTTACAACTCGGGCCATAAAAAATTTGTTATTATCTCACGATAGCGAACACCATGTACAGTATCTGCCTGACCGGCTTCATTTCGGTAACAATAGGGCACGATGATGCCGCCAGCCCATAAACCGCACCAAACAGTCACTCTTTGTGGGTGCATGGATTTTTCGACAATCACTCTTGGATTATCATTCGCCCAAATGCGACAATTCGGCTTATTGACGAATCCACTGAGTTGCAAATGTGCCTCATCACTGAAGATGAATTTCTTCGAAAATTTATCATTCACTGTTGCCATTTCTGACAATTGACGACGTTTGGAATGGTCAATAGGCTTTACTTCTCGAGTCAATTGCATCTTGTTATCGTGTAAATGCAAGTTTTTATGCATAATGTGCATCAACGAGAGTGTGAAAGGTGCAATTGTTGGGCACGACGGCGAGTTGAGGTGGACGGCTCTTCAGCCACACTATCGGGAACAGCAGCAGTAGTGTCCCGGTAGGCTAGCTGGTAGTGAGCTAGTCTATTTGCGCCGGGGTTGCGGGTTCGATTCCCGCCAGAGACTCTGGTTTCTTTCCTGCAGACAAGCGCAGAGCTTCGCGGGGCTTAGCTTAGGGAATTTAAATAAAAAAAAAAAAATAAAAATTCTGCATTACGAGATGTACACTGAACCAAAAAACGCTATTTAAAACAAAATTTTGCGTTTTTATTTTAAAAATGCAGCAATTTTTTTGAAAAAATATTAAAAACATAAATGATCAATTTTATTTTAAAAAGAAACGGTTTGGTTTACAAAATTAGGCAATAAAAATCATATTTGAAACAAAAATTTACGTTTTTGTATCAAAATATATTATTTTTTAACTAAACATTTTAAAAACAAAAAGGTGTTTTTTTATATTAAAAGGTAGCACTTTTGTTTATACTATAAAAAGCAGAAAAAACATTCTAAAATTAAAAATTTTTCGTGTTTGTTTTTAAAAGTTTAACAATTTGAAAAACGTATTAAAATCAAAAGAGGTTTGTTATTGAAAATAAAATATACCATTTTAAAAGTTTACAATACCATTTTTGATATATGTAAATTTTTTACAGCAGTGTTAACGCCATTTTTTTAAGCGTCATTAAAAAATAAAGCTCGGTGCAGTGTGTTTTAAAAAGTTAAAAAAAAAATATAATAGCTCGGTGAAGTGTGTTTTAAAAAGTATAAAAAGTTAAAAAAATATTATAGCTCGGTGAAGGTTGCTTAAAAAAAGTTAAACAAATATTATAGCTCAAAGAATATTGTAAAAAATGGAAGACCACTCCCAGGATTTTTTAGAGGTTTATGACATAAATGACATTTTGGACGAGCCAAATACCGAAAGTGATCCTTTAGTGGATCTTTTAAAACGTTTTGATTTAATGATTGCAATGCCATTTCTAAAAGGTAAGTTGCAACTTATTATAACAAAGTTAATTTTTTTAGGTTATGTGTTAGTCAAAATGTCGTCAATATTAAAATCTTTCCATTATTTTTATCTTTTTAGAGAGTAGTATAACATACCGAAGTCTGCAATACTTAAAAAATGAAGATTTAAAAGAAATTATTCCCTTGATAGGCCTTCGAGTGGAATTTAGGGAAAAGTTATTTGCGTGGAGGAAAAAAAGAGGTGTTTATTAATGATGGTATTGATGATGACACTTTATCAGCTCCGTCAAAAGTGCAAGGTTGGCTGTGTTATTCGCAAACACAGTCATCATCTAACAACTCGGGTGCAGCTGTAGTAAAAGTAAGTTTTTATCTTTGCAAAATAAACAAATTAAATAATTTCTGACTTTAATTATAGGATTTAAAAATTTTATTGATGGAGACAGCAAAGGGCAAAGCCATTTTAAATTTGTACGAAAGGGCAAATGCTCTTACCAACGTGAACAGAACGGAACTTATAACTATAATCGTTGAGGACTCTCTATTTTGCAATAGGTCACTATCTCCAAAGGATTTTACAAATATTGTTGATGAGATATGTAAAATTTTTCCCAACGAAAGAAAATATCAAGTAAGTCTTGGGAATCAAACTAATAAATAAGCAAGTAAAAGTATAAAAAGACTAAATAACTTTTAAGTTGTATAATTTGTATTAAACTGTATATTTTTATGCTCTAATAAACCTTAAAAATTTCATAATGAGTTAATTACTTATTGCCTGGTATAAAGGTAAGTATGACGCAACGTTCCTTAAAAATTAGGTACTTTTAATTTAAAATTACACATTTTTAATTTTAAAATATTACATTCTTGATTTAAGAGTGAAATATTTTCGTTTTAAAAACTATAATTTTTAATACAAAAATGGTAAATTTTCTTTTAAAAATGATTATCACTTTAAATCAAAAATTTTTATTTTTGATTTAAAATTTTTTTTATAAACATTGCAGTTTTAAAAATAAAAACGAAAATTTTTAAAACAAAAAAAAACCAGCTTGGCTCGATTTCACAGCTGTTTTTTTTTAAAACAAGATTGTTTCTTTTTGATTTTAAAATTTTTTTTTTTCTGTGTACGAGTATGCACTGGTGTTTTCACATCTCCTACAGAATCGGGTTGCTCAAATGTTTGCGTGATTTTTCTGATTGTACGCACATTTGTACGATTCAATTGACCGAAAAAAATCACGAAGTGCACAATATGCATTTTGATTTGCACGCCCCTTTTCATAATAAGCCTGAACAACTTTAAAGCTTTGCTCGGTTGTGTATCTTTCCATGGTTCAAATTGAATTAATCTAGAATTGAGAAATGCCAAATGGAATGCAGAAAAAAACTTGAAGTTAGGTGAGGTTCACCCTGATCATCGCCCCTTAAAATTTAACCACCCTTTATTAGTGCTACTCTTCACTCCAAAAATGTTGGCCAACCACTTATTAATCTGATAGAGATCTTTAGTATTTTTTCTGCTTTAATAAATCTTTGCGACCTTTTGCACAAAAATTTCAAGTTCACATTAGCAAACTAACGCATTAAGCCCATACACTCTTGCTGGGCTTTATGTGTTGGTTAACTAATGTGAACTTTAAGAGTTAATTTTTAATCAATTTGAAATCACTGTGCCATTTTAACTGTGGTAAAATCATATATAGAAAACTCATTGATGCTTTTGATACTTTTAAAATTATATTTTCTTAACACATACAAAATCATCTTTACAACTCAAAAATACAAATCAAAACGATCAAAGACAAATTCCAAATTATTTGAATGGAAAGTAGATATATTGAGCAATTCTGTGGAAAAAAGTTTTTAAAAACACTTTATGAAAAGTAATTTTTATTAAAAATTAAAGAAAAATTTCGTTTATAATACAAAATTTAATAACGTTAACAAAAATGTCTTTTAAATGAAAATTTGTATGATTTAAAACATTTTTTTCAACTTTTTAAATTTGACATCTTTGTCAAAATGAAGTGAGAACAATCCACAACAGACTATAAAAACTTCGTTACATCCGGCACTGTTTAGTACACTGTAGGTGGCATTATGGGATCATGTTTTTTAAAATAAAAAGCCGGTAATCGCGTTGCGAGGTCGTTACCGTTTGAAAATATATGTTTTTGACCTTGATCTAGCCGAGATCTAATTTAAAAAGTCAAAATATTGCGCTAAGTTGATTTCGAGAATTAGACCTAAAAGGCCTTGCGATTTGACACCTCTGGGTCAAAGTCACTTAACGACTTGAAGTTCAACGTTGTTCGTGTTGTTCATGGTATACAGCCAGCAATACCTGAAAAAGTGCCATATATGTCCAATATCATTTTAAAAAGTGAATGTCATGTACATAAAAAGACGTTAACAAAAAGATTCTTTTTTTTTTACCATATTTTTTAATTTTTCATTATATCTTTGGCATTTATAGTCGGATCTTAAGGTATGATATATCAAAGTTTTAACCGCGAGAAGCCAAATGTTACAGTGTTCTTTATATGGGACACATGGAAAATAATGAACCGATATTCACCAAATTCGAATGTGTAATTTATGGTCTTATAAAACTGTGGAAAACCAATTATCTCAAGACAAAGACAATGATATATCATTCTTTTAGATCCGACTGTAATCGCCAAAGTTATAAAGAAAAATTCTAAAAGGCGACCAATAAGTTCGGCAAAATATTTTTTTTTTTTTAAACCGCCCGGCAGAAAGATTTAATATAGTGTAAATAATAATGTAAATAGATATTGATCTATTGAATAAAAAAATTTCTTGATAAAAATTGATTTTTTTCCATTATTTTTAATAATTTAATGTTCTATTATATTAAAAAAAACCCGCTTTATTTGTGAATTCGTATTTTGACATTGAGATATTAATCGTGTCGATTTATTTATCATAAATCTGTGATAATTGCCAGAATTGAAGAAGTGGCAGCCCCCCGAACTGTAGGGTAGTATGCATTTGTTTATTTATCTATAGTGAAGTATTTTGTTTGCAAACCATACCCTTTTGCTGTTTATACTTATAAGGAAAACAACAAATAGAACTCATACATATTTATCTATAAATGAAATACATACAGACACATACAAAAGATGTGTCTGTATATTTGTGCATTAATGCAGCCCAGTTATTCAGTTCAACAACAAGAACAAAAAGCTCAATTGGTGTATACAAGTGGGTTTGTTCTGTTTGCATGAATTGAAAACTAAAAGAAAACTTTTTTTATGTTGGATTTGAGTTTGTCCGTTTGGTGTTCCTGTTGACTTTTCTTTATAATGTGCCCCGAAAGTGACATTAAAGTGTTATTGTATTGCACTTGCAACACAATAGAGTGCCATTTATTTTGTTTTATAAAGATATTTACGTTTTCAATTTAATTTATTTTTTGTATGATTGAAGTTTTTCTTGTTTATTTATTTGTATGTGCACTATTTGTTTTTTTTTTTGTTTGATTTTATGTTCAATGCACTTTGTACATATACTCGTATATATGTGTTTAGTTATTTGTTAAACGTACACTTTCGCCGTTTAAATATTGTTGTGAAGCCAAATGTCACTGCCACCACCTCCGCTTTAGCATGAAAAAAGAAACTGACCCTTGTTCTAGTATGAGTTTTTATAAAGTTTTGCATATGCCACTAATATTTGCGTGATTTTTTCCATAATTTTTCTCTTGATATTTTTTATTTTATTTGCAGGATGTGACAGTTTAGGTGCTGTTTATGGTTGTTTGCTATTATTCATGTTAAATAGATTTGCATGTGCAGAGTGACATATTTATTTTTTAGATTTATTTTAATATCTCATATTTATGTAGGTATGTTTTGCATATTAACATTTGTATATCATGAAAGTGAAAGCCGCACGACCAAACCACGTTAACCAGACAAGCAACAGAATTGTTTAAATTAATCAACAAAGTTGAAAAAAAAAAACAATTTGCTACCTTGACAAATATCACCTTCAATGATTAATAAAAATTTGAAAAAAAGTATTTCATTAAATGAGATGCACAGAGAGATGAAATTGACTCAAAGTGAGGATTAATTAAAAGCCAAACTGGTTAAGCAACCAGTGAAATGCGCATAGAAGCTTGCTTTTCCTCAACAATAAATTTCAGTGTATTTATCAAATATGAAAAATTGGGAATTTAGCACGTCATACAGAAACCAATCTTTATTGTTCACATAATTTTTTGTGTTGGGAAAAAGTAAAGAAAATTCGTAATCACTAACTGCTTAAAATTTATGATTTGAGTAACTTACTTTTTTAGCAGCGACCGGTCAAAGTCAAATAATTTTTACAAATTTTGCGTGCCTTGATTAATATTAAAACTTTTCGAGTGATATTAAATTTGCTTAAACAGTAAAAATACTATAATGGCATCATCAAATTCAGGTATTTGAGTACCTAATTAAATAATAAAGAGTGGTCCAACCATAATGCACATTGTTAATTGTGAGCTACACCTTAACGTCAAGTTTTTTGCACAATTTATTTAATTAGACATTTTTGTTTTAGTGTTTGACAAATTTAAACATGGAGACGTACACAAATAAGTAGCGCGTTAAGATTGTTGAAGCCTTTTATGAAAATAGTCGTTCAAATCAAAATGTATTTCGTGCACTTCGTGATTTTTTGGTCAATGTGTTCACAATCGGGAGAATTGCACGCAAATTTCAGCAAACCGGCAATGCAGGAAAAAAAACAACTGTGCATGCTCGACCAGTTCGTTAGTCATCGGGTTGTACTTTTTCGAAAATGAGGTCGGTCAAGCAGTTACCGTTAATGTTGTTCGCTATCGCAAGATGGTAACGGACTTCTTGTGGCCAGACATTTAGGATATGGACATGGACGAAATGTGGTTCCAACAGGCTTGTACCACTTGTCACTAAGACAACGAATCAATGCCTTTTTTGCCCGAGATATTTAATGGCTGTGTTATCTTACGTCGCGGTAATGGTAATTGGCCGTCACGAATATGTGAGTTGACACCGTTGGACTTCTTTATTTGGGAATATTTAAAAAAAAGGGTACATGGATAACCCAAGAGCAATTCAAGAGCTCAAAGATGAGATAATTTTGCGCACTTACGACATTGAACCTCAATTATGTCTCAGAATCATTGGAAATATGGACCATCGGATTGAGGTATGCTACCAAAGTCGTGGCGAGAATTTTGTTTACACATAATTGTTATATATCGTTCTATAATAATAAAAAATACTAAGATTGTTTTATTTATAATTAATATGGGTCGATCAGCCTTTATTTGCATTTGAATATATTTTGGAAATATTTTTAATATTAAGCACTCGATTTTTTGCAAAATAAATTTGTCGACAACTTTATTTCCAGAAGTGTTCCTGTTCAGGAGGGAGCCATCCTTAAATTTAGCAAGTTTTTCAATGTGTGTTGTATATGAACATAAGCAAAAGACGTGCAAATAAAGAAATTCATTTAAACGATTAAATATTAAAATTTTATTTTTGGTTATGGTAAGTAATTTCAGCACGTATGAGTAATATTTGCATATTGCAACATTACTCATACGTAGTGATGGACTATAACTATCATAAACTGTTATAGTCACTGACGAAAATATTTTGTCCATTTAATTTAAGTGATTTGTATTTGTTTTTACTCATTTCGTATTTCCGCTATCTTTTGACTTTTAATCAAGCTTTCTTAATGGTAGTTATTCCGGCCAAATTGTATTGCCTTATCTTATCCGGGAGCAATTTAACAAGCAATTTAAATCTAATTTGGATATTTTTACAATAACCGATCTCAAGTCAATCAAAATTTGTATAGAATGTATCGTCGATCATGGTTTCTTGAATCTACACATATTGGAGTGATTTCTTATATATTTATTAATTTACTTAAATAATTTTAATTGGAATATAAAGTTAATTTGTGTCCGCCGCTACAGCATTTTACATAGATACATGCTTTTTATAATGGCCTTTAATCAATATTGTTTTCGCTTACTTACATATTTTCTCTGGGCGGTTTAGGTTTTTACAAGAAATAAATTCACTTACCTAAAAAGAAAATAAGAAAGAAGAATGTCAATTAAGAATAAACATCCAATGTTTTATATAAAATAATAGATTAAACATAGAAATCTTTTTAATAAATTTTGTATTCCCGAAAATAACTTTTATAATAAGTTTGCAGGTGCCCGTGTAAAAAAACTGAAATGGAAAATTGTTTTTTTTTTGTTTTCTTACGAAAACAATAAAATCAAGCAATTTCTTTTTTTTACTTTTTTTTTCTTTTTTTTCTTTTTTTCGAGTCGGAAAAAAGCCAACCAATTGTAGGGGAATGTAAGGAAAGATGAACTCGCTGTTTATTGTTGGTGTTTAGTTTCAGCTTTAATATTGTTTTAAGTAGAATTTACAGTATAATATTTTTAGCTTTTTAAAAATATTTGAAAAAAGGTTTCCTGATGTTCTGGCCTAAGCAACCGGTGAAAGGCGCATATAAACTAGATTTCCCTTAACAATAAATTTTATTGTATTTATCAAAAATAAAAATTGGGAATTTAGCACGTTATACAGGAATCTTATGAATAAATTTTGTGTTCAAAAAATAAACTTTGATAAACATTTTAAAGTCTGGTAACTTAACAGAAGTTCTGTAAAATGTGTCGGATTTTACTCATTATACACACATTACCAAAGTGGAGAGGGCATTTTGCGTTTATGCTGATGTGTATAACACATACAAATAATTGTTCAAGCACCATCTTTAGGTATACCGATCTCGACTCAAAACAACTTTTTCAGTCTACCTAACAATGTCCCTCCGTTAGCCTGGCTGGCTGTCCATCAAAATAAACCTCGTGTGCAACGTTTATGACGCAATTTTGAAGATAATTTGATGAAATTTAAAAAAAGTTTTGTAATTAGGATAAATTCCATTACAGATACCGAGAATCTGTTCATTATTTCACATAGCCCCCATGCACACTTTATTTCAGAAAAGAATCTTTGTGCCTTAAAGCCATTTTATTATGTTGGTATTTAGATTAAATTTTGCGCCTTAATCACCAATTTTTTTTTAGCTCTCCCGAAAACAAATTAAGTTGCATTTAAGAAATTAAGCGACGATAATAATATAAATATTATGTCCAAAATTAACAACAGCTTCCATGTAGGCCCCCACTCTAAAATCGCTTTAAGACGAAACAAATCATACAGATGTAGATATTCTGCACAAAGAACTCATATCACTCATATTAAGGTACACTCTCGAACAATTTTCTGCATTAATTATGGTTTAGCATATAAAATATTAGGCTTGACCGACCATACTTTCATATACAGAAGAAATTAAAAATTGTCTCTAGTCACCAAATTCATAGAATCAAGCAAACAATTCGTTGATTTTGCACCTACATATTACCAAAATGATTATAAAGATTACTGAAGGTTATACAAATTAAAAATTTTAAATATATTTTTTTATTTAAAGTTTTTATTTTAAACGAAAAAATAATAAAATTTTTTTTTATTTAATTAATCTCTTAATTCAAAATTTACTCAATTATCACGTTAATTAAATTGAAATCCTTTTTAAAGAAATTTTTCGGTGAACTTGTTTATTTTTATGTTATTTTTATAAAATCTATATTTTTGCTCACCTTAATGCAATTTGTTGGTTACTTTACATCACTTCAATTAAATTTAATTATGTTGGGTAATTAACTGCATTGTTGTTTATTAATATAAATTTGTAATTTAACAATTAATAAAATTTAATTAAATTATAAAAAAACAAAATAAATGCTTATACATTTTTATAGAATAAAAAATATTATACATTACTAGGGATGCGGTTTCCATGCAATTGCATGTTTTTTGTCGATAATCTAAGATCGATGTCAACCGACAGTAAATTTTCGATAAAATAGCATCGATTTGTTTTTGCATATTGTTGCATATATTGGTTAAAATACATATTTTGGTTTTTAATGCATATTTTAACATTTTCAGTGATATATTTTTTGAATTCCATATCATAATAAAAGTTCTTCAAAAAATTTCCCTATAAACAAAAAAAAAAATCTTAAAAAAAAAATTGTTTAATTCAATAAATAAATTTTTTTGTAGCTCTGCTTTAAATACAAAATTTTCAAGATTTCGACAAAAGATCCTTCTATTTGTAACAAATGCTGCACCTTACATGCCTCAGGCTGCCAATGGACTTATTGTGTCCAAAACACCGTTACATGTTACTTGCTTGACAGATGAGTTACACCGAGTTGCATAGGAAATTAGAATCTAATTCTATAATAATGATTATTGGTGTCATACGGGGAAAAATATTTTTAAAGGCTCGTTCACGAGCTGCAATTTTGAATGAAATATTTCTTTTAGTACCGTTACCACCGCAGCCAGTATTAATGAGATGGTGAACCTGGCTAGATGTTGCAGAATACTATTCGAAAAATTTTGAGCAATTTAAGAATGTTATTAAAGAACTTGTTTCTGCCGATGCTTATGCAATTAAAAAAGTAAAAGATCAATAAGCATTAGGATTTTAACTACGGATTTATTCGTGAAACAATAACGGAATTGGAGAGGGTTAGTTCACTTAATAGTCAGCTCAAATTAATTAATATTGCAGAAAGTAAAATAAACAATGTGGAAAGAAAAAAGCCCAACAAATTAATAATAAAAAACGTTTTGCAAAAAAAAAAAAAAAAAAAAATTGGGTTTTAAAAAATAAAACAAATTCCAACCATTTTGGATCTGGAATCAAATGTAGGATCTGCATTAGAAAATATATACTATTCTCTTAACGAATTGGCATCCTTTAAGTTTGCCCCTTCTTCCAACTTCTGTTGACATTGAGAGATTATTTTCCATGCACAAATGTTTTTTGCGTCCGAGCAGGTGTAAATATAAAAAAGTATTTATTTGTTTTGCAAACAAACGTTTGAATAAAGTTTTAAAAAATTTTGGGCTAAAGTTCACTGAAGTCCTTCTGGACCCAAAATACTGCCCCGCCCACTTATTGATATGTGTGGGTACTCAAATTAAAGGTAAACTGCACTTTTGCCAAATATTGTAACTTTGAATAACAATTGACTGTATTTTTTTTTTTTGTTTTAAATAAAATTAAAAAAACCGCTTTTTTTATTAAAAATTTTCAATTTTTTAGTGCATATTTTTTTATTTTTTTAATGCATATTTTGGAGTTTTTGTGCATATTTTATGCGCATATTTTCGATTCTTTAGTGCATGAAAATCTCATCCCTATACATTACATACAACACATATCTAAGTGTTTGTAATTACCAGGACAAGTTTTGTTATACACACATAATGAACATAAAATATGCAAGCTATAAAGCTGACAAAAAATAAAAAATATGCTCCTAAATACAAAAGAAACGAAATGAGTATGCCTGCCAAAAACATCAATAAAAACTCTTATTTATTTTTTTAGCCTACACCTCCACAAGTGATGAATTTAGTTTGTCATTCCGAGTGACACTTGGCTAATATCCATCTAAGGCCTCATACAATTTTTTGCTTCCTGAAGTAATTCTTAGTTTAGCCATTCCCTTCTTTTGAAACAAGCCCACCTTCGAAAGGCTCAACAAAAAAAGAACACAATTGGTTTAGAAATCTTTCTAACAAACATTTTTTATGTATGGGGGATTTCATGTCAAGTATACAAACTTTTGAAACCTATGTCTTCCAATTGGGTTGAAATTTGCACCAAGGTAAGTCCTACTGGATAGAATTGTAAACACATTTTGCAACAAGATCGGCCAAGATCTCTCTGAGTTACAGTGGGTCAAAACTTGACATTTTGGCCAAAAAGGAGTTTGCTTTCATCCATGTATCTTATTTCCTATTTGTTCTTTGATATTTAGTCAATCTTTCGAAAAAATTATAAAAACAATTTTCATATTATTCGAATGTGTATTCTAATTCAAATTACAATCCTCAAACGCTTTTATACTTTAATTGTCTTATTCCTTCAATATTTTCCAGGAATATTTTCTATGCACTATCAGAATTTTCGTTTCTTTATTTCCGTTACGAAAATTCATATAATAAATGTTACTCACCATGAGAAATAAATTCCCAGATTCTATTTATTAAATAAAAAAGAATTTTTATCATCCCAATCGGAGAAAATCAGGGGTCTAATCACCGCATACGATATCGAGTAAAAATTATCGAAATAATTTATTTTGGTATCATGAATCTCGATATAGAATGTAATTTTTTGAATTTGAAATCATAGCATTCGATATCGAGTAACTCGACATTACATTTCTCGAGTTTTCATTCGATACGTCAGTGTCTATCGTATGCAAAATCATTCGATAGTTTATTCGATACGATAGTATCGAATGCGGTGATTATACCCCAGTTTCAACAGTTGGATCATTTGATATGATATACCCCATATAAGAACATAACTATAGCTTCAATCTTAACCAAAGTGTATTCATCAAGAATTAAAATTGGGAATTAAGCACGCCAAACAAAATCTTAATAATTTAAAAATTACTTTCATAGTAAACAACTTCTTAAACCTGCCTTTTACGTGTATCTAAAGTAAAAATTTCTGACTTTGGCCAAATGTCCACCTCGAATAACTAAAGCCGTAAAGATAAATAATTTTTTTCTTTTGCCAACAACGTATTTTTGAATTTAATTTACGTTAATATTTTATATTTGTTTATATTAAATTTTCAAAAACTAGTGTCTACATCCACAAAATATTCTTTATTAAAAAATGCTAAATTACCGTCAGAGTGATGAAGTCGTCAACGACTTACATAATAGGGTTGATAAGGGTTACTTTAATATATTATTATCACAGTTAAGCAAATTATAAGCAATGCAATTCAAAATTTATTTTATATATCAAAATGCAGTCGCCCTAATAAAAATATTTATAAAGATATAAAGTTTTTTTATGCTTGGTAAATTGATATTCACAATAAAAGAATGTTAAAATTGGCTAAAATTTCAATAATCAGTAATCGAATAAACACTACAAAAATATTTAATTGAATACATATACATACGTAAACTAAAAACACAAATTTTTTTCTTAATCGATCACAAAATTAAACATTTGAATTTAATAAGAATACAAGCCAATGGCCATAAATTTATAGATACTAAAGCAATTATTGTTTTAAAAATAGTTTTAAACAATTATAATAAAATGTAAATAATATTTATATTTTTGCAAATAAACTAAAATTGTATCTCTCCACAAAGAATTTTATTTTTAATAAAACAATTAACTATAATTGTTTAAGTACTTAAATTCAATATTTAAACAATCGCTTACAGTTAAAATATTTTTAGATTGTTTTTTTTTAAGCAAAGCAAAAGAATTTTATATTTCAAACAATGTATTGTAATAATTGGCAACAGACAATATTTTCATTGCCAGAAAAATAACAATTAAAAAGTTACAGTTTTTATAACAAAAAGTAAAAATTCCAAACACCTAGATAACTAAAACAATTGTTAAAACTTTAGAACAGACATTATAACAGTACACAGAAAGAAAAAACTCGTACTAAATTTAAGTTTTTTCACTAATTTTAGATATTTAAAAATTTTGCATTGCATTCTATATTTTATTGCAGCAACTACACTTCACAAGTAAGTAAAAACGACTTGTTTTTTTGTGTTGAAAGTGAAATAAAAAGCAAAAATTCCCAAATTAAATTGGTAAAATTATTTAGTTAATTATCAAACATGCTGCTGGTTTTATAATTGAGAGTTCTTCTGTAAACAAAAGGGGTAGTAAAAAAAAACAAAATAAACATACACGCACAATATTCTGTACGTAAAATTAACTGAAATTGTAATATAAAATAAATGAAAGTTCAATTAAAAACCGGTCTACCTATTTTTCATTTATTTTTAACAAAAAGTTCATTTAATTTTTACTGTCAAAAATTTAACACCATATTCCGTATAATCAAATAAATATTCAGTTATTTTTTAAAATTTTACTGTCAAAAATTCAACACCATATTCAGTAAAAACGATTTAATATTCAGTTATTTATTAAAATTTTACTGTCAATTTTTTACTGCCAAATTGACCCCATATTCAGTAAAAACATTTAAATATTCAGTTATTTTATTAAATTTTCGTTTACTCCACAAAAGAGCCGAATTTCTAAAAAATTCCAGACAGACACCTGTCCGCTTGTTTTTCTTATAAGCGAGAGAGGGAGAATATTTTTATTTACTTACCCAGTTACACACGTTTGTTTTACTTTTGCTGTACTGACCACGTTGTTTACAGAAGAACTCTCAATTATAAGACACCAGCAGCATCACCGATATGGCTTCGCAATTATTTTACTTTTAAAATTTGATGTATTTAACTAAATTATTTTAACAAATAGAAAATGGGTATTGCTTACACAAAACAAGCAATTCATTTTTTATAGATAAGTAAAATTTAATTTTTGGTAGTAAAATTTTATAAAAAAACTGAATATTTAATTGTTTTTACTGAATATGGGGTCAATTTGACAGTAAAATTTTAATAAATAACTGAATACGTAAGCGATTAATTGAGCTCGAGGCCTTAGTTTTTAATAAATTTTATTTATTTATTTTTATGTATCAATATTTCGTAACCCTTCGGGAAACATCTTCAGGAATAAAAATAAAGAAATTATTATTATTACTAAGAGTACTAATATACGGTCATTACACGACTGCCCGCTAATTTTTACTAAAGTAAATAATAATTTCTTTATTTTTATTCCTGAAGATGTTTCCCGAAGGGTTACGAAATATTGATACATAAAAATAAATAAATAAAATTTATTAAAAACTAAGGCCTCGAGCTCAATTAATCGCTTACGTATTGAAAACAAAAAGGTCGAAAAAACATACATAATAATTAAATAACTGAATATTTATTTGATTTTACGGAATATGGTGTTGAATTTTCGACAGTAAAAATTAAATGAACTTTTCGTTGCTTTAAATTACATTTTTATTTACTTTAACATAAAGAAGAATTTAACTCAATCAACGGACAATATTAACTGCAACTGAAAATCCGTATTAATATGCACTTAGTTTTTTGAATAACTGTTAGAATCAGTTAAAAATAAATTTGCTTGGAATTTTAAATGTTTATTTATTTAAAAATGACTGAACGGAATATTTCTTAAATAAACTACAGTCCGTTACTGTAATAATATTGTGAGTGTATGTAACGGTAAATTAAATATGATAATATTCTCTCTTTCTCTCTTTCTCTCTGGTTCTCTGGGGTAAGTGTTTAAGTTAGAAAAAAATCACTTTCGGAATATTACAAGTACAAATTCGAAATTTAATAATTAATTTATCAATTTATGTCTCACTTTTACTTATTCAATCTTGTTTTATTTTTAGTACGATGCACTTGAATATTCCGTACTTGAATTATTTAAGGAAATCCATACTTACTGTACTATTGACACAGCTAGATTTAAGTACAGATGGATTCATTTTCCTTTTCAGTGTAGTGTAGTATGTGACTATTTTTTAAACAACACTAAATAACACAAGAAAATTGCAGGGGTTCTCATACAGCAATTCTGTTTTGTTGGAGTCCACAAAATACAGAAAATTCATTTCTATAACATTGCTTACTATTTTTTTTTTAATTGCCTAACTATAACAATAAAATTTGGAATTTAGCACATAACAAAATCTTGTTAGTTAACAAATAATTTTTGTATTGCCGAAAATATCTCTGATAATAAATTTGCAGGTGTACATGCAAAAAAATTAACTGGCAAATTACTTTATTTGGATTTTCTTGCGAAAACAATAATATGAAGTAATTTGTTTTTAATTTTGATTTTTCTTTACCGACGAGTTGAAAAAAATCCAACCAGTTGTAGTACGCACGATAAACTCACTATTTAATGTTGGTGTTTTGTCAAAGCTTTCATATCGTTGCGAATAAGACTTGAGTGTTTGTAATTCTCATTCGCTTTACAGCTTTATTTGTATCACATCTTAAGCTTTTCCAAAGTCTTTGGAAATAGGTGAAATGCGTATATGAACTAGTTTATCCACCAACAATTATTTTCAGTGAATTTATCATCAAGAATAAAAATTGGGAATTTAGCACACAACTAAATCTTGTTATTGAATAAATGATTACAAATGTAAATATTCGTAAACTGTTATTTTGTAATACATTTTTAAGGTCAATGTAATAATGTCCATGGACACTTTTGGTGTGTCAAAATGTCCGTGGACATTGTGACACTTTTGGTATTATTTCACTTTTAGATGTGTCGCAAGGCTCACTAAAAGATGTAGTGGCTGTCTTTCCATCTAAATGCAGATGTTAGATCTTAGCATCGTTGTTTATATCCCTGAGAAATTGATGAGTATGTCACGCAGTGGAGGTTAGATAGCTCCAACTCCTAAACTAGGGAGGCATACATTTTGTCGGTTAATACCTAGTATACAGGGGCGTTGGTACTAAGCAGCCTAGTACTAGTACGTGAAGTTGTGTACAAGTACAGGTAATCACATTTGTGCTTGTTAGTAATATAAATAAATAAAACCAAAATTGAATTAGAAAAATATTTGCACGTAACCAATTGATCATTTATTTACTATTTAATTGTTAACTATTTATTAATGCAGAACAATATTTGTTTTTTTTTTGTTAACTTTTTATGTTTTTTTAGTTAAAAAAGTTTTTGAATTTTTTTTAAGCAATTTATATTCTTAAATTTAGCCATTTTTTCACAAAACAGCCAATTTTGCAGTGAGAGCTCGATATGAAGGCATTCTCTGAAAACAATTTATTAAACACATTTTTAATTTGTGACTCAAAACACATAAAGACAAATGACACAGATAATTGTATCTTTGATTGCTTTGCTTTCGTAAGTCTTTTTATATTTGTTGTATAACATGAATTTTGGAAAAATTAAGTAAATCTAAGATAAATTCTGTTTTATGTAATTTTATTTTATAAATTTTGTCTGTATTCTAAATCTCTATTTTAATTATAAAACTCTGATAATGTGGTATGTAGCAAACCAAACAAATAAATATTAGTTTTTGATACTTGATTTGGGTTTCCAGATGGATTACAAGTGATGATAAGAATTTAGTTACTCGTACAAATATTTACTTACTGAATTAATGTAGAAAATTTTAATAATATTGTTGAAATTGCTGATTAAAAGTGATTATATTTTATAGATCTTGTTATATGTTATGTTATGTTATGTATACAACTATTTAGTTACATGATAAAAAAAATTTGCCATAAACTAAAACAAATTTAGGGTGTTCAAAGAGAATGCAAATTGGAAATCAATATATTTCTCTTAATATTTTTTTTATAAAAATATATCACTTGAATTGTTTTTAACTATTAAATCTATGTTTTTTTTGTAATTTTTATTTTATCGTTTCTTTTAAATACTCATATATTTTGGACTAGAGAGCTTTTCAAATTCATATCGATTCATAAATACAACGAGTGTGTAAAATATTTATCTACAATACTTAGGGGGTAATTTTTTAAAGTCCCTGTGGGTAATTCCACGCAAAAGTCTACCATAAATGGAAAACATTATTATCTGATTTTGGTAGTAAAATAGTTTAGTATGGTGGCAAAATTATGTTACTTTTAAGTTTTTTTGGTATTTTTTTAAAAAGTTTGATATTTTTTAAAAAAAGTAGAATCAAAAAGCTAAAAAATTTTTCAAGTTTTTGAAACATTTATATTTCTTGTTTTTAAAAAGGGTGTGTTTTGATTATTTTAGTTTCAATTTCTAACTTATTATTAGTGGTTCAAAAATAGCATTTTAACGGGTTCATTAATAACCATCTTTCAATTAAATTTAGAGTTCCCATTTTTTGCGTTGTGATTTCAATTCAAACGTTTCATGTAAAAATACTGACTTTTATACTACAGAAAGTGAGTGTAGTGTCGGTCACGTTTTGGGCTGTAGTGTCACTCACAATTTATTTTAGTAACAAATATTTTTTGAAATAACTAACCGCTTTTATTTCCACATTTTATAACAGTTTGATTCTTGAACTTTCGATAAAAACACAAATTATAGTTATTACGAAAGTATAGAGGGAGATTATTGAAGTTTAAAAACACTTTCGAAATCGACTTGCTTTTGCATGTAGTGTCAGTCACGTTTACATTTTACTAAATAAATGATATTTCAAAATATCGTTGGTTGCCATTTTTTTTTTCATATTCCATATTTAAATTGATACTAAAAAAATATTACTAACCGTAATATAAGACAAATCAAAACGCAAATTGTGTCAAATGTAAAGTCAGTCAAATATCGAATTGCCCCTGTGGAATTGATGAAATATTTTGTTACACTTTAAAATTTTTTTTTATTTAATTCCCTAAGCTTAGTGGAAAATTGGTATAGTATTTGGCCATAATTCGGCCATTATATAACCGATTTGGCTGATTTATATACCGACGTCTTTAATAATACATTTACCATTTACTTTAGTGCTTGTACTAAAGATTTCCGATTTTTTGATAGTTTTTAAAATGTTTGATGTTTTCTGCTCGGGAGGTACCACGCCCACTTTTCCAGTCCCGCTCATTTTTTCAGAGAGGTTGTGTATTGATAACCAAAATGATTGGATCTTATTTGGAAACTTTGGCTCTTGCCGTTCTTTAGAAATACAGATCAACAAGCAATTTTTGGGTAAAATTAGAGGCAGTCCTGGTTTTTTGCTCATATCTCCGTCATTTATGGACCGATCTGGTTGAATTTCAATAGCAAACAATACCGGTCTATATGTGACTATATGTGATAACGACAAAAAATATGCAATTGCATGTTTTTCCTTGTGTGACTAATGAAGCCAGATACAAGATATTTATCCATTTTAGAGCTTTTTTAGACTTTTGGTATCGATTTGTTGTGCATATTTTTGCATAATTTACCGTTTGCAGCATTTTTTTGGATAAAAAAAATTTTTGCAGCATTTTTCAAGTTTATAGTGCATATTTTGCCTTTTGAGGCTTATTTTTGAACATGTTGAATTTTTTTTTGCGTAATTTTGGTTTTTCTGTTTTAAATATTTATCTGTGCACCAAACGTCTGGCTTTACTTTGGACATTTAATTTTTACTCGGAACTTTAAAATTTTATATATAAACAAAAATCAAGAAAAAATCAATTATATAGTTTTCGGCGATGTGTGTAATGCATAGAAATCTGGACCAATCTTTAAGTATACCAATCGACTCAGAATTGCGTTTTAAAGTGATGTAACGATGTTCATCTGGCCGTCTGGCTGGTTGTCTGTTCATGTTAACCTTGTGCGCAAAGAAGAAGTTGAATCTTGTAAATAATTTGATCAAATTTGTTAAGTCTATAATTTTACATATTCCTCATTTAAACTTCTATCCAAATCTAATCCATTCATCTATCCATCTGCTTATGCTGGCATTTAGATTAAATTCTTTTCGAATCAATTCACATTTGCCTAAAGCTTCCATATATAAATAGCTTTAACTTCCCTTTAAATGTTAACATTAAATAACAATTCCCCTTATATCCCTTTAAGACAAAAAAATCCCAATGAATGTTACTATCTAGATAATTTTCGGCACAAATAACTTTTATATGAATTTTAATCTTTTTACATAACTTTGTTTTTGTGAGCCGATGACTACCCATTTTTGGCAAATAGGGTCAAATCTAAATCTTAAATTCCTCTGTTAATACTATGGTGTTTGGGCTTTACCGATTATAATTTTAGAATTCTTTTTATTTAATGGAACTGTTATTAAATTGATGAATATTTTGTTTTCAAATTAGCAATTTTTGAATTTTTTTGGGCATATTTTTAATAATTTCAGGGCATATTTTCAAGTTTTTACTGCATATTTAATGCGCATAAAACCAATTTTTTATAGCATATTTCTGGTTTCCCTGGTGATACCTCATTTTACCGGACAGACGGACATTGTTCAAGCAACTTCGATCCTCATAGGGAACCATAATATAAGTTCAATATTGTAGAAATTACAAAAGGAATGGCCAACTTATGTATACCCTTTTACCTTCGGTGAAGGGTATACAAATTAGAGAAATCGATCAATTAATTAACATAGTCCATATGCAAATATCGTCTCCAAACTAAAGGGTTTTCACTAAAACGACGAGAAAAGAAGAACAAAAAGGTTTAAATTTTTCTTATACACCCAGAGAAGAAACATTTTTAAATATGGTAACCTCCAACCAAACTATTTTTAAAGAAAATTTTAAACATATTATGTTTAATATAACCATAGTATTGTCAGCGGTAACCATATTATCGTTAAATTAGGCCTCCATAAAGAAGCCCCAACCATATACGTGTATATTCTCTCTGTATATGACTTGTTAGGTAATTGCAATGTGCCCATCATTTTACCTGGGAAAGTTTATTTTTTTAGTTCGGAAGAGGGTATTATAAGTTTGTGGTTACGTCAGAAACTTTTTTAATATTCGTCTTAGCCCCATAAAGTATATAGAATATACAGTAGAATCGCGAAAAAGTCAACTCTCGGAATAAGTTTAATGTATTATATCTGAAAGATCCATGTTTATTATAGTATATTTTTAAAATTTAAGCCCACTTAGAAAAGTTAATAGTTCGAAAAAAGCCCTTGGGACATTTTGGTTAACTTTTGCGTAATTCTGAGTCGATTTAGCTACGCGCATCTGTTAAAATCACGCTCACTTTTGAACGAATCAAAAGAAAAAAATAATTTGGCTGGTAAATGGTTTTTTGTTCTTCTAAGCAGCAAATTTTCATATTATTCGAATGTGTATTCTAAGTCAAATTACAATCCTCAAAAGCTTTTATACTTTAATAGTCTTATTCCTTCAATATTTTCCAGGAATATTTTGTATGCACTATCAGAATTTTTCGTTTGTATATTTCCGTTACGAGGCTTACTTTAGCTATCCTTTGGCTAGCAATGAAGTAAATTGTAATGAAAATTTATACAACTATTAGAACCCTCAGAATGTTTTTGAGGATTGTAATTTGATTTAAAATACACATTTGAATAATATGAACATTTTTATTAAAAATTATTAAAACACCTTTAATTTATCTTATGAAATTATGAGACTTCAATGAAATTGACCTTAACAATAAAAAGAGATTTATTCAGCGAAATCTATCGTTTCATCCACAAATACTTCTCAGATAAGCGAAGAACTATGCAAATTTTTTACGACTTTACTTAATTTTTTGTAAGCTGTAGACATTATGCCATCATGACCAACGACATAAAATATCAAACTTAAAACTGGTTTCCCATTCAAACAAAATACTTTAATTTCATAAAACGCTTCTTAAACGAACTTTCATAGAAAACTCGGTTTATAAACCTGAAATATTCTATTTGTGCACATGTATTTATTTTGTATATAATAATTTAATATTGAAGGAATTTTATTTGAAATTACTATTTATATTTGGCTTTGAACATTAACTTTTAATTTAGTATCTGTAAACTTCAACATACACCCACAAACAACAGTTCAGTTTACATACTTACACACATACCCAAACGAACACGGATGTTTGATTTCAAATTGAAATAGATTTGAAATCAAAGCCTTTCTTCAACGATAAACGTTTGAAGACATTTGGGGCAAACTTTTACGATTTCGCTAAAACTACTGTGCAGGAATCAAACCCTAAATATTGTTGGTTTATTTTTCTGTTATTATATAGTCTCTCGAATTGAAGTACATGTTCTTCTTCGTAGATGCGGTGTCTCTTGTCTTATAAGCAGGTTCACGCTCTAAGCCAACGATATGTGGTCAGTGACGGCTTAAATTTTTCCGGAACGCGATGTCCTGTAATCTTGTCTGATTTACGTAAATAAGTTGCCAACTAAAAATTCGGCACCATCGCTACTGCCTGCTGCTAAAAGTGGAAATAGTGCTCTCTCTGTCCTCAAATTCTTGGATAAAGAACACCCTCTTCTTTATTTAGAGAATTCTCTGGGCTCAGCGCAACACCTCGATCACTAAAATTAATTCACTTTTCCATTTCGAATAAGAGCATTCCTTTTCCTAGTAATTAATTAATTTTTTACTCAAATTATTTTAATTTTTTTTTCGAAAGCCAGCCGTTCGTATGTACAATTATTTGTACAACTATTTTACGCTTTAGTGTTGCCAAATTTATTTTGAATTTAAGAATAACACTTTGATGAAAGTTTATAAAACTTTGTTTGTCCAATATTTATATTCAAAGCAATTTAAACTTGAATTCAAATGTTGAAATTTAACCATTGAAAAAGATTGGAGAGGTTGATTGAGCTTGATATCAAAAGATAAATTTATTTTATTTTAAAGTATTGACTTTATGTTTGCTGGGTAGATACGTTTAAAGTAAAATAGTAAAACGTGATTTTTATAAATTTTCTAAGCTTATTGTTAGTAAACAAGTGTCTGTATGTATGTATGTATGACTGAATGAATGGACATATTAAACATTAATATTATTCTGCTATTCTAAGAATACTTCACAAGTCAGTGTTACGTAGTAATAACGAAGAAAAGAAATTTCTGTATGAATTTTAAACCAATTTAAATATTTATCAATAAAGAAATTTCATAAAGACCAATAAGTTTTACTTCGTGTTTAAAATTAATGTGAATTCTTTGCGTAAGTTAATCAAAAAACTTTGTGTGTTCGTTCTTATTGTGATTAAAGACATTAAAATTGTCATCAGAATTGTTGTACAAGTGTCTTAGGAAAAATATATACTCAGCTTTAGACCATTGAATAAAAGGTTTTCAGTAGTTTAATTAATTGGATAAATGGCTTCAAGTAAGATATTATTTTGAATAATGAAACTTTTTCTCGCAACAGCAGTGACACTGAAAGAGTTAAAACATAAAAAGTATAAATTCTTTCATAATGCAAAGAATGCCTGCAAACAATGCCTGGTACCACCAAATCGATGTATTATTTCATCTAGCCCCCATACAAATGTCTCCTCACAATAAAGTATACCGATTGACTCAGTATCCCTTTATAAATCGATATAATGATTTCCGTCCGTCCAGCTTGCTGGCTGCCCGTGCGAAATTGTTCGATTACGATAAATTGAGAACTCTATTTCGGAGGTGGGAATAAAAAAATTTGAATTGTGGATTTTGATGGAAACAATTGTTTTTAGTCTGTGTATTTTTCTTTTTATAAAAATAAAGTTGTATTTTTTGTGGCAACAACTTTATGTTTGACAAATCTTTTTGTAAATAAATAATAACATTTACGGCCAATTTCACCAAGTTCGGTTATAATTAACTGTCAATTATAGCTGTCAAAACATATTGGTAACCGGAACTTTAATTGAAAGTTAGTTTTAACCGAACTTGGTGAAAATGGCCGTTAGATGAAAGTAGGTGAATTATATTGTAAATTTAAATATTGATAAATGTTTTTGTAGCGGAAATGAGCCTCCGCTAACACCTATTTTTCCCGCGATTGACATTTCACAAACGTTAGATTTAGCGGGAAAATCTGTAAATTGGCAACAGTGGAAAAAACTAATAAGAACATTTATTTTTTTTTTCAATTGTTGCTATTATTTGGTAAAAGCTTCTGTAATTTCAATTATTTCCTTGCATCTCCGATTCATTAATTTTTTTTTTAATTTTCCTTAAAGAATTTTACAGTAAGAAAGTATATGTCGTCCCTATTATTTTTACTAAAACTGTATATTTTAATTTATCAAAACTTAAAAGATTACAATTTTGTTCATCTAATAAAAAACACGAGAATTTAACTCAGATAAGTAAACTTTTAAGCTTTCAACAAATTCTTAAAATTGTCCTGACAAAAGTTTTATATTTTTCTTTTCCAATTTTTACTTTCAGACTATTCAGTCCAACTAAGAAACACGATGTTACCACAAAACATTAATATCAAGATATCTCAAAAATTTATAACATATCAAGTTTTGACAGATATCAAAATTTATACATTATGGAATATTCAAAATCTTTAGAAGTTTCTTTAAAAATGTTCTCCTATGAAAGTTTGTTCAATAAATCACTTACATAAATATCTTAAAGACATACAAACTTTTTTGAAAATTAGGGTTAACGAAAAGGGAATACCCTGGATTTTCAGTTGTCTGCAATTCTCGCTATCCCGGGAATTAATTTCGGGATTCCCGGGAAATTTCGAAGAAACATTTTGGTAAATCTATGTGTGACTCGTGTATTTAGTTGTGTTGTCCGACTTAATTTCACCACAATAACAACATTTGCTGCAGTTTAAGGCTTATTAAGCTGATTTTTGAGAAAAGTGTTTATATAGGGCCTAAGTTAATTTTAGACCTATTTACACTAAATATTATTTCTTATCTTAGCAAATTGTGGTAGGCAACATTTTACAACAATATCATTAAGTTTTGCGGTTAAGAGCGTAGCAAAGTGTTTTTCTAGAGCGTGTTTTATATGGGGCTTATGACAAATTAAGACTCAATCTTCACTAAATCTAGTGGTGTGATTTCGATACAAATTTACAATTTTGGAATTAAGTTAAAAACATCTAACAATACCGTGTTAATTTGCGCAAAGTTAAGGTCAAAATATGTGGGATATTTAGACGAAATTTGTTTAAATTGGCATAAGGAACAAGACCGTCAAGTCAGAAACTTTAGCTGGAAGCTGCAGAATTAACAACAGGTCGTATTTGAGCTCCTTTTCCTAAATCTGTTTAATACAAAAAATCTCATGGATATACATTTTAACCGTAAAGAACTCTTTTACAAATCTTAACTTTATAAAATAATTTAGTTTTAGTAGGTCCATGATTTCCCGTGGGTTCCACGTATGCTAAATTCCACCACAAAAAATTATTCGGTCATACTAACATGAGTTCCGAGAGTGGTCTTAATAGGGGATCCTACGACATATAAAACGAATTTGTTGAAATTTAATGAAAATCCGCCAGTTTGTTGGTTTTTGTAAATTTTTTAGGGTGTACTCTTTTCCTACTGAACCGATTATGCTGGAATTCAATCACAAAATGTCTAGGAGAAATATAAACATTTTGACCCCCAAATGGCTAAATCGATTTAAAATTACTGAAGGATCCAGAACATTTATAATTTAAGGAATCTTATGTGAATATTAAAAAATATTCGCCTGTAGTGGGATTCTGTAACTTTTAACAATAACAACAGTTGTTATAATTGTCAACCTGTTTTGTTGTCTGCACTAACGATTATGTGATTCTGTAAATTGTTGTTAACAACATAGATACAAATTAACGTCAAGTGGCATCACTGTCAAAAAAATGACAATAACGAAAAACACAAAGAGGAATAAGAAAAAAACAAATAAAATTAATAAAACTAAACAGAATTTTTAGTTTAGTTTTCTGTTTTTTTAAAAAGATAAGCCAAACATTTTACTATTAAATTAAATGAAATTTATTTAATTGCCGTTTTCAAGTTATATTATTTCTTTAAACTAATTTTTTGTTATTTTTTCGACATTTAGCAATAAATAAACAACACTATAAAAGTTGTCGTTTACTTAACACAAACAGCTGACTTAAAAATAACAAGTGCTGTTAAAAATGTTACAGAATAGCAAAATCGTTAATTAATCAATGACAATAATAATCAATGACAACTATTGTTTAAATTAATTACAGAATCGCACTATTGAAACGACAAACTAAGTATACCTTAATGCACCACTGCCGATTATGGGTGTAAAACTGTTAACAATATATTATTTAATAGTAAATTTAATTTCTTCTTCATGCTGAATTTGTTAAACGGTAAAATTTAATCATAATTTCTACTTCTTAATATTGAGCTTCCCGTTTCTATTCGCCCTTTCAGAAATTATATTCCCCTTAGACTTCAATACTTTCATCCTAACTATGCAAATTTTAATCATATCCGCAGAATGAGCTCTGAATATAACAATGATTATACGTATATTGATTTCTATGGTCCTACTCACAGAAAAAAACAAGTTTTATATTTTAATATTTAAAAAAATGTTTGAATTTTCTGCAATGACGATTTTTGCAATATTGATAAATTTTAATATGTTTTTGCGATAAAAATAAAAATAATTGAATCAATAAAAAGAGTTGTTGCTTAAAATAATTTTTTTTAAACAAAAGGTTTACGTGATTTGTTAAAATTAATTGTTGGAATTGTTGAATAAACCAAACAAAATGTTTATCAAATCTTTATTTATTTATTCATTAATTATGATGTGCTTAATTCCCAATTTTTATATTTGACTTATCTACTTAAATTTACTGTGGGGAGATAAGCAAGTTCCTTATCCTTATTTCACTGGTTGCTTAGGCCAAAAAAACTAAAGGTATTATACAAATAAAACTGTAAAGCGAATGAGCATAACAAACACTCAACTCTTATTTGGACAAGAGTTGTAAAAATACGGTCTTAACTTTCATTTAAATTTTTTTTTATTGAATATAAAGAAATATTTAATTATTTCATTAATAAATATGTTTCATTGGGTGCTATTTAGCAAAGTGTAATTTTAATAAATTTTTTCATTGAATCAATTAAAAAGTTATTTGACCTAAAATTTTATTTTTAACAAACTGTGTTGTTAAAAATGTTCTTTAGATATTTTTTTCTGTGTTCTGGCTACAAAAACAATCTCTTAAGGCCCGTTGTCAATAGCTAAAGGTAGGATTTTATCGATCGTATATAAAGTGTTCTATTATTATAGCTTTACATTAACCTAAAGTGAGCGATAATTTAAAGGAAGGTTCATCCCACCTGGTAAGTTAAAGTAAAGTTGTAAGAATGGCACACTTTGAAAAACGGGGGACAGTGTCTTAAAATAGCTTTAGTTTTAAATATCGGGAATCGCAGGATCCCGAAAAAAAAGAAACTCTACGTATATATGAAAACATAGAATTTTGACTTTTAAATGTAAACAATTTCTTTTAATATTTTATAGCTTCATTCCATTAATAATAATTAAAGTGCTGTAAATTGATATTAAATCTTTTAAGCTTCGCTTTCTGTTTATCTCAAGAATTTATTTATTTATTTATTTATCTTCTTTAAAGGAACAAGTTAGTTTTCATATTTATATTCAAAAAAAAGAAAAAATCAGACATTAATGGTCAATTTGCAAGAAGATATAAAAGTTACCAAAACTAAATTACTTGCTGCAAAAAGAATAATAAATTTAATTGGTTTTAAATCTAAACAACATGATATAATTGAAATATAAATCTTTTTAATATACAAATTCAATTAACAAAACATTTTTTTTTTGAAAATAAATAATTTAAAGTCACATTAAGAAAAAAAAAAAATGCAAGGATATTTATGGCTTTAAAAGAAAGAAATGGTATGTTGAATTAATAATGCTCTTAATGAAAACATTAGCTTTTCTTAAGTTTTTCAAATTTTTTTTTCATTCTCGGAATTGTTTTATAGGAGACAAAATGTACGCTTCTACTTTCGGACATTTCAATTTAGAACATTTGTTCAAATCTTTGAGGCAACTGCGTTAAAACTTTAAATTTGATTAATGCTAACTTGTAACTGGCGCTGCGGAGGCTACGAATAAAAAAAAAACAAGTAAGAAAATATAATCGGCAAAGCTCAACAAAAAGCTACCTAACACTACTTATAACTAATACAAAATGATTTTTGAGAGACGATTCTCAAAGCTGTCGAACCACGCACCGCGTGTTTGCGGTCTACATTTCAAGTCATATGCTACGCCTTATATGCGGCATCAGCACAAGTATAAAGAAAATTGTATTTGTCAAAATCGGCTGATTTATTCAACCCTCGTTGCGACGCTTACAAAAGTAGAAAGTAAGCCCACTTTTCGCATTCAACGACTCAAGGCATCCTTCAGTTTTCTGATTGTAACCTGCTACATAAAACAACGCAGATTCTATTTTTTGACAGCTGCGTACAATGTGAAAAAGCGTAGAATGCATACTGTGGACATGTAGCCTTAGAATAAAACTATTGTTACAACGTATGTATGTGCTTTGATAGATAATGAGTATACCCTAATGGTAAAAAACAAATAATATATTTTGACTATGTGACTAGTTTTATGATAGATACTGTGTTAACAGCAAAATCGACCAATTTTGCAGTTTCTTATTCATAATATGTTAAGCCGTATTGCAACCAATTTGGTACTAAAATATCAAATATCCATTACGATTTACGAGCGCTTCGTTTAATATACGAACATGGCTTTACCGACTTAGAATTCGGAACATAAAGAGTATTTTTTTTTTTTTTTTGATAACACTAGTTTACAAAATGAAATTTTTTTCATGTACATTTGATGAGATGTGATTTTTCTGATCTATTTTCTTCCGCTGAATTCAAAAATCAAGGTTAAATTTTTTTTTATGGAACGGTTTTTGAGATATGGTCATTTTCTCATTTTTTCGACCTTTTTTCACTTGACAAATTATATCTCGAGCTAGATATTTCCTATTGGGTCGTTCTTGGTACCAAATGGAAGGTATTGAGATGACGAACAAACATGTATGTATGGATCTTTGATTGGTATAGCGGTTCAAAATATATTGATGAAAATATGGCACATTTTCAAAAAAATCATATTTTACAGTGCTTATGTGCCGATGGAAAAGTACAAATCGTCGAAA
The DNA here is from genome assembly GCA_949318255.1 of Pollenia labialis. Classification (NCBI taxonomy): domain Eukaryota; kingdom Metazoa; phylum Arthropoda; class Insecta; order Diptera; family Polleniidae; genus Pollenia; species Pollenia labialis. The sequence goes on from OX439140.1 coordinate 103,146,031, forward strand.
AAACATCTGGTTTCTCTTCATGTACGTCAAGATGATACTTCTACGCAAGAACTAACACCAACCAGAAGAAAATCGACCGAAAAATGACAAAGGTATAAGCTATTGAGTGAAACAATCCAAATCCCATATTTTTCGAATATTTTGATTGTTACTTTTGCCTGAGCAAATCCACTGGTTTTGGAAAGAGTGCCAAATGGGTTTATGCGACAGTAGCATCTGTTTCGCTTCCAGTTCCACATTCAGGTGAATTTCCTTATCCTAAGTGCCCCGATTCAACGATTCAATCTTTGGAATCATCACAAGAGACAGACACAAGCAGTGATAATGAATTTCAACAGGAGTCGCAATCGCATTATTTTACGCAGCCTGAACGGAATGATTCGGTGAGAGATCTCGACCTGTCAAAGGAAAAAGCGGAGTTACTTGCATCTCGCTTGAAGCAAAAGAACTGTGTGGCTGCGGAATTAAATGGAACATGTTACAGAAACCGTGATAAACCTTACTCACAACATTTTAAGAAGGAAAACGACATATGCATTCCTGCATTGTTTGAGCAACTCGGAGAGCGTTATGATCCAAATGAGTTGCGCTTGTTCATTGACGGTAGTAAGGAGAGTTTGAAAGTAGTTCTACTGCATATTGGAAATGAAAAACCTTCTATCTCCATCGCTCATGCCATCAACACTAAAGAATCATACGCCACAATGGCCAGTTTGCTAAAATACATTCATTATGAGCATCACAACTGGAAAATATGTTCCGATCTCAAAGTCGTCGGCATGTTGTGTGGAATGCAGGGTGGATATACAAAATATTGCTGCTTTCTTTGCCTGTGGGATAGCCGTGCTCGTGAACATCATTATAGAAGAAAACACTGGCCAGAAAGGGAGAACGTAACAGTGGGCAAAGACAATATTAAATACGTGCCTCTTGTCAAAAAAGAAAATATAATCCTTCCAGCGTTGCACATTAAACTTAGCCTCATTAAAAATTTTGTGAAGGCCTTAGACAAGGAAGGCCAAGTATTTTCCTATTTGAAACCCCTTTTCCCGCAGCTTTCTTTAATAAAAATCAAGGAAGGCGTCTTCGATGGTCCACACATAAAGAAAATTTCTAAAAAGCACAGATTTTCCAAAATATTTAACACCCGTTGGAAACGAGGCCTGGAAGTCATTTCACCGGGTTGTTGCCAATTTTCTTGGGAACAGTAAAAGCTCTAACTACGAGGGAATTATTACGGATTAACTGAAGAACTACAAGAAGATGGGTACGGAGTGCCATTATTTAATTTCATTCCTGCTTGTTTTCTATTGTATTGTTTTTACGATTTTATTTATTTCTTACAGGTGTAAATATGTCTCTCAAATTCCATTTCTTACAGTCGCATTGAGATTTCTTTCCGGACAATCTTGGTGACGTAAGTGACAAACACGGCGAGAGATTTCACCAACAAATTAAGACCATTGAAAAATCAAGGATTTTGGGATGCAGCCATGTTGGGAGACTATGTATGGTTTCTCACTAGAGAAACGGATCCCAAAAGCAACCGAAGACAAAGCAAGAGCCTCAACTATTTTTAACACACAAAAAAGTCAAAAATGTATTAAAATCGTTTAACCCTTAACAACCCAGTATGCTTTTGTAACGTAACTGACCAGTAGTGTCCAACGGACTCATTAAAGCAATTAATGATACTAAAAGAAAAACAAAGACAGTAAACATTAGAAAAAAGTTTTATTTATATTATATACATACTTAGGTATTATGTTTTTTTAGCTTTAATTAGTTATTTTTTAAGCAATCATTACAAATAATGAGTGCTATTTTTGTCAAGCTAATAGAGCCTAAATTTCTTCAATGTTATTAAAATTAAATTTTTTATTACAATATTTGTTTTTTACAGAGTGTTCAGAACAGACATTTCGTTTGCATTTCTCGCAGCACTGTTTGAGAGTTCTAGATATGTTTGAGGGTCAACTGTGACAACACTTCTTTCGTTTTGAATCAGGTTCAGATGATTGACCAGCTCAATATATTTTTATAAACAAGATATTAATGTGTCTATTGAACACTTGTGGGTTGATGCGCTACTTTTTTAGTTTTTTGATAATAAATAATAAACTATTTATGCTACAAATATTCTGATTGCTCATTTCTATTCTCAAGACCATCGGGGTAGAATAGGTAAAACGGCGTTTCTCGAAAGTATATACTTCAGCTTTTATAAGCAATGGAATTCAAAAATGTGTCCGCGAGACACTTGTGGATTGTTAAGGGTTAAACCCAATGAATTGTAAAAAAAAATTAAATATTCGAAAAATATGGGATTTTTAGGTTTAAGGTTTGCTTATACCTTTGTCATTTTTCGGTCGATTTTCTTCTGGTTGGTGTTAGTTCTTGCGTAGAAGTATCATCTTGACGTACATGAAGAGAAACCAGATGTTTTTTCGACGATTTGTACTTTTCCATCGGCACAGAAGCACTGTAAAATATGATTTTTTTGAAAATGTGCCATATTTTCATCAATATATTTTGAACCGCTATACCAATCAAAGATCCATACATACATGTTTGTTCGTCATCTCAATACCTTCCATTTGGTACCAAGAACGACCCAATAGGAAATATCTAGCTCGAGATATAATTTGTCAAGTGAAAAAAGGTCGAAAAAATGAGAAAATGACCATATCTCAAAAACCGTTCCATAAAAAAAAATTTAACATTGATTATTGAATTCAGCGGAAGAAAATAGATCAGAAAAATCACATCTCATCAAATGTACATTTTCAGTGTAAACCAGTGTAAACAGTAACCTTTAACTACACTTAGAGAAAAAACATGTTTAGATATGGTCACCCCCAACAATACTGACAACCATATTATGATTTAATTAGTCCTCCATCAAGAAGCCACGACCATATTGTGGTTGCCTCCAAACATGTTATGGTTTACAATAACTAAAAATGTTTAACACTTATAATAGCATGGTTAGTTTTCAACAATAGCAGGTTGCTATTATAAAAAAGGAAATACTTTTGTTAATATTAAAACATATTATTGTCATATTTAACCATAACATGTTTAGAGGCAAACATAATAGTGTTGTAGCTTCTTGATGGAGAACTAATTTGACCACAATATGGTTGTCGGTGACAATAATATGGTTAAAATAAACAAAATATGTTTAATTTTGTTTTTAAAAATAGTTCTGTTAGAGGTAACCATATTTAAACATATGTATTTTTTCTCCACGTGTATGTTCACACCAATTAAATATTTGACGACCTATACGTAACCCTAATGGTTTATTAAAAATTATTTGCTTTTGAAAAACGTTTAACTGGATCAAACATCATTTAACAGTTTCTTAACTTCATTATAAAAGTATCTTCTTACAAAAAAAAAAATTAAGTAAATCAATAGAAATTGTTAAAAATAAAGCTAAAGTGGGATGAAATTACTGGTCACGCTTTTTTTTTGGATTTTTTTTCGTCAAATATTTGCTAGGTCTGAACATACCTTTAGATTTCTTATTTTATTTGTCGTAATTTGTTAGTTTATGTTTTGTCTTTTTTCTAGTGACGGTCGCTAAATTACATATTAATTCTAACATTTACGAGGAAGATCTCGTCGGCTTAACATGCAAACCTGCTCACTCCCTCTCTCCTTTTACAGGAGTGACAAATACATTTTTTATATCTCATATTACGTAATCGCTTTAGAAACAAACCAAGAAGAAGGGCACTTCTACACGCTTGCTCTGCACTTAAAATATATTTAAAAAGATATTTTCGATTATGAAAATCATTGATTACCCCACCTGTTATCCACAAAAGTAATATTGAAAAATATATATTGGTACAAATATTTTAAAACCTGGCTAGTTCAGTACAACGTAGAACACAACAACATTGAACAGAAAAAAATGGTATGGAACAATGCCAACATACTACGTTATGCAAAAAACTTAACGTTAAGGTATGACTCACAATTAACATCGTGAATTATGCTTGGTCCACCCTTTATCTACAAATTGTTAACCTGTTCTTTGCGCAGAGAACCTTCCAGCCAGACGGAAGGACGGATACCTTCATATAGATTTAGATGGCGATCCTGAGTTAATCGGTACACAAAAGGATGGATCCTTGTTCCTAATAGGATATAATCCTTAAAATTCTTCTCTAAATACTGTTGGGTGTGGCTTTACCGGCCAACATTTTTGGAATGGTTTTATATATTTTTGTTGAAACTTTGGTTTTCTAAAACGCGGCATTTACAATATTTTTATTTATTTTTATTTTTTATTTTATTTATTTAAAACCATTTGAAGGAATATTTTTTTTGTTGTTACTGCATATTCAATGCGCAAAATACACTATTATTAAAGCATATTTCCTGTTTCCCTGGTCACAACTTAGGTATTTTTTTGCACTTTAACGTATAAGAACTAAGTAATATACACGGCGGTGCAAAAATATGAGCGCATGTCGGTTTTGGAATATTTTTTATTAACATAAAATTTAAAAATATATGTGTATTTCATATGAGAAAGCATAAAAAAGTATTAATGAAACGAACAGGATTTCTCATTTGAGCTATGACTTTTGACCCATACCCATGCACTGCAGTGTGTTAAAAGGGATTCATTTTTATTAGAAATGTAAAGTTTGAATAATAAGAAGAGTATTTAGACTTATTAGAAAATAAGAAAGTAATACATATCTTATTTATGAAAGTACAAACTTATAAAAATCCTTATGTCCAAATTGTCTGAAAAGCCCACAAAAATACCACTTTTAAACCATAAAGTTTTAATTTCTTTAATTTCATATACATATGTACATATATTTGTATGTATATATGTAGGTATATAAATAAATATTGTGAGCTAAAACTAATTTCACCATATCGTTTCCTTTAGTCCTAAAGAAGCTAAGTCCAATTTAACAAATTTTACAGGAGAGGGAAAAACTTGCTAAAATTTTAAGTTCACTATATTGTTTGAATCTGTAAATGCAGTTTAGTTTTATTCTCGACTCTTCTTTGACATCCAAGACATGGACTACTTAAAATAATGGATCTTGGTTTAATAAAGGTTTATGTGACTTTAGGTAGGGGTAGACGGAAATGGGGGTAACTGACTGCGTATGGACAGTCAGAAGATTAGGGAATCGGTTCTGGCAATGTAGTCAGCGGGGATATTAATTTGTTTGTGCTTCATGGCCCTTCAATATACGTATAGACAATTTCAAGAATCTTTTGCTCAATAATAACTTTATGTTGGACTCATACATTAAGAAAAGCATTGCTTATCAGACAATGCTGTATTATCTGATTTTTAAAGAAGTGTTATTTTGCAAAATGTTTTTTTTCTATAGAATAAGCCGATATGCAAAATCGACAGTAGTTTATTACATAACAAATGTTATTCAAAGACACAAGCAATAAAAAAAGATATGAAAATTGATATGCTTTATTATTAGATCCAAACAAAAGCAGCAAAAGTTGAAAATATGTGTAATTTTCAAAAAAAAAAAATACGGCACTTATCTCATATTACGTATTTAAAAGTTTACAGCGTACAAGTATTAAAATTTGTTATAAAATAAAAGAGGACTTAGCACTTTTTCTCAAACATTATTGGACAAAGGCTATGTATTTTTCTATACTCTATTGAACTACATCAAGAACTAAGTTTAAAGTAAATGTGGACTTAGCTCCTTTACGACTGAAGATAACATTATTTTGCTTGTCTTTACAAAAGTATAAAGATAAAACCATCTTATCATATTACATTTGGTTTGTGGTATTATTATTTTTTTTATTAAATAAATTAAAAATATCAAGATTTAATTGCAAAAAAAATATAAGAATCATTTTATTACATTGTTTAATTAAAAAATATTTTTTATGCAGAAAATTACATGCATGGATAAATAGCTAAATAAAACTGAGAGAAAACGAAATTTTACTCAAAAACAAGTTAGAATTCTGTGTTTGGCCAAAGTCGAATTATTGTGACCCTTCAGCAATAATAAAAAAATAGTTATTTATAGTAAATATAACAAAATCATTTAAATTAAATTTTGTATTCCCACGAAAATTATTTTGATAATAAATAAAATATCACAACTTTGTGAAATGCGATAATTGGAAAAAATGTGGTAACAAAATGGAAAACAAAACTTAACTAATTTAAAAATTTGGGTGTTGATATGAATGCATTTCTGCATATCAAAATTTTTCCTTGAAATTAAGCGTATTTTTCGAAAACGGATCTTTTTTTTTATCATATGAAACTTTATTAAATACGATTTTAAATGAAACGTCCTATTTTGCAAAATTTCTTTTATAAATTCTTAAGAATTAAAAACAAATTATTTTTGACCGGAATTGACCAGTGTGCAATGTTTATAACGATACCGTTATTTGCCACGACTTTTTTCAACTTATTTGTAGCACATAAAATCAAGGTTTTTGTGATGTCACGCCCACCTTAGTGGGTGGTCAAAATTATTATTTTACAGGAATAAAGATATATCGCCAAAATCAATTAAAATTTTTAAGTGTTACAGACGGAATAAAAAACAAAATTCACCAGTGTTGTAGGGCATGACAAAGCCGCAATAAAATAAAAAAAATATTTATTCAAATAAAATGGTACTGTGGCATAATACAAAAATAAGAACTGGCGGTTTTTATTTAGAAATTTTTAGTTTCAAGTAAGAACCATTAAAAAATATTACTAAAAATTTATAAGTACTATTCAGTGGACATACTTGTAACAATAGAATTCAATTGAAGCACAGCCGAGGATAACATTGTAAAATCCACTTTTTGCAAATTATCGTTAACATTACTCTGTTACACTGTTTAAACATCATATCATCCAAAATTATGCACCTTAACCTCTTAAAAATGCAATATTTCAGTCAATACTGAACGAATCGGAATTATTTTGTCAGTGTTATAAAGCATTAATTTGAGTTTCATAATACTGAAAAAGTAATTTCGATTCGTTAAGTATCGACTGACATAAAATTGCTTTCGAATCGAGAAAGTACTCGATTACGACTGCCAGAATTAGGCCCCAGGTTCATATCCTTAATTTTTGGCCACAAGAAGTCCGTTATCATCTTGCGATAGCGAACGTTTTGCTAGCGATCGATTTTATCAGCTGTATCGAGGCATATCAGTCTAAATAGCAGGCGGCCTTACTATTGCCTGCAATCTACGGATAGAAATTTTTGATTGAGAATGTTAAAACTAGGGAAAAATTTTATTTTGTAGAAAGATCAATAGTTGTTTCTTAGAATTGATCACATCAGATTAATAATTCATGCGGCCCTTATATAAATTTCTTTCCGGCCTCAAGTTTGTTATACCAGAAGTATGAGCAAATTAAAACGTCATACAAATCAATTAAAGCGAAAAAACTAAACGCCAAATCGTTCTTTTATTTGTAGAAGTTTCCACACGAATATTCTCACGCAGAAAAAAATTTGGTTGGATTCTGAGAGCAACATTCTATTGTTGAATTCTGACAATGTTAATCTTTGGTTAATATGAATTATGAATTATGATAAAAATTAACCATAATTTGATCGAAAATTAACTGTGTTATGGTTACCCATAATATGAATCATTTAATTCTTAATTTTGCTCATATGATCAAAGTTTTAAATAATTTGGTCAAAAGTAACCATATTGTGGGCAGAATTAACAATCAATGCGACGTCTGAGGAATTATTTACAATAGGAAGAAATCAAGTGCAGGGTGTCAGCCAGTTTTGTTATCTTGGGAGCATAATTTTCAAAATTGGCGGGTCAAGTACAGAAAGTGCGACAAATTTTCGCTCCCTAAGACCAAATTGGAATTCGTCTTCTCTAGCTCACCGCACAAAGTTAATAATTTTCAACACAAATGCCAAGTTCACTCTCCTTAACGGTTGCGAGTCATGGAACGCTGCCTAATGAGACCTGCAGAAGATCCAAGTGTTTGGTAATCAGTGTCTTCACAGGATATTGCTAGTATTCTGGCCTAGAGTGGTATCCAACAACAGGCTTTGGGAACAATCCATCCGACAACACAGGGCGAAATAAATAAAAATACGTAAATGGCGGTGCTTTGGCCACACGGTAAGAAGATCATGATTGGAACCCGCAAAGAAGTCGAAGAAAAGGACGCCCGGTTCATACGTGGATAAGGTCGGAATTTGTAAAATTAGGGCGAAGTGAGTAGGTTGGCACAAGATAGGAATATTTAACAATCAGTGTCAACTATTTTATAGATATCTATTTCAGAAATTTTTGCAATTTGCTTATTGAGCCAACTGGTAATTTTATATCGTTATTTTTACTCCGGTTACGAAATAACTAATAATAATATTTCGTTTCTTTTCTTCCTAACATGTTTTTGTTCCACTTTTATTAGCTCTTCTTTAATTAATTTTTTTAGCCCGCGCCGACCTTCATTAACAATCTTTCTATTTTACTCGTGTGTACTACAACTACGTAGTATATAAATTTGTATTTAAATTAAATATTAAAAGAAAATGAATGTGAGAATTTTAAGCGAACCAAGAAAGTGATTGAAAGGCATTCAACTACTGTAGAAAGCAAAACATTAAAAATTTTGTTAATTTAAATAGATAATTTTAAAATATAAAAATAAACATCTAAAGGTATGTTATTCACAAGGCAGCCATAAAGTTAAATGTTTTTAGTCGTACGTCACAACTCCTTTAAATTATACCACGTAAAAATATGACTGCTGTGAGCAGCCCCTCATAATCGAGAGTGCTATTTCAAATTTGAGTCAGCTGAAAAAAAAATTACTGATGGCAGAATACCAAGAACAAGCGAAAAAACAATTTGTAGGATTTTTGGTTAAATAAAAAAATCTTAATATAATTTAAATTGTTAATAAAGTAAATAAAGTCTTACCGCTAATTTTAATTAATATAAACATTTTTTTCATTGTAAATACAAAATTAAATTGTTGAATTACAAA